>CM060950.1:235677991-236217991 GCA_030765055.1 Mantis religiosa
GTGTTGTTGTTGTTGTTGTTGTTGTTGTTGTTGTGTATGTGTGTGTGCGTGAATATCAAACTTGGGATCTAGGTACTGTATTTTAAAAAGATTTCGAACAAGTCATCCTACTCCAGTCTACCCTTTACATAAAAGATATTTCAATTTCTTTTTCCCAAAATGTGTCCCAACGTTTTGATTAAAATACCACATATTTCGGGTATCTATGACAAATTGCATATCATAAGTTCTCTAAGAATATCATGTGAAGTCCTGTTTTATTCGAAAGGAGTTTTGTATAACTTTAGCTTACGAAACTTATAAGATAGACAAAAAGTATTGTGATCAAAATAGTGTAGGTTTCTTAAAAGCACACAGTTTACTTCAAGTAAATATTTTTGGTATAAAAAATAATGTAGATATGTATTATTACGTTCTTTTTGTTCCATTTATATCTCAGCTTCATATATACCTTGGAACAAGTAGCATATGGATAATGGTCTTAGCCTATACTTGGTTCGTTTCTGGGTTTAATACATTAGATCTTTGCTGCAGAGGAGGCAACGAGTCAACGCAGAAAAAAGTAAAGTAAACGTAATAATAGATTTTATAATGATGCTATATATGTATAATTATTTAAAATCATTTTTGGTAACTAATTATTAGGCTTACAAAAATAGGTTAAGTTACATAGAATGATACATAAGCAACATTGTTATAACGGCCAATCACAGAGTAATATAAAAATCACAAACACTAAATGATGCCTCAAACAACAATGCAGGTGTAACCTTACACGAAATTGTATATAAAATATTTAGCACAAGGAGACAGTTTTTAAATTAATGAATATACTATGAAAACATTTGTTTTTTACAACTATTTGTTGCATAATATGAATTGAGACAAAATGTTGTAAACTGACTTAGAGTTTTGATATATGACAATCAAGCCAGATCGAATATTGAAACAGTGTATATATTGCAACTGGGCTGTGAAGCTAGCCACAGCAGCCGGTTTAGTGCATATTCGCCTGGGTACCTGGGCCAAGGTGCAGCTAATGACCGGCCTCTCCCAGAACAATGACCATTATGTGCTATTTCTCTGCTTCAGAGGGTCCGGTTTGGTCATGTTGAGTGGGTAGCTTTTCCAGAACGTTCCTTTTGTATTTAAAACCCACATAAGGGGCTGGCTAGCGCCGGGGGAGAGTTCAGGACAGTTGACAGTTGAGTCGAGTACAGTTTAGAGGACAGTGCTAAGTGCAATTCAGTTGTGTTGTGTTCTAAATGTTTGCATAAGTTAAGCTACTAAGCAATAAGTAAATTGTATTATAGCAAATGGTGTTTTGATGTGTTACATTACATTGGATTTAATAAAATGCTGTTTATAGTGCATCTTTTGTGTATCCCTATAGATTGCGTTACAGCTACTCTTTTGATGAGCTAGGTTAGGTCCCTATGAAACATGTAGGTATGGAGATCGTTAATATAGATTAGTGTAAATAACATGTGTGAGAGTTAGAGAAATAAATATTAAGATGTAGGGAGAGTTATGACTGTTAAACATAATATTTGTGAACGTGAGCTTACTTAAGACGTTTTGTGCATCTTAATTGCACGGAATGTGAGTTGTGGCCTGGTAGGTCTGGTCTTTTGAAATCTCCACCTCGGGATTTCTTGGAGATGTGGAGTAAATTTTATTGGCAACCTTGGTAGGTATACATTGCGTTACACTCGACCGGTACACACACCCACACAGATTTATCGATGTTGAGCAATCTCTCACGTGATATTGACCTTTATAATGCAAATTCCGTTTATCTCCTTCATCCAAAATTCTTTGTGCATTTGTATTTCAAAAGGTACACAAATACGAATTTCCCTATTTATTGAAACTTTACGTATGTCCAAATTAAGCAACACAGACCTAGTGACATTTATTTCTCCGTGGTTATATGCAAATTTCAGAAGCGGTGGTCATATTTTTACGTCACAAGTTTATTTTTGTTTTCCAACTAGCAAAATATTGCAAGCATAACGGTATAGAATTCCATGGCTATCATAAACTATTATGGAATGGCTTAGCAAGGAAATTATTTCTAAACAATTTTAGAGTAAATATAGTCAGAAATAATAACGATTTATTCTAATATTCTGCGTCTAGAAAATATATCTGGTTCTCTGTTTACTTAAATAATAAATACACGGATTTACAGTTGTAATTTGCACGTTCACTTACAGAAATCTGGTATGTTATACTCACATGATCTTCTGTACTTCGGTGCAAGCTGTACAAACGCTTATTCTTCTCTTTAGTGTGAACATTTATAGAAATGGTTTTATTGCATATTTTATTGTAGATACAAGTGGAATAGCGGAATACTCTAGGCTTTAAGCTGCAATGAGATCTTCAAGAGTTTGTTCCTATGTGATGCCTTTGATATTACGTTCTCTTTGCATAGCAAATAGATTAAAAGCATAACGTACTTCTGTATCAGAATACTATAAGAGTTATAAAATTCAAACCAATGAAAAGGAATGCCTGGGAAATGATTAAATTCAGAAAAAAAAATGTAACATAAAGTATATATTTTAACAAAACTAAATTATTTTATGTACTAAGATTTCATCAATTCTTACAGTTTACCAGTTATGCAAAAGTTGTTAAAATTAAAGACTTTAGAGGATATGCCCAGAAATATTTAAAGTATACATTTCATTTCACATGAAAATATCTTAAATGTATTGTAGTTTAATCGAAATTATTAGACAGTTTTTGAGAAAGACAAATTTTTGGAAACAATTTTTATGTGAAGAATGCTTTAGAAAGGAAGATTTTGTTTTCTATTCTTTTTATAAAATCTTCGTGCCACATTATTTGAAGACGTTGAACTTAAATTACAAGCTTCTTTTACAGGATCCTTCAAAAGGTTACTGAAAAATATAATGCTGCGTGAATGCAACTGGATGGAGCGCCACTAAATTTTGATGTCAACCTGCGGTGCTTTTAAGTGCGCAAATATCCCGAACGTTGGATCAGAAGAGGGCCGCTTGCATGGCCAGCCCGTTACTAGACTAAATGCCACTCGATTAATTATTATTTTTTTGTGCGGTGCATATCAAAGCTGTAATATATCACACACCAGTGGACGATCCATAAACACTACTAGCCAGAATAGGTGTGGCATCTGACGAACCTTTGCACATGACTGTGGTATTTCAGCGAGTACGCCAAAGCTTTATTCGACGGTTCAATATCTGTAATGCTGTATTAGTTCTATTCTGTCTTCTCTTTCTGTTTCTTAAGTTTTTCAGTAACCTTTTAAAGCATCCTGTATAATCATTTTTTCGTTTTGAAGTTTTGGCGCTTATATACATGTATGGAAATCCTTTTAAAAGGGATACCTTTATTTATTTTATTAACATAGTCTCAAAACATATATTTCCGAAGTTTAAGGTAGAATGCAGTACCTTGTATGCTTAATTTGTGCATGGTAGAGCAAGTAACGATTGTATTTCCTTTGAAATTTCATCTCGAAATTTTCGGTGGTATGGAATAGAGCTAGCATGAGTGGGTCATACAAATAATTAAGAAATCGAATGACAATTTTTTATTTAAATTTCGACGTCGATAATTTTGTGAAACATTAATGTTCAGTAAGTATACAGGTTGTAGCAAAAATGCATGTGAGAGCTTGGAAAAATATTTCTTGCATATACATGATAAAAAACTCTTATATGAACGTAGATACAAAATTTCTTCGTTTCCATGGTAAAGTGCCTTCTCTATAACTCTCTTACACGGTGAGATGTGTAATATGTAATGGTCATAATCCTACAACAGAACAGTGGTTTAATTGCACACTAGTAAACATTTGTCTTTAATCTGCTTAAATTGGCGGAGGTGATCCATTTTACCGTTATTGTAGTTGTGCTACAGTACAGTACTTAGCCCACTTGTTAGGCATCAGTATTCAGGTCATGCACGATGAAGTTACTCCTCATTTCAAGATATCTGTCTGTCTATTTCTGAATAGCAGGCTTCCTGGTAGATGGATAGGAAGAGGTGGACCAATTCCCTGGTCTACACGCTCGTCTGACAAACCCACTAGATATTTATTTGCGGACATATTTGAAATCACTTGTTGCAGATGGAGAGACTGTTCGTGTTCGTATTGTGTAAGGCTGCCAGACAATATGAAATTCTCCAGGCCTAACTCAGCGCATTTGAGAGTTCCATCGACGACGGGACGACGGATGCATTGGAGCTAACGGAGGCCATTTTTAACATGTGCTGCGATTTCCTGTTTTCCAACGGTTCTGTTATTGAGTATTGTTATATGAGGTTAAGCTGAAGAAAAGGTGTTGTATAAAGGAAAGAAACGACTGGGTCTATGTTCATAAAACATTTTTATTCTATATCCGCAAGAAAAATGTTCTCTAACTTTTGACACACCTTTTTGTTACACACTGTATAAGAATCTTTGAGGGGATTAATGAAAGTTGCAATGTACGTAATTTTCCACTGACCAGACACGTAAACTGCAGGTGTGAGATGTTCACACGAGGAAGTGAACAAACAAATGAGAGGGGCCAATGATCAGAAGTAACTAGAACATGACATTGCATGCACAGACGACATCAAAACCGTGCAAAACAGTTTAAACTGTTTATTATGCTGCTGTCAGGGACGATCTTATTTATCATATTTTAGCTGTTCTGTATGGGAGGTTTAGAGAACCCGATCACCTTTGCAAAAGTGTAGAGTTCGAAGAGACTCTACATTCCTCTGGGCAGGCGCATAAGCGTCGGTTCTTAATGATGATGATGATGATGATGATGATGATGATGATGATGATGATGATGATAATGATGATGAAGATGATTAAAATTCAGGGGCTCTCAACTCGATGGTCATTAGCGCCCTTTCAAAAACTGTATTTCACTTTACAGTTCTTCTTTCACTTAACTTATCTTTAACTTTCCTTTGACTCTGCTGTGGCTTTGCCTTCACTTTGCTCTAGCTCCACTCTGGTTCCGTTCTGGCTTCTCTCCCGCTTCACCATAACCTCACTCAGACTTCATTCTAAAACCCCTCTATGTTTGCCCTGGCTTGGCTCTGGCTTTGCTCTGGCTAGGTTCCGGCCGGCCTCCGGTCCTGCTCTGGCTTCGCTCAGAATTCGCTCTGGCCTCACACTTCATTCTGTACCTTTAACACTGGCTTCGCTCTGCCTTCGCTCTGGCTAGGCCGTGGTCACCACTCCAGTCCCGCTCTGACTTGACTCTGGCTCCGCTCAACTTCTGCTCTGGCTACGCTCTGGCTCCACTCTGACTTTGCTCTGCCTAGGCTTCGGTACTCGCTACGGTCCCGCACTGGCTTGGTTCTGGTTTTGCTCTGGCTTCACTCTAACATTCCTTAACTATACTCTTGCTTGGATGTGTCTTCGTTCTGGCTTAGCTCTTGTTAGGTGCTGGCCCCGCTCTTGTGCCGCTCCGGCCTCACACTCACTTCGTTCTACACCTTAACTTTGGCTTGGTTCTGGTTTGGCTCCGGCTTCGCTCTGGCTTCGCTCTGGCTAGGATACAGCCACCCCGCGATCCCGCTCTGGCTTGGCTCTGGCTCCGCTCTGGCTTCGCTCCGGCTTCACTCAAACCTCACTCTAACTTCACTCTGTATTCACTCTAACTTGGCTCTGGCTTGGCTCTGGCTAGGCTCCGGCCTACCTTCGGTCCCGCTCTGGCCTCACTACCTTCATTCTTAAACCTAACCCTGGCTTGCCTCTGGCTAGGTGCCGGCTCTGCTCTGCTCTCCGGTCCTTCTCCAGCTGCGCTCTGGCTTTGCTCTGGCCTCACACTAACTTCATTCTTGAGAACCTGAGGACTTTAATAGCATTTATTTGTAGAAATGCAGAAATCACCACATTCCAATTTTAGAATGAAATACCATGCTACTGAATTCGCCAAGTTTATTGAATATATGTTTTTGATTGTAGGCCCCATTATATCCTAACTGGAAGTGAAGTTAATTTAGAATCATTGTCAGCCCGAATTTTTATATTTGACTTTCTGTTAGGTAGTTTGTTAACTGTTTAAATGATATTAAAAGGCCCATCTTTATTGGAGTACAATATTTAGGGAACATCCAAGATAAACATGGGTGTGAAAAAGCATGTTTTGCTCAAAAAATAAAATTGAAGGTCATAAAAATCTCTTGAAGTTGCTTCCTCCTGCTTCAATGTGCAAAATCTGAGTTCCATGTTATCCTATACTTTGTTGAAAATTCCTATTTCGTATTTGATCAAGTCCTTTGCCAAGTGTCAGTATCCGGTACACGAGCTCTAAACCGAGCTTTAATGACTACCAAGTACGTTAAATAAAATTTATCTTTGACTTATTGTAAATTATTTCAGTATAAAAGAACTAGGGTACGAAAGAAAGCTTAGATTCTGCCCATCATTTCCCCAAATAGAAAAAACAGGTGAAGCCCGAGAATGAAAGAAGCAAGAACTTCATAGTTTAGTTTGTTATAAGCACAGTTCCAACATAATTATATTCCTTATAAATTGGGTTATATACTAGTATCAAACCATCGCTATACTTATATCTCCATTTATAACATTTAATACCACAGAACGCATCTAAAGTTGCCAACATATTTATACTATTTATATAATTGGCTTATTTGTAGTATCAAACCATCTTGTCTACAAAAGGACTCTACAGTATGATTATGCGGTTCCACTAGCAGTACATAAGTTTAAGATCCGAGTAGTTGTTTTCGATTGAAGGTTTCGATCTCTCAATGTATCTAATTTGGTCCATCACTTTTTCAAACTGCCATATTGTTGCAATGCCATTAATATTTATAGAAACGAGAACCTCTTATACTCGGTGGTTGTTCTTATCAAGACCGTCATAAGATGTTAATACTATGAAATAAAAATATACAGAAACGTGTTAAATATGTAATCTTGCTCCGTCCACCCGTCGCTGCTGTCAGGCCGTGGTCAGCCTGGAAGTGGTTGCTGCGAGTCCACCCTCAATAGGGTCTCGCCACAGATAGGATTATGTAGGATTTAATTTTTGAAGGGTAGCCTTTATATTTTACCTTGACAGGGGAAAAGAGGGAGCATATTGTCCCTCGAAATCTGTATTAATATGAATTGAACTATAAGCACCCGGAAGCCCGCCTCGCTAGCACAGATGGTAGCGCGTCTGTCTCAAGTTCAAGAGGTTCCGAGTTTGAATCTCGCTCAGGTTGAGTTATCTGGATAAGGCTTTTTCCGGGGTTTTCCGGGGTTTTCCCTTATCCTGAAAAACGAATTTCGGGCACCTCTGAGCTCTAAGGACCCCGGACTCATTTGAGCATCATTTCACCCATTTTATTCAACCTCCGATCTGACTTAACGTTTGAGGAAGTAAATTACGAAAATAAAATAAAATAAAACACCCGGAAGAGATGTAACTTAAGGCAAATAGGCATCCCGAAACTCATGGCCGTGTGCACCAATCTCGATCAAGATATTATCGCGGTTAAATAATGACTTTACCACAATAATCAGTCATTTCTGATGTATCGACGACGGTAAACTTCATCCAGACGTTAATCGCCGTTTAACTCTGACCGGCCGTGAATGGCCGATTATCTTAGCTCGTAATTGTCAAATGGCGGCTTATGTTTTGGAACACAATAATTTCGAGGACGAACTGTTTTACATGCAATACATTCACGGTGGTGACAATAATCGCATACCCGTTACAGTGGATAGAGGAAATCCTTTTCATGATATGAACGATAGGTCATTTCAAGAAAGATTCCGATTACCCAAGGAAGTAGTGTAGTGACTAGTGGACAAATTGTGTGATAGGTTAGAATTCCCAACAAACAGAAATAATCCGATATCACCTACGAATCGAGTATTAACAACTTTAAGATTTTATGCAACAGGTGCATATGATATACTAATCGGCGACGTATCAAATACTCATCGAACCACGGCGTTGCGTATTTGGACGCAATTATATACAATTTCTGGCAAGTAATGCTGCTGTAAGGACAGTCATTGATAACTTTAATGCAATTAGTGGTTTTCCAGGAGTACTTGGAGCCATTGATTGCACACACATAAGCATTCAGTTGCCTGGAGGTGAAAATGGCGAAGTTTATAGAAACAGGAAAGGTTATTTTTCACTCAATTGCCAAACTGTAAGTGATCATAATTTACTTATTAGGGACATTATTGCAAGGTGGCCAGGCTCGGTGCATGATAGTACAATATTTAGAAACTCAAGCCTAAGAGCAAAGTTTGAAAATGGAGAAATGCCTCATGGTTATTTACTAGAAGATGGTGGCTATGGTTACAGACCATATTTAATTACCCCAATTATACACCCACAAACTGCTCCTGAGCAACGTTTTAACAGTGTATATGTAAGAACCAGAAACACAGTGGAGAGGCAGTATGGAGTTTGGAAAAGGAGGTTTCTAGTACTATCATTGGGGTTAAGATGAGATCTGCAAAATGCTCTGGCAATAATCATAGCCACAGCAGTGTTGTACAACATCGCCAGGAGCTTCAGTTTCGAGGAACCTCCTCAAGATCCTGAAATTCAAAGGCTGCTAGACCATCTGCAGCGAGTGAGGGGAGCAGACATTGAGGAAAATGATACTGTTCCAGCAGAAGATGAAATGCATCATAATGACGCAGAATGAAACAGGAACGTTGGTCCTTCGATAAATTATTCATTTGCTTATGTGTTTAATAAATAATTATAAATTTAAGAACTGTAACTAGTTATGTTAGCGAAAGTAAAATTGTAGACTTAATGAAACATTGTAACGGGCCTGGGCAGACACGTGAGGAACACTGCACTCGCGGACGACAGTCTAGAACGAGCGGATGTTTGACAATAGAATGGTATGGTAGCCACTTTACGTACCGTTATACAGGTCAATATATCCTTAGGTTTTCCTAGTGACGCCGTGCTGCGTGTATATAAGAGGGTGGCAACCCCTATTCATCCCTCAGTTGTTGCTCAGTTTTTAGTCAGTTGTTGCTCAGTTGTTGCTCAGTTGTTGCTCAGTCGTTGCTCAGTTATTGCTCATTGCTCATTGCAGTATTGTATACATCCGTCAGGTGTGTTCGACGAAGTACCGCGTCCAATAAAATGTACTATAAAATGTCCGCCGTAAGTGCAGTTAATTAAGTGCCCGGGTTCCACAAACGCAAGGACAAATAAAAGCAGTTAAGAGATTATCGTTGGTTTGTGTTGTCTCAACCGTAACTTCTGAGAACCCAAAAAAAACGAATTCATGCAGGAGAAGCCGCTAGAGCCCAGGGTAAAGCAAGCATTCGATGACGACGTGGAGACCGGGGAAGGAGTTCCGACGTCGACCCAGGTACGTACAGCCGGGAGGCAGAGAGGTAGTACTGCCGCAAGTATCAGGAAGAGCAGTGAGACGGGCAATAATGAATCAACACTTTAGTGAAGGTACGTATTTATATTTATTCATATACGATTTATTTAAACACTGTTTTCATTTCCTTAGTATTTTGGTTTTTCTTATAGTACCAATAACTTGTACTCTTTTATTACCATTGTCTTTTGATGATCCTTTTTAATGAGGTCCAACTGTGTCGTGGGAACGTCAACTCGCTTTTCACAAGCATCAACTATGCTTGTTGCAGGTTTGGGTTTGGGTGGCATACTGCGTTGCTGCCACCTTTTCGGCGTAGAGTTAATCTCATGAATCTCAGCTTCTTCTGCTGGCATGGAAGCTGGTGTTGCTGCCTGTAGCTGGAATTCTTGTAGCAAAGAAAAAAAGTGTTAATTTGCTTTCAAATGGATTATTATTATTGTGTGTGTGAGACATTGAGAGAAATCATGGTATAATTATTGTAATACATAATATGTAGGTGTGAGCATGTGTGAGAGAGAGAGAATAAGAGAAATTGTTGTGTAATTGTAAATCAGCAACATGTATTTTTTAATTTATTGTACTTTCTCACTCAGTATACCTGCTTTATATGCAATGAATATAGCTCTACTATAGGCAAAGTTATTGTTTAACGAGATTTGTCCACATGCCCAAATATAGTTAAAGAAAAATACTGTCTTTCTGCCATTAAGAAAGGAAAGAACAAAAAGGTACTCCATACATACACAGCATTTCATTTAAATATAATTACATTTGTAGAAAGTAAACCGGAGGCAGAAAATTATAATCTTACATTAAAATTTCGATTTCCATATTGTTATATGTCAAGTTTTCCCTGATTCTGGATTTATGATTTTGTAATATTTTTATAACCGTTGTCAACATTAGTAATACTGAAAATGTGTATCACAGCGTGGATTGGCACAAACTTGAACTGTAGCAAAAACTATCCTCATTTCACAGCTTTTGGAACATGAACTTGAAATAAAGCTCTTAGCAATTTAAAAATATCAGCCAACAAGAATTAACAGCATGACACAATATATATTTATCAGTGAAGAGAGTACCCAAATGTTAAAAGTATTTGCTAGCATGAGAGTCGTTTGTAAGTTCGAAAATGGTACTACATCATAACTATTTTTAACCACAAGAGCATTAATTTTATTAACTTATGTTCTTCATCGTAAAACCTTAGAAATAGTAATTTAACATAGAAATGGAATATACTGGTCCCCAGTTTGTCCACTATGTATTCTAAAAATGAACTACCATCATCTTCAAAACTATACATCAGTTCACAATATACACAACGATTATGAAAATTATTGGAGTGCAAGAAGACTAATGATTTCATTGTCAACCATTAGGTTTTAGAAAACAGAATACCTATATCACATATGTGACAATATCAAATCATTGTCAACCACTGGGTGTTAGAAAACAATATACCTATATCACATATGTGACAATATCAAATCATTGTCAACCATTGGGTGTTAGAAAACAACATACCTATATCACATATGTTACAATATGAAATGAATTCTTACCTCAATTTCTATTACTGGAACCACATCACTGGAGGTTTCCAAACTTTGTGTAAGCTCTGTAACTTCTGCAACAGGGACATATATCTTCTTCATTTCATAGCAATTGTTTAGCACATTACTGTTGATTATGGAAAGCAAAGCTGTCATAATTGCAGAAGCACCAGGGCCCAGTTCAACAGTAGCCCAAAATGTATTCTCTCTGGGTTCCCAATGTGAGATCAATGTAATATCCTATCTAAATATTAATAATTCTTACAAATGGAGCAATAAATAATATACTACTACAAAAATAAGAGTTGGACTAATAAATGCATTACATAGCACAATAGTAGATTATAATTAATGCAAATGGCATCTACTGTCCATCCACTATCAGAAAGCAAGGCAGAAGAATGTGTAATGTAAGTACATTTTCAGTATTTATGCTCGCCTTCTAGATATGATAAAGATGCTAGGTATATGAAAATACACAATGTTGTCACATATCTCACCCATACATAATACCTATCTATCACTGCAGTTATTGAAACAAGCATTAGATCTGACAGCATGGGTGACTCATATGCATACACTCATTTCATAGTAAACACATCCACTAACAGAGCAGATAAACTGTTCAAGCCCCTCTCCCGCTTCAGGCCTAGCTTATATTCTTGTGGTGGGTAGACAGTACAAGAGCAATTATTTTTATCCATTGCCAAGGAAGAATAAACTATAACACACATTTTAATTATTTTTCATTATTCTTCATCAAATTATGCAAATATTTCAATTTCAAGACATCAAAATATAACTGCCTGGTTAGTACATTTCATGCAGTTTTCTTTTGATAGTACAAATGTTATTAAAATGATTTGTTACTAATCCATGGCAAATAAACTCCATGCAAGTGTTGCTACCAGCACTATAAGCCATGACACCATTGCGTTTTCTAGTTATAAGAGACTCAAGTTAGTTAAGCTTATTAAATACCATCTGCTGTTTCTGCCTGCTAGTATGTGGCATCACTATCGAATGAGTTCTCTAGGGGTGTTGCAGTTGATGCAAGCATTTCTTTTAATTTGGGATGCACAACATTCATGCACATCCTTTTTCCTCCTCCTGTTTTGTACACCTCCAATTTCTCATCTGCAATTTCTTTTCTAGCTTTTCTCTTGAAGTTATCGTAACACGTTTTTCATTTTGATGCACTTCTTTGTGTTACCCCTAAAACAAAAGCAATTTATTAAAGCAAAAGCTGCAAAGCATGTCCCTCAGTATAATAATGGATATAAGTTACAAATTGTTGTTGAGATGATGAAGCTGGTAACCTTTTCTTCCGGTTTTGTAAGAGCAAGTTTGCTTTACATCAATAATCACAAATCCTTAAGTAACAAATTAAATATTATTTTGTTTATTAACTGTATCAATTGCCACAATGTATCAGAATTGTCGGTGCGCTAGAATTTCATTCCACAAGGCTCTTTGTAAACGCAATATATAGGTAGTATTTTACGAACTCTTGATAATTATAACTTTAACCAGAGGTAAGTTGCCGAGAATCATCTTCTAAAAACAACAAACTATTAAAATACTTCAGCCAAAATCATAATTTTGGAATAATGTAACATTTTTCGCTTACCTGGACTGCTGTTAAATTGTAAGGCCAGGTGCTACCACGTGGCCTCCTTCTGTTTTATTGTAACTCCACCAGTTCTTTTATTTTCTATAACTTCTTTATAGTGAGACGCCAAGACTAACAAAATATCTACTTCGAAAGCAGAAACGTTTGGAGTCCTCTTGCTCTTGGTTTCCATTATGTTTATATTCTGCTATAGCTGTTTATACACGTGCTTCTGCCTGGACAAATGCTAATCGAAAAACAAACGACAAATGACAAACACAGTTACATTTGAAACGAGCTGTGCGCTCTACGGCACCGAGCGCCTGCCAGATAATCAGTGCCAGCTAACCGGCGATTGGCAATGGTGCATCAGGAAATAAGCTTTACCGCGATCAACTTCTAACTGCGTTTAGGCAAACGTCTCTTGTGGCTTTGCTTGGTTGGGTTGGTGCACACGGCCATCAGTGTTGTCTGTAATCGTTATATCATTGTTTCGTAATGAGACGAAATTATTCGGCAGCGACGTTTTTTATTTGGTTACACCTAAATTTCGTTATTTCCTTTGACTTTCTGGTTTATCTCCATCTACGCCCAAACCCTAGGCGGGACTCAAACCTCCGTAACCTTCGGTATGAAGCATTTTATTCCCAAAAATTATGTGTGAACCAAATGTAAATGTTTACCATTATAAAATAAACGTTAAATTTGGAATACGTGTCGTGGTATAGTGACCGGATATCATATTCGGATATTAATTACTTGTATCCCATACCACCCCTTCATCTGCCAGAAGATTAGTAATAACTAGAGCCCGCACTTATAAGATAAAGCTTATAAATGCTCATATTTCTTTGCTGAAATACGGTCTTTGCTTGCTTACTTTATGCTTTTTAAATAAAATGACTTATTTTATCCAAATAATTTTAATTTAAAAGTATATTTTCTTCCCTAGCCATAATTTTATATTCAGGAAGTTTACGTCGTCTCGCTCACAGATTTGGGAGCCAGTATAAAATCATGGACATTCTTGTATCAAGCGTAAAGAAAGTGTTTGTACTGTCGCCAATTAAAATAATAAATAAAATCTGGCGCGGCAGCCCTCAGAGGGCCAAGGCCTAGAAACCTGACTGCCAGCCTCACGCTGACTTACGCAAGCTAGAGGTGGGCGATCATCTAACCGATATGGGGAAGAGATGTGATGAACATCTCGGCACCCCCAGCCAGAACGTTGGCCGCTTACCTAGCCTCACGATGCTGAGTGGGCACTGGCCCTACACCAAGGAAATAAAATCCGCACCCCATGCGTGGGATCGAACCCGGGCTGCTTTACTGTTACCGATTAGAGTTCATTAGAGTTAAAAAATTTCGTGAAGTCCTTCCAAATTTGTGTTTAGCTCCTCAGCCAGTATTAACTCGATCGGGTTCTTGGTTATAGGCTCTGTCATTCTACGCAGAACATTTCAATGAAGTAAAACAGTGTTGTGCTCCATAGATGTAGAAGATGCAAGCAGCATAGCCACAACACAGGAATGCTTTGCTAATACTGACATCCAAGATAAGATAGACAAGATATATCTATATCAGATACGTAAGATAAGAACATAATATTGGCATCCATAAGCGCTTCTCCAAAATAACACAGTTAGAAGCTCGAAATAATACCTTGGAACATTCACTTTCCTTGATAGACGAAATTTTAGTAACGCTTCTTCAGATACTCAAAGTATTGTTAAAACTACCTTTGATAAACTCAGTAAGTTATTAAGGAACAATCCTGGTTACGAAACACTCTGTCAAAGTTCTATAAAACTTTCTGGTACAGAAACATATATCGAAAGGAAATTCATTCAAATGGAACTGTGGTGCTTTCGCATGTTCCAGTAACGTCATGGAACCTTGAGATTTTCTTTTCACAGCATCAAACAATTTTCTCTCAAAAAGCAGGAGCATTATACAACAAAATCTCAAGATAACTCTCTCGTGTACTGCAACAAGCGTAAGATAAAAATTCTGCCAAAAATTGCGTTTTTTATTAAATTTTTATTTTTATGTGCTTATGTTCGGTGCTTATTTGTTTATTTTACGAGCTTATTTGCGTGTTTATTTCACCATTTCATTGTGCTTAAAAATCCGGCTCTAGTAATAACATACTTTGCACTGTTTAACTCCATTTACATGAAATACAGGAGTAAGATTTAGTTTGTGTAAGTGTATCAAAAAACTATACGTTTTATTTTATGGATAGAACATTACCAGCTTCTATGTGAGGAAGCAAAAGTATTAGCATCAATCCACTTAAAATGAGATATGCATAAATTCAATATGAAGCTTTCCTTTTAACCTCAGCTATTTACTGGTGACCCTCATGTTTATTTTAGACTGACCTGTACCACAAACATCGTAAGTGTAATAATAATAAGAGAAATTATAGAGGCTACTAATTTAACCATTACCAATAATAAAGTAAAAAGTGTGTGATTTGTAAGATAAATAGGAGGATTAACATTTCTAAAAAATAGAAAGACCTTCAGTTAAGGGGATATTCTATTTTTTTGTCCAAGGAAACAGTACGAGATGAGTAACACACGATCCACTTACTAGTATATAACTATGATATAAAAGAACTTGTGTAAGAATTAAGGTTTAGATTCTACTCATCAGTTCTTCACACTACCACGAAGTTCCAAAGTTTTTAAGTTTGACAGTTTGTAGGTTTTGGTTTTCTTGTCAACAATATTATGCACAG
Source organism: Mantis religiosa (assembly GCA_030765055.1). Taxonomy (NCBI): domain Eukaryota; kingdom Metazoa; phylum Arthropoda; class Insecta; order Mantodea; family Mantidae; genus Mantis; species Mantis religiosa. Next base: position 235,693,308 of record CM060950.1, read on the forward strand.
TTCATAAATATACAGGTCACTTAACCATATTGCCATAAATACAAATTTCTGGTATTAAACAGCCTTTTACTTATTTCTCTATTTCTAATCTTTAGCTCCCCAGTAAATAAAAATTTGATCGAATTCACTCTAAAATGCTGATGGTAACTGGGATTTGTTACTGTTATACACAGAGCGCAATGTAAATATTACAATAAATTTAACAAATAATTACGCATTTACTTTAAAATATTTTTAAAAAGTAGACATATTCTCTACTGAAGTGTAATAAAATATTCAGTGCCACCTCTGCGTCAAATAGTTGAACTATGAGCTTACACGGTCACCCGCTCTGTGGACTGTAGCTTTGCAGTTGGAGGGTGCGCCGAATATTTTCGTAGTTTGGGTACCATAAATTGTGAATTATCAACTATAGAGCGAGAGTAAATAGGGCCTTTTTTGTTTACTTTATCATGCCCTACATTTTGTCAGGTGTGCGCATTGCTCTGGTTATAGCAGCTTCAAGTAATTTTCAGAAAAACAAATGCCTTTTATGTGAACACGTCAAGAAGCAGAAGATTTGAAAACAGTCGGATACCCAAATAGTGGGTTGTCTGTCAAAATCCTCAGGATTACATTTGAGCGAGCGTTGATCCAGTTCTCTAGAAAATATCTTAAATCAAAAAATTAGAGTGAACCGAAACTCATGGCACTGTGTCGGCCCCTTTGTTGACTTGTTTTCATTTGGGGATATCATATTAAAATGTACAAATAAGTAGCTTTTGTTAACTTTGTCTACTGTTAGAAACTGTTCTTCATTGCGGAGAACTGTATCGTAATATCAAATAGGTTAGCAATAAATTCAAATGAAGTTACGACAGCTTATACAATAAACTCAGAATGTTGGAAATGGGATTAAAACCATCATTAGATTGTTTTGGTAATGTGAGAATCAATATGAAACCTGAAGAAAATGCGAACTATAAAGAATAAAAATGTAAATACGACTATAGTATACGTCTATAATAATAAAGACCGTAACGTAATTAGCCCCTAAAGCCGAGAGAGGTGAAGTAAAATCTTGATCGCCCAAAAAAATGTTAAATATATCCAACAAATTAGGTTGTGCCGTATTGTTGCCTGCTGTGAAATTCACTGCAACTGTTTAACTCGACAATTCTGTGCTTCATTTCAATATCCACCTTTATACCGGCGGAAATTTATCGCCATCTCTTGTCGATAATAAGCTTTATATTCTGTACTAGAAACATAATTCTTTACTGCGGACTCACTCTATGTCTCTTTACCTCCCTCTCTCCCTTTCAATTTCATATTGTGATCTCAATCGCACCTCCTTTCTATCTTATCTCTGAGCAATACACAGTTAAGTATGGTTTAAAAACCTTGCTTAATTATTCCTCCAAAAGTGAAAATTATCAGCAGTTTCACATCAAAATTTTCAACTCATTCTTCAATCAAATGTTATTAAAATTCTCTACTTAACGTTATGCAAGATATTCTTTAAGAATGTTGTCTTGCATGTTTACTTTTACGTACAAGGGAATAGGTGAACTGAGTTGTGGCTCAATATCTAATAACTTTGAAATGTCGTTTTCCGTGTTTGACGAGGTCGAAGCAAATTATTAACGGACTCAAATTTTAGACAATTATAAATATTGGAAAGCTCAATTGAATAACAGAGAATATCTCGGAAATGCGTAGCTCCACATTAATTGAACTGGAGATTAATTGTTTGCTTTAATGAGACCTATACTGTTATGTAGTAAAACTTTGCTTATCCCTTACTTACGTTTTAGTTATGCTGTTCACACACACACACACACACACACACACACACACACACACACACACACACACACACACATACATACACACACACACACACACACACACACCTTTTTTGCCTAAACTATGTTTTTGTCTTCAGGAGACAGTAGGACATGTACCTCCGGTGCAGTATCGGTAGGCAAGTTTTGGTTACAATACAATACTTCCTCTAACTAAAACACGGGGTAGAGAAAACATTATTTATTTTCAGTTTTATTGTTTTTGTATCCAAAATAATTCAATGACATCAGCGAACATTGACACATAATGACCAAACATAGAACATTTTCCTAAAGTGTCCACATTTATTAATTATCCTTCAAAATGATTATAAAGAGGGTGTTCTGAAAAGTTTCCGACCTAATAAAGATACAAGACATTTTTTTCAGAACTTATTTTTTTATTTTTCAACATGTTCTCCCTGTAACTATACACACTTCTCCCAGTGATGCTCCCACCTATGTAAACTGTCCAAATAGGAGTCGGAGTTTTTCACTGCATAATAATTGTTCACAAAGGTAATTGCTTCTTCCTTTGACGAAATTCTCTGTCCCCCGAGCGCAATTTTTGGATTAGGGAACAAAAAGAAATCGCATGGGGCTAGGTCTGGTGAATAAGGTGGCTGGTCAAGCAGTTCAAACCGTAATTCGTGGATTTTCGCCACTGCAACCGCTGAGGTGTGAGACGGTGCACTGTCTTGTTGAAACAGGATTTTCTTTTTCTACAAATGTGGCCGTTCTGCCTTCAGCTTCTCAAGTAATGATGCGTAGTATGCTCCTGTAATGGTCTATCCTTTCTGAAGATGATCTATTAAAGTAACTTCATGACGATCACAAAAAACAGTCACCATTACCTTCCCAGCCGGAAAAACAGTTTTTGCTTTTTTCCGAGCGTTTCCTTATTTGTAGTCCACTGTTTGGACTGTATTTTTATTTCGCGCATATAATTGCGTATCCACAGTAATTCATCGGCGCCGAAAATCGCATTTATTGTGCCTAAACTGCGCCAACTGGGCGTTGGAAATGTTCATTCGAACACATTTTTGGTCTAACGTGAGCAAACGCGGCACCCAACGTGCGGACAGCATTCTCATGTCCAAATCTTGATTTAATGTGACAAACACGTTCTTTTGAGATATTCATAGCCTCTGCCATCTCTCGCACTTTAATTCGACGGTCTTCTAGAACCATTTGGTGAACTTTGGTGATTTTATCGTCAGTAGTTGCAGTTTATGGACGTCCCAAACGTTCAACGTTTCCCAAGCTCTTACGGCCACAGTTGAATTCAGCTGTCCAAAAATTTCACTGTGGTAAATGATGGTGCGGAGTCCCCACACACAGAATCAAACTCATCTTTGATTTGCGTAGGCGTATTGCCTTTCAAAAGCAAATATTTAGTGACGGCTCGATTCTCAATTTTGTCCGTTTTCATAAACACACTCATCTCAAGTTACTCAAACGACTGTTACATAACAACTGAGCGTCTAAAATGGCTGAAACTTAGGTGAGTAACTGTGAACAGGCGAATAAGGAAATTCACTTACTTTTATTTACGAGTGCTGCCATCTTTATGTTAAGATCGGAAACTTTTCAGACCACCCTCGTGGTCAAATGTGTATTGCTATTTTTCTTTATATCATTAGCGTGATTGTTGTGAGTACAATGAAAATAAGAAATGACTAGTGATGTACAACGATAGCCGGATACAGGATTCATTAAGGAGCGAATGTAACACATTTCAGAACATGCTTTACAAATGAACAAAATGTATTTGGTCAATAGAGAATGTTATCTTACTAGGCTTTTGAATATCACATAGGTGATCCACAGAAAATCCCTTCAATGCAAAGATTTTAAATTTATAGAAAACTTATAATACGATTTATTAAATAAATATACTTTATAACAAAAATTCTTGAGTTCTATCAATATTGCAAGACATTTTCTCTTTCTACTTATTTTCATAGATTTTCAGATTTTTCATCGAAAAGTTGTTCAAGACTCAAATTTGTGAGTAATCGAGTTCCTAAAAACAACGGAAGATTCGATGTTAAAAATGTCATCTGGCTTTGCTGCACAATACATTATTGAATACTTCACCAAAAAGTTCAGTTCTACTTCTTGGATTAGAGCTAGTAGAAGCAAGCTTCTACCCTCTATAGTAATAACAGATATCTACCTCCAGCATACCGTTAAGAATGGGCTACATACTACCCACAAAGCCTAGGTAGTACTGTTGTCCACTGGGAATACTCCTTCCTTGGAGCATGCAACTGCACCATCTGCTCAGCGGTGCCTAATAATACGAAATATAAGAAGGATATGGGATAAAGCACAATAAAAGAAATACAAAATAGCAGTCTGTTGGTCACAGTATTCCTAAAAGGTTTTGTTAAATTTTCCACTGATATGAAATGAAACTCAAACTTTAAGATATATTTGATATGCCACATTAAATTGCTGTATACACGGGAAAGAAAGCTTTGCGCTTCATTACTAATGTTCCTGAAGATCACTGCACATCGCAAAAACAAGAAATATACACAATATCCAATAATCCTGTACCCTCGATTTCTGCCATCGTATTCCTGGTAGCCTGAAAGAAAAAAAAACAGAAAAGAGAAAATCTCATTATTTCAATAATAAAGTAACAAGTTTAATGAAACTAATGCTTTTTTATGTAAAACAACCTTTATCCATTATAAAGTGCTACTTTAATCGAAAGAATTTAACTATACATGATTATGTATTAAGGTACAATTTAGGTTATATCATATTAATTTTCGGTATTTAGCTACATGCTAAATCTTAGTTACCAATAGGTCTTTGTGAAAATCCTTTCTCTTTCTTCTTGCTGTCCATACGTCCTCGCAGGTCTTTCAAATCTTTACAATTTCACAAATCAATGAAAATTTTATTCAGAATTTAATTTGGCTTGGCTTCCATACCGTTAAAGCTTCAAAATTTCTTTCAAATATTTACAGGTTAGCCAACATAGTGTCTTATTCATATCGTACATTGAGCTCAAATAAGGTACAAAATAGGCCAATAATACTACAGAAATTACTTCATAGGTAGTAAAATAATACAATAGCTATTAAATTTTGAACTGAACAAAAGCTATTTTATATATTAGTTAGTATGCAACACGGCAGCCAAAATAATTATATTGGTGGCATTGAATATAACTCGTATCTGGTTGTTAGCGTACATGCAGCGCTCGAAATGTACCTTTCGGCCCCCTTTCTGCGGCACCGGAAGTTCCTATCTCACGTGATACACCCTGGTCTTAATGTTGTCCTTACCGCTGTACACAGTAGATTTTCTGTCGCACTTAACAGCGTACCACCAACATGCATCCAGGTATACTTTAACATGTTTCAAATACTATGAAAGATTCAGAAACCCTACAGGAGTTTCATTAAAGGAATGATTTTCTTAGGGCCGTTCTTACAAACGTCTGTCAAGTACCCGTAACCGATCAGATCAGATAACCTTCTGTCATTTAACAAGTTGACAATATGTCAAATTCTACTTTAAACAATATTAATAGTCAAAAGGAACAGATATCAGCGAAGTTCGGTATTTCAGTAATTAAAACCATAATAACGAAAAATTAAACGAGTGTGTTAATTGGAAATAAAAGTGTTTGGAATTCGTGAAAGAGATGTTTCATTTAAGAAGTGGTCAGTTTTATTGACAGTTTCTCTTTATTGTGAGTAGTAAAACGTAAAACATCAATAAATTAAATGTAATAATACGTAAATAATAAAATGATAACGTATAAAAATGACGTTTTGCGTTTATTTCCATTTACAACTTATACGTTATGTTCTTCCACAAACTAAAAGAGTGACCGAGAGACAAAATTTATTTAGTTTGGAAAATAAAAATTTAAATACAAAACATCGGACAAAGACATCGAAACAAACATTTGAATTGAACAGAAAATGTATTACTATCAGTATGAATTGTGACCAAACATTTGAAATGAATATGACATGTAATAAGATATATATGAAAATCTGTACGGATATGTAATAGCATGTGTAAAATGTATACGTCACCAAACATTTCCGAGTATTCAAAAATATGCAAATAAGCAAATGAATGTCATAAAATTATATTAAAAGATATGTATGAACTTGTATTTTTACTAAAAATAAAAATGTAATGAAATATGTATATCAGCAAGAAATAAAATAGGAAAAATTGTTGTAAAACAGCATGTATTTTAATATAAAAATAAAATACATGTAAAACAGCATAATATGTTATTTGATTTTACTTCCTTTTTACATCCTTTATGTATAACCCTCTTCGTACGGTTGCAAGTCCCTGGCCATTCAGTTTCTTCGGAGTATTTTCATTTGCGAGCACACTTGGCGTAAGGCATGAAATGTTTAGCTCGCAACTGGTCTCTTTGCGCAAAAATGGGTGCCAAGATTAAATTTATTACAATAATTTTATAATAATAATTTATAATGAATAGTTTTTAAGTTTTCACTTATGTCGTGTGGTCTTAAGCACACAATTTTTTCATATTAGCTGCATTGTCTGACAATACTGTAACAATTTTATTTGACACAATAAATTCTCCGAATATTGCGCTTAGAGATGCAGCAATGTTTGCTCCTGTATGAGAATGGCTGAGCTCTCTAGTGACCAGAGCAGTGGAATTCAATTGGTGTTAATAAATAAAACGGCATGTGACAGTAATATCGACACATGGCTGTCTGAAGTCCACATGTCCTTCGTAATTGCCGCACTATTTACTTCATTCAGCATATCTATCACGTTTAAGTTAACGTTTTTTGAAGTAGTTCCGCCTTTCAGATATTTTCGCATCAGGGCTGTAATACTGTGTTATAATAGTTTACAGAAACAGTAACTTGCACCAAAAGTTTTCTTAGAATATAAACTAGGCAAAACGCTGCAGCGTTGACGCCTTTTAAGTTAGCACTATTTTATATACTTTGCTGCAACAAGTGAAATGTCTGTGAAGAACGAGAGATACTTCTTGTGCGATAATCGATTTTCAGAGAAAAGAGATAGTGTTTTTTATATAGTTACCTTGGTTATTGTTATGAAGTTGATGTTGCATTGTTTTTAACAAATTGTGAACATTTCTGTTCTGGAGTCAGGTATGGGTACACGTCATCAAGCATTTCCCTGTTTTCCTTCAGTTCACTTTTCAGTTTCTAAATTTCCATCTTCAGGTAGTTTTACTTCGAAGTGGAAGCTGGTGTTGATCCCGTAGACCGTGCTTCAAATGGCGATGGATCCTCTCCTGTATTCAGTCAATCAATGATGCTTTTTGTCACTTGAAGCAAAGCACCAGCGCTTGCTGTTCTGAGTAGTAGTAGTAGTAAGGTTTGTCATACAAAATTCCCCACGTTTTGTCACTCAGTGCACAAAGCTGTTAGATTCACCAAATTGGACGCAATAGAACGACATATTTAATGAAATTACACTGAATTTCATTTATGCATGAATTAAAACAGTTGAAAAGTGTTTCAGGAGAACATGACTTCTAGTGAAAACTGGGATTCGTGATTTCCTGAATTTAAGGTTACTGCTACCAGAAGTTTACAGCGTCTCCTGTTTAACGTTGTGTGCTTACGTTTGGTGTAAAAGTTTTCATTTTGTGAGTAAGTATTCAACAATATGTGATTTATACTTAATTTCCGAGCCACCTAACCTCACCAACTGGATTCCACCACCCAACGAGCTCAACAAAACCAGTATATCTAACAGTAAGCCATCGCAAGCAGCTCAAAGTACGTTATTCCTTAAAAGTAAACCCCTATTATAATTGACTCAGTTGATTATGTTCCCATCATTGAATTTGTGCAAATGTTAGCTACTAAAGTTAATTTCTCTCATATTAGATTTTCATCTAAAATATCAAACAAAAGTCTCTGTGTTTATCTTTGTAATAAGTAAATACCAGATGTGCTCATAAATAGACACCAAGTAATTACAGTAGCAGGAGAGAAGAGAAATGCATTATTGTGCGCGAAGAAACAGTGATTTTTTCGCTTTACACGGTGTTGATGAGTAAATTAGGTTGCAAATAAATTTAATCAAAGCACCTTAAGACAACACAAATATTAGTGTAATCATCGTTTGAATGTTACTGGTTGCTGGCACTTATATTTGTTCGAGTAACCTCCAACATCATGGCTGAACACAATGCAGCTAAGAGAAAGCGACTTGAATTCAAGAAACCCAAACTTTCAGCATTTTCTACAACAAACCCATTTGAACTATTAGCTCACATGACGACTAATGAAGCACCCGGTCGGGTAAGTACCCAAAAAACTGACTGAAATGAAAAACTGGAAACACCATCACCTATTTATGTTAACAACATAACTAATATGAATATAATTTACAAACATTGGCATATTCAAACATGTATCAATTGACAATCACGAAGTTAAATTTACTTTTGAAACCATTGAGGATAATAGGAAGGCTATTGCTTATTTTCAAACGCAACAAGCCCAATACCACACATATCAAATGAAACATGAAGGAAGGGCGTGTCGCTCCTCATAGTATAACATGGCGTCGCGCACAGAGGGCCTCTCCAAAACATATGCTCAAACTGCCACTTCACAGCAACACACAAACATACCCTGGCAAGAACAAAGTGAATACAAAAGCAGGCAATCAACAATACAAAACGAATTATCACCACTCTAATAATCAAACTGGATACTTTGATGTCACTATTGCACCCACTGATTCAAACACTTTCTCAAGTGTTACCAGCGCTCCTGAAAAAGTAATGGAACTCCACTGCTAATAAAAGAATCAATATTTGCACATGGAATTGCCAAGGTATTAACAATAAGTATCACGAATTACTTCATTTCCTTCGAAATACTGCTGGCAACGGAGACAAAATTGGTGCCACATTTGCACTACCGAATACCAGGTAATTACATATACAGAGTTGATCATCACAGCAACGAGAGAAAAAGCGACTCTGCAATTTTTGTGAAAACTTCATTGTCACATAGTGAACTACTGCCCATAATTGAACAAAGTATCAAATTTCACTCATACAAATTGATTCCAATAACGTTAAACTGCAAATTGGTTCGTTTTATTCAGCTCCAACCAACAAACATAATTCATCGGATTTTTGGGCTATGTTTCATGAACTGCAGTCTCATTATCTACTTGACGACGACTTCAATAGCAAGCATCCGCCTTGGGGTGCAAATGATTCTAGAGTGCTATATGACATGACCTCTCAAGTAGCCCTGGAACTATCGTCTCCTGTGGAACAAATGCATTACCCAGACATGCCCGCCTCGGTAGCGTAGTGGTAGCATGACTGCCTCACGTTCAAGAGGTTCCGAGTTCGTATCTCGGCCAGGGTGGGTTACCTAGATAAGGTTGTTTGCGGGGTTTTCCCTTATCCTGAAAGACGAATGTCGGGTAACTCAAAAGCTCCATGGACCCCGGGCTCATTTGAGCATCATTTCACCCACTCCATTCATCGTTCGATATGACAACGTTGGAGGACGTAAATTACCCAAGAAAACGCCAGACATACTAGACCTTTCCATTGCTAAAAACAAAATAGTTGGCAAGTTAATCAAGAAGTTAAGCAAAAGTTAATCAAGAGGTGAATTTCCAATTTTGAACTTGAATTTAATTGAACTTCAGTGGAGATTACAATCATGTTCCGTCACTTGCAGGTATAAAACTATATTAATTGCAAATGGAATAAGCTGTTGCTCTATTTTGAATTTATAAATGCCATACGTAATAAAGGAACGGTTGTAGTCATAACAACATTGGATGCTGCAAAAGGAGAAACTCTTACAGCAATATGAACTTTCTAAGGTGCCCATGAGAATATTTTTCAGCAGACAGGTAAGAATACTACCAACAAAATCATGCCATCATTCCGTGCCATTCTCGTCTGATACAAGCTTTAATTTTGTTAGTATTTTATGTTGCTGCCACTTTTAATGAAATGGCTTGTGTTGATTTTGTAAGTTACAGAGCTATAATTTGTCAGTTTGTGCTTCAGCAAGCCCTACAGTGTTACTACAAAATGTTATGTTAGACCTTATTTGTAAAATATTCAAATTTATCTTTTGTGTCATTTATACCGCTTTATGAAACAGCTGCAGTTTTATGTTAAGGTGTCTTTGTTATAAATGAAGGCGGTTACTTATGATATTCATGTTATTTAAATAATTTAGAAGTATATGCAATTTTACACAGAGATTTCTGTTAAAGATTCTTTGTAATTAACTGAATTAGCCATGTTGCATCACTTTTAAGTGTTTTGAGAAATAGTGACACCTTTGTAATTAGTGGTGTGCTATAGATTCTTTGTCATTGATTCAGATGAACTACTTATGACATTTAAGTAAATGTCAAATTAATATGTTATGCTAATGAGGCAGAATAATAAAATAAAGCAGTAACTGTCAAGAGAGTGTTGTTATGCAAATTTTCCTGCCAAGTGTCACATCCTATAGTTAATTCCTTGAACTTTCATACAAACCTTTTGAAGTAATTCATTAAAGTAGGAAATAATGAACATGTGCCATGCAGAAAATTCATTGCAAGACTCAGCGGATTATAAGTTGTAATACTAGAGTCAATGTCTGCATAAATATTCATAACTGAGTTGACCTGTTATTGAACTCAATTGTCTTAATGTTTTTCAAGTGTAAATAGTAATTTATGTAAATTATCTGTAAACCTTAGATTGGAAACACCTCAGAGATGAATTGTAAATATTTTGAAATACTCTAACTATATTGACAATGCCTATAATTCTGTATGAATTCCTGTGGCTAGTAAACATTATATTCTATTGTATTGTGTGCCGTTTGTTTTCTCTCCGGTACCTTTTTACTTGCCCTTCCGGTTCGAGGGCGCTGCTGTCACGTTGCTTTGGTTTTCCGTCGTTCCCCTTTGGGGGCGCTGCGATGCCCGAGGCCCTTTGGTTGGCTCCCTCAGGAGTAGGATGTGCGTGGCTCGCGTCGCGTCTGTGTCTCTGGGTAAGTCCTCCATGTTCGGGTTTCCTGATACTCTCTTTGGGTTTTCATGCGTTGCCTTTTGTTGAGCCGTGTTGTTTTATGGGGCTCTTTCCTCTCATTTCGGGACCAGAAGTTGATTGTTACTTTACGTGTCTGGGTTGATCAATACAAAATGTAGCTGGAAGTAAATACTATATGAAGATAGGACAGAGGTTTATTGTTATTGTATGTTTATGTATTGGTGAGCGCAAAGTGTAGCAAGAAAATAAATTCAAATTAAGGTTTGATAAAAGCTTTATGGTTTTAATTAAATTTCATGACCCTGGGTCGGCCCGCATAATTGTAATGTTTGTGTTTGCGAGATTTAATCCAATTATGCAAAATTCCCCCTCTCTATTACCTAGTTTATATCCTTAAATTGCATGTAAAATACAGGATGTAACTTTATTGGTATATATTTGGAGGACGTGCTTCTGACATAAAAAGTTAAAAAAAAGTTCATATCTAGGTGTACATTGGTCTGGAAATCAATTATTTCCGAGCTACAACACAAAATCAAAAGTTACAAAATGTACTCAAAGTGGCTTCCTTTTGCTTCAATACATGGATTTCTTTGTTTGGGAACATATGAAGTTCTTGGTTTATGCCACTCCTGTACCTGATGTTGACATTTTGAGAAAACATATAAAATTGGATTAGACAAAATATGAAACATATCAGGAATTTTCAAGAAAGTATGCCAGCGCATGGCCTGAGCAGGCTTACTGTATGCAACAAAGCAAGAGCAAGTCACTTTGAGCACTTGTAACTTTTGATTTTGTATGTAAAATATGAAGCTATTAACAGTGAAGCAAACAAATATATTCAAATATAACAATTTGTAACTTAAACTTCACTTATAAGAAATGATGATTTTCTTTTTAATTGTCCGGGATCACGATTTAAGTAAACTTATACATATCCTCAGCCAGAAACAAAGCTGTTGTCATCGTTACAAATGCCAGATGTTAATATGTTCTTGTTAGTACTACCAAAATCTGAAAATGTTACAAATTTAAAAACAGAATCGACTGCCGGTATTTAAAAATTCATTATGCGATATTTGTTTTTTAAAATAAATATCTTTTCCCAAAATATTTTCCCAAAAGGTAGGCAAAAAATATTTATTAAAGTGTTTTTGCAGTTTGACAAGTGGTTTAAAAAGACAAAAATTTTAAAAAATATTTACTTTAAAAAACAAACATTGTGTACTGAATTTTGAAACACTGGCAGTCGATTCTGCTTTTAAATTTGTTTCATTTTCAGATTTTGGTAGTACTGACCAGAGCATATTAACATCTAGCATTCACAACGATAGTAGAAACGTAGATTTGAATTATATTGTTGGAGTAGAAGTAAGACTTTTTAGACACATTAGATTAGTAAATTGTAAAGCTACTGGAATCCAATAACCTGCAGGCTTAGACAATTAGTTAAGTTAGCAAGTAGATTATATGTACAAAATTTACGAAATATTTTATGTAATATTATTTTAAACTGAATAAAGGTAAAATACAGTTTGCATAATAAGGACTGGTATAAGTTCCAGAAATCAGGCTATTAGATATGCAGATTTTATTTTATTTTTATGCTTTATTAATATTCTTCTAAATCACCATGGAAACACATTGAAGCTAGGGTACAAAGTGTATCAGCAAGTTAACTCGTATCAACAGCTTGACTTGATTTTAGACAAAATGAAATATTTCTAACATAAACTGTTCAATATATGAGGGTGAGTCAAATGAAAACCTTGAATATTTTTTTTAAATATTATTTATTATGCAGAAGTGGTACAAAGCTGTATCAGTTTTCAACATAATCTCCCTCATGCTCAATGCAAGTCCTCCAGCGCTTACAAAGTACATAAATGCCTTTAGAAAAAAATTATTTTGGTAGTACAAGCAACCACTCATGCACCGCGTGGCGTACCTCTTCATCGGAACGGAACTTCTTTCTTCCCATTGAGTCGTTGGGTAGTCCAAACTTATGGAAATCACTTTTGGCAAGGTCTAGTGAGTATGGTGGATGAGGAATATGCTCAAAATGCAGATCTGTGATTGTTACAACTGTTCTACGGGCAGTGTGGGGCCTTGCATTGTCATGTTGCAAAAGGACTCCTGCTGACAGCAATCCACGTCGCTTTGATCTGATTGCAGGCCACAGATGAGTTTTTAGGAGATCTGTGTGAGATGTACTGATGACAGTGGTCCCTCTAGGCATGTAATGCTCCAAAATGACGCCTTGTTCATCACAAAAGAGTCAGTATAAACTTCCCTGCTGATGGTTCTGTTCGAAAATTTTTGATTTTTCCTTGCTCGCTCTCTTCCTTTTCGTTTGGTGGAAGTGAACCCAGGTTTCGTCCCTCGTAATGATTGTTGCAATGAAGCCATCACCTTCCCAAACAAAGCACCGAAGAAGTTCTTCACACGTATCAACACATAGTTCTCTCATTTCAGGAGTTAGCTGCCGTGGTACCCATCTTGCAGGCACTTTGTGAAACTGCAGCACATCATGCACAATGTGGTGTGCTGACCCATGACTAATCTCTAAACATGCTGCAATGTCATTCAGTGTCACTCGGTGATTTTCCTTCACTATGGCTTCAATTGTTGCAATGTTCTGTGGAGTCACAATTAGTTGTGCCTGACCTGGACGTGGAGCATCTTCCACTGAAGTCACAACATTTGCAAACTTCCTACTCCATTCGTAGACTTGTTGCTGTGACAAGCATGCATCACTGTACTGAACCTTCATTCATCAATGAATTTCAATAGGTTTCACACCTTCACTACGCAAAAACCGAATAATAACAGTACATTGTTCTTCCCTGGTGCAAGTCACAAATGGGGCAGCCATCTTTATACTGATACTGCATTTGTACAATGCGGCCACATACAGGCCATTCTCCGCATTGTTTGTAGCACGCTTACCAACTTACAGGATAACGGTGCGAAATTTCGATTTGTTATTACAAATTTAAGGTTTTCATTTGACTCACCCTCGTACCTCAGAACATGTTGAATCTAAGCTTAAAAAAATCCAGGGCAATACTTTTTGGAGATATATCTATATGACTATCTCTTCTCAACATCTATCCAAGTATTTTTATACTCTCTGTATGGTAATTCAGTCAAAATATCCATAAAAATAAGTGTTACTAAAGCTACTCTGTATTTCTACTACTAAATGAATGTTTTTGAGCATTATATTACTATCTTGAGTGCTCTAATCAAATTACATTTAAATAAATATTAACTTAAAGGTTTGAAATGATGGGGCGCACAAATGATGCCTCTTGATAAACAGAGAATTATCAACAGTCAATTTAACAACTATTTAAGCATTGGATAATTATTAAACTGCAAAATATGCCATTCTAAACATATCTTGATTAGCAGATCATTTAAATATTACTTAAAAGTAAAATAAGACCTGAAGCTTTCCTGGCGACGAATATGCTTAAGTTGTTCTCAGGAAGCAAGTCAGGTGAAAAAACGATTAGAAATCGACGCTTCGGGAATGTGCATCTCTCCCATCATTAGGATATTTATTAAATGTTATAACCACAAATGAAACACTGGATATAACACAAATATAAAAAAAGACAAAACACTATCAAAATTCGCATTACTGAACAACAGACTGTTTTCAGTAAATTAAATGCCTGGTTAGGAGATGGCGTGAATATAGAAAATTAATTGGGTCAAAGAAACGTAACTACTTAACTTGATTATCAAGCTGGAACCATCAGAATACGCGGGTTATGCCGCATGATCACAACTGATCCTCCTTTTAATTTTAAATTGTGAGTTGGGATTCCAGGCAATTCTGATGAATTTAAGAACTCTGTGGGATAGTTGACTACGTCATCCTGGTTTGCAACTGTGTCAACTGACTTGTACGAAAATAACTCCCCAAGAAATAATTCTGTATGGTCGCATTGACATAAGCGACACCCGTATTTTTTGCCCCCAATAGTGCTCGTCCACTCAGCCAATTATGGTTGGTGTACCGTTGCGTTATGTCCGGAAAAGCACTCTGAATAAGATCCTTTTTCGAGTCTGTGAAGTAACAAATGTGTGGGTAATGTAATTCCTCCCCTCGAGGTGTCAATGGTAACTTTACCATCTCCAATGTATAACAAATATTTCGAAAACACATTTCCTGTTTGATCTATTTGCAAAAGCACTCGCATATTAGTTGTCAAATGCGGTGGTTTTACGTGTCGCCACACATTTAAGGATTTTAGGCATGCGTTTAGTTCGTCCACAGCAGTTGATCGGGGAATCACTGGAAGTGTCTGACGAAAATCACCTGACAGCAATCATGGCACCGCTAACATGTTTTTGTTGTCACGAATATATTTCAAAGTTCTGTCCAGTCCTTCCATTGACCTCGTATGTGCCACCGTGCATTTGTAAAATATTCGCAATTACGCTGTTTTTGGCGATATTGCAAGCTGGTGTTTGATTTGCATGTTCAATGGTAATTTCAAGGCATAATGTGGAGTTTGTCCACCTAATAAATTCACAACTAATTTAGATGACGCCAGCACTAGGACTACTTCAATTTGCGATGTCATCCTCCCCAATAACAATGAAATTAACGTCAATTTATTTATTAATTACTGTTTAAAAACTCTGGCAGTGATGTCATGTCTATGAAGTGGCGTTTGGCTCTGTAGCAAATCGTTCTTGATTTCAGTCTATTGTAGGTGAACGTAATCAACAGGTTTGGTAGGCCATATTGTCTATCATATGACATCGCATCTTGCGAGTCTTACGAGTACTCGTGCATGTGGCGTGGGCTTCCAATGTAAGAGACCGGCTTATCATTCTTCCCAAGTTGTTTAGGTTGCCATCGGCATCAATAGTAACGCGGAGATGAACGTATTCTTCAGATCGAAGCTGCTGTTGTTTCAAACGAATGTATATCAATCGTTAAGTCTCAATTTTAACATAAATGTCAACTTCATCCAAATGAAAAAGCCGTTGACACATCACGATGTGATTTGCTTCACGTTCACTTATCATTAGTCTGTATGAATTAAAATCCATTGCACTAACTTTTTGTTGGCTACAGTGCCTCCAAGCATAAATGACAAACGGTTAAATAGATGTGTCGAATTAAATATTTATTAATCTTATTTAATCCAGTTACCAGTAACTTGATCAACCATTCTGATATTGAAATGGTATCCGTCTCCCCCTGCCAGAAAATTGATAGATCTTGTTATGGCGTCATAACTCCTTTGCCTTCAATTAATAGTTCCGACGATAAACACGATGTCTTTAGATTGCAAATTTTCTCCGAGGATGTCGGGGGTTGAGTGAAACATCTTTGAAGAATTTGGCAACGAGTGGAGTATCTGGGTAATGCTTTTGTTTATTACAAATAAAAGGTGTGTGTGTGTTTTAAGTAAAATTTTGTGCGTGTTTATATTTAGTTAATAATTCTGCCGATTACCATTTAAGGACATTTTCTCACCCTTTATACCTTCCTTGCACTTGCACAAATATTTCAAAACCAAAACTAGACAAATCGGTTCAGCCATTCTCGAAATTTGGTGAGACTAACAAACCTCAATTCATATAAAAAGATAACACAGACGGTTTGAAGCTGTTACATTAATTACCCATGTGCAGTATTTGTATGTACATACACCTCCTGCAGTAATATGTAATTGGACCTTGCTTTCATGCTCTGTTGAATGCAGCAAATATTTCAGTTCATTGGAGAAACAACCCATTTTCTACTCCATGATATTCTTCATTAAATGCCAAGACCTTCTTCACAGACATGTTGTATTGTCACTCCAAAATGTGTGCATTTAGGTACAAGGAGCTTATTAATAACTTAATATTTTAGTAGTTTAAGATGTTCAGAAATATTAAAATAACACCATGTCCATCAGAATAAAATGAGCCTTTCTACAGTGAATAATAATCAAGTCAGTCGAGTTTTCGTTTATCCGGATTACTCCAATGGCGTTTAGTCCGCACAACAGCCATTTAGATTATATAGTTCCGTTGAAACCTAAGGGATTCAAAAATTAAGTTATTTCGTAATCGGCTTCCATGCGTTATTGAGAAAGAAGGGAAAAAATTTAGACACGCGGAGATTCGAATTCTACGCTCACCAGCCTTATTTCACTTGCGTATTTTGATGCCTGTTTCAGACAAACTTACTCCGTTAAACGATGACTGTGTGTCACACACCACCCCCACTTCACTTCTTCCGTCCTATAATGTTTTGAGTGACTTAATTCTTTGGACGTCTACCA
Source organism: Mantis religiosa (assembly GCA_030765055.1). NCBI lineage: Eukaryota > Metazoa > Arthropoda > Insecta > Mantodea > Mantidae > Mantis > Mantis religiosa. Next base: position 235,710,479 of record CM060950.1, read on the forward strand.
CAATTACTGAAATTGCATAAGAAATTTATGTATGTTTGGAGGTGTACATGTCGCAGTTAACACCGAATTAAACCTTTATGTGATAATCTGTGCGTTTTGACTCTACAGCTTCCATTTTATACATAACCATGTCAATAATTTATCGTAACTATCTTGTCTCAAATTAAAAATTTATGCCATTTTGTTTTAATTGTTCTGATACTCTACACATATGACAATCCCACTTTTTTCAGAGGGGTGTGTTAAGTTGAGTGGTAATGTTTACAGTAACGTAAACGTTTTTAAACTGTTAAGAATATCGGAATCTGTGAGTAAATGGCACTTTTGTGGGGAGTAACTTATGTCCCATAAACCCCTTTTCAGCTGAGTGTTGAGCCTTCGACTATTTAAAAATTTCGGAAAGTTTGCAAGGGAAGAAAATGGACTTAAAGAGCAATCGTTCATTAAAGGGTGTTCTATCTTCCAAAATCGGTAGGGAAAGCTGATTCACCTGGTATAAGTGGTAAAGAAAGCAAAAATATGTCGCGTGTGTATTACTTTTTCTACTCTTGGAAAAATTAGTTTTACAAACTCATATTCATCTCTTTCAATCTATTGGAGATAGACATTTGCAGAAATTATGTCTAATTTTCTTGTATACGCAAGGTGAGTATGAGAATAATGTAGGTTTGAGTGCCAGTCAAGTCTTTCAAAGTTGTTCGCAATGTGATTACGTTGAAATTCCATTCTCTTCGCATGGCTTAGAGATTAACGAATTACGACTTCCCATTGGAGATAACACAAGCATAAGAGGGTTCGGACAAATGAGCAACCTCTCAAAAGTGGTTCACTGCACAAGGCAGCAATATCTATTTGATATAAGTTGTGTGTTTTGGCGAAATTTACATTTTTAGGTATTAAGATTTTATCTCTTACAGTTCACCAGATGAGCAAAAGTCAAACAGAATGAAAACGACTTCGGAGGACATCACCACCAGTTTTAAGATATATATTTCCTTTCTGATTAAAATATTTTATGACATTTTAAACATATTATATTTTAAGAAAAATTGCTATAGTTATGTTTGGGGATATATAAAATGTTCCATATAAATTGTAGTGTGGGTTCGTGGTATTTTCTTGCAAATCTTTGTGTAGTATCTTTCGAAGATGCTGAAGTAAAATAGAAGTTTGCTGTTTAACGAACCTTTCGTTTTTGAGATATGTTGTTAACAGACTCACAGACAGTCACACAGACACATACCCGCAACTATTTCTAAAACAGCTTCATTTATTTATTTAGTTAATTATTGAGGGAACCTAAAACCTGTATCTACACTGAAAACTCGGTATCTAATTTTGGTATGGAATGGCATATATTCCTCCACCTACTGCGTACGTGCTTTGAAAAATACAATTCAATAACTATCCCGCTTGAGAAAAGTGTATGTTTTGGAAAAATCAGATAAAAAAAGAATATCTCGGAAATGGTTAACTCCGCAGAATATATGACAAATTGTGGGTGTTAATTAGATAAAGTATTATTTGTAGCAAAGTTTCCTCTATCTCTTAGGATTAGCAAGTTATACAAGTCCTCTAAAATGAAGAGGAGCTCTTGGAATATTCTTGGCAAACAAGATATACATTTTATGTCCCTTAGAAATGCTTTAAATATGTCGTAGTTTAATTGAAATTTTTATAGCCCGTTCTCAGAAAATTAAACCTTTCGAAAAATACTCTATTTAAGAATAGTTTCTGGTGGGGGCTGTTTTCTCAAAACACATTCGTGTCACATTTTTGGAAGATGCTGAACTTTAAGTTTCGTAACTATCCGACTTTTCTTTTTCGACTTTTGCTGCTCACTGACACATGAACATTTCAGCGATTGCTGCTAACGGGAGAGCTCAAACATGCATTTCCGTTGAAATCTCCATATCAATTTTTGGGTGGAATGCACGTCCTTCTCTACCTAATATGTACGTACGTGGAAGAGATAGTAAAATGAATATGTTTGTCACGTTTCCTGTTTGGAGACTGACAATCACTGGGAACTAATTACAAAACATCTCTAACGTTCACTTTGTAGCACAAATTTTATAAAATCGTATAATCTGTAGAAATATTCTGGCAAATGCTCACTTAGTCCATTTGTTTTAGGACTTCGTTTCTTAGTGCAGTTTACCAGCTTTTTTAATTTTCTTTTTTAGATTGCCGTATTATAATTTTTAGTACTAAATGATGAACTAAAGTGCTTAAAATCAATCTTGAATTCATAAAATCTGGATATCTGTCAGCAAAATTATTACAACTTATCTTTAAAAATATAAATTTTACATTAAATGGTTGCTTTGATGCTCAAAAATGTGAACTACTGTTTCCCAAATTTAAAGGAGAACATCGAAAATGTCCTAATTGATTGGCAATTTTGTTACCAATTCCTCTGCGGAAATCAAGGTGAGCAAATCTTGGCTAACCATGGAATTAAAAAATTTATACGTTTTTCGACCCGAAGTGCTTGTTTTCTCCATGAGAATACTTCGATCAATGGCACTGATATACATGATTCTGCGGTTTCCTCAAAATGTCTGATGCGCTGATTCCAAAACTAATCAGTTTTCTACTACGTGCCATTTTTGTACAATTAGCAGTTATGACTAAAATGTGTTAATGTGCTTCTTCGCATAAATATTTTATGGAACTAAATACGACTAATTTCTTTGTTGAAATTAATATGTTTAACAACAATCACACCAATGTAACAGACAACAATACTGTCGCGAATCCATTACTACGACTGGCGGCGTACGCGCTAAAAGGGTTCGCGAGAGCGATAACAGACGGCTAGTGTATCGCGTAGAAAAGAGCCTGCATAAGCAGATAAACATGGCGCAGAGATAAAAGGCATGCCAATACAGGTAACGTGGGGTAATTGGATCATTCTAGTGACCTCTTGATTGACATAACAGTCGAGTTCTTGTTTGCTACAGTACATTTCAGAAATTTCACGTGATATCAGTAGTAGTATATAAGAGGCGACACGCCAGAGGAGAGGGGAGTTGTAAAAGGACAGTCCTAGACTGTTGTAATGTAGTCAAACAGGTAAAACAGTTGTAAACAGTGCCATAACGATAGTTGTAGTTGAAGCTGGTGTGTGATGAAAATGAGCGCTCTTGTTTGTGGTCAAGGACCTTGGTAGATCGTAATTGTGTATGTGATGTATTCTGCTACTCTAAGAATTGAACAGAGTGTATTTCTACGGAAATAAGGAATCTATTTCCACAGAAATAAAGGACATTTAGAATTCCTGCAATTTGGACTTATACGAATCCACAAAGTCACAATTGGTGTCAGAAAGTGGAACATTCAACGATGGTCGCGGCATTGGAAAAGATTTTGGAGAAGATGCTGGAATGAAGGCCGAATTGACCTCGGAAATGAAAGCGGCAAATAACAACCTGGCCGCGAAGCTGGAAGAAGCGAAGACGGCTAATGATAACCTCACCGAGAAGATGGAAGAATAGAAGGCTGCGAACGAGGTCCTTGCCACCAAATTTAAGGAACAGTTGGCCGGCGTGAAGGAGGACGTCATGGAACTGGGCAAGCGGATGGGTCAAGTGGACGAGCGTGACGAAGACCTGGCAAACCGCGTTAACGACCTGAGGGAAAGGCTGACAGCAACACAAAGTCCCTAAAAGCCATGGTAGAGGACATCGTCAGCAGGAGGTTGAGGGACCTAACGGCCGACGAGCCAGGACGCGACACATCTGCGCGCGTCAAACCTCCTAAATACCACGGCGCGACAACCTTCGAAGTCTTCCGCCGTCAGTTGGACACAGTGGCCAAGCACAACAAGTGGTCATCGGAGGGAAGAAGCGGCACAGCTAATGCCAGCGTCCACGGACTGACCGCAGAAGTTCTAAACGCGGTTCAGACGGCAGCGACGCCCAAGCACATTTGGGAAGCCCTGGTAAACAGCTTTGCAAACCACCGATTTGCCGCAGCATACCGCAGCCAGCTGAAGTTGAGGTCGCAACAGCCAGGGGAGGCGCTGCAAGAGTTCGCTCTGGCAATCGAGCAGTTGGGCAGTAAAGCTTTAGTGGACCTCCTACCAGAGTTCGTATCCCGAGAGGCTGTATACTCTTTTTTCGATGGGATATGAGACTCGGCGATACGTCAGCGCCTAATGCTCAGCGACTACAAAACAATCCACGAAGCACTAACGGCAGCATTGAGGATGAGGCGGCCAAGGTTCTGCTTTAAATTCATTTACTTTTTATTTGAAATTAATTTTATTGCTTTTTTATATATTTGAATTCGTGGCACATTACGACGATATTGAAATTAATACACCTCTAATTAGTGTAAGTAAAAAGCGGATTTTTGTCGAATTATTGGGCATTAGAAAAGAGAGATTAACTCTGACGGCTACCACGACTTCGAGAACCAGGAGTATCTGCTACAAGGGAGACCGAAGGCCAGCCGAGCGACGCCAGCGAAGACCTAGTGGCATGTGTTGGGGTGTGGAGAGCCGGGGCACCTGGAGAGAGACTACCCACACCAGGAAAATCAGCTGAAAAACGAGTCAGAGCCATCGTGTCGGGGGGCACGTAGGCTACATCACTACCATACCCTCGAGTGAAACCGCACGCCGTCAGCCTGCGTATGAATGACAGCCTTATCGTGGACGGTTGGGGGCTCGTAGACACTGGGGAAGCCGTGACCATCAGACCTGGCGTGGCCAAGAGTTTGCCGTCGAGAAACCTTAACCGACCACACCAACTAGTTTCGGCAACGGACGATACTTTGCCTATGGAGAAGGAGGCCCTGCTGAAGTTGACCTTCGGATGGAGTGTGGTATTCGTCGCGAAGGTGGCTGAGGAGTTGATACTGGGCCTGGATGTCCTATTGGCCGCGCCTTGGCTCATTGATTAGACCGCTTGGCTCTCACCAAGGCGGCCCGGGTTCGATCCCGGGCGACCGCAAAGTGAGATTTGTGGTGGATAACACGGCGCTGGGGTGGGTTTCCTCCGGGACCTCCGGTTTCCCCCGCCATCTCATTCCACCGGTGCTCCAACTTCATCTCATGTATCATCAGTGTCACCGCCTGCGGTGCCATATGTAGTAAAAGCGGGCGGTAAACACTACACATTTTATTTCAGGAGCCACGATGGTGGACGTCGGCAAGAAGGTCCTGCAGCTTAACGAAGATGTCATACTCCGTCAACCCGAAGAGCGACTTGCAATCTGCAGGGACATCCTGAAGGAAGACGTGGTGGTCCCCACGAGAAGTGAGGTTGTGGTGACGGCACGACTGGAAGGCCAGCGAACGAAGAACATGATGCTGGACCAGAAGACGCCCGTGCACGGACTATGTGTATCTCGGACATTGCTGCAGTGCCTCGAAGGGGTGCCAGTGAGGCTGCTCAACCTGACAGACACCGATAACGACGTCCAGGACGGGGCGGAGTTGGCGACATGCGAGCCCGTGGTCAGCGTAACAACAATAGACAAGACACAGGAGCCGGTGCCGCAGCCACAACTGGGGCCCCAGCTGGAGGGCTTATTGGAGAGGGTGGCCGACCACCTGACCGCAGAACAGATGGAGAAATTTCACAACTTCTGAGACGATTCCAGCGCGTCTTCAGCCAAGGTAACAGTGACTACGACCGCACGGACAAATTGCTTCAGCGCATCGACACCGCAGGCGCCCGGCCTATTCGACAACCATCTAGACGCGTTCCGCTTGCAAAACAAGTGGCGGTACGGGATATGCAAGACAACATGAAATCCATGGAGTGATTTAGGGGTGTGACAGCCCTTGGTGTTCCCCTGTAGTCCTGGTGACAAAGAAGAACGGCAAGCTACGCTTCTGCGTGGACTACAGGAAGTTGAACGCTGTCACCCGGAAGGCGTGTTTCCCCTTAACCCGGATTGACGACAACCTGGAGACGCTAGCTGGTGCACACTGCTTCTCGATTCTTGATCTGAAGTCCTGTTATTGACAGCTAGTTCTGGAGAAGACCGCATTCTCGACGGGCAAATAGCATTGGCACTTCACAGTTATGCCCTTTGGCCTCTGCAACGCGCTAGAACCTTCCAACAACTTATGGAGTCAGTGATGAGAGGACTGACTTATGATGCCTGCCTGATATACCTGGACATCATCATCGTCGGCAAGACCTTTAAAGACCATCTCGACAACCTGTGTAAGGTGCTACAGAGACTGCAGGCGACCAACTTGAAGCTAAACGCAAAGAAGTGCCTGCTCTTCCACAAGGAAGTCAACTAGTTGGGCCACATAGTCTCAACAACCGGAGTGGCCACTGACCCGGAGAAGACACAGGCCGTGTGAGATTGGCCTCGGCCGAAGGATAAGCGAGAATATCGCCGTTTCCTAGGGATGTGCAGTTACTACCGCCGATTCATAAAGGGATTCTCCAAAATCGAAAAGCCCCTCACCCACCTAAAAAGTACCGGCCTGATATGTGGACAGAGGACGCCGAAGGCGATTTCCAGGACCTGAAGACTCTTTGCAGTGCTTCTATTTTGAGATTTACACTACCAGACAGCGCCTTCATTGTGGACACCGAAGCCAGCGACCACTGCAATAGAGGTGTTCTATCTCAGATGCATGTTGGCCACGAGCGAGTTATAGCCTACGAAACCAAGCGTATATCTAAGGCAGAGAAGAACTAATGCGTCACCAGGCGAGAGTTCATGGCGGTGGTAAAGACCTTGGAGCACTTCCAGAAATATACTTACGGTCAGCCATACCACCAGAGGACTGACCATTCCGCCCTAATCTGACTGCTCAGCTTTAGGAGCCTGGAAGGCCAGACAGTCGTTTGGGTCCAGAGGCTGCACCAGTACGACTTCACCTTTTAACATCCTAGAGGAATTAGCCACGCCAACGCAAAATGCCATGTCCCGAAGACCCTGCCCAGAGGAATGCGGCCAACGCGCAAGAGTGGAAGAGAAGGAGCGTGCCGCAGCTGTCAGAATTATCACAGCAGTACCTGCGGATGGCTGGGATTGCGTAGGCCTGAGGAGGGAGCAGCTGGCGGACGCAGAATTGTGGCCACCCTTGAGAGAAGTGGTGGCTCGACAAGAGCGCTCTATGAGGATCGCACCAGGAAGCGCTACATACAGGTCTAATGGGTCCAATGGGACTCATTCAAGACTTAGATGCGGGGTGCCGTTCCGGGTATGGGAATCACCAGCTGGGAAGATCCAGAGAGAACAGTTGGTTCTACCCCGGAGTAAGCTCCCTGAGGTCTTAGAGGTAGTGCACGCTGGTACTTCAGGAGGACACCTGGCAGCCAACCGAACGATCGACAAACTCCGACAGCGCTACTACTGGCTGAGGCTCCAAGCAGACGCTGAGAGATGTTGCCGTCAATGCCACGTGTGCGCGGCGAATGGCGGCCCCCAGACGAAGAGCCGGGGTCGCATGCAGAAGTACAATGTCCTAGCGCCTTTCGAACGCAGTACTGTCGACATAGCTGGACCTTTCCCATTGTACGACCGAGGCAGTAAGTACCTGATGGTGGTCGTGGACTACCTAACCAAGTGGACGGAGGTATATGCCATCCCAAACCAGGAGGCGAAGACAATTACGTACTGCCTCGTGGAGCAGCTGTTCTGCCGTTTTGGGGAACCATTAGATCTCCACAGTGATTAGGGCACCAATTTTGAATCTAACCTGATTAAGGAGGCACTAGTAAGATTTGGGGGATTTTCAAGAACCGTACAACAGCTCTACTTCCGCAGTTGGATGGCATGGTGGAGAGGTACATCAAGATCATAGAAGAACACCAGAGGAAGATCGTGGGCAGCCATCAGCAAGACTGGGACGTCAAGGTGTCACTCTTCTTGCTGGCCTACCGCTCGTCAACATATGACACTACTGGGATGACACCAGCCAGCTTAATGTTCGGCGGAGAGTTACGCCTCATTGTGACCAGGCTTTTGGGAGACCCCACGAAGTAAAGCAGCCCGCAGCCGAGTATGTGGAGAACCTGGTGAACCATCTCCACGACACGCACGAGATGGCTCATCATAACATCCAGATGACGAGCGACCGCATGAATGCCCGATACGACAGGCAAGCCAACAGCCAAGGGTTCCAGAAAGGGGACCTGGCCAGTTTGTACCACCCTACTCGGACCAAGGGACGCTGCCCGAAACTTCAACGGCATGGTCTACTGCATCCAGAAGATGCCCCGAGGAAAAATGTTGGTGGTACACCTGGATCGTCTGGCCCGCTACGATGGTGCTGTTTGTGACGACCAGCCTTGAGGAGGGGGCAGTGTACTGAAGCCATTATCGCGATAGCGCGGCCGATGCACACAAAGAGAGATAGTGCAGCGCGGAGATAAGGGACAGATAATGCACCCCGGAGATAAAAAGTTTGCCGAAACAGATAAAGAGAAATAACTGAATGGTCGTATAAGAGGAAGTTGCGGTTTTTTGAGGGGAGAGTCGTCGTAATGACATGATTGGACTCGTACAGCTGTGTTTTGAAAGTGAGCTCTTTATTTGTGTGTGTGACAGTCAAACGGGAAGGCTGTGTGTGTATGTTATATAATTCTGCTACTGTAAGTGTTCACCAAAGTGTATTTCAAAGGAAATAAAAACATTTTGAATTTCTGCAAATTGGACTCTTAATTCTACGAAATTAGAAAGCCACAATACAGTGTGAACGTACATTTCCTACACTCTCATTTGGATTTTTATGCAGAAAATCAGCGAGAAAGTGTCAGCGAGGAGCAGGGTAAACGATTTCACCAGCACATAAAGGAAATGAAAAGCTGTGCACTCCAAGGCAAGGTATTAAAAAGGAATGTATACCTGTATCTGGTTATTTAGCCCTGTTGTGAAATATTAGGTTATCATGAAGAGTTTTTTGTTGACATTTGTGGATTTATTAACTTTTATTTAATAACATAACAAATTCGAAAGAGCAGAGTACAAAAATTCATATTTTACTATTGCTTCTATTGTGAAGAATTGGTAGTGATGGAGAAAAACAAAGCACATGTTCTGAGCTGACCCAAATTAGGGATAATGGCCTATTGAAATTAAAGAGAGACAGAGAGTGTGTGAGAGAGAGAAAGAGTCTAATTGTGCATATGAGTGTAATTTACTAAGAACTGTCTCTTAATGGTAACCTAAAATTGATACTCCGTTTTATTTTTAAATGAACAGTAGTACAAGGTCTGCATGTTGTTACGGCAGCACCCTTTATTGAGAAAAGCATAGCACATTATCTTCCACTTCCCTGCTTTACCACTATCATGGTGTTAGGGTATTCTTCTTGCTATATCCGTTGTGCCTTTAGCTGTTAGGTTGAGGAACAGAAACTGTGTGTGTAGTGTTTAGCGCCCGCTTTTACTACATACGGCACCGCAGGCGGTGAAACTGATGATACATGAGATGAAGATGGAGCACCGGGGGAATGAGACGGCGGGGGAAACCGGAGGTCCCGGAGAAACCCCGCCTTTGCGCCGTGTTGTCCATCTTAAATCTAACATGCGATCGCCTGGGATCGAACCGGCGCCACCTTTGTCTAACTGCCAGCATAGCATGTGGTCCCGCTTTTCAGTCAGGTTAAAGCCAAGTTACAGGACTGCAATCTTCTCAGGCTACTGCAATCCCCTTGTAAACAAGACGAAGCTGATTTCACTCACCACGTGTTCCACGTTACTGTGTGTTACGTTTTCACGTTACGTTACGTTACGTTCCACGTTCAGTTTAGCAAAACTAACACTCTATAGCAGAGTTAACTTAATGACGATAAATCGAAAGTAGTGAGAAACAATGTCCAATCATTCATCTGTCGACACTTCTTAACGTTTGCCTTGGTTATGTTTTATTACGGCAGTTCCATGATGAAAAGCTTAGTGCTTACTGCTTTTAAATTGTTCATTATGCTTTGAGCGAGGTATACAAGAAATACAGTCATAAATAGCAGATTATCAGAAGTTTAATAACATGCTATCAGCAGTCACCTCGAGACCTATCGGTCGTGGGAGAGAGATGTGTGCTATATGTACGTTTGCAAGTTATATAACAGAAAACTTTATAGCCCGCCTCGGAAGCGTAGATGGTAGAATGTCTCCCTCACGTTCAAGAAGTCCGAAGTTCGGATCTCGGTCAGAGTGAGTTACCTGGATAAGGCTTTTACCAGGGTTTTCCCTTATCCTAAAAAGACGAATTTCGGGTAACTCTAAGCTCCATGGACCCTGGACGCATTTGAGCACCATTTCCATCCACTCCATTCATCGACCGATATGACTTTAAAAGTTAAAGGACATACATTACAAAGAGAGAGAGAGAGAGAGAGAGAGAGAGAGAGAGAGAGAGAGAGAGAGAGAGAGAGAGAGAGAGAGAGAGAGAGAGAGAGAGAGAGAGAGAGAACAGTAAACTTTCGTAATGTGAGTTAGGCTGCGTTTTATTAAACAGTTATCAATTAATAGTGTCAATATATAATTTCGCCTGTATTCCGTCTAGCCTATAACTAGTTTTACACTCTCTACTACGAACTTAAAATAAAGCGGGAACGTATTGCATTCCACCCAGAAATTCGATACAGAGGTTTTAGTAGAAATAAACATTTTGAGTTTCGCTGAATCCAGAAAAAGAAGTATTTTTCGAGGAAGGGGTGTGTGTGTGTGTGTGTGTGTGTGTGTGTGTGTGTGTGTGTGTGTGTGTGTCTATAAACAGCACAACTGAAAAACGCAAAATCCTGTTAAATACTGAACTTTTTGCGTTAGTTCAGCTTCATCCAATGATGCAACACGAAGGTTTTAAGGAAAATGTCCACCCTAGACTACCCCATGCATGTAAAAGGTTTGGAAAATTTTGATTCACAAAATTAGGTGCAACCACTTTTATTAAAATACTGTACGTTGAAGATGCATTTCCTGAACAAATACAATGTATATCTTGGATTTTATAGAATGTCCTGAAGAGTCCTCTTTATTCTTGGCGACTTTTGCCGTAAGAGATGCACAAAATCGTACTACGTAAAACTGATCTCGTTAAAACGCACAATTATTGTTACATACATTTTTGCAGGAGTGAATTATTTCAGAGTTATTCTTTGTTACTTTAAGAATTTTCCAATACTTACAGCTTCTCGAATGAGAAGACGCCATTCTTTTCTTTATCTCTTGGTCATGCAGCCTGTATTTAGACACCTGACTATCACTTAAAGCGATATTCCATTGTTACAATAGTTTAAATAGCGTACTAAATTTTTATTCTAGAAATGTTAACTTTAATCATGTCAAATAACTAGACGAAATACTAAGCGCTTATAAGAATAATTTAAAAAAAAAGTCATCGAGTACAACACATATTTTTTGTAGTATATAATTATATCTAACGTCTGTTGTAAATATTTAATTTAGAATTTCTGAGCTCAGAACATATTTGCGTATGTGTCAAATGTATATAGAAAGATCGTATAACAACCGAAGCATTTGCGGACTTTTCTTCCTTGGAAACTAATTTGCGCAGAGCAGTGATTAGAAAACTAGATACGATGCTGTACTTTTAGTAGGTGGTTACCATTTCTATACAATACTTCATCTGAACCAATTTCACTATCGCTGTTTCTTTGTGTTATCTCCTAAACGTTTATTTCAGGATAGAAGTAGCCTGAGATGAAGTAGTATAGAGAGCGTGTTATACAGTACTGTTCAATAAAAAATGATCAAATTTTTTTTTGACAATGTACGTTTACTCATCCTCATAATTTTAATGCTCCTTCTCAAAATAGTCTCCCCTGAATGCGATGCACTTGTCCCAGCATTTCTGTCAGTATTCAAGGATATGCTGGAAACCATTTTTGAGAGATCCTTCAAAATTGCCTCCGCAGCCTTCATCACTGCTTCCGATGATGGATAATGCCTCCCAGGAAGGCGTTTCTTCAAGTTAGGGAATAGAAAAAGGTCACATGGGGCTAAGTTCTGACTATAGGGAGGGTGAAGGATGCACTTCACGTTGATTTTTGCAAGATATTCAACAACAACATTGGCAATATGTAGCCGCGCATTATCGTGGTGCAGTATCCAGTCTGCTCCACAGAAATGTGGTCTTTTGCGCCTGATATGGACTTGCAATGTTTTCAGGAGATCCCTGCAGTATTTTTCAGTTACTGATGTTAGTACAGGTACAACATGCTGATAAACCATTCCATGAATATCAAAGAATGAGATGCCCATAACTTTCCCAGCAGAAGCAACCACTTTTGCTTTTTGGGGAGTTGGTGAAGGAGATTTCCACACTGAGCTTTGCTGTTTGCTCTCAGCATCAAAATGATGTAGCCAAGTTTCATCAGCGGTGATTACGTTTGAAAGAAACTCCGGATCTTCCTCTAACATCAACTTTAACTGCATGCCGACCTGCATGCAAATGTCTTTTCGTTCGGAAATCAACAGTCTTGGAACCCATCGCGCACAAACCCGTCTCATGTGTAATGCTTCTGTCACCAACGTGTGGATAGTACCCAATGAAATGTTCAGTATTTCAGAAAGTGATCTTAAGGTAATTCGTCGATCCTCTCTCACAATGGCAGCAGCATTGTTGATGTTTTCTTCCATAAGAGCAGTAACTGGAGCAACGGGTGCACCTTCCTTTGAAACTGATTTTCCCCCTTTTTAAACATTTTAAACCACCTTCAAGCTGTGCTGTAGGGAAGAACAGGCCCTCCATTGACATCCTGTAACATTGTATAGGCCTCAACTGAAGATTTTTTGAGACGAACGCAGAATTTTATAGCCACATATTGTTCCTCGCGTGTTACATCCATTGCAGCGGTAGGCAATACTGAACATATCTGAAATTGCCCGGTTCTCATAGGCGGGAACCAGGAGTACCAACAATGAAACTACTACGGAGTCTTTGTTTCATATTAAGCTAACAGAATACATTAAGATTGAATTTTAATGCGAAAAATTATGACCGTAAAAAGTTACGATCATTCTTTATTGAGCAGCCATCGTATAAGTATTTTATAACAAAATTAATACGACGCTTTGTTCTTTAAATCATTTGCTTCTTTTTTGGGATACCTCATAAGTTTAAATGGCTAAAGTTATATAAATTGCATGAAAAAAGATAAGATGACATACGAGAAAGCCTTGTTTTTGGAATGCAACACAGAGAAGATACACCTCTTAGTGCTCATAAAAGCGAAAACGTTATAGATATTGGAGCCACACTCGAACAACGACTGCGAATACTTTAATGATCCGTTCACCACCCGCTTCTCAGTTCTATAATTAACCACTGGGTCCAGGTTATACCTCTCCGACTGTCAACTATTGTATAGTACGTACTCATAGGAATAATTAGCTGGGCCTTTGTCCCGAAATCTTCAGTCACGTGAGTTCAAACGGTAGTATCCAGCATTGTCAGAAACACTGATCTTTTTGATAAATAACTGCCAGATATAGCTAGGCACCGTATAATGCATTTTACAGATATATAAAAGTACTCCAGAACAGCTGTTCTTGATACCAACGGAGAGACTGTTAAAATCAAATTGATCCGAGGAATGTACACAAACTGTTGACTATCAAACATTGCAGATTCCGAAACATTGTGTATATATACAGATCTGAAGGTTGCAAATATCCAAGTGGCTATTTATATTTTCGCACTGCATTATGACAATAATAAATAAAAAGCTTTAACACTATATAGGATTTAGATTATAGGACAAAGTCGAGAACTCAGTAATTTAAAATAAAGGTTAAATACATCTCGGATTAGATAATTTTGGTAACGAAGATAAAGTAAAGCTTTCGTACGGATAAATGTCACTTCCTTTTCGGCCATTCTTCAGAACAAGATCACTCTGACCTTCCTGAAGAAAATTGGATTCAGTCTTTTGTTTTCCAAAATGGGTGTATAATTTCTCCAACTATGAAGGAGGTCGTACACTACCAGTGAAAATTTTTCGATTAGCTACCATAACTACGGATTTGTGGATAAAACAAGTATTTCGTTCTCAAAATTCTATCATATCCCCGTTCTGATAATAAAATATGTATAAACATGTAAATACTACGTGTTTCTGTTGTGTATTTCACTGGTTTACTGCTTAGAGGACTTGTGATGAGTTCCCACAATTACACTGATGTGCCCTTACCTATGACGTTTCCATTCGAATAGGCCTCATTCCTTCAGCAGTCTGTGTAGCAAGCAGTTCACATTGGTTTACAGTATATGTGCGCATCTAGCAGCGTGTGTTTTTACATGATCAGGTTCATAGGTATTATATTACCTCCTAATGGGACTAAAGAACTAGGTTGGAACTGAAAAAACCTCGTGCTATTGTAGCTCTGCATCTAGTAGGACAATATCAAGGGAAGTTGGCGTAGCTCAATCTAAATGTTTTTTTTTTTTTCCTTTTTTGTATAATTTACGTCCTCCAACGTTAAGTCATATCAGACGTTGAGTGGAATGGATGAAATGATGCTCAAAGGAGCCCAGAGTCCATGGAGTTTAGAGTTACCCAACATTCGTCTCTCAGCATAAGGGAAAACGCCAGAAAAACCTTATCCAGGTAACTCTGCCTGACCGAGATCCCAACTCGGGACCTCTTTAACGTGAGGCAGACACGCTACCATTCACGCTACCGAGGGGAATCTACAGTGGTGTTTACGTTGCAGGGGTTCAAAAAAACTGGCTCCAATGCAAGTATTTTTCGATCTGGAAGTTCCCGAGTAACATTATATACGGAAGATAAGTTCATATGTGTACAGAGTAAACGTCAGAGAATTCGCACATTACTTAAAATTCGCGAGGAAGTTAATGCTATACGAATATCTTCAATCTCTGTCTTAACCGCACAAAGTCGCCTTCTTAAACAAGGTTTAAAGGGGTGCATAGCGGCCATAGAAACCCATATTACCGAAACAAAATAAGCTGAAAACATTAGAATGACACACGCAACATAAAAAGTGGAACGCTCAACAATGGTCCAAGGTGTTATTCACGCCCGCCTCCGTAGCGTAGATGGTAGCATGTCTGTCTCACGTTCAAGAGGTCCCTAGTTCGAATCTCGGTCAGGGTGAGTTACCTAGATAAGGTTTTTTCCAGGGTTTTCCCTTATCCTTCAAGACCAATGTTGGGTAACTCTAAGCTCCATGGACTCTGGACTCATTTGAGCATCACTTCACAAAATTCATCCACCGTCCGATATAACTTAACGTTGGGGCGGACGTAAATTTAAAAAAAAAAAAAAGTGTTATTCACGGTCGAGTCTCAGTTTCAAGTGATTGGAAGCCAGCTAGAAGGTTTGTTAGTCGACTTTATGGAGAATGTATGAAGATTCAGTGTGTGATGACAAAACGATGCAGACTACTGAGGGTCGGTTATGGAGTGGGGGTTGTTTTTCAGGTGATACAGGTTGGTGATCTAGTGAGAATTAATGATACATTAAAGATGTTGGGATATCACAGGATACTGATAAAAATGGAGATGCGCCTGGCAAGAGACTATTTGGTCGTGCATTTATTCAACAGCAGGACAAAATGTTTCTAAGTTGTGCAGAGGGTATGCCAATAGAAAAGAGCAATGTGGGGAATTGGAAGATGTGATTTGGGCAAATTATTAAATCTGATTAAATCCCATGGAACTCTTATGGAACGAAATTGACAGGGAAGTGAGGAAACTGAGATAATCTAATGCGGAAGATCTGGAATAATTTACAGATACGTTGGAGTGCAATATCTAGAAAAACCACTATACTATCCTATCTCCAGAATGCCAGGTGTTTGTGTAACGGATTTGAGAGCAAAGGATGGATACTCTGAAGAGGTTAAAATGTACGCCATATTGTATTGTACTTAATACCAAAGAGAGGTAATATTAATTTTGTTGATATTTTTAATTTGTAGGTCCTGTTTTATCATTTAATTAAAGTATTTAGTTTTTTTATAGATGATCGAAAAATTTTGACCGGTAGTGTATAACTGTCTGTGGTCATTATTAAGTATAAATCAGCGATACCTAGCAAATGCACAAAAATGATTTTCTCTGGTTCATAGTAAGCCATAATATTTATTTGAACAAATTAAAAGTGTCACATAAATTTAATGGTGCTTATAGATTTTGTTTTATTCGAATGTAAAAGTGGCATTATCCGTATTAACCTATGAAAATTATGACATATTTCATAAGGCGTTTTAACGTTTACTTTGACGTACATATTTGGCAACTGTAATCTTAGTCACCAAGAGTAATATGCTCACCAATAGGTTCTAAATATATTCAGGTACATTACTTGAAACTCTATGTACTTTAGTGAATGGTAATATAGTAACATAACTATGATCATAAACGAAATGTTGCACAATTTGCCAGATCCCAGCCTTCTATTTGATCAAATTCTATGCACGCTGGGACAGATCTTTTTTAAGTGACCGAGGGGTTTCCGCACATGTTAGCAGATCACATCCTGACGTCCATCGAAGTACTAGCCAGGCCTTGTAAGCGATACACTCAAGATCTGAGAATCTTCACCTCCAAATAAATTATTTAAATACAAATAAGCCTGTCAGTTTGTAAAGCTGAGTCAATAAATAGTCATGAAATAAATGTGTTTGATCTTTATCTTAATGATTTATTAAAATTATCTAGTGGTGTTAATGGTTTACCTGGATCCATGCATGGCGCAACCATTTCAGTTGGTTATCAAATGTAAGTCTTAAATACGCAAAAGGAATACATACATTGTTCGAATCAACTGACTGCAATCAAGATAGAGCAAAAGTGCAGAAATAACTATAAATATCAGCTCATTAAATTCAACTGTTATTACCAAAAGCGTAATGTAATTGTATAGGCCACTGACACAAGCAAAGTGGTGTATGGAATTAAAAATCAGGCTGTATGTAAAGTTTATTCCCCACATTTTTACAATGAGAGCAGAAAAGGGAGGAGATAAAAGATTTGTTTCAAGTCACAATTACCAAACAAGATGTTTCATTAGCGGTCTCAGGCATGGCTGTGTTATTCGGCAAGCGGACCAGACTGTGTTGTAATGAGGGTAGGAAAATATGAAACTGCTTTAGAACTGATAACCTCAAATATGACTAAAGTCTACAAACCGGTCATCAGCCCTTCTAGTTCTACTGCCTGTTCAGATACCGTAATTCGTATTTATAAAATGAGAGATGTTAATTAGATGGGAAACTGGCATGCAGTAACTATTTGTTCCGTTGTACGCAGTCATTGCAGACATTTGGATAGACGTTTGCATGAATATATAGCTTTCAACAAATCTCAACGAGTTTTTAGTAATTCTCTTAGAAGCTTAATCGAAGCATCCATTCTAGGAGTGATTCTAACAAACATCAGAATTGTGTTTCACAATTGCTTTCTTTTTTGGATATAAGGAAATCACTTAGAAACATAGAATATATATTAGATATCCTAGGTAGATATCCTATTTTTGTTAGTTCCAAGTAAATTGTGGCCTATTTTCGAAACTTCAAGAAATATATTGGAATATTGAAGTCAGTCGACGAAAAACTACCTGAAAATAAGCCATGCAAGGTTCTCCAATAACCCTAGCTCCCTAAACTTTAGCAATTGACCATATCTTGTCCAAAGAAGCTGTCGCCTCTGTTCATGGCTATAATCTAGTATCCATTCTGTCTCCAGTCATAGTTTTCGGATTTTTCGATAATACTGTCGCGTCTGGCGGCAACGCGCACAAAGAGATAAGGGACAGATAGTGCAACACGGAGACAAAGAGCATGCCGAAACAGATAAAGATAGCGCGGAGATAAAAGGTCTGACGAAACAAATAGATAAATGGAAAATTCTAGTGACATCTTGATTGATAGAAAACATTCTACAACCGTCTGAAATCATGAACTGTGGTATAAAAGAAGCCGTGGCTAGTTTATCGGACAGTCGTAGACGGAGTCGTAAAGACAGTTATTTCAGATTCGAAATAGAACTTGAGAATCGTCCACGTACAACTGTTTTGAAAGTGAACTATTTGTTTGTGGGTGTAGCAGACGAACTGGAAGATTGTATTTGTGTATGTTACGTAATTCTGCAAAATGTAAGGTTTGACCAAAGCGTGTTTCTACGGAAATAAAAATCATTTTTAATATCTGCAAGTTTGACTTCTAATTCTACGAACCCTCATAGTCACAATACTGTTTCATAGCAAACAACCGCCCATCGGCTTTGGAATTAAAACGAATGGCTGTTCGAGGTATTAATGACATTGGACTATCAATCAGATCATAATATGAGTCACCAAAGAGAGGTTAGTACGCCAATCTTTATACATCTGGCTATATTTCCAAAATAGACCCTCAATTTACTTAACATCAAACTCGATTTGCCGTCTTCTTTGGTACCGTTTCATCTACATCAGATGTTAGAATATTGTAAATGCATAGATTTGTAAATCTGTCTGCTGCATTAGGAACTACACATCTACAAAGTACCCCACAGTCATTCCTCACTAATGTTAACATCACGATAAGAGGTTTCGTGAAGAAAATACTCCATCAACACAGGTATCCAGTCCTATATTATATACAAATGGGAAGCACAAAGGCCTCGGCTTATGTAAATCTCAATGGGAAGTCTTAACCGAACTGCTCAACGGCTTACGCAGTGTAGCCAAAAGCATGGGCCTATACATGCTAAGTCCATTAACACTCAAAAGAAGATAAGCGTTTGTACTAATTAGAAATAACACATTCAAGGATGTACTTAATCCTAAAGATTGCTAAATTGACCCCTTTAAGATCAGAGCGTAACTGCGTATTAAAGAATATAAATAATGATGTGAGCTACCTCACAAAAGTAAGACTTTCTTTTATATAAGTAATACACTTCCCATAACAATAGGATTTTACACCCTAATGGGCTATCCAGCAGTGAATGAAAGGAAACTAATACTGAAATTAATTGGCTCTTAGTAGTAGATTTTATTTGATGCCATCAGTACAACGGTATAGTAAATAAATAAAATAAAGTTTTAGAGTCAGATTAAAAGAGATATTAAATAGACATATAAGAGATTAAGAGAGAAAGATAATGAGAATACACATATTAAGTAACAGTCCAAATACGAAATAAGTAAAATGATAATAAATGGGTATTGATTTGAAAGCAGTGGTTGCCTAACCGACAGATTTTGAACTAAATCACCGAACCGTTGACTACATCTCTCCAACTCGCTTCGCATATGGCTAGCAACAGAACGGGCCTACGTAGCGTTTTGTCTCTTAAACTTCTTCAGAAATCTATCGTTTTATAGGAATTTTTTGAACATTTAATATAAAGTTTTAAAGCAATGCAACTTAATTAAACATCGAACCCTATGTCGTTTCTTACAATACCTTAGACAACCCCTAATGGTGACCTCTAGCTCTTCCGAGAAAACTTGGGGTTGATGTAGATGCTGGCGAGATCTTCGAGATATTTAATATCGATTGAGGGCATTTTATTTCCCTCATTTAAATTTTAAAGACGACATGTAAAGCTGCTGATATACGAGCTCTACAGGATTGCAGTCAGGATGATAGCCACCCTCTGGTTTGCCGCAGCGAGTTTGAAACCCATTCACAGATCTCAACTTTCTTCGCCAAGCATGAGGAATATTCGTCACCGCCGTATGTTGACTAGTTCTCTCCAGAATATTGGCTATGTTCCTCGCGAAAATAACTCCAAAATTATCCCGTTTCGATATAATTGCCTTCAAAACTGTTTCATATACTCATTACATGTTATTCAACAATACGATTTAAAAGGAGTCCACCCGCATCGGTAGCGTAGATGGTAGCGTGTCTGCCTCACGTTTAAGAGATACCACTTCGAAACT
The DNA here is from genome assembly GCA_030765055.1 of Mantis religiosa. NCBI lineage: Eukaryota > Metazoa > Arthropoda > Insecta > Mantodea > Mantidae > Mantis > Mantis religiosa. Next base: position 235,730,328 of record CM060950.1, read on the forward strand.
CGGTCAGGGTGAGTTACCTGGATACGGGCTTTTTCGGGGCTTTCCGTTATTCTGAAAGACGAATGCCGGGTAAAGGCTCCATTGACCCTGGACTCATTTGAGTATCGTTTCACCCATTTCATTCATCGTCCGATATGACTTAACCTTGGAGGACATAACTAAAATAAAAAGGAGTCCTGCCCAAGCTAAGGAGGTCGAAGAAGGGAAAAATAATACAAACCAGGAAATAGTTCCATACTAAGGTGAAAAATGTGTAGTGTTTAACGCCCGCTTTTACGGTTCTCTACACCCCATTATGACATTTGGGTTACTAATAGATGCACGTGAAACAATTCCCAGATTCTTTGCTGACACCTGCAGGATTTTAGGCTTCTGTACCATATACGAGGGCTATCCAGAAAGTAGATTACGTTTTGGAATAAAAAGTAAACAAAGGATAGAAAACAAATTTTATTATATACAGATGAAAGCCACACCCAAATACTACTTTTCGACATAGTCACCATTCAAATTAAGGCATTTATCGTAGCGATTTACGAGCTTGGAAATTCCTTCAACGAAAAATTCGGCCGCCTGCGCCTTCAACCACTTCGTTACCTCTTCTTGCAGCTGTGCGTCGTCATCAAAACGCTGCATAGCCAGCCACTTCTTCATTGCTGGGAATAGGTGGAAGTCGCTCGGTGCCAGGTCGGGACTGTACGGCGGATGAGGAAACAACTCCCACTTAAAAGATTCAAGAACTTCACGAGTGACATTTGCCGTGTGGGGCCGGGCGTTGTCGTGAATCAACAAGAGCTCAACATTCCTCTGCGCTTGTTTTGAATGGCTCTTCTGAGTTTTTGGAGAGTTTGGCAATACCTTTGAGAGTTTATTGTAGTGCCTCTTTCCAGGAAGTCCACCAAAATCACACCTTTTCTGTCCCAAAAAACAGTCGCCATCATCTTCCTTGCCGACATTGTTTGCATGTATTTCTTGGGTTTTTGGGGAGAACTTGTGTGCCCCCACTGCATTGATTGCAATTTCGTTTCACAGTTCACGTGTTTCACCCATGTTTCGTCACCAGTAACGATGTGATCGAGTAAAGAGTCACCATCCTTATGGTAAACGTCCAAAAAGTTCAACGCTGCAGCCATTCGCTGATTTTTGTGGTCCTCTGTCAAGATTTTGGAATCCATCTTGCACAAAACTTGTGGTAACCAAGCTTTTCGCTGATGATTTCGTGCAACAAACTTCGCGAAATTTGTGGAAAACTCAAAGAAAGTTCCGTTATTGTGAACCTTCGATTTTCACGGACTTTAGCTGACGCACTCCACCTTCAGTGATAATGTTGTCCCCATACACTTCACAAAGCTGCCGATAGATTTCTATCGGTTTACAGTTTTTTTCAGTCAGAAACCTTATTACTTCACGCACCTCGCAGCTCGCGGGATTTTCAATTAACGCAGACATTTCAAACCGTCACAGTATCTGAACGGAGCACAGCACGAACCTCTCACTAGCACGGCTAGATGCCTACTGAGCTGTGCAACGCTCTGACCCCAAGATGGCCGCGCTAGCCCCGCCCTTAGCGGAAACAGACGAAAACGTAATCTACTTTCTGGATAGCCCTCGTATATAAATTCATTGCAACATCTGCTTTGAAGAGATCAGAGCTGTTAAGATATCATAGTTATAGCCCTTGTTATTTTCAATGACTTCCCCTCCTACTGTTTTCCTCCAAGCCGTATTTTCAACCCCTTCCCATTATACAGCTACTAAAGCCTCAAGAAACTTCAATTTCAATCTTTTCAACCACTTTCAATGATTTAATTTCTAATCATTACATTAAAACATTACTACGCAAACATTTAAGTGTGTATCTATTGGGCAAGTTTATATTATGTTTCACCCAAGAGGCAGCAATTTAATAAAAGAAGCTTGGAGTCAATTTACGATATAAATAGATTTAATAAAACAAATTTGAAGATAAAATATGTATACCTTTGCCTTACCTTATGCAAACTTTTGCCCAATGTTTGGGAAAAATTTCGTTTTTGTATATATTAGAAATTATCTTTTATGTTTTTTGCATCGGAACAAACACTGATAGAAGATTTAAGAATCCGAAGGTAAATTTGATTTTACGGTTGACTATTACAAGGCAAATGAATACAAACGTAGAAATCATTTGGCAATCCTTAAATAGTCTGCTGAATACGAAAACGATTCGCACACCGTCTCCTGAAGGCATCTATATTTTAGCATTTATGCCGGTCTTGTAAGTTAACAGCGATTGAAATGCATTTTAATATATTCTTTTCCGATCTTTTCCTTCCGCGTCCAGTGACGTGGGCAAAAAGGAATGAAAAATTCCTGCCGATGCTTTTGAGTTCCTTCTTGTTCCACGCCTGTCTTGGGTGAGTCAACCACGAATTGGTTTTAGCTGAAGTCGCGTAGGTTAGCGTAAATCTATTGTGAGAAAGACACAAAACACAAGGCTTAAATAAATATCCTTTATTTGTCACCAAAATTGTTAGCCAAAAGCCAATGTACAATAGCTTACTCTTTTACACAAACAGCTGCAGCATGTCTCTAGTGTTTATTTATGTATTGATTACTCACACGAACTTGCGCTGCTGGTAATCTCTCTGACGTTCTGACGGTTCACCTCTTCCATGTAGCTGCACGCCGACTCTGAACGCAAAAAGTCCAAAATTCCCTCATGAACTGCTTCACTGCATGGTTCCACTCCTGTCGACTTCTCGCCCTGGAGCATAAAAAACATATCGCACTGCTCTGCATGGCGCCGTTGACACTAACGACCCAAATGACCGACTGCTTCACTGTGCCGACTCCTCACCACTGACTCCTCACTACCCTACCAGGCTTCGCTTCGGCTCTTATATAGTCCTGCCGTGCGCCGGAGATCGTTCCAATAATCGAATTTTCTCGAATCATAGTCCGAAAACTATCGAATGGTACTTTGCGCAGTAGCAACGTTCACTTCGGCTTCATGACGTTGACTATTCGCCGTCCCTTAAAACCGGCGCCTCTTCACCAGCAGACGGCAGAGGCGGAGCAATACTCCCTACCCTGTCCAACAGCTCGGCAGACCAGCAATCGCGGATTTCACATTATGAAGCAAAATTAGGTCTAGCTGGTTACAAGCGGGTGGTGAATTGAAATGTCACCTGAATGGTTGAAAAATATGCTTCCCGAGACCTACCACACTAACTCCTGATCGAGACCGTTCCTTATCGTTTCAGGATTCAAACATTAACATGACAACAAGTTCGTTCCCGTTATGTTTAATGCCTGCATGAAGTGTCTTGGAAACATGTCCTCTGTATTATGCATGACATTTGAAGTGAAAATGGACATCACACCGAAAGCTATTACCCTATCTGAAAACGAAGCTGTAACCCAGCGCTGTGATACGAGCAAAACATATTTCATTATACAAAAATAATTAGCCTTCGTGGAACTCGTTGGTACACTAATAATACAAAAATTATAATAGTGCTTCGTTACACAGATAATATCCTGTGGCCTCCTGTGGTTCCTTCATCTCATTAGTTTGTCCAGGGGCTGTAAGCACAAGGATCAATCGGGATCGGTGTAAGGTGTCCTGTCACTTTATCTTATTTTATTAGAAAATAATCGTGTTATCAATTGCACATTTGTTTCTGGTAACAGTATTACTGTCATGTCTATTTTTAATTTGATTTACAGTGCCCTATTTTTGACTGGTGACCGGCTGCGAAGGTTAGTACTAAAGTAGAAAGCAGGCTGCTGCTGCTGGCTAGAATGTTTAAATTCTAGCGCTTAGGTTTATCATGCAAACTCTAATTACAATAATCACATACAACAGTCACAGAACCTGTTGTAAACGATGTCCTCATGTCGCCATGCAAGTCTGACGTACAAAGACAATTTCTCACAATTTCATCTTCTGAGGTTGCAGTTATTTCTGCTCTGGTATGGTCTTTCAGTTCTTTAAACGTATGTGGGTTGTTGCAGTACAGTTTATTTGTTTACGTTCCTCCATAAATGAAAAGCGCATACCGTAATATCTGGAGATAGCGGTGGCCATAGTCCCTTACTGATGAACCATCTCCAAAAATTTCCGTAATTAACTACAACGACAGGTCAGCTGTGTGTGCCGTAGCAGAGTCTTGTTGAAAATATGCCTGTGTGCACTGAAGTTTACAAAAATATTCTGGGAATTATATGAAAATTACATCTCTGTACCTCTATACATTAACTGCTTCCTCAGAGTATAGGCCCTCTAATTCGCTACGCATTCACAACACCCCAAACACGAATATTCTGGTCATGCAATGGGGCACAATATCGGGGTTTTCTGCACTCCAATGTCTGTTGTTCTTCACTATACATGACCTTGTAATGAAACCCATGTTTCGATTGTGTAAACAATTAACTTTGGGTCCATAGTGACATCACTAACTTTATCCGCCACCCAAATGCAAAAATATACTCTACTCACAGCATCAGGTGGTTGCAGTTCCTGAACTACAGTTATCTTATATGGTTTTGATTACTATAGTTTAGTGGCTTTCCAAGCCGAGAATTGTGAAACATCCGGATCCTCTGATAACCGACAGAGACATTTTCTGGGGCTACGCTCTAAATTTTGTCCTATTTCATTGAATTTTTCTTCTGTAAACACATGTCGAGTTATTTTGGGTTTCTTATCAAGAAAACCAACAGTTTCTCTGAATCTCTTTATAAGTTTACAAATTGTCTCTCTGTGATGCACAGGAATACCAGGAAAGCGGTTTACAAATAGCCCTGTCACTTTTCTACAAAACTGTTGGCATTATGGATCATGCATGAACATGCGGTGTGCTGAAGAATACAGACTTCTTGGCATTATAACAGGACTAATCATAATTTGACCACAAAGAACACAAGAACCCGCACTAGCAACGGCCGAACATGCACTGACGTGGACAAAGGCGGGTACCAGGAACGGCGAGAAGCATTATGCCCATATATCTACCTTCCGCCAGCAAGCCGACTACCATTGGAAAATAAGACTGTATATTGCGATCATACTATGTGAAAGCACTTACACTATACAGCGACCGGGGTTAGTTGCTACTTTTTTATTTACTGATTTACTCCCAAAATATTTAATATACATTTGTGAGAAAGTGCTTGATATATTAAACATTTAAGAAACTGGAATATACGTTTGAAGAAGCGACATTTAATTATTTGTGACAAATAAGATAATTTGCTTACATGATTGTAGCAACTTATCCCATGATATATTACCCGGAATAATTTGTCACACATAAAACAATAAACGAAAAAATCTATGCTAAGTTTTGGAGTGTCATTTAACTATCTGAATTAGGTAGATGCATGCATCGGTAAGCTATGAAAGGAACTAATTACGCCTTTCGGGATTTCTATTACACGGATAAAAAGTGTCAGAGGGATACATTTTCATAGGTTATTTCACTCTATTTTTCCAAGTGGTACAGAAAGGGTCGCTGAATATAACGATTGAAGCTACATTTCTCATTGTAATTTTTAATATTATTAGAAACTGATTAGAGCGTATACTATTTAGTGCCCTTCAATTCTATATGACAAAAATGACAGGTAATTGTCCCTTTTACAACTTTGCGCCAAATCGACGTCTCCCTCCCCACAGGTATACATTGCGATTGTTATCTAACACCTATATGGGCATGATGTGGGATCATCACGGCAGAAAACTACAACATGATTGCCATACCTTTGTTTCCCGTTGCTGATTGCATAATAGGTTCCTGGCTGAGCACGAGCGCCACTGGCGGTGTCAGCGAGAACAAGAAGCAGAGAGTGAGCCCAGGGGGCGTGAGCTAGAACAATGTGTGTTTGTGTGTATGTGTGTAGAGAGAGAGAGAGAGAGAGAGAGAGAGAGAGAGAGAGAGAGAGAGAGAGAGAGAGAGAGAGAGAGAGAGAGAGAGAGAGAGAGAGAGAGAGAGAGAGAGAGAGAGAGAGAGAGAGAGAGAGAGAGAGAGACCATAAGATCAGAGGTTCGGCTTAGGCTTGAAAGATGACAGAGGCAGTAGGGGCGCTATTCCTTGTCATACAATTGTTTTGCCCTATTCAAAATTTTACCTTTTCCTACAATTTTCGGTCAGTATTAGTTTTACGTTAAGCCTAAGATTTATGCAACCACATGCGGTGATAGTGAAGTGGAATATTTAACTCTCCTGCAAAATTCGGTCAAAGGGATAGTAAAATAAGCTGCAATAACTTATAATTAAAGGCCGGAGGGATGTGCGCTCGCAAGCGAAACAAGTCAGCTGAACAGAGAGAGTTGATACCGACATTAAGGTTTGCCAGAAGTAAAGAATCATGAGGGATGTCAAAGGAATGTTGGTTCTTTGTTACGACAAGGGCAAGGCCAGTTGAGTACAGCAGTTGTGGGGAAAGTGTTACAACAAAAGCAATGTAAGAAACAGCGTCCTCAGCAGTTTCTAAAGGGACTCACTTGACATGTATGAATAGGGAAATCTTTGGATCATTTACAATGGTGACAACACAGCCACAAAGGGACTTTGGTTGAAAAGGAGTTTTCAGTAAGGGAAAGTGATACACCCGATGAGAGCAGTCCGAGGCGTGAGGCCTATTAGGGCGGTCAACCTGTTCTGCGTTTGATAATTGTCGGTTCGTATATAGATGAGAATCGAATAAATTTATCGAGTAAAACATTCTGCAGTCAGTCTCTCCGTGAACAGTGATCAATTGTGGTAACCCTTGCTCGCCAATCATATTTGTCATCGTTCGCCAATCATTTTTGCTTCAAATTGGTGCGCCAACGTGGAGCTCGATACAAAAGGTGTTTGACACGAGCAGTAGATTCAACCCGACAACGAGGTTCAACTCGAGGAGGTTCAACCCGACAACGAGGTTCAACAGGAAAAGGAGGTTCGACACGAGGACGTTCGACAACAAGCGAATCTACAACGGTTCTACTGGAAAGAAGAGAGATCGGCATCTTCAGTGACATCAGGAGCTACTCAAAATCTCAAAGGTACAGAGTGTTACATTATCTAATAGACTATGGTGAATTTATTTGGGGAGTGAGAGACAAGATTTTAAGTAAAAAAAAATGTAGAAAACATGGAAGTTCAGGTGGTTTATAGTAATAACAGTAAGCAGAGAGTAGTTGAAGTAGCAGAATGTAGTAGAATTGTCCCAAATAATGTAGAAATGGAAAGAAAATTTTCGCAAGTTTCAGTGAAAGTCTAAGTAAAAAGATAGATGACAACAATCAAAGTTTAATTGAAAGTTTAAGTATAGAGATGAAGGATAACAGTCAAAGTTTAATTGAAAATATAAGACAAGTGATGAAGGAAAACAATCAAAGTTTAAGTGAACGTTTCAGTAAAAAGATAGATGATAATACTTAAAGTTTAATAAAAAGAGATGAAGGAATATAATTAAAGTTTAAAAAAGATAGAAGGAAAGATAGAAAGTGGTTTTCAGAAGTTAGAGGCAGGACAAATAGAACTAGGAAAGAAATTAGACAATCAACAACAGTCGTTAGAAAATTTCAAGAAAGGTAGTCAGGAAGTAGAAAACGTAAGAGAAGAAGCTGATCAGGTAATAGACAATGTAGGAAAACATGTTAGTGAGGAGACGGAGAATGCTGAAAATGAAGTTGTGAATGTAGTTGATGAAAGGTCAGATAGTAAAAACAGAAAACTGAGGGAGGAAAGAGACCAGAACTATGGGAAAGAAAGAGAAATGGCTAGAAACGAGTTAGAAGAAACTAGGAGTAGACTAGAAGTATCAGAGTGGGGAAATAGAAAACAGACGAGGAATGTGGAAGAAACCACTAATCAAATTAATGAGGTAGCAATAGAGATCACGGTGACAAAGGAAACTGAAGTTTTCAATCTAGTTAATGAAAGGTCAGATAGTGAAAATAGAAAACTTGGGGAGGAAATAGTACAGAAATTAGATAAAGAGAAGTAGCTAGAAAAGAGTTGGACTGAATTAGGAGTAGATTAGAAGTATCAAAATGGGAAAATAGAAAACCGACTAGGTATTTGGAGGAAACCAAAAATCAAATGAATGAGGTAGCAATAGAGATCACGGCGACGAACAAACATTGAAAAGCATTCAAAATCGAGGGAGAAACGAAAGAGAAATATTAAAATATTTCGGGCAAGGGGCACAGTTCTATCAGAATATGTGTAGAAAAGATAGGACAAGATATCGATGCACAATACCTAAGCTAGATATGGAAAAATCATGGGGATGTAGAATAAATAAGTCCTTTGTACATGGAAAAGTCCGCAAAGTTCCTTTGTATTTTCGAAGTACGTTGTGGGATGATAAATTTTCTTGTAAATGGTGGGAACTTAGGCTAAAGAATTTAAAATTGTCATAACAAATTGTAAAAGGAGAAGAAAAAAACTTGTAAAATGTATAGGTTAAGTCTAAAACAATGTAGTGTAAAATGTATATGTTAAGTATAAACAGGGTAGTGACAGTGCAGTGAAACTTAAAACTAAGCAAGTGAAGAAAAGTTATTAATGAAAAACCGAACAATAAAAGACTTTTGAAAAGAATATTTATATAGAATCCTGAAGAAGTATTCAGAAATGTTGTATACAGATCTAATATTATTAATGTACAATTGGTTTCAACATGGGAGTGTATATTTAGGAATTGTTTCAAGTGTAACAACATTAAGTGGATCAGATGGAGAAAAAGAGAGATGATGTAGATTGAAATAAATTTCCGAGTAATATTTAAAAGTTGAAAACTGCAGATCAGAATGTTGGTAAATTTTAAATGAACTGTTGTTATGTAACCATGTGAATAATTTTTAGGAAACGTCATGTAAAAATTAATGGTGTGAAAAGAAATTGTAAAACGAATTGGAAGTTGTTGACAAAGGTCTAATATTTTGCGTTTTATTCGGGCAAGACATATATATTATTTCATTATGGGATAATAAAATAATATCTATGGTAGCATTTGATACCGAAATTAAGGTTTGCCAGAAGTAATGAATCATGAGGGATGTCAAAGGAATGTTGGTTCTTTGTTACGACAAGGGCAAGGCCAGTTGTGTACAGCAGTTGTGGGGAAAGTGTTATAACAAAAGCAATGTAAGAAACAGCGTCCTTAGCAGTTACTAAAGGGGCTCACTTGACATGTATGAATAGGGAATTCTTTGGATCATTTGCAATGGCGACAAAACAGCCGCAAAGGGACTTTGGTGGAAAAGGAGTTTTCAGTAAGGGAAAGTGATACACCCACACACGCATCTGTGGTCATTGGGCAGTCTTCGGCGTCAGGCCGATGAGAGCAGTCCGAGGCGTGAAGCCTATTAGGGCGGTCAACCTTTTCTGTGTTTGATAATTGTCGGTTCGTATATAGATGAGGAGCGAATAAATTTATCGGGTAATAAACTTTCTGCATTCAGTAACTCTAAACCGAGATTGGTAACCCTTGGTCGGCAACTTTCATTTCGATATTTGAAAAGAAGAAGCAGTGAATAGATAAGTTGGAAACGGGCATTCCAGTGTTATTAAAATATCCTTCTCACACATCCACGCATACCCTGAGAGAAACCTCATTGCTCGCCGACTTATTTGATCGCCATTAAATTATTGCTTCAAATTGGCGTCACCACGTGGAATTGTGTGCACCCAGGAATAAACATTTTAGTTACAAATTGGCGCCGCAACGTAGAACTCTTTGTTCGCCGCATAAACTTTTTAGTTACAAATTGGCGCCGCAACGTAGAACTCTTTCTTCGCCACATACATTTTCGCTTCAGAGTGAATCACGTCAGGTGTACAGCACAGTCATCAAATTTGCATACGTAGTAAATAACGCAACGTAGTACTCTGCGAACTAGCAAATCATTGCCTTTCAAGTGTATGCAGGCCCAAGCTCAAATTGTGGTATAATGCGACTGTTTTGCCTCCTCTCGCTATGAGGCGGCTGTCATGGTCAGGCTGTACCAACCTGAAGTTTTTTACATGTGCAAGCAATAACAAAACAGTCCATGTGGAGTACACCTATGGAAAAACGCACACGCCTCCGACCTTTACCTATAATGTATTAGAAGCACACTGAAGACATTATTCCTTTATGTAATTCAATTTTGTTGGAAGAGGGTTATAAAACTTTTAAGTCTGCTTTTGCTACCTTCTAATTTTACCCCAACACAAACATAAAATTGCAACTTCTTAAACATAGTTTGGTTTAATGTTTATAGACATCATCATTATTACAGGAATTTATGATAGGCCATTGCAGAAGTCCTTCATAAAATGTCTGTATTTCATCGTCGGATGGAGTGTATGGAGTCAATTTCTCTGACCAACAATCTTCTTATGATTAATAGGGATATCCCCACTTTCATATCACATTATCAAACAAAACTTCTGGCTCAAGATGTGCATCCGATTGCTTCAGCTGAAAAGTATGATGCCAAGAGCTGTTTATGAATGAATAAACTCGTATCGTCTGAATGTGTTTCTTTGAAAATTCGAGCTGCTTAAACGAACTAGTCTAAAGTACCCCTTTTTCTGTTCCATTTATGCATTTTAACTGCAAAGGTCTTATCGATGGCCGTTCCCCTTTGGAACATATCGCCTATTGGCGATGGTGTCAACTCGTATACACATCTTGGTTGGAGAGAAATCCTCACCGCAGCCGGGAATCGAACCTGTGATCCCTACCACGGCAGGCAGGTGCTCTACCAACTGAGCTACGGGGCCAGCCTTAGCTGTCTTTGTACAGCATGGGAATAGAATGCATTGAAAAAAACATCGCTTTTTGTATAAATATGGCCACCATTGACCAAAGTCAAGGATTTCATACTCTTGTACCATAACTACTGCCTTGATCTGCTCGTTTATGCAAGTATCAAGGCTGTAGAATATGTTTAATTTGCAATCAGGTTAAAATATGAAAGTTTACAGTTTCACATAAAACAAATACATATAAACGTACAGCAGTAAACAACATTTCGCATAACTCGAAAAGCTTTGCAACCCATTTTTCAACTCTGGATCTCACAAAACTGAAAGGCGAGTAGTGGAATGAAATAGAGATGCGGTTAATTTAGTATTGACTATGTTTTCTCAATGAACATAAAATTGAACTGGCCCTTAGCTGGTGGTGCATAACTTCCATGGTGAAAAATGCCAAAGGGTCAAGCATTGTTGTAACCAAATGAAGGGCTGGAGGACGTGCTACAGGAGTGTTAATAAATGATTGCCAACTTAAGCCGCAGTTCCTCATCGGCAGTCTTGTCGTACCTGACTGTGCATCCGAGTACGCAGTACATACGTAGTTATTGTATTCCACCTAAAAATTCCATGTCAAGATTTCAGGAAAATGAAAGTTTGCAGGATCTTTGGGCGCATATATATACTGTGTGTGCGTGTGTGTGTGTGTGTGCGCGCGCGCGCGCGCGCGCGTCTGAACAGCGTTACTTAAAGAGGAAAAGTCGGTTAAATACTAAACTCGGTATCAAGTTCAACAACTTCCAAAGACATAAAGCTCAAAAACATCCCAACACAGAGCAGCCTTTACATGAAATAGTTTTAGAACAATTTCTGCAAAATGGCCTAACGATTCTGATTAAAATACCACGCGTTTAAAATATTTTTATCGCAAATGAAATGTATATCTTGAAATTGCTAAGAATGTCCTCGGAAATCCTCTATAGCCTTTTGGGAAAGCTCTCAGAAATTCTGTTCATTCTGTATAACTTTTGTGTAGCTGATAAGCCGTAATAAATACACAATAACTTACGACACAAAGATGGTAAAGCCTGGCTGCAAAGCTTAGTCGGTAGAGCACCTGCCTGCTGTGCGAGGGGTACTGGGTTCGATTCCCGGCTGGGAGTGGGGATTTTTCTGGAACTAGGATGATTCCCCATGTTCCCCGGAGTCTGGAAGTATGAATGAGAGCGCGAACGTGTGCGTTATCTGACTAAAAAAAAAAAATGTACCTGTAACGCAACGTTTACGAGTTAACACCATCGCCAATGGTCGATATATTCCAAAAGGAAAACAGGCACCTATGTGACCATTGCTGTTAAAGGCAGGGTATAAATGAAAAAAGAGAACAAGAACAATGTTGGTAGAAACACGCAATTTGTGTAAGATAACGTTGTTTTTGTGGAATGAACTATTTCAGAGATATTCCTTATTTGATTTTTCCAGTAGTTACACTTTCGTTGAGTGGGAAGCCATTCATTTATTTTTATAGCTTGGTCAAAGAAACAGAACAGAATTTCAAAGGCATCACATAGCGATCAGCTCTTTACAGAGTTCGCTATCGCTTAAAGCCTGATATATTTGCATATTCTTCTTGCATTTACAAGAAAATTAGCACACGTTTATCTCAACTTAGCAGGAAGTAGATACGCATTTGTAAGAGTAGATGGTATAGCTTAGAGAATTTCATATGATTGCAACGCTTCTGGCTTATTTATCACGGTCGAAAATTAGCTTGCAGTCTCATTCGTCAGAGCTTGAGAGAAGCTGAGAGTAGAAACTACTGTACTTCCTCTTGCATTTTGAAAATAATCTTCGTTCTCCGATGATGCACTTGTCATACTTGTATCGCACTACTTGGCATTAAGCTAAACACATCAGAAATCAAGAACCTTCACTTTCAGGACCATTCAAAGCTTCTCTGTGAGGGTATTTGGGTATGTATATGCCTAACAGGTGCTGTGAAGAATGCTCATACATCTAAAACGCAAAGCTTTCTCTTCTTCATCATCTTCTTCTTCTTCTGAAAGTGCACTCATCTCTTCTTCCCCTTTCTTCCAATACAAACATACCCAGCGATATCCGTGCCACAGTTTACTATTCAAGCTACTGAGAATCGCTCAAAACACTGAAAATCGATTCTTTTGTTTGACGGCTGGGCCGCAGTTTAATGGTGCCTTAGAGTAACAGAAACGGTTTCAACCCATTTCTTCACCACAAGCCTGTGGCTGGTCCATTTCAACTTTTTCTTTCCAAGCCTCTTTTTCCCTCAAAGCCCGCATCGGTAGCGTAGATGGTAGCGTGTCTGCCTCACATTCAGGAGGTCCCGAATTCGAATCTCGGTCAGGGTGATTTACCTGGATAAGGTTTTATCCGGGATTTTCCCTTATCCCTAAAGCCGACTGTCGGGTAGCTATAAGCTCAATGGACCCTGGATACATTTGAGCATCATTTCACCCACTTCATTCACCGTCCGATATGACAACGTTGGAGGACGTAAAATTAAAAGATAATCCCCTCAAATTTATTTTCGCTGCTGTCGTTCCCTGGTCTATCTAATCTCTTCCTTTTTGTCCCTTTGTGATTTTGTTATATAATTAGTGAGGGCGCTGAAGATAATTTCATCTTCGGGAGGCGGTGCTTAAAATAATTCTAGCGCATTAAACTTCATTTCCTGCGACTCATCTGTCCAAGGATGTCACCATATCCGGCAAAGCAACGCGCTAAGTGACGCAATAGAGAGCGTATACTCAGCTTCGCTTTTAATAACATTCAAAAAGAAATAAAAAGGGATGCATAATATCCTAACAATCTTTCTTGACTTCCAGCTCAGGAGTTGCACTCAGTTTTGTTTACATTATTCTTATAATTATTTTCTCTCCACTTTAAATTAATCAGATAAGTTGTTTGCAAATTTTTTCCGCGAGTTTTTTTAAGTACTGTGGGATTTCCAAAAACCGATTTGGAGGCTCAGAACCCCATATGCGAGAATTTTGTGTGTTGACACAGCCTGTCAGCTCGAACCAGCATTCGCTTGAGGTGAAGAATAGATCAAGTTTCTCATCATCCTCAAAATACTGCAGGAAATATTTGCAAAAATTTACACGGGCCAGTAGGTCTTGCTTTTGCAACTGATGCAACCGTGTGATTTTATACGGGTAGATTTATAGCACCTTCGTGACTGCCGTATGGCAAGAACCGATGGATAGTCCCGTCTCCCTAGCAAGCTGCCGCAAATATGTCTGAGGCCTTTCTATCAAATATATTTATTGCTTCTACATTAGGACCAGTCGGTTTATAGCGGCCAGTGTCTCTCTTTTTGCGTGTAACTGATCTTGTATCTTGGACATGTTTGATGCAGCTATTGGTTTTTAAAGACATAAGGATACCAAAAGTAAGACACTTTAATTAAGCTGGAGAATGACAAAAAATGTATATCGTTTACAGATAAAACGTAACACTTTAGTTGCAAACAATAGTAGGTCAATTTGACTGTACCTCGACACTTGACAACATTACGCTCCGAAGGACTTGTTTGAATGCTGGATAGCGTAGCATAAACTCCTCTATGCAGCGATTTAAATTATATTTATATGCCGCACCAATAATTGTTATTCGCGAGTACCGTGTGATGGTTTAAAGGGGAAGCTGGTTGTATTAGTTACCAGTCAACAACATTCAGAGCGCTATAAATCGCTTACTGTTCCGCAAAAATTACCGCCTTTTCTCCGTAGAGGGCATTAGGATTTCAGGATAGACTCATCAGCCAACTATGATATCATTCTTACTCAATCATAGGGCGGGAAGTTAACGAATAAAAATGAAAACCGTGTATATGTGTATATACAAATTGCAAATGAAAATATGAACAACTATTTACAAAAGTTACACTATATACTTAAAAAGAGAACACAGAAGCTCTGTTATTGCTTTCACTTAATAAGAATTTGAAAATCTCTATAGCACATACATTACCTTCAGCACAAGTTTACAAAAAGATATGCAGAAGAAAACCGTAGATTTGTGATTGATTCACATGAGGCAGTGTCAGCAACTAAAGGCATAAATTTAATAAATGACATTATTTGATATACTTTTAATCACTTTCGTTGAATTATCATTCACAAGGGCAGAATAAATTATTATTAAAATATTAAGTACATAAAAACTATATCATTCATAAAAATTATCAAAAGCTTAACTTTGTCTTTGCAACACAAGCATATTACAGCGTTGAATTTTTTAATGCTTAAATGGCATGTATAAGCATAGTAATAAGTGCTGAAAAAAGACAATATGCAGTTTTAAA
This sequence comes from Mantis religiosa, assembly GCA_030765055.1. Lineage (NCBI taxonomy): Eukaryota > Metazoa > Arthropoda > Insecta > Mantodea > Mantidae > Mantis > Mantis religiosa. The sequence goes on from CM060950.1 coordinate 235,745,397, forward strand.
AAGAAAATTTAATGCACAATGTATCATCCAATGGACAACATTTCATGTAGTTATCTGAGTGAAATATGGTTTGCTTGATGTGCACAACAACAATTGCTCTGGTAAATGGCTTACTTTAACTTGGTAAGACTTTAAACAATGTACATTCTGACTAAGATGACAATTGAAGCCCTCTGAATAGTTTAAACTACCCAGGCCATGACATACAACCAAATGTGTGTCACATAAGTAAGTCAATGAAATGTTACACTCAAATATTACCGATTTTGTAGTTTTAGTTATGCAGTGAAGGTAATGGAACTGTGTGTTTGAGTTGTTAATAGAAAATAATTTAGTAATCTAATTTAATTGCTCGCACATCTAACCATTATTTTTTTGACTGTCCATAATTCCTTATCAGCTCAGTGGAATGAAACAAAAAGTATTATATAACAAAATTATGTGCAGTTTTAGCTAGTTTTCAAAATTATTATGTCGCTTTGCATAACTGCGTGTAACGGATGGCTCATATTTTCGGTTGTGCATCTCTTTTCCACGCCGAAGATTGAGGGTTTCAACCCAACATAGAACAATGACAGAATGCTTAACAGTGTCAGTTTCATATCAGTACATGAAAACTTTACATGTAACACTTCTTTGGGACACGCTAGTGAAGTTATATCACTCTTAAAATTGTTAGCATTACAGACTTTGTGTACTAATGCTGCTCATAAGCGGTGGCAAGTACATGTTGAGAACAGATGAACCGCAGAGTAATGTATCAGTCCGGTAAAGATGTCACTTTAAACTGTCATTTTTCTAAACACATTTGTCCCAATTTTGTTGATCTACATGTTTTAAGAATATGTAGAATACCAGAAATAAACGTAAAATAAACTTAAAAACTTACAAACCTTTATTATTTTAGTTAGTTGATGGAAATTAATCATTTCTCCACACTAGCCGTATATAGGCTAAGATATTTGATGGATAGAGTCAACATGAAAAATTCAATGCCATGGCCGGGATTTGAACCACGGATCTACTGGTTTCCGTCCAGTAGATCCGTGGTTCAAATCCCGGCCATGGCATTGAATTTTTCATGTTGACTCTATCCATCAAATATCTTAGCCTATATACGGCTAGTGTGGAGAAATGATTAATTTCCATCAACTAACTAAAATAATAATAAGAGTTAAATGATGAAGCCTGGGACTTAAGTACTTACAATAGTAAGTCGCCACGAACGGTGTATCTCGGATGCGAGAGCCCCTAGTGGTCTACCGGGTAAATATACGAGTCAACTGGAGAATTTAATGTCAGGAAGGCACGTTGGCCATGGTAGCTCAAAGGTTAAGAGCGACTGGACGGAAACCAGTAGATCCGTGGTTCAAATCCCGGCCATGGCATTGAATTTTTCATGTTGACTCTATCCACTTACAAACCTTTTTTAAAATCAATTCTAGTCCCAGCAGATTCCTTCTAAGACAGTTATTCAGGTACATCATTTGGTGTAGTGTGTAAAATAATATTGAATGGTGATTACTGCATTAAACAAGATAGAAGAAATTAGATTTATGGACTCTCAGATCTTATTTCAATTGCTGTTAAAAGCCGTGACATTCTTTATCGCTGATGTAGATATACACTGATGAGAAAGGTTAAGAGAACCAAATTCTTCAAAATACTTATCATTGAAATATAAAGAAAAACTATGAAATTCATATCCGAGCATCTTGTCCAAAGGCTGTAATTTTAGTCCCACAGATGATGCCAATTATAAACAAAGAAAGTCCACAGAAATCAAAGGGAATTGAGTTCTGTACACAACCACAGTCACAGTTTTGCTATCTCTGAAAATTCACATGCTTGTGGTAGACCGGACACAGCGAAGCAAGTAGTACACAAGGCAAACGCAGTATATCGTACATTGCAAATATATGCTTATAAACAATTCATATGTTTTAGATTACTTAACCCAGTAAAAGTACAATGGCTAAAATGGACAATTTTGTAAGTTTGTTGTATACAAGTTGATACAAAAGGCATGGCAGTTAACCATTTGTGACAACATGCATAGAGATATCTCAATGAAGCTAAGGAGCAATTGTTTAAGTGTTTGTTTTTGATGACAGCTAATTATAAGGACTAAATTAACCCCACCCCCAAAACAATTACAATGTATAAATACTGTTCAGGGGAGAATAACTAAGCCATGCATTGGCAAAGCTTAAATGCTAAAAAATCACAAATGATATTCATGGCCAGACATCGGATCACATACACCTTAGCAATAAATGTACGTACACAGGTACTGTACAAGACCAAGAGAGACATCAACAAACGTCCGTGGAAACAAGTATACCGATGTGCTGTGTGTGTACACTTGAGTACGGATAAAAAATATAGCCTCCGTTCCAATATGCCATCTTCCTCATTGCTTTCGAAGTGGGAATTACAGTGAACATCCATGCACATTCGTAAATTGTCGAAGTAAATTTTCTGTGCCTCTCGCTGAAACAATATAAAACTGTTGGGAGAAAGTTCGTTCATCACATGACGTCAGTGGTACATATGAGTAGTACAAATCATTTTTATGTGTTTGTCCACAACTTAGTTTATTTCCGGAGCGCTGGAATCTAGTATTTTTGTATAGAATACTGTAGAGTTTACCTTTTGCTCGTTCGGTAGGTGGTGCATTCTGTATATTGTTAATTTTTGCAGACACCTCCTCAACTGCTTTTAAATAGCTCCAAGTTGCATTCTTCAAGCTGCTTAATGGCTGTGGATAATACCCAAAACTTTTTATATATAAAATAGAGATTGTCCAATAGTAATTGGTGTGGAAGTAATGTTATTAACGCGATATGTCAAACACCTTGCATTCCCTGGGAGGCAGATCTACCTGCGTGGCGAGCAGTAGTTGTAATGAAACTAAAGCTACGCGTTCCGAACCGGACTATCCCTGCGTGTTCTCCCCAGGACTGACGTCAGCAGTTATGTACTGCGAGACTCCTAAACTTCATTTCCATTTAAAAGTGTATGGGATCCGATGCCTGTTCATGGTGTTTAATCTGGGCTTAATGCTGTTTTATATGAACACATCGAAAACAAATAACAATTGCAAAATAGCTGTAATTTAGGAAAGCTATTGTTGGAGCAATTTAAACTCGAAATTAATTACCTTACATGGACTTCTATATGGATAAAATATTTTAAACTTAAAACTAATAACACAAAACCAACTTATATACCCAATAAATTGCCTAAATTAAGTTCACTTTTACTGAAAATTTAGAACATGTTGGCCACAATAATCCTCAAAGTTTTTGTTAAATTTTCCAGTGATATGAAATGAAACTGAAACTTTAAGTTGTATGCCAAATTAAATTGCTGTATAAGTGAGAAAGAAAGCTTGTGCTGCATTAATAATGTTCCTGGAGATCATTCCACTACACCAAAACAAGAAACATACACAATTTCTACTAATTCTGCACCTTCGATTTCTGCCATCCTGATAGCTCCAGATGATCACCGCTAAAAAAATAGAAAAGCCTTTTTATTGCAATAATAAAGTAACAAGGTTAATGGAACTAATGTTTTTGTGTGTAAAATTTCTTTGATACTGTCACGGCAACAGACATAAAAGTTTCGGCACAAATAAGAAAACAGTCGGCGGATAAAGTTTCATGGTAATAATGACCCTTGCTAAGCTGTTAATTATAGCCCGGCTATTGTAAACAGGCGCCGGCAAGCAAGGTAACTGAGGTAAAGGACCCGCCGGCATAGATTAAGTTATGCTTCTAGAATGTGATAGAATAGTTGGTTTCCTTATTCTTCCGGAAATTTCTGGACTGGTAGAGATCGTTACGGTTCTGGCTTATTTTACAACAATCTAGAGTTACGAATTAGGTATTTTAGGACGTGACGGCTCGCAAAGTTAGTGAAAAACAGGGTAAGCAAAGAACAGTTGAGAGTATTGTTGAAAAGACAGTTGAGTAACAAGAGTGTTGTTGTAACGAGAGCTAATGTAATCAGCTGTCACGGTCTGTTATTGTCATCGACCTTGGAAAATTGTGTTATTATGTGATGTAATGTTTTTACGTGAGAATTGAACAGTGTATCTCTACGGAAATAAAGGAAATTTTTAATTTCTGCAACCCGGCCTTTTAATTCCACGAACGCACAAAGTCACAATACTTTATAAAGTGCTACGTGTGCATTAATCGAAAGAATTGAACCATACATGGATACATATGTATGAAGGGACAATTCAGGTTATGGCATGATATTAATTTTCGGTATTTAGCTGAATGCTAAATACTTACTGACAGTCTTTGTTACAATCCATTACCATCCTTCTTGCTGCTCATACGCCCTCGCAGGCCTTACAAACCTTGCCAATTTTAGAAATAGATGGACATTTTATTCAGGCTTAACTTCCCTTCACTTCGGTAAAGTTAAAAACTAAGTTGCAATTTCCAGTTTTAAACTTTCGTTCAAATAGTACAGGTTAGCCAACATATTGTCGTATTCACATCGTACAATGAGCTCAAGTACGGTACAAAATAGGCCAGGAATATTACAGAATTGGCTTCATACGCAGTAAAGTAATACAATATATATTTTGAACTAAATAAAGGTTATTTTGACATTATTTAGTATGCAACACAGCAGCCAAAATAATTGTATTGGTGACTTTGAGTATGTTTCGCGTCCGGTTGTTAGCGTATATGCAGCACTCAAAATGTAGCTTGCCCCTCCGGCCCTTTCGGGAACCTTGATACATCAGAAGTTTCTGTTCATTTGGCAGCCCCTGCTTTTATCTATGTAATCAAAAGAAACAGTTCAATTAAGCAAAATGGGACGTAAATTAAAGAATACGACGTTAGAGCAAGGGCAACTCGTCATATTTCATTATGAAAAAGTTGCCGAATTATTGAAAATGAAAAAAGTACAGAAAAACTATAATTAACAGATACGTACATGCAGACTGAATCGACTTGATACCTCAAACCGGTCGTCCAATAACATTTATTGAAGATGAGAAAACAAGGAGTCTGAAAAATTATCTTGAATTGATTGCCCCCAAACCTTGTTCCGAGCTGAGTTATAATACTGGCAAGAAAGTAGCCTTTCCTTGCGGAAACGATAGGGAATGAACTGAAAAGGAAAAGATTTAATGGCTGTGTTGCCAGACCTTACGGAAATGAAACGAGGAGAAGGTAAATGCCAAAATGTGTAAAGGAGTTCATTGTAAAGATGAAAGCAGGTGGGAGAACGCTCTTATTGCAGATTGAAACAAATTTAATGTTTCTGTATCGGATGGATGAACAATGTCATGGAGAAAACATGTGACTGTAATAAAAAATATTCCGATTCTTCGACCTATTGAAAAACAATGTTGTGGGAATGTAAAGACTTGGTTTGATATGGCAACATGTGGATTTGGACAATTTGCTTTCATCTGGGATAAATGGCTAAAATGAAATACTTGAACCCTGTGAAGGAGAAACTACAAAGGAGTGTAGAAAAAGTTATTAGTGCTAGTTTTAATTTCTATGAAGATAATAGCCCCTCCGCGTTTGTGCGGTACTGGCTACTCCTCAACTATCATTCATCCACATCCACAATCACTTGAGTTAGCATAGTTGAGATATTAAGGGAAGCACAGGATTACTGTAGCCCACAGCCAGTCAATAATTTTCAAAGGAATATTTGATAAGGGGACTCAATGAGGAGTGGACCAAAATTTGAGCTACTTATAGTACTGACCTTTAAATGAACATGCCCAATCATCTTTAGATAGGATATAAAAGGCAGAGAAAATCCAACAAGGTATTGCAACTTCTGTGTCCGTGCACAAGAAAAACTACTTTTCTTAAAGTGTCCAAATATCTTATTTTACAAAGAAATATTTAACGTTTATGTTTTTACTTTTACTAATCTTAAAGACATCAAAACATATATGTTATTCTGTATTTGCATTGTTTTTAAGTAGCTTGTTATGTAATATATTTCTAATTGCATTATATGATGCTATTTTCTTAATAACTTGGAATTTCAAGATGTCCCAATAGCTTCTTTTCCTCAATATACGTGACTAAAACGCAAACTTGTCTTTTCCTTCCCTCAGCACCCTTCAGCTACGAATCCTTATTAAGATTTTGCCTCACTTGACTGTTATATATCACACATATTTAAATTACCTTAATCTTGTATGCAAATACAAACACAGAGGCGAACAATTTTACATATTTCACCACCAGTAGTAGTATGAATATTTACGGATCATTAAAAGCTTAATTTACGATATTCTTGTAGGAGGCTTTAATGTCAGGTAAGTGTACTTCCGCTTCTATTCGCGACGGCAGTCGACACTTCCAAACATGTCTACAAAGGCCTTAGTGCCAGGCAGTTTTAACTGCTTCTTCAAGTGCCAGAAAGATGTCATTAGGGAATATCCAGCTACCGTTTTCAACATCTGTGGAACAATTAACAATCTAAATGAACCTGGGACCTCCGAATATAGACTACATATATTATCGCTAAAGAAATCCTTGCAATTTACGATCTAGTTTTTGTTACGAAGTTTGGAAATAGTGCCCGTTTTAGTGTCATAGAGAAAGAGAATCCTTCAGCGTGTGTGACATTTTTCAATAATATACAACTAAGGTAACTTAGCTTATAGTACCCCATAGTCTGTGCTATATCTTTACAAGTATTCCTCTGTGATTTTCTTGAATTCGCTTTCTTTCAGATTTTTATCATGGACACCTTCCACTCTGTTGCAATATTTCAGTTAATTCCAGCCCCTCCTCCCTTCTCGCCGCATTAAGCCAAAATAAATGTCCATTCCACGGTTTAATAGTAGCCGTGTTCAAATATCATTTAAATATAAAAATAACGAAGAAAAATTCGTGGCTTGTCCACGTTGTATTTGACCATAGTCGGCGCCATACAAATGCACAACAAACTGAATGACTAATGCGATGGGGTTTACACATGTATGTACCGATGCCGGTTGTTCCCACGTTGTATAAATGTAAGAGAACTTTCCTATCATTAAAATAAACCAGTCGGGGCGGAAATCTCATCAACGCCCGCATTAGTGGTCCCTACACCTAGCTCTGTGTACGTTACAGAAACAAAGCGACCATTTTATGCAATTCTGTGCATGAAACCACTCACTAACTTTTTCCTAAATTTTACACAGTGATCAATATATCCTGAATATCGTTTCCTTTCAATCAGTCATGTACAAAATTTAATTGAAGACGAACAGGAATATATAAACCCACGCGCTATGTGAAGCGTATAAAGTTAGGAATGAATAAAGTAAACAACAAATGCCAGAAATACCTGCTTTTAATTGAAACAACCATTAATGGGTACAAGCTCTGGAAAGCGGCTGCTTCACGAAGCGTTAACACGCTAAAAATAGTATTTTAGCGTACGTATTCAACATAAGCCAATAAAGTTGTCATGAAAACCCTTTAGTGGCAACATAAACAATACCCATGTAGCAGCTTGCATTCATACCAACATAATCAACCGGATGTCATTTTGCGCTATATTGAGCGAGTTATGCAAAGTAACAAGGACTTTTTAATGAAGGGGCCTCTTAAAATAAACTGTGTGTGGACAAAGGAAGTCCGGGGTTCGTGCTTTAAAATGTGTGATGAATGCAAAACAAATAAAGGAATAATAGAAATACGAAACGCAGACAGAATGTTTTTGGCTAGAGCAATAGCCGTTTGCAAAGCTAAGATAGATCACGATGTAGCTTACCTCAGTATTGAGAGGAGCGAGTATATGCAACTGGATAGAGCAAAAGCTTTATGCCAGTCTATAGAGAAGGGAGATGAAATATGTTCCTTGAACGATGTGAAAGCTTTCGAAGGCATCTTACCCGGGTATTGCATTACAGTGTTCGGAGATCATACCGGAAAAAATGTTTGTACAAACCAAATACGCTTACCGATAAAAGTATTGATATCATGTACCACGAAGGTAATTTTAATGCCATTGTTCAATTGCACAAAGCTTTCAAATGTCGTTGGTACTACAGATACTGAAGCGTTCCATGTAAGGTCGAACAGGAAAGGCACAAGTGCGATAAACAATATACTAAATGTCACCTTGACTACCATACCAATATTGAAACCTACGTGCCATGCGATGTTTGTAACCGACAGTTTAATGGGCGGCAATGCTTCGAAAACCATTTGAAGGAAGGAGTCGTTTATTTTAAGCAGTTCTCCGTATGTGATTTTGAAAAAGTATGTTTAAAGTGCGATAAACTGTACAGTGCAAGAAACAGAAAAACGCAGCACCAGTGCGGAGAGATATATTGTACGAACTGTAAGAAACACGTAGAGGGGAATCATCTATGCTACATTCAACCACATAAGGCCTCTTTATCCAAGAACCCATTTATATTTATGTTTATGGACTTCGAATGTATACAGGATGCCGAGTATGCAGAAAATCCAGAAGTGCGGGTGCATGAGCCCAATTTGTGTGTCTTGTATCAGGCATGTTCAAAGTATATTAACGAAAATGAAAACTGTCTATTGTACGCAATGTGGCGTGAGGGAGTGGGTGTACGATAAGGACACGGTGAAGCAAATTTAAGAGCATGCTACGCAAGCTAGGTTTAAATCATGGAATGTAGTCGTTTTGGCCCACAATTTACGATCCTACGATGGCCAATTTATTTTGAAACAATGTGAGCACTTTGAAATGGGAGCACGAACTGATCATGAATGGAAACAGAATGTATCGAATAAGATACTTGAACGTAACGTTTCTCGATACTATAAATTTTATACCTATGGCGCTTTCGCGGTTCTCCAAAACATTTCAGCTTCAGGAGTGCAAGGGGAGATTTACTCTTGACGCGTTAGTAATTCTCTATATAGACGCCCAGAAGGCGAAATATGAAGAGCTTCGCGGGTGACGGTCACTTGAGTAACTTCCATAATGTTAGCAAACCAACAGCAATACTGAGAATGAAGCTAGCAATGTAAAGAGCCGTGTTTAAAAGGACAAGTAGTTTGAAATATAACTGAAACTGCAGTTTTTTGTGTGCCATCAAGATGTATAAACGCTTGAGAACTATTTTGATTACATGGGCTCTTAAACGCATAACTTTTTGTTTGTGCAGCGCGTTTTTCTCGAAAGAACAGAATTGCATCTTCTTAGGGGACAAAATGTCATATACTTGATTTATAAGGAAGCTTTTCGGTTGCGGAGAAAATAAACACTTGTAGCAGTTTTTCTGCTGACCGCTTACGATGCATTTTCATGCTTGTACTGAATCGTGTCGCTAGCGTTCGGTTTTAAATATGACTGAAATTGCAGTTTTGGTGTCATTAAGGTGTTTTAAACGGTTGTGAACAATTATGATTACATGGACCTTATATACACATCATCATCATCATCATCATCATCATCATCATCATCATCATGATCATCATCATTCCGGCATTCCCTCCGAAAACAAGTAGGAATATGTTAGACGCAAGTAAAAACTTAAATTTGATTCATAACCGCATTTTACAAAGTAAAAGCGTTGTAATAAATAGGTTTGAAATATGAATCCCCAACTCACTCGATACAGCGTGCGTTTAACCAATGAGATACGGTAATACATTTCAGAAATAGGTTATATAATGCCTGACGTAGTTTATTGCTTTTTGAAGTATTAAGGGCTTCTTGGGGGTGTACCTAGGCCCTTTTTGCTGTATTTGGAGGCTTCTTGGAGTGTATTTGGGATAGGTTTGGTGGGGCTTCTTGGGGGTGTACTTAGACCCTTTTTGCTGTATTTGGAGGCTTCTTGGTGTGTATTTGGGGTAGGTTTGGTGTATTTAGGGGCATTTGGAACGTGTTTACTGGTATTTTGTGTAATTTAGACGCTTTTCAGGCGATGCCAAAATTTGAAAGAATGTCTAAACTTTCAAAAATGCCTAATCTTTCAAAAATGTTACCTTTCAAAAAGATTCTATACATTCCACGAATTGCTAATCTTTCAAAGAATCAAGAATAACAAAGAGTAATAGGAAAAAGGAAAGCATGAGAGAGAGAGAGAGAGAGAGAGAGAGAGAGAGAGAGAGAGAGAGAGAGAGAGAGAGAGAGAGAGAGAGAGAGAGAGAGAGAGAGAGAGAGAGAGAGAGAGAGAGAGAGAGAGAGACAGTAAAAACGGAGAGTACGTACATGTTTGAGCGCTGGGCGACTACTCAGCGACAAGCGCACGGATGTGTAGTTAAGATGAGAGGGATTAACCCCGTATGCGATGTGTTTTAGAAATGAGTTTATCGTAGAAATGATAATCGAACATTTTTAATTTAGAAAAGAACAAGAAACCATAAAAAATGGCAACATCGGCGATTCTCGTTGTGTACCCAAGATGAATCTCCCGGGTCATCGCGCCGCGCAGTCACGCGCGCAGGTGCACGCGTGCAAGAAACAGCTGATTAACGATAGGAATAATAATTGAAAGAATAATTTAGTAACAGTGACTTACGGTTGCAAATACCCAGTTAATACGTCGAAATTGCCCCTAAGTACTCCAAAAATGCACGAAATACACCCCACGAAGCCTCCAAATAAAGCAATAGATACACCCTTAAGAAGTACTTAATACTTCAAAAAGCAAGGAAATATGTACCAAAATCCTCCAAATAAGTCTCCAATTACCACTTGTGAGAGTGCCAATTAGGAGAACAAAGAGCGTCATTCACGTAAATGTGTAAATGGGAAGAACGAGAAGCGACACTCATGTGAAGGTTTAACTGAAAAGCCAGGTGAGAGATTCATGTTAATGCAGCTTAATGTTATTGTATATTTCCGCTGAATGGCATAAGCTGAAACAGCAAACTACACGCTCGCATATCCGTAGGGCCTGGAGTAGGACAGTTTTGCAATGTTGCGTTTTTTTCTGGCTTGAAGGAGTGCATTTATGCTTTTTTGGTGTATTTAGAGGTTTTTTTTGTGTATTTAGAGACTTTTTGTGGCGTATTTGGGGATTTTTGGAATGCAATTAGGCGCTACTCGGGGTGTATCCAAGGTGAAGCTTCCGATACGACGCGCCGCGTGCGCGCAGATGCACGCGTGCAAGAAACAGCTAGTTAACAATAGGACTTTATCAGAATGAACATTTTGAAACAATAATTTCGCCGAAACAACCTACGCGTGCTGGAAGCAATACATGACAAGACGGCGCCTAAAGAACCAACGCTTGAGGAGCGCAACACATATTGTTTCAAAAATGTTCATTCTGTTGAAGTTCTATTGTTAATCATTTATAACTGTAATTAGAATGTAATAAATCTTATAAAGAGCTAAAACTCCAATATTCATTTATATACAGCCTGTATATAGATTGCATTGAAATACTGCATGAACATGAACGTCAAAAGCATCTATATCTATTTCACACACACAAACATACATTATTAAAAAGTGTAACGGTAATATCAAATCAAAAGTTATAAATTTTGAAACAACAGGTACTTTAATAGTTTCCTTTTTTTACAGTTGTAGATTATTGCCTTTTCAATAATATTGCGCAGAACATCTGTCATTATTCAATTCAGGTCGTTTTACACAGAATTAGTTAGATGTGTGTGTTTCAATTCCTGTTGCTAAAGGCTTTTGATTAAAAGTATTTTGTGTTACACATTATTGAATCTTCAATAGTATTATATAAAACATTTCTTACTAATCACTTTAGGTGTTTGTCTTACACTGGCCTAAAGACAGATATGTGTTTAAATGTGTAACTTCACAACTTTTTATTTTAAGTATCTGGTAGGATTTTTCCAATTTTAGAAGACTGATTATTCTGAATTAGGTTTCCAATTCTTGAACAAAATGTATGATGAAAAGTCAGAATTATTGCTGTGGAAATCAAGGCCGGAAATCAAGCCACTAAAACTTTAGGAATTAAAACTGAACTGATTAGTAATATAAAACTTTTCACTTTTAAATTTCCCAGAACGTATTTTAAAAATTTGTAAAAAGTCGCTCTAAATTGAAAACCATAATCTTAAATTTTGAAGATTGAAATTTATTCCCGTGCAGGCAGCTTTCTCTTTCCTGTTCATGTCTCTTAATAGTTTTGTTTTCGATGTATGAAATTACCTTTTCACCAGAGGTGGTGCCAACTGAATTTTCGAAAGGTTTGTATTTTATATGTATGTGCTTCTTCACCCTGATGTACAAGGATTTTTTTCCTTCGTACAAAAATCTAATTGCAGTTATTGCATTCTATTTGGAGGAATGACTTATTTTGTAAATGGAGTTTGTTGGGTGTTCATTTAGACCTACTCAAATGTATGTAGATGATATGTGAAATTCTTAAAACTTATCTTCTGTTTTGTTGTTGTATGTGTGGTTGTTTTTTTACCACCCATAGGGGAGGGGATCCGTCCCCTTTAGCTGCAGTGGTGCAAGTGCTGCGGACCCTTAGCACTCGTGGTACCTCTGACGTTACCAGAGGACCTCGGCTCGAACTGCTGATCCCCTCCCGTCGGGGAGATGTTCGGATTGGGTTGGACTCGAGCGGGCAGTATGTTTACCGATACCTGCGGGAAATTGGTTACCTCCGTCCAGGCTACAGCTGCTCGGAGGGGGTAGAGGGTTGCCTCATAAGTCCCGGGTGCTAGCCAGCAGAGCTAGTAGAAGGTGTGCTTGATCACGAGGTGGCCCCGCCGAGATTTTTCAGTAGTCTTCCCTGCGGGGTTGACGCACGTAAGTGGCATGTCCACTTCCATCCCGTCTTGATGCTGTCGATGGGGTGTTTTTTAGGAAACCAGGGATTGCCATATGGAAAGAGCCCCAGAATTATACATCACTCCCGGGTAGAAGGAGGCCAGCGTCTTCGGACTTTTGGGTAGATCCTCTGCGCATCAGTGTTTCTATTTACCAAAGACTTTTGGAAACTGTTTATATCTGCAATTCCAATTATTTTATTGTACACTGCTGTGTATTCATGTCTTGAAAAATGTATGATTGGAGTTGAGTCTTAAAAACTACTGGTAGCTTTTGGTTTCATAGGATCAACAGATGTCCAGCTGACTGGAGAAAATTAGTTCCCAAAATATGTACTGGGAAATTTAAAACTCTTATTTTGTATTATTAATACACTCAGTTTCAACTACAGCGTTAGTAACACTCTCATCAACATTCAGTATATGAAGACATAAACAATTCTTCAAGTTGTGACCACCTACACTTACAAAAATATTTGGCAAACACAGCTATGGAAGCTAATTTAAACTTTTATTTTGGAAAGATAGAACATATTCTGAGAGCTACTATATAACACCCTAAGACTGTGATAAACACTTAGAGCAGTTCTTAAGAGTGAATTTATTCTATCCAATAAATCCAATAAAGCATGTACATTAAATCTATGTACATTAAATCAATTCAATTTCACAAAATATGTAAGATTATTTTAACTCATATTTCTCACTTTCTTCTAATAAATTAATAACTTACTTAAAAGTATATCTTCTAGAAAGCTGTTACTCCAAGCACTAATTTTATTTAATAAATTAATAACTTAATTAAAAGTTTTTCTTCTAGGAAGCTGTTACTCTAAGCATTAATTTGTGACCTTTAAGATCTCTATGTTTTAGAATACAGCACTTTGGAATAATTTATAATAATAATTTATTTATAGCTAATTATGTTATATTATTTATTTAATTCCTGTACTACATCATAAAAACATCCGTTTATGTACTCATTTGGCTTTCACTTGTTCCCCCTTGTTCAAGATTGGTTAAAAGCTCTGCACATAAACCACAATAGGCATGAAACGGTTTAGATACTTCACGTGATGCAGCCTTGCTTATATTATGACTCAGTTCAAATGGATCTTGAATACTGATAGGAGTCAGAGAAAAATTTTCACCAACACCAGAATTTAGTTGATGTAAATATTGCTTCATTGCATCTGGAAGATTTGTGCCATTGTCTCTGAAAAAATTCTTTGGCTCTGGCATGCCAGTTAAGGGGCAAACAACAAAATGTACAAAATCAAACTCATAATAATATTTAAAGAACTTATTCACCAACTGCAGCATTGTATAAGGTATTCTTCTGAATGTGAGTGCAGAATGATCATCATTAAAACTACAGTTCCAACCTGGAAAAGAATAACTGCTTTTAGTGGTTTGTAACAGTTTAACTGTGTAACAGTAATGATGAAGATAACAGCAGAGGATTATGGTGAATGATACATAACAAAGTAAAATTGGTTTACATTCACATGACCTTTTCTACCTATTCTCTAAAAAATTATTCTTACAAAAGCTTATTCTATCTACTTTATGTTAACTGAGATAAATATTTGTAGAAATGACTATTATATATTTCCTTGTAGAATGCAGTGACTTAAGCAATAGTCAAATATTAAGAATAAACTACACATTTTAGCAACACAACTTCATTTGGAAAAACCAAAAGAAATTTAGAAACAAGAGCAAAGGAACACTTTAGAAACATAAAATATAAACAATTAGCAAAATCAGCAGTTGCCACACATTTTTAGGAAAAAACCACAACATAAATCCAGAATCAAAACTACTAAAACATACATCAGGAAAACAAGAACTATCCACATGGGAACAAATCTTCATTTCAAAAAATAGGAACAAAGTATTCAATTTCGACATCCCCCAGAAAGATTTGTTCAGTAAGTTCCTTGAACTGCCACCAGAGGAGACCTATGACAAAATGTTGTCAACTACACCAATGAGACCCAGTCGATGGCCGGCTGAAGATAGAGGCAAAGTCTCTGAAACATGTTCCGGAAAAATTTAAAAGTAAGTGTTGTTTAGTGTCATTAAGCGACTCCCTTTCAAGTTAATTTACCATAACAACACTGTTTTCAACACTTCCAAGAAAGGAATTGCATTATCATCATTTCCTATAAGATAAGTGAAGTTTTAAGTTACAAATTATTATATTTGTATATATTACGATAGTAAGTCACCACAAACAGTGTATCTCGGATGTGAGACCTAGTGGTTTACTAGGGAAAGTCAATTGGAGAATTTAATGTCATGACAGCAAGTTGGCCATGGTAGCCCAATGGGTAAGAGTGACTGGACGGAAACCAGGAGATCTATGGTTCAAATCCTGGCCGTGGCATTCAATTTTTCATGTCGACTCTATCCAGTATAGAACAGTTTATGTACCATGGTGCAAGTGGCATGGATAACTACCTCATGGATGGTAACATCAGTATATCAGTGGACAAGCTAGTGCGTGGACAAGTAAGGTGGCAGTCTCCGAGGTTGAAGGAGCAGTCATGAACAACAAAATGTATTGGATTCTATCTGTGGAACTAAACCATGTAACTACCAGTTGGTGTATGAAGGTAACATGTTGGAATATCTAAATTTACCAAGAAATGTGTAATTTTTGAACCTGTATAAAATGGACTTAGCTTGTACATATCATTCCCACTCATATGTTCCCAGCAGGATTGTAGGTTTACCATGTTTCAGGTATGCCTTTGAGCTAGATGTTTAATAGTACTAATAATCTTACCATGTAATCCAAGTGGTTACTATATAAACACCAATTTTATTTGTGGTTATTTTCTATTCAAATCACTTGTGTACTTGAGCTTTCTTTTACTAGATTTTTTAAAGTGCAAGTGACAATGAAAGTTGGATTCCCTTAAAAGTATTTGCATGATTCTTTCCCATTATATGGCCTGTATATTACAAAGACTGTATATTCATGTACCTAAAACACTACAATATTTTACATACAGCACACAATGGACAAACTGTTTTTGTGTCACAAATTTCAACCATAATTTCAGTGAACACTGTTTCCCTTCCTTTAGAGAATACTGTTAACCATACAAGTCCAAAATAACTTAAGAATAATGCAATATTATAACAAAGAACCTCTGACTGCTCTAGTCAGTTACGTTATCAACATTTAATATTTTGAGATGCAGAGACATAAAAATGTTACAGAATTATAAACATGATAAGAAAAGCATATGACTTTCTTTACCTTTGACCGATTTGAAGGTTTTGCAGTACGTGTAATATTTAATTAATATAAAAAGTTGTGTCCATCTCCTTTTCCAACCACACTGCACACTTTTTTAAGAATGAACCTGTTTTTATGCATGATTCAAAATGTTTTGAACACAGAAGTGGTTTGATCGTTGGAAGAAATGGTATGGTATTAGGCAGATTAATATCTGTGGTGAAAAACTGCCTGCTATATCTGACGATGTTTTGAAATTTAAAAAGGAATTCCAAGAATTCTTGCTGAAGGATTAACTGGTGATCAGATTTTTAATTGTGACAAAACTGGACTAAGTTTCAAGATGCTAGGATCTAAACCAGCCCGTGCACAGTCGCCTGCCTTTGGTTACAGTAAGGAAAGGGTTACTATTCTTGTCTACAGTAAAGTTATGGGGAACTTCCATGTTAAATAGCTAATGATTGGTAAATCTAAAAGGCCTAGAGCATTTAGAAACATTTCTGATAATGCCCTACCAGTGCATTACATTAACCAGAATTGTGCCTGGATGTCTGCTGCCATTTTAAAGACTGGTTCTTTACACAGTTTGTGCCATCTATAGAGAAATTTCTAGCTTCCAACAACATCCCAAGGAAAGCTCTCCTTCTACTAGATAATGCTCCATCACACCCAAATGTAGAATAACTTAGAAGTAGTGTTGTCAAGGTCTTGTTTCTTCCACCAAACGTGACGTCATTGGGCCAGCCAATGGACCAAGGTGTGCTGCAAACATTACAAAGAAAATATCGGCGACAGCTCCTTTTTTTCCTGAAAGAGGAAAGGGACAATGGTAAGGACATGATGGAAGGGTTAAGATCAATCAACATGAAAGATATAGAAATTTAACTGTATTGGAACACTACAGTGAAGTGAAACAAATATTAAATTATAAGTGAGTCATATTTATTACACATCAGCTTCACTTACGCACCTATACTGAGGACATGTTTCATGAACTATCGTTCGCATTTCGGCTCTAATGCGACTAAAGCTTGATCCAGTGGTGTGGGTAGTTCTAGAGTTGCTGCTGCCATCTGTTGATTTTGTGATGCATTTAAATGTGGGGTTGTCTTCTAGTTGGATTTGGAAGTTCATTAGTTGGTTTTTATGTTTTTATAGGTATATTCTCTCCATATGATGAGTTCACTGTGATTTTGTATGCATTTTAGTAATTTGGTGCCATCTTCAACTTCCTGATTTTCAGACCAGTCCGCAATAGCAGCTCACTTCTGGTCTGAAAATCATGAAATTGAAGATAGCACCAAATTACTAAAATACATACAAAAACATAGTGAACTCGTTATATGGGAGAGAATATACATAGAAAAACATAAAAACCAACTAAAGACCTTTGAAATCTAACAATACAACCCGACATTTAAATTCATCACAAAATCAACAGATAGCAGCAGCAACTCCAGAACTGACCACACCACTGGATCAAGCTTTTGTTGCACTAGAGCCAATGATGCGAACGATAGTTTGCGAAACTTGTCCTTAATATAGGTACGTAATTGAAGCTGATGTGTAATAAATATGACTCATCAATAATTTAATAAACATGAAAGATGTTGATACTGGGTGGCTCAGGCTTGAGAAGAAATTGAAATGAAATTAGCAAAGTTTTGGAACATACTGTTAGGTGATGATGAAAATGAAGAAGAGACAAAACCAGAAGATATGAGTGACTGAACCGCATTCCTAGCTGTGAGGATGCTACGACTCATGATGCGAGTAGCTGGTATGCAGATGATCAACAGTTTGAACTCACTGGCTCTGATATTGATTTTGTGAATGGTAATGACAATGAGGATGAAGCAGAATAAGAAATTGAAGAACAAAATGAGAATAATGGTCACGCTGAAGGTTTAAGTGTTTTAAAGATGGCATTAAGACATGTGGAGCAACAGCGGCAGGCAAGTGCAACAGAGATATTAATGTTTCGTCAATGGCAAAATCTCGCAGTAAGGAAATGTCATTCAGACAGGCAAGCAGATTTCATTGAAAAGTTTCCTTTCTTAAGACATTTGGAGCTGCTTTTTGTTCACTATTGCATGTAGAATTGGTTTGATTATTTAGTAAACACTGTAAAAACCAAGAATTGTTTCAATAATACAGTATGCCTACCATGTTATACTCCATTTTCCAACTTATTTTGTATTATCTGACATTTTTGGTTATCCAACCTTGTCCAGGACCAGTTTAGGTCAGATAATCGAGACTACTGTAAATTGTATTTTGTTTCTTTTCACATCCACTTTTTTGAACCCTATGGCTAAGTTCTTTGTGTGCTCTAAAGATACTAATTACAGAATTATTTTGCTCTTTTGCATGTCATGAGCTACTTTTTTCTGAGAGTGACTGTACAAACCCCATGTTTGTAGCACATCTGATTTTGGAAATATGGAAAAAAACACACCCGAGTAGAAAGAAATGAATTGATAATGGTCTGTGAAGAAAAACAGACATATGCTGATGAATTTTGTAGCTTGCATTCAGTAAAGTGTTGGTCTTTTAAGAATGCAGATGTGCTTTTGAAAGTTGGTAAATATGTTGCTTAGCAAGCCTAAGTGTCCTTAGTATGACTGTGAGACAACTCTTAAGATTTTACATATGCAGGCTAGAAAATTAGGAGAGCTTTCCATATTTAGATCTCCTGGGAAACCTTGAGCAGTGAAAAAAGATGCTACCAACTTAATCTATTTACAAAAGTGTGTTTTACATAGAACAGTTTATGATTTATATGACAAGGGTGAACAGCCAAATTTAAAAGACTGACCAATTTAATAAGGAAGAAAATAAAATATACGGGTTCTGCTTTCTTTTATAACATTTTGAAATCTCTTGCATTCAAATACAGGAGAACCATTATGATCGCAAATCTGCTTGAAGGAGCAATTTTGTGGCTGCAAGACTAAAATACCTTTATAAATGCTAACGTTAGAAGTACAGGTGATTCCAGGCCCATATTTTATTTGGATGAAACCTGGGTTAATCAGAAACACTGCAGAAAGAATTATTTTTGAATAGTGCTTTCTAGCTTTGGTGTTCTTCTGTATATAGAATTAAAGGATATGTTTATATTGCAACTGCAATACATCAGAGTGATAACACTGTTCAGCTTACTCAGGAAGGTGATTCAGCAAGACAAAGACAGATACATCTTTCATTTCTGTCGCCTGCTTGCTGTGGAACAGGCAATGTCAAGAGAGCACTGCCACTGTATTGGCTAAGCCTATGTTCATTCTTGTTTTGTAGCTACTTTAGTATAATGCTGCATTTAAACCACTCCTACCAAAGGCTACACTGAAATAGTCAAGAAATCATTATATATTTTGTTCGAGATCTTCTTGGGAAACAAGCCAGGCTTGCTCACTTACTTCTCGGGCAGCAAGTCAGGTGAAAAGACAATTAGATAGCGATGTTTCGGGAGTGTGCATCTCTCCCATCATCAGGATATTTATAAAATGTTATAACCACAAATGAAACAATGGATATAACACAAATATAAACAGACAAAATACTATCAAAATTCACACTGCTAAACAAAAGACTGTTTTCAGTAAATTAAATGCCAGGTCAGGAGATGGGGTGAGTACCTACCTATAGAAAATTGTGTCAAAGAAACGTAACTACTTTATTATCAAGCTCTATTGATATTTGCTTCTTACATCGACGGATTTCCATTTTTAAGGCCGGTTTTCAAGAGGAGCTGAAATGAAATCCAGCATCACGATTAGGCATGCTCCTTTCAGAGCAAATCGCCAAAGCCTCCTTAATTCTCCCCTCCCAGTAACTGTTGCATATTGCCAAGATATTGGCTCTATGGTCATTATCAACACAATGATCTGCCCGCCCAGACTTCTCAGGTTGCATTAAACGAATGCTCCGTTCATGTTCGATTATTATGGTAGCGATGGTCCTTCCAATTTGTCCTATATATGGTGTCCCACATTCACAGGGAATGCGGTGCATTCCTGGAACTTGGAAGTCCAGTTTGTCTTTCACTGGTCTCAACAGATGTTTAATTTTCGGAGGTGGCTTGTGGATGGTCCTGATTTTGTATTTGGCGAGAATTCTGCTGATTCTGCCGGACAGATTGCCGGTAAACAGGATGCAGACTGTAGTCGTAGGCTTATCTAACGCTTGCTGTATTACAGGTTTCCCTTTCCTTGCTTTGGTGATCGAGGCTTCAACATCATATTTGAAGTAGCTGTTTTGACAGAAAGTGAGTCTCAGGTGCCGTAATTCTTGTTTTGGGATCAGAGATAGACAAAGCTCTGTGGGCCAGTGTATTGAGACCTCCCAGTTGCTGAGATTTATGAATGAAACTATGAGCGTTCAGAAAGAGATCGGTGTGTTTAGGCTTGCAGTATACAGCATGCCCCAGTATACTGTTGCTGTATTTTGAAACAAGAATGTCCAGGAATGGAAGAGTTCCATCCTTCTCCACTTTCATGCTAAACTGCATTTGAGGTCGAAGGCTGTTGAGATGCGCAAGAAAGCTAGGCAAAGTGGGCATGCACATTATCATTATGCTGTGAAATCTGGTTAAGTTGCTCCCTGATGGTTTCCAAGTCCTTTTGTGTATCGTGCACCTCTGTGCGCATGTTTAAAAATTCTGCCTCTATAGTGGCCTGCCCTAACCTAATTTCTGCTAATTGCTTATTCATTCTTCTGTTTTACTTTATAATTGTCTTTTCAACGTGTTTGTGTATTCTGCTATCTTTTTTTTCTAAATTATTTTCTAACGTGCTGTTTCTTGCTGCTATTTGCTATGTTCTGACATCTTAGTTTCTATTTGATGGCTTTGTTGTGACATTGTAATTTCTATTTGCTGGCTTTGTTCTGACATCTTAGTTTCTATTTGCTGGCCTTGTTGTGACAATTTAGGTTCTAGGTTGCTTTGGAGATGCTGGAGCATTTGTTGCATCATAGCCGTGAGGCTGAGTGTTGCCTCAGGACTAATTTCTTGCACAGCGATGTCTCCGGCCTGCCCTTGGATTTGTTCCTCCATATCTGCGTTAATTATCCTGCCACTGCTCAGGATCATATAAATTTTACACCGTCTGTAGTGTTAATGCCAGGCTTGTCCTACACAGTGAGTGCCCCTTGTGGATAGACTTTGGAAAGGATACTTACTCGGAATGTTGCGGGTGTTTACCTCCGTCGAATGTGGTGGTTGTTGCTGTCCTGTTGTCGTCATGCTCTGCGACCTCGTCCACGGTGTACATCTACGATATCGTGGTGTGATCTGCTGTTGTTCTGGGTGGTGTCTCCGGACGGTCGACGCGTTCTCGGCGTCTGTTGCTCCGGGTGTTGTCTCCGGGCGTTAATCTCGTTCTCAGCATCTGTTGCTCCAGGTGTTGTCTCCGGGCGGTCGTTTCATGCTCGGTGTGATGGTCTCGAAGGAGATGTTGGTGGTCGTGGAAGCTCGCCAGATGGTTAAGACATGTTAGGCGCCATTTGAGGCGGTAATCGGTGGAAATAAAGGATCCTAAACCGAAAGACTGATTATGCTCCGGACTAGCAAAACTTCTTTGTCAGTACGGGCGGGCGACTCCGTTTCAGGGTATAGGGATCAAATGAAAATACACTCTGCTTCCTTGAATTCTCCCACCAGTTTACTTATATGACATTTAGATCG
This sequence comes from Mantis religiosa, assembly GCA_030765055.1. Classification (NCBI taxonomy): domain Eukaryota; kingdom Metazoa; phylum Arthropoda; class Insecta; order Mantodea; family Mantidae; genus Mantis; species Mantis religiosa. Next base: position 235,767,091 of record CM060950.1, read on the forward strand.
CAGCTTTGTTCCCAAACAACTTGATCGTTACAATGTTACCTTCCCCCGAAACGATCCATGATAAAGTGTCGCGCCTTTACTAGATTCTCAGCGTCCTTTCCAACTGCAGATTATCTATCCACGCCCCTTTCCTATTTCCATGACTATTCCATCCGTATCACGTGACGCATAGCCATTTTTATTGCAGGTTTGTTTTCCTCATTTTTACTCTTACTGGTCTCTCACCCCCGCCTATATCTGGGCAAGTTCAGTTTTTTGTCCCTCCGGGTTTTGACCTTCGGGGTCATGGGAAGAAATATTCAGACTTCTTCTCAGGTTCCTTAGGGGAGTTTTTTCTTCTTCGAACCCATTTTCTTGTTTGTTTAGTTTATGTTGACACATTCTTTAGTTAATGTAGTTTTTCTTCCCCCAACTGCTTCTAGCCTCAGGTTTCTGTCTCACATATTACCTTAATCAAACCTATTTTTCTTTAAGCTTGTTTCAACTTCTTGATCCTGAAACTGCAAAAAAATGTGTGGGGCAGCTCAATCAATAAATATGGAAGCTAGTAAAGCAATAGGTACAGAAGGTCATATGAACATGATAAAGTTTTTCATTTTTGTAAATTTAATATTTTTATACAAAACCTTTCCACTTACCTCCTATTATCTTTGCTGGCATATGCTACTGAAGAACTTCTACTGCTGGAAAATCCACATTTGGTAACTGCTGTAAGAAAAAATTAACAAGCCAAACAATTGCATAGCCTGTTATGTTTCTTGATCCATAAACTCCATGAAGCTGCATCCAGAATTCAGGATATCCTATTAATGGTTTTATGGATGGATCCAGTGAGAGGTAGAACCTGTAAATATATTACATGTTACAATCAGCATCAATATTATCCAAATGTCAAGTAAGTTACTTCTGTCATTGCAAAAATTTGAGGAGAGAATTTAGAATGTTAACTTATTCATTAAAAAACCCCAATCTCAATAATTACATAGTTAATGTGATATGGACACAGTTAATTTACATGCAAATAACCATTCAATCTAGTTATAGTAATATGTATTTCATATAAGGTGGAATTAAAATTATTTTGGTATTCTGACAGTTAGAGCGGAAGTTATGGAACGGAGAGTTGCTATGGCAACAGCAGTGACCACACCTCTTGAAGGCCCGGGCACATAACTTTGACCTCCTTCACCCCCTTCTCTAAGTTTAGCAAAAAATAGAACTGTGTTGTCATGTAGATGCATGTGTCAGGTACCGCGTTGTCCGTTTTTTCTCTTCACCATGCATAACCTAAACGTACTTGTTTGACTAGTTTAACTTGCACCACTCAAACACCAGGTAGGCCAAGAACTCTCTCCCCCAAGAAAAAATATTCAAAAGTACGACAGGGATCTGCACTACGCAGACAAGCAAGGGAACTGGTGTATGCACTGCATGAATATTTTGAAAAAGAGAGGTCACATGGACGCTGCTCTCTTAGAACTATTACTGCGATGTTTCTTAAGGCAAATGTACACCTGGACATTCTAAGCTTCCAGAAATGTAACTTGTGTATTAAGCCTACATTAGGTATACATAAAATTAAAATGCACGTTCTGAATTCTTGGTTTTGAAAAGCCTTTCAGCTTTGTATTTGCTAATATAATATTGCATACGGAGAAAATAGACTTTTAAAAACTATTCTGTTTTAGTTAATTGATGGACATTAATCATTTCTTCACACTAGCCCCATATAGGCTAAGGTTGTTGATAGAGTCAACATGAAATAACCCATGAAATAACATGAAATAACCCAAGGTAGCTCAAAGGGTTAGAGCAACTGGACGGAAACCAGGAGATCCGTGGTTCAAATCCCGGCCATGGCATTGAATTCTTCATGTTGACTATCTATTAACCACCTTAGCCTATATAGGGCTAGTGTAAAGTAATGATTAATTTCCATCAATTAACTAATATAATAAGAGTTAAATGATGAAGCCTGAGACTCAAGTACTTATGACGGTGAGTCGCCACAAATGATGTATCTCGAATGTGAGAGCCCCTAATGGCCTACTGGGGAAATATACGAGTCAAATGAAGAATTTAATGTCAGGACGGCATGTTGCCCATGGTAGCTCAATGGGTTAGAGCGACTGGATGGAAACTGGGAGATCTGTGGTTCAAATCCCGGCCATGGCATTGAATTTTTCATGTTGACTCTATCTACCAACTATTCTATAATTTGGATATTCAGAAAAATGGTTGAGTAAACTATTAGGTATAATGCAAAGCCATATATTAGATTTATCTTGCTTGTTCTTAATTCTGGCTTTCTAAGAAACATTCCAGGAAAAATGCATTAAGAAAAACCAATTCAAACAGTGCTGAAAATTTTCAGAGTTGTCTCAATTTTATCGTTACATTGCCTTACCAGTGTATTGTTCAAAACTTCCACATTTATTAGAGACATGAATATCAGCAATTTAAATTAGGTGATTTTAGCACTTTTTTCTGTCTGAACATGTGTGCGCCACAGCATTCATAAGTGGCAACTTCGCTTTCCCCACCAGCATGTGCTCAACAGCAACTGTCAGAATCCTAAAGTAATTTTAATTCCACCATAGTCCTTGTCCTGCCTTCTGATATTACTTATATCATCTTTGTTGCTTTACTTCACTGCCACTTCATTTGTCACTGAAATAAAAAATTTTCACACACTACTGTATGGTATCTCGTGCATTGTTTTCCACATATTGCGCACACACATTCTTCACTTGGTTTGTGGTGTTATTTACAAAAATCGGGTGACAGAAACTAAGTGTTGTGTATCTCGTTACAAAATACCTCAGTTCACAGTTTGGTCCCTTCCATTCTCGCTTAGTCATATGTAACGTAGAGATAAGTAAACTTATTACATATGCTGCTTGAAATAGCTTTTCAGTGGATACCATTCCATACAGGAATCCATGGGAATGAAATGGCAGACTTCTTAGTCAAAAAAGGAATAAAGATCTATCAAACAACTTGCCCAACATTATCCTACATGTCAATTAAAAAAATCATGAACAATAAATTCAAAAATAAGTTTTATGACCACCTGGCGACTCACGGAAAAGGAAAAACATGGATTACACTGTTAGAGGATAAGAGTGCCCTTTCTAAATATCCACAAAAGGAAAAAGTTACAGCGTTCCAGAAAATTACTGGCCATGATTGCCTTGTGGAACACCTGCACACAATTGGGATCTTCCTTTCACCGAAGTGTGTTGTGTAAAAGAGCAAACACCAACATGAACTGAGAGCATCTAAGAATTTGCGAAAGACTGCAATATTGTGACGGGATGTCGGATGGACAATTGTATTGGGAAGTTAGGACACTAATGACTATGTATCAAATATATTGAGATTTAACTGTATTGGAACACCACAGTGAAGCGAAATAATTATTAATTTATAGATGAGTCGTATTTATTACACTCAGCATACACTTCACAGTAGAATCTGAAGAGGACTGTACTCTAACTTTCTTGGACCTTAAAATCACAAATAGCAATGAAAAACTAGAATTTGGTATTCATAGAAAAGCAACACACACAGATAATTACATGAAAGCAAATAGTTTCAACTCAATTCCACACAAACATGACAACATCAACAGTCTCACACATAGATTAATAAATCTACCCCTCAGCCAGCAAGAATATAAAAAAGAATACCATCAAATCTTAAAAACTGCAATTAAAAATGGATATGGAAAAAACCTTGTAGATAAAAAACTAAAATCATCCAAACTTCAAAAGAGATTAAAACAGATCACAGCTCTCACACCAATAAAACAAGAAATTAGATTTGCTAAATTTACTTAACATCCCTGGGCCACAAAAAAGTTCCAAAAAATATTCAAGAAATACAATATAACATTGGCACCAAAAACAATTACAACATTAAAAACCTACTTAACAGTAATAACATTGATAAGATAAAACCAAAAGAAAAGTCAGGCATTTACAAGATTAAGTGTAAAGACTGTGAAAAAATTTACATAGGGAGGACAAAAAGAAACATAAGCACTAGCAAGAAAGAACACTTCAGACACTTAAGATACAAAAATATTGATAAGTCCGCAATAGCAGCTCATTTCTGGTCTGAAAATCATGAAATTGAGGATAGCACCGAATTACTAAAATACGCACAAAAACATAGTAAACTCGTCATATGAGAGAGAATATACATAGAAAAACATAGAAACCAACTAATGAACTTTGAAATCCCGCTAGAAGAGAATCCCACATTTCAGTTCATCACTAAATCAACAGATGGCAGCAACAACCCCAGAATTACCCACACCGCTGGATCTAGCGTCAGTCGCACAAGAGCCGTAGATGCAAGCGAAGATTTGCGAAACATGTCCTCAACATAGGTACGAAAGTGAAGCAGATGTGTAAAAAATGCGACTCATCTAAAATTTAATAATGGTGAAGTAAGTTGAGCTTCGGATATACAAAAAGATAAGGTGCCTGACTAGAAAGAAAAGAATTATTAACTGTCGGTGAAGAAAAGCACACACATACTATGCAGCAGTTGCATTTTGTACCCACATTTAGTAAAGTGGTCATCTTTTAAGAGCGCACATGTGGTTTTCAAAGTTAGTAAATATATCGCTTAGCAAGTCTAGTACTGGTGTGCTTCGTAGTAACTGCAAAACAGCTCATAAGATTTTACATAAATAGGCTAGCAATATTCCTGTTAATGTGCATTCCTTTTTCAAACAGATGTCAATTAAAGACATTTTCGAAAGTACAAATTTCACTCACAGTCGAGAATAAATGTTATAAGCTTGTCACGTGAGTGCTCATTCTGTGATGAACATGGAAAACAGTTTACCAGATAAGGAGAGTTTTTCATATTTAGATCTCCAGGAAACATTGGGCAGCTAAAAACATGCTACAACTTTGTGAATATCCAAAAGCCGAAAGGCTGACAAATTTAATGAAGGGGAAACTATAATATATGGATTCTGTATCTTCTATGCATAATATTCTAAAACCTCTTGGGTTCAACCAATGATGGTTGCAAATTTCTGCTTGAAAGAAGTGATATTGTTGCTGCAAGACTAAAATTTCTGTGCACAATGCATAACATTAGTACTTTGGATTCATGGTGTGAAAATGCTTCATAAACACACATTCATATTTATTAAGTATTTTAATGAAACAAAACTTGGTTTAATGTCCATTACAGACAGTATAGAAATTTGACATTCTTAAAATAAAAATTATATTCCTAAATTGTTGAAATGTCACTATTTTGTTTCACTGTAGCAAACTCCTTATTTCCTAGAACTCATCAAATTTGAATCATTTTGTTTTGTGTGCATATGAACGATAGCTATGTAAGCGAACTGTTATCCAGTTCAAGGTTTTAAGGTTCAGATTGTGTGACAATCATTTTGTATGTTCTCACACACATGCTGAGATATTAAGCAAACTTCTCTGTCAGCATTGTATCACTGTACATCTCAACATCTGTATGATACTTGCTAGGATGAGACAAAAACAGCTATATCTTCCACCTCTGTCACCCACTTGCCATGGAACTGGCAACACCAAGACAGTAGGATAACCATATTGGCTCAATGCATGTTCATTCTTTTTTTTTTGTAGCTACTCTCACAACTTGTTCGCAGACCGCATAGCTTGGCAACCCAATTTATATGAAAAATCGACTTTTGGTTGAATTTTATAATTGGAATTTAAATAATTACTGTATGCATAATTTAAGATATTTTCTCTTATATTTAGTTTTAAATTTAATTAATAATAAATTAAAAATGTATATTTTAAGATAGAATTTATTGAAATTATTTTTCTTTTTCACCCTGATGTAAATTTTATACTAGTTTGCCTAACTAGGTTTTTATATAACTTTAGCCTTACATCAGTAAAAGTTTGAAATACCACATGCTTTGGATTACCCAAGGATTAATAACATTAAGCATAATATGTTATTAAAATAAATTTGTTTTCCATGTAAAGAAACCATTTTTGTACATATAAAATTGATTGATTGAATAAGCTCAGTTACGCTGGGCATAATGTTGGTGACTTTTACTCTTAAGTCAGTTTCTACATTGGAAGTCTGATTTTCTTCAATGGCTTGATGTTGCACAGCACTGACAATGTTTGCTTGCACAGATAGGTGGTTGGGAAGGGCACAATTTACTTAAGTGCTTTGGGTAGCAAGTTCTTTAAATTCACTGCATCAGAAACCAAAACTTTGCAAGTTCATTTTCCTGGTATAGAACCTTGCATTCCTTGCTGTTAACTCTATTGTTGGTCTTATTCTTTTTCTGAAAGGCTATCTTTTCTGGAAAGGATACTTTATCCACTCATTCTGATCATCTGCCAGTGCTGGAAAGTACTTCCTCAAAGTTTTTGATAGGCCATTCAGGCGTTCTACTATGGCTTCTTGAATATTTTTAAGCAAAGTTTCTTCTGATGAGGTCAGAAATTGTTTCATAATATGAAAGGAGCCTAAGGATTTCTTTTCTAAATGTGTTTTCCACACTTGAAGTTTTCCTATCATTGCTTCAATTTTCTGATGAACCCTGAAAACATCTGGTTTTGGTCCTTGCAATTCCGGTTTAGTTCATTTAAGTTGTGAGAAGATGCTAGCTAGATGTGCCACTTTGCACAACCTTCAAAGACACACAGTCATTCGCTAAGGGGAAGCTTTTCGTGCTTGCTAACTTCAAAAAGTAGCCTCACTTCATCACTGAATTAGAAAAATTGTGAAAAAACATTTCCATAAGAAAGCCAGTGAATGTCTGTGTGCAAGAACAGTTGTTTATGTTCGCTTCCCATTTCTTCACATAGCTTCTTGAATATCTGTGAGTTAAGAGGACTGGCTTGAATGTAGTTCACAATTTTAACCAACTTTTCTAATGTTACCTTCAAATCTGGCGGAACTTTTCTTTTTTTACAGCCAATGCTTCTATATGTATCGAGCAATGATTCCGCTTAATCCCAGGGTTGACAGCTTGAAATCGAACTTTCAATCCAGTGTTGTGTCCAGACATTGCTGCAGCTCCGTCGGTGCTTACGCCTACACAAACTTCCCCTCAAGACCTTGTTCTGAAATAAATTCATCATGTGACTTAACGACGTCCTCAGGAGTATTAGACACTTCCCTACAAAAGAATAGGTCTTCAACAAGCTCTTTCTTGTGTTCATAATGTAAAAAAGCTAACAAATGAAGACTTGTCAGTGAAATCAGTACTTTCATCAAGTTGTAAAGCATAAATTGTAGTCGATTTTAACCTCACAATTAGCTGGTCCAGGACATTTTGAGACGTATCAACAGTTCTATGTGTAACTGAATCGTTTGATAGTGGCACTGTGTTCAGCTGTATGGCAGCTGAGTCACCAATCATTATGCTACACATCCTTTTACCTGCTGGCAATATTAATTCCTCTGCAATGTTATAAGTCTTGTCACTTTAAGCAATGAGTAGCACCACTTTATAGGAAGCTAGTGTTGCCTTTTTCCCTAATGGTTCCAGTAGAAATATTTTCTATTCTAGATTTACTCATTTTTATATCTTTACTTCTTATTTTAAAATAATCAAGCGTCTTAGGAATGCAATTCAGATGTTTTGGCTCTAAATGTCTTCATGGCTTAGCAGGCTTCATTGTGCCATTGGACAGTACCGTTTTTATAGAATTCGATATTTTGAAATTTTGAACACTATGTAGGTATACAGTTGCAATTATATGCGTACATTTTTGTAACAAAAGATAAATATTCGTGAAACACATTCTGAAAGACAAAATCGTTTCCTCTTCTGCCAAATGATACATCAAAGTACACAGTGACAATGAGCATTTATGTTCTATTTATTGAGGAATGACCATACAATTTTTGTAACCAAGTTATATGTATTCTGAAAATTATTTCCTGAAAAACTTTTCTTCTAAGATTCAGAAATAAAGTTCACTGTAAATTATTTAACAGTGTGAGTGAGTGTGTGGCGTTTAAGGGCGCGTCGACAGTGAGGTCATTTGGGTCCGGTATTATTAAACAGGTTGCTAGCAAAAACTGTCACAAACATTGAGCAATAAATTTCAGCAATTACAACCCTATTAAGACTCAAAATTTGCTGAAAGTTGTAATACAATTACAGGGAGTAAACCGCCTGCCTCGGTAGCGTGGATGGTAGCGTGTCTGCCTCACATTCAAGAGGTTTTGGGTTTGAATCTCGGTCAGGGTGAGTTACTGGATAAGATTTTTCCGGGGTTTTCCCTTATCCAAAATTATGAAAGTCAGGTAGTTCTAAACTTTAAGGATCCCGGACTCATCTGAGCATCATTTCACCAATCTTATTCATTGTCCGGTATGACTTAACATTGGAGGACATAAATGAGGAGGAAAAAAAAAGGGGGGAGGAGTAAAATTATTGCAATGGGTACATTCTGATATTACAATATGAACCAAAGTTTGATCACTGTTTGTAGAAAATAAAAATACTCTTCATAAGTAAATACACATAACTCAAATTTAAATTTCCATACTTGTAAACTCTTTGAAAACTGAAATCTGTACAGCTTTCCCTTGTGCAGCAGGTGTAATAATTTGTGATGACATAGAATTCAGAAGGCATAAAATGTAAAAAAATTGCAAATAAAGGAAATGGGAATTTCATTTTATAAGAATCCTTGAAAATCTGTCAGTATTTCTTAACATTTTTCCTGGTACAAATATTACTATTTAAAACAAAGAAAACCCACTTCTTATTTGATACATATATTTCTAGAACATATTTTACTTTTGCTAATAAGAACTATAAAAGACCAAACCTGACATAAAAATGCAACACTTATATTCTGCAGTAACAATTTGCAAATAGGATAAGCAATCAATGTGAGATACTGACTTTACAATTCATGTAGTCTATTACTGAATGTTCACATTTATTGCTGGAAGTTGTTGTTGTTGTTTTCAAATGCTAGGCTTTGGCAATGAAGCCATTAGCTCTCTTGCTCTCCAATATTTCTGTGTAGTAGATCCGGCAGGTAGGACTTCACAGGTTAAAAGATGTTCTTCAGTCATTTCCTCTTGTTTGTTGCACAGAGGACAATTTGGACTTCTATAAATTCCTATTCTGTGTATGTGTTTGGCCAAATAATCATGTTCCGTAAGTAATCTAAAATTTGCTACTGCAGCTTTACATGGGATTTCTGGAATAATTTCTGGATTTTTAATTAAACTGTTCCATTTTTTATCTTTGGCTTTGTTAGATATTGATTGGTTTTGTTTGTTTTTATACTTGCTTTTGATTAATCTTTTTATGGATGTAAAGGGTAAGTTTTAACTTTTGTTTTGAATTAAATTTGCACCTTTTTTGGCAAGAAAATCAGCTGATTCATTTCCAGCAATTCCACAATGTGCAGGTATCCACTGTAATATAATTCATTTCTGTAGTTTATGAAGTTGTTGGATCATTTTGTGACTTTCTTTAATTTGGATTGACCTCACTTTATATGAACTTATTGCATATAATGCTGCTTAGTATGACAGCATTTTTGAATTTATCTATTCTGTATAGAAGGTGTTGGAGTGAAATATGAATAGCCGTTACTTCTGCAGCAAAATTTTTTGTGTGGTATCCTGCTGGTTGATAGAATGAGAACAGTTAATTCCTGCTCCTGAGTTGTTGCTCAAGTTAGATCCATCTGTGTAGATATGTAACCATTCTTCAGCTGGGTATCCACTGTTCACAGTTTCTAATGCTAGCGCTTTTAGTACAGGTTTGGAAGTTTCAGATTTTGTAGCTATTTGTCCTAAATATAATTGAATATTAATTGGTTCAAAAGTCAGTGGGTTTTCTTTGATTAAAATGTTTTCTTCAGAATTAGGAAGATTCAAATGTTTTTAATTCCATAACATTGTGTAGGAAACTTGTTTGTTATTTCATCTTGATTGGTTGTAGTAATCTTCTCTCCCAAAATTCAACCTTAACATTTTTTCATGTTGTATTAGTGCCTGCTCCTCTAAAGTTAGATTATTGGGTATTTCCGAGTTAAGGCTTGCATTGCCGTGATTAGAGCTGATTTTGCTGCACTGGTTATTAGTCACAGGGCCTGATTTTGGCATACTTCTAGGTGATTTATGTTAGAACTGTTTGCTGTAATTATTACCTCTGCATTATAAAGAAGTATTGGCTTGATGAATGTTTTGTATGTGGAGTTCAGTGTCTCTCGATTACTGCCCCACTTGACTCCAGCTAATCTTTCCAAAATTGAAAACTTTTTGGTTGATTTGTTTACTACTGCTTCAATATGTCTCCAAGATAATTTTGAATCAAAAATTGTTCCTAAATATTTTGTTTCATATGTTTGTTTCAGGTTTGTTTTCTTGAACTGCAGATTTAGTTTAGGGATTTTCTTTTTTAGGGTTAATATTTGTAATGTTGTTTTATCAGTATTTATTTTCATCAAATTCCTGGAAGTTAGAGGTCACTAATAGTGCAATCAAATTTGTAATCTACACATTCTGTTGTAGTACAGTGAAAGGAGATCATGATGACATAGATGCACACAACTACCTGCTGGCCTATCAGAGTCCTGTATACCAATTAGCATCGTACCTACATTCACTCTGTAATCTTCACAAGCCAGAAAAGTTATAGGTAATGGCAGGGCGGCAATGTCAGGGGTAAGAATATGTAAACATAAACTGGAGATGCAGTTAGATGCTTGGAAATAATGTATGAAGCGGTCTTTGAAGCAAGAACAATGTATGCAGTGGAGATATGGGGCACATCAGAGATAGGTACAAAATTAGACCAGATGTACGGATTATTTTGCAAAGACCTACTAAGGCTGCCAAAATCAACACCAAGAGAAGTGGTATTACTAGAGCTAGGTAATACAAAAAGGAGAGGAATAATAATAAAGAGAATATCAAAATTCTGATATAAGTCTATTAAAGGGCAGAAAGGGGAATTATTGAATCTGTGCTTGAAGCAACAGAAAAACATTAAAAATACAAATAGTTGGTCGGAATTGGAAAGAATGGTATCGAAGATAGGCATGGGAGATCTATGGACAGCAGAGGAGTCAAATCATAGCGGTTTTTGGAAGGAAGTGAGAACTAGAGTACAAGACAGACAGGCAAGAGATACAAGAAAGTATAGGAGAAAAAAAAATGAATTTTATTGACTGGAAATTAATCATTTCTTCATACTAGCCCTATGTAAGCTAAGATCTTTGACAGATAGATTGAACATGAAAAATTCAATGCCATGGCTGGGATTTGAACCACGGACCTCCTGGTTTCCGTCCAGTCGCTCTAACCCATTGAGCTACCATGGCCAACGTGCCATCCTGACATTTAATTCTCCATTTGACTCGATTATTTTCCCAGTAGACCAAGAGGGGCTCTCTCATCCAAGATACCCTGTTTGTGGTGACTTACTATCGTAAGTCCCAGGCTTCATCATTTAACTCTTAATATTTTATTTAATTGATTGGAAATTAATCATCTCTTCATATTAGCCGTATATAGGCTAAGATAATTGATAGAGTCAACATGAAAAAATCAATGCCATGGCCGGGATTTGAGCCACGGATCTCCTGGTTTTCGTCCAGTCGCTCTAAACCATTGAGCTACAATGGCCAACATGCCCATTAAATAAAATATTAAGAATTAAATGATGAAGCCAGGGACTCGGGTACTTACGATAGTAAGTCGCCACAAACAGTGTATCTCCAGGAGATCCATGGTTCAAAACCCGGCCATGGCATTGAATTTTTCATATCGACTCTACCAAGAAATATTATAAATTTTATAAGCAATTATAGACAGAATCGGGTAGGGAAAAGTATATAGATCAATGTGGCAAAACTGGAAGAGAAGGCATAGCATGGATGAGAGTAGGAATATTATACTTAAAAGGGCTGAGAGGTAATGAGGCAGGGATATGTGAATTTTGTGGAGACAAAGAGAGCACTGTTCATTTCCGATAGAATGTAAGGTGTTAACAAATTACAGAAAAAAAATATGGGATAAAAAAAGGGACAGTGTAAGTAAAGAGATATTGGTGGTACGCATGTTAACGGGGATGGGAGAAAAGAAAAATAGATGCATAGGAGTTTTCTTATATAGGATAAGAGAAAAGTGGATTAGGGTAAAAGAAGCGAAGGCTAAGAAGAAATGATACCAAGCTGCTCAGGAAAACCAAAGGCTTATAGCCTTGTGTGCTGAGTCAGCGAGTAAATCTTAGGGTCAGCAATTTCATGTATTTGTTCAGGAGGTATAATACAGCATGTTCAATGTCAAATTTATTCTATTGAAATTGTAATGGAAACTGTACAACTAAACAAATATCACTCTGTACTCTTAAGTTACAATTTGATCTACCTAATAACATTTAATTCTCTGTAGTTAAAATTTATATATTTAAAATCTGCTTACAAAACCAGAAAAATGAGTTTTGCTGCAGTATAAAAAGTCCTCTTGTTCCCGTACATTTTACGGACAGACTAAACGCTGGAAGATATGCATTTCTGTACTTTTCTTAAATAAGCATGACTCACCTGTACCTAAAAATATATCTGCATCATGGTAAAACCTTCAAGAGCAAAATGCAGTTGAAATCTCATTTTCATAGTAAACTATGTTATTCAATGAAAACAGCTCATTAAGACCTTATATTCAACTGAAATCAAAAGATATGCAAATTATTTTCTTAACTGAAACTATAAGTTGCCATCAAAAGACTAGCTGTTAAATTCTGATTTGGGTACAACAAAATATTAATTTTATACCTTTCTTTTCTTTATGATTGCTTAGAGCATGGTTTCTTAGACTATAGTACAGCCTGTTTTTGCAGAAGCTTATTATTAATGTAACCGATATTCACAATATATGACTTCATTTATAAAGTACTATGGCAATAAGCATTTTGTTATACCTATATGCAGTAAGCTAAGACAACAGGCAAATGTTTAAAATACGAGGGTGAGTCAAATGAAAACCTTCAATATTGTTTTAAATATTATTTATTGTGCAGAAGTGTACAAAGCTGTATAACTTTTTAACATAATCTTCCCCATGCTCAATGCAAGTTCTCCAGCGCTTACAAAGTGCATAAATGCCTTTAGAAAGCAAATTCTTTTGGTATTCCGCGCAACCATTCATGCACTGCGTGGCGTACCTCTTCATCGGAATGGAACTTCTTTCCTCCCATTGTGTCTGAGTGGCCAAAGCATATGGAAATAACTTGGAGCAAGGTCTGGTGTGTATGGTGGACGTGGAAGACATACAAAATACAGGACTGTGATTGTTGCAACTGTTGTACGGGCAGTGTGGGGCCTTGAATTGTCATGTTGCAAAAGGACACCTGCTGACATCAATCCACATTGCTTTGATTTGATTGCAGGCTCAGATGATTTTTTAGGAGATCTGTGTATGATGCACTACCTCTAGGTATGTAATGCTCCAAAATGACGCCTTTTTCACTCCAAAAGAGAGTCAGCATAACCTTCCCTGCTGATGGTTCTCTTCGAAACTGCTTTGGTTTTGGTGATTAGAAATGGCGCCATTTCTTGCTCGCTCTCTTCATTTCCTGTTGGAGGAAGTAAACCCCAGTAATGATTCTTGCAAGGAAGCCATCACCTTCGTTTTCAAAGTGCCAAAGAAGTTCTTCACAAGCATCAACATGTCGTTCTCCCATTTCAGTTGTCAGCTGCTGTGGCACCCATCTTGCAGACACTTTGTGAAATTGGAGCACATCATGCACAATGTGGTGTGCTGACCCATGACTAATATGTTAACATGCTGCAATGTCATTAAGTGTCAGCTGGTGGTTTTCCTTCACTATGGCTTCAACTGCTGCAATGTTCTGTGGAGTCACAACTCATTGTGCCTGACCTGGATTAGAGGCATCCTCCACTTAAGTCACGCCATTTGCGAACTTCCTACTCCATTTGTACTTCACTACGCAAAAACCGAATAACAGAATCCTGCTCTTCCCTGGTGCAAGTCGCAAGTGGGGTGGCCTTCTTTATACTGATATTGCGACGGTATGTGTGCATCTGCACTATACTGACAACTACAGGCAATTCTGCACGCTGTAGCATGTTTACCAACTTACAGAATTATGGCGCAAAATTTTGATTTGCTATTACAAATTTAAGGTTTTCATTTGACTCACCCTTGTATAGGTTGATATTTATAGACAAAAGGCTATTTAAAACAAGAGTGGTCACTTAACATTTTGAAGTGAACTACTTCTCATATAAAAAATAAAACGGTAACAAACAATATTTTATCAATGGTTACTGACAAAACATTTTAAAGAAGAGATTTTGAATCTTCTTTAATTTGTCCTGCATTTTTCTCGTAATTTTCCATTTGGTGAATACCAGTAACCTGAGACTATCATTGCAAACATTTCAATCACAGAATTCAAATTCAGAGAAAAACCCATAAGGATTCAACATCCATAAAGAATTAGTCATGCAAATAGACGCGAGCAGTCGATGCACAGTACAAGGAGTGAGGGTGAAGAGGTGATGTCTCGCATAAATGACACCATCCATCTTAAACACATAGCCACAGCTACTCGCCAACTGACAGACTCACTGCATCATGCCAATTTACTTATTTATTAATCATCCAACTGGACAAATACATGTTATGGGACACATCAGAAATATACATATTTTACAAATCAGAAAAGAACAGACATTCCAATAATACATCACTATTAAAGAGACAGATTTACATGTGCTATAATAACCGGAAAAGAACACACATTCTAATAATACATATGTATAATAATATGCATTATGTTTACACTGTTCACATCTATCTGCACGAACTGCAATTTAATTTTCCTTATATCTTTCTTTCTTTAAAGCTCATTTAATATAATAATATTGAATAGCATTAGAAATTGCCGAAAGATCATTAGCTTTTAAATAAAATGTTGTATTATCTGCTGGTAATTTGATAAATGGAACAATATAGTGCTTAACATACGTTTGTTTTCAATAATTTAACATGCATTTCAATCAAATCAAATTTATTCACCATAAGATTTCCAATTACAGAAATATCGGCTTTGTCAATACAATTTTATATTACAGATTAACAATAGTCACATGAACGGATAAACAAATAAGGTGATAGTATTTACAATTGCAATATATATAAAAAAGAATAGGTTATTAGAATGTAATACATATTTCTAAAAAAACTGACTCACTGTTCATCATCAAGGTATTCATTTACTGAATAAAAACATCTTTGTATTAGATACTTCTTTAATTTCCTTTTAAATATTATTGAATTTGGTAATTCTTTGAAATATTGAGGGAGTTTGTTGCACACTTTAATACAGTGATAGTGTATACTTTTTTCATATAGGGTTCTCTTATGCCCTGTAACATGAAGGTGTGATTTACCTCTAGTGTATTGACTATGTATTTCGGCATTTGTGGCAAAAATATTTAACTTTAATGAGCAATCACCAGCACCTCATAGAGATATATAGATGGAACTGTCAGAATATTCAATGATCTGAAATAAGGTCTACAGCTTATGGTACTGGAAAGATTCATTATTACACATATGGCTCTCTTTTGTATTATAAACACTCTTTTCGTATAGCTCGTCTTTCCCCAGAATATTATGCCACAGGATAACTGTGAGTGAAAGTAGGCAAAATAGGCCATTTTAAGCACATCAAGATTGACTAATGATCTTAAAGTACATAGTGCAGATCATCAGTCAATCTTGATGTGCTTAAAATAGCATATTTTGCCTACTTTCACTCGCAGTTATCAATTATTCATTGACTGCATGAAACATGACCTTTTGCAGATTGGTATTTCTTGATTTCTTTACAAGGGCTGGTTGACCTTTTTATATCGTTCAAGCCTATACTGATACAACTTAAGTATAAAGTGGTAGTGTTTAACCCCCATGCAACTGTTTCACAGTCTTTTATTTTTGGTATTACATTGTTATGTTTATTAAATGCTGTATCTGTAACACATAAAATAAACTGTGAAATTAAGATGAATGTATTTTTATGCAATGAAAACAGTGTAAATATGAGCATTAGTGAGAGCACACTTTAAACAGATATCTTCAATTGAAGAACCATTGACAATATGCACTGGTGAGATATATAAAATATGGGGTGTTTTATTTAAAGTACCCATAAAACTGATTGCTATGATATACAACTATTTGCCAGAGGGAAACACACAGACCTAGATTTGATGGTACAGGTCTTTTAATTTATGTCATGGAGACAGAGAATGAGAAATAGAGAAACAAAGCTTAAAGTTCTTCATTTCCACCCATTGCATGCACTATGAGAACATGACCATGGATACAGACCTTCCTTCTACCACACGTTCCTGCAGTTAATAGGAACAAGATTAATTTTTGTTGTAATTTACGTCCTCCACCGTTAAGTCATATCGGACGATGAATGAAATGGGTGAAATGATGCTCAAATGATTCTGGGGTCCATGGAGCTTAGAGTTACCCGACATTTGTCTTTAAGGATAAGGAAAAACCCTGGAAAAAACCTTATCATATAAATCACCCTAACCAAGATTCAAACTCGGAACCTCTTGAACATGAAGCAGACATGCTACCACCACGCTACCAAGGGGGGCAGGAATAAGACCAGCTAACACTTATTGATGAGTGATGAAATTCATTTTCATTCATCTGAGTTTGTTAATAAACAAAAAATTTCCATTACTAAATGTGTGTGTGTGTGTGTGTGTGTGTGTGTGTGTGTGTGTGTGTGTGTGTGTGTGTGTGTGTGTGTGTGTGTGTGTGTGTGTGTGGTGTTTGACGCCCACTTTTACTATATGCAGCACCACAAGCAGTGACACTGACAATACATGAGATGAAGATGCAGCACCTGTGGAATGAGATGGCAGGGGAAACAGGAGATCCTGAAGAAAATCTGCCCCAGCGCCGTGTTGTCCACCACAATCTCACATTGCAGTCTCCTGCAATTAAACTTAGGTCACCTTGGTGAGAGCTGAGCAATCTAATCACTCAGCCATAACGCGGCCTCATTTCCATTACTGACCTACCACAAACATACGAGGTCTATTCAATAAAGAATGATCATAATTTTTTTACGGTCATAATTTTTTGCGCTAAAATTCAACCTTATTATATTCTTTTAGCTTAATGTGAAGCAAACATGTTGTAGTAGTTTCACTGTTGGTACTGCTGGTTCCCGCCTGTGAGAACCAGGCAAGTTCACACATGTTCAGTATCGCCTACTGCTGCAATGGAGGTAACATGCAAGGAACAATATGCAGCTAAGAAATTCTGTTTTTGTTTCAACAAATCTTCAGTTGAAGCCTATACAATGTTACAGGAGGCCTATAGAGATCTGTTCTTTGCTACAGCGCAGCTCAAGGGCAGTTTAAAATGATTAAGAGGGGAGACAATCTATTTCAAAGGAAGGTGGACCTGCTGCTCCAGTTAGTGCTCTTATGGAAGAAAACATCAACATTGCTGCTGCCATTGTGAGAGAGGATCAACGAATTACCTTAAGATCACTTTCTGAAATACGGAACAATTCATTATGTGCCACCCACATGTTGGTGAAGTAACAGTACAGATGAGACTGTGCGCGATGTGTTCCAAGACTGTTGATTCCCGAACAGAAGAACATTTGCATGCAGGTCTGCATGCAGTTAAAGTTGATGTTAGAGGAAGATCCAGAGTTTCTTTCAAATGTAGTCACTGCTGATGAAACTTGGCTACATCATTTTGATCCTGAGAGCAAACAGCAAAGCTCAGTGTGGAAATCTCCTTTATCACCCACCCCCAAAAAAGTAAAAGTGGTTTCTTCTGCTGGGAAAGTTACGGTCATCTCATTCTTTGATATTCATGGAATGGTTTATCAGCATGTTGTACCTGCACAGACATCAGTAACTGGACAATACTACAGGGATGTCCAGAAGACATTGCAAGTCCATATCAGCCACAAAAGATCACATTTCCGTGAAGCAGGCTAGATGCTTCACCACGATAATGCACGGCCGCATATTGCCAATTTTGTTGCTGAATATCTTGCAAAACTCAACGTGAAGTACATTCCTCACCATTCCTGTGGTCCGGATTTAGCCCCATGTGACTTTTTTCTATTCTCTAACTTGAATAAACGCCTTCATGAAAGGCATTATCCCTCATCAGAAGCAGTGGTGAAGGCTGCGGAGGCGATTTTTAAGGATTTTTCAAAAAATGGTTTCCAGTATGTCTTTGAAGACTGGCAGAAATGCTGGGACAAGTGCACTGCATTCAGGGGAGACTATTTTGAGAAGGACCATCAAAATTATGAGGATGAGTAAAGGTACGTTGTCAGAAAAAAATTGTGATCATTCTTTATCGAACAGTCCTCGTACAAGAAATTAATAAGAAACCATTTCATAGTCTGCAAATGACAAATATGATGTTGGTACTCAGCTTCTGAATATTTTTTGCTGCATTTTCCCTCTGTTATTTCCAAGGGAATATCAGATTACTTATTTCTTAAGGAGTGTTTGAAATATAAACGTGTTCTAGCACTACTTCAATTTAGGATTTGAAAAACGAAATCTGGAGGAAACTTAAATTCCTGTGGATATGCTACAAAGAGCAATTACTGCTTGTTAGCAAAACACTTAAATGCATGGAGAAGAATGGTCTTTTGAATAATGTTTGTTGCTTTTGGAAAATAGAATGAGTTAAACTGCTTGCCTAGATACTTTGTTTTCCTATTATAAAGGTGAATAAATAGGAATGGTTTTAAAATTTCCTGATACCTGGCCACATCTGTATTTGAAGTGCAACACTTTTAACCGCAAAACTGACATTTCTTCTTAGGTTTTGGAGAAAAAAAATAATTCAGAAATTACCATTACATAGTATATGTAATAATATGCTTATTACTATTATAAAGCAGCTGCATTTTAACAAGCATGATCTTTTAAAAATATAAAGAGAACCTCTTGCCTTGTACATCCTTAAACGTCAATGATTGTATAGTGAGAACGTTTTCCTTAAAGTTAACTTTGTCCTGCAGTATATTGCGAATGGCTTCTCTGAAAGAAAAAAAAAAAAAGAAAACTATTTATGGAGCTTAAAAAGAACAGGAAAAAAATTGGAAAAAGAAAGGTAACTGACAAGTTACAGGGGATAAGCAAAATAATGTAAAACACCTGTACTTAGGAAAGTTTATTAAAATGGATGGACCCCATTTACCCATAATTTAGCTGCAATTCTTCCTGGAATACTGGAATATAATGATTGTATAGCCTCCAGTGGAATGTTATGAGCTTCTATCAGAAGCTCTTCTAAATCCTGTAGTGATGAGGGAGGTTAAAATGTGCTATATACTCTGTTCTCCAATACTGCCCAAACTGTTTGATGATGTTCAAGTCCAGGGATTGTGTTGGCTAGGGATGATGCTGCAGTTCAGTTCCATGCTCCTCAGACTACCATTGTACGTACTGCCCTGACTGTGTGAATGGGTGCATTATTGTCTTGAAATATGGCATCGTTGCTGGGAAACAACATTTGAATCATGGGGTGCACCTGGTTACTTACCTTTGAGAGTAATGATAGGACCAGCAGAATACCATACATGGCTGTTTACACCATCACATGTCCACCTTCAAGCTTAACTGTTGGAATCAAGTAATCAGGTTTGTAAGCTTCTTTTGGAGTTCTCCAGATGTGAATCCAGCCTGATGTTGGAAATAACAAACAGTGACTTGTCAGATCATATGACTTCTTTCCACTGATCAGCTGTCCGAGATATATGCTATTGACATCATTCTTATGATTCTTTGTGATGGTTTTAGTCACTAATTGTTTACATATAGCAGCTTGTCTATGAATATCTCCTTTATGGATTTCTTAGCTGGACTGTATTGATATATATACAGGGTCTAAAAGATTACTATTGAGCTCTGCAGTCACTTTAGCTGTAGTAGTTTTGGGTTGTTTTGACATAATTCCTGTTAGTGTACAACAATCTATCATTTAACTTTGATATTTTCTCCCATTATTAGTTTTAAATGATGTCTTTCCATGTTTTGTGTAGGATATCATGACTGTTGAAAATTTGCTCTTGAAACAAATAAATTGGCTGTCTTGGCCACTGTTGTTCCAGCTAATTGATTTCCCACAATCGATGCTTTTTTGGAACCCTATTAAGTCTTTCATTGCAAGTCTACCTGTTCCTCTGAATGCAAATACAAAGTGTGCAGTATTTGTAAGCAACCGGACTGATACCTAGTCAGTAATGAACTTGATTCAAGCAAGTCAGGTGCCTTAGCTGAATTGTCACCTTGAAACACAACTATCCCTTTACTACAGCTGTTATTTTATTTTGCCTATCCCCTGTATAACCACATGACCTTTTCTACCATTTTTGTGTATACCTATATATTCTGCAAATTATTCATGCAAAAAAAATCTCTACTTCTTATAATAAATGGTTCAGTAAACATAGGGAATACAGAAAGCTGAGCTCATAATCAAATGTCTAAAAAAAAAAAAAGGGGTTTATGCGGGGTGATCCAGCACCTCTGCAACAACTATTGGAATGATAGATATAGAGAAGACAATTCCTTCTAAAATATTGTTTAGGAGCCACATGACTGAGTAATCAATATGTATCCTATAATGCTCTATTTCAGGAGTTGGGCATAGAGCTGAACACATTATGCTAAATTTTAGTTGCTCACATTTTATCAACTGAAATTGCAAGAGCTTTTCATGCTGATTCAATTTATAATTTACTAAGCAAGCTATATCCCTTTAACTTGATGTACTATACACAATGAATGACCTCCATTTGCTTGCCATTATCTGAATAATCTGGGTGGAAGTTCACGATTTATAAAAATACAATGCAACTCACCAAAAGCCAGCTATATCATGCATCACATTTACCATGTGACAATGCTATGTAGTTGTATTTGGTGGTACTCCAGCTGTTTCATATGGCATCAATACTAGCAACTCTTTCTAGAATTTATTCCATGGTAAAGTAATAGTCATAGGGGATTACACTAATACAACTATTTGCAACAAAAACTTCACTTATCTTTAGAAAATGATGTAAATTTTTCTTATTAATTGATGAGATTGATTTCACGAACATTTGTCTGCATCTTCAGTCAACACACTTCGTCGTCAAGGATACTATCACAGGTTACATGTTCTTTCAAAATTAGCAAAATCTGAAAATTAAACCAAAAACAGAATAAACTGCTGGTATTTCAAAATTCATTACACAATGTTTATTTTTTAAAATAAATATCTTTTATAGAGTCAGCATGAGAAATTCAATGTCATGGCCGGGATTTGAACCACGGATCTCCTGGTTCTTTTCCGAAACCATTAAATCTATTGAACCAATTTAATTGTTTCAATAATTTAACTTTAGGATTTGTTTCATGGTTAAATGACCAAAAATGATCTACTATGGCTGATTGATCAGTTTGTTTATACTTAATGTTAGGAAAATGTTCTTTCATTCTGGTTTCCAAATTAAGTTTCGTCTTTCCAATATAAACCTGATCACAATCTAAACAATTAAAGTGATAAATATCATATTTTTTATTATTAGGAATTTTATCTTTTTTAGAGAAATGTAGTACATTTTCAAAATTTTTTTAAAAAGTTCGGTATAACTTTAGTTCCTCCAATTAAAGACTTTATACAAAGCAAGATTGAAAAATTGCCTTTGCTATATGCATAAGCCAATCTTCTGTCTTTGAATGTAGCAAGAACAAAGCTTTGCATACTTCCAAAAAAAGCATCTTGGACCAACCCCTGTTAAGTCAATCTGCTCGGTGGTTTGTACAATGATGTATTGCCAATTCTGCATCTCCAACTCTTTAGAGATTTGGCCTGCTTCAAGCACAATGTTAAAGTCCCATTCTATATTGGACATGAAAGACTGCTTAATTTTGAAGTTAGATAAAAATAATGACAAATTTCCTATAAAGCGAATATCTTGAAAATTTTTCACATTAGAATTTACTTAATCCCTAAAACCTTTAAAAGAGAATCTTTAATCCTAAAGAAAAAAACTGAAAGTTCAAAACCCTCTATATAAGGTTTGAGGTTCTTTTACACGTCATAAATCTTTTACAGAAGACCACTGTCTTCACATAATTAAAAAAAAAATAAAATAATAATGAAAAAAACATTGCCCTTTGCTTTTTGCCAGGTTTGAACTTGCAACCTTGAGAACCATAGGCTAGCATTTTACCCCTATTCCAAGGAGAATGACATACTTATGTTGAATTATTTATTTATTTTCTGTCCAATAGTATACACAAAAACAGTGTTACATAGGCCACATCAGTTTATAATACAAAATAATTACAATATAAAATAACACTATACACATATAGACAATTGTTCTTAAGACCACCTCAGTAATGTGATAATAAATTCCAGTTTATAAAATTAACCTAAGTATTGATAATGTAAATCTGTGCATACTATTATGTCAAAAACTCAACTATGCTTAAAATATGATTAATTTCCATTATGGATAAGAAACTCATCTTCATTTTAAAAGCAATGGGTTAACAAATACATTTTGAGCTCATTCTTAAAACTATTTCTGTCTGTCACTGACTTCAGTCTTTTTGGTAATATGTAGAAGTATTTTGATCCAACATAAATAATATTTTTATTTCCAAACTGGCACCTATATGATTGAAGAAAAAGGTCATTTTGTGTGCGAGTGTGGTGTTTGTGTATATCTTTATTTAGGCAAGGGGATATTGCTGAATGTTTTTTTACATACAAAATAACATAATTTACGTACATGCAAAAGAGGGGTAAGATTTTGAATTTCTTAAAGTATGGTCTATATGACTCAGATTGTGGCAGCTTAGCTAAAACTCTAAAAGCCCTGTTTCGGACTGAAAATAGGTGTGCAAAAGAGTCTTACAAGCAGAACCCCATAACATAGCCTCACATTCCCGATGTGAATGAAATAAAGAAAACTATATATTATGAATTGCTTGCGGAATAAAATGTTAACTAGTTGACGTAACAAAAACACAGTCTTGTTCAGGACAGAGTCAACATGAAAAATTCAATGCCATGGCCGGAATCCGAATCACGGATCTCCTGGTTTCCATCCAGCCGCTCCAACCAACTGAGCCATCATGGCCAATGTGCCGTCCTGACATTAAGTTCTCCAGTTGACTCATATATTCCTGGTAAACCACTAAGGGCTCTCGTATCCAAGATACACCATTCGTGGCAACTTACTATCCTAAGTACTTGAATCCCAGGCCTCACCATTAAACACTTATTATTTAAGTTATTTGGTGAAAATTAATCATTTCTTCACACTAGCAGTACATACAAAACCTTAGCCTATGTACGGCTAGTGTGAAGAAATTATTTATTTCCACCTATTAAATAATAAGAGTTTAATGGTGAAGCCTGGGATTCAAGTACTTACAATAGTAAGTCGCCACAAACAGTGTATCTCGGATACGAGAGCCCTTTGTGGTTTACTGGGAATATGAGTCAACTGGGGACTTTAATGTCAGGATGGCACGTTGGCCATGGTGGCTCAGTGGGTTGGAGCAGCTGGACGGAAACCAGGAGATCCGTGGTTCAGATCCCGGCCATCGCACTGAATTCTTCATGTTGACTCTATCCATACAAAACCTTAGGCTATGTATGGCTAGTGTGAAGAAATGATTAATTTCCACCAATTAACTTAAACAGTCTTGTTAAGTTTAGAGTAGACAGTCAAAATGTGATTTTTCCAGGAGAGATTATCATCAATGTTAATGCCTAAGAATTTTGTGTTTTGCACTCTATATATATATTTTCCTTTTTGTATGTCAAATTCGGTCCATTATAGATATAGTTCTTGCCTTGTGAAAACAGTAATTTATCAAAATTTAACTCTATTGGAACACCACAGTGAAGCGAAATAACTATTAAATTATAGATGAGTCGTATTTATTACACATCGGCTTCACTTATGTACCTATATTGAGGACTGTTTCGCAAACCTTATTGACACAACATGTCCTCAATATAGGTACGTAAGTGAAGCCAATGTGTAGTAAATACAACTCAATTTAATAGTAATTTGTTTTAATATTTGGAGTAAGATTGTGAGTATAAATGTATTTTTCCAGACTTAGTAACACCTCCATACATTTGCTATTTAACTGCTCTTCATTTTTTGCTGAAACAAGTTAAGTGGTGTCGTCTGCATATAATGTGATATCAGTGCCTTTGGTTGGTAGATGTTCTGGCAAGTCATTTATGTATAATAAGAACAGTATGGGACCTAGAATTGAACCTCGTGTCAGTTGGAGAATTTAATGTCATGTTGGAATGTTGGCCGTAGTAGCTCAAATGGTTAGAGCGGCTGGACGGAAACCAGAACATACATGGTTCAAATCCCGGCTATGGCATTGAATTTTTCAGTCTGGCTCTACCGTTTCATAGTGCATCCTACACATGGCTAGTGTGAAAGAACAATTTCCATAAGAACTGACTGTTCATATATGCACTACCTATGACTGCATATGGCAGACATGCTAGAGAGGGTTCGACTATCAATGAAACAGTGTCGTGGATGCATAAAAAGGCAAAGATGGACTCATTGAAGGCCTTCTCTAATTATCTTTTCATTTAATTTGCATTGTTCTTAAAGCAAGAAATGCGTATACGTAACCTCTGAATCTTGTCTACCCAATCTTGTGGCTCTTCAACAATATTTCAGCAAACATTGGTGGTATAAAAAATGTGATCCTTTTTGGGACAACTATCAGTCCACGTAGCTTGTTGCAGAAGTGCTAGCTCAACCTATATATGCTGGCCTTATTAATGCATATTTTATATATAACATCACAAGAATCGAAACTAAGTACTACTCTCACTTTATTTTGAGCTTCCAGATGGTATTATTGAAGACAACAGGACCATGTCTTTTATGCCACTGTAGTTATATCATAGCTTTTTTTTGTCATCCTCCAACATTAAGTCATATCGGATGATGAATGGAATAGGGGAAATGATGCTCCAATGAGCCCAGTGTCCATAGAGCTTAGAGTTATGTGACATTCGTCTTTCAGCATAAGGGAAACCCACAGAAAAAGCCCTTATTCAGGTAACTCACCCTGACCGAGATTCGAACTCGGGAGCTCTTGAAAATGAGGGAGACATGCTACCACCACACTACCGAAGCAAGCTCATAGAAGCTTGTAAGATAGTTCCAAAATTGTTTTCTCTATGTTAAACAGCTAAAGTAAAAGGCTAAACACATGGTATAACTTGTTTTACTATTTACATGACATGTGGCATCGATGTTGGATCTGCTTCAGATATTTAGTACAAGAGAACCTTGTTTACCTGGATCAACTCAGACTAGGGCCAATCTGATTTAATGAAAATACAGATTATCTAGGGAAGGACAGGGAGGAAAAAACATGTACATCATCAAAATATTTTTAATGGGTTTTAGAAATTATTGTTGGCATAATTTCACCTAAAATCAACATAAACTGTAAGTACTGTAATAGCCTAACTATGTATTTGCACTGTACACAATATAGCTACAAACCAGTTTGTAGTAAAAAAGCGCAGTGAGCTTCTGCTGTGTCAGTTTAGTGTATTGCTTACAAATAGCTCAATCTTGTATCTGCTTCAATATCAGAAGTGCATTTGGCAATGTTTAAGCTTGACTCTTGAAGTAAAGTATCAATTTGTTTTCCAATGTGTAAGGACTATGACACAATGAAGCACGAAATTAATATAATTTTGAGTCAAACTAATACTCAATGCTCCAGTTATTGCTAGAATTAATCTAGGACGCATTTCGTTAGGATCTTCCTAACATCCTCAGCTGTCATATTTGACACATTACTCAACAACAGCTGATGATATTAGGAAGATCCTAACTACAAGCATTCTAGGTAAATTCTAGCAATAAGTGGAGCATTGAGTATTAGTTCGACTCAAAATTATATTAATTTGTTTGTTTGCTACTGCTTATGCATGGACCGTAACCACAACTAGTTCATCAACTCTGTCTGAATCTGAATATTCTTCATTTTCATTTTCAGCAACACTGCATATGCAATAATGCCTTCCTTGGCAATAGGTTATTAACTTCCATCACTGTTGCTTTACAACTAATTATCAATGTCTTCACCAACATCAGAACAGCATTATTGTAAATCTTCTTCCATACTTTTTTCTTCTATCATGCCGAACTTTTTCCATGACTTTATCAAAGTTTCTCTTCCAACCTGGTCCCAAGCAGGTGGGTTGAGGGCAATGAATTCACCGCTGAATTTGAGAATAGTTGCTAATCTTAATTTATTACCTTAAACATATATATATATATATTTTAAACTGGCCCAGAAGTCCGAGGTGTTACTGTAATTTAAATTACTATTTGAGTTGGTTAAACACAAAAACAGGTATAATGAAAGAGTACTTAAACAAAGGTATCACAGTACAATGAAATGAACAATTAATGGTAACACTCAGTTCTTACTTTTACAGAGCATAGTCTTAAAAAGCTTTTAGTTTTTGCGCACCTCTTGTAATGCGTGTAATATTCACTGAGAATGCAGAAGAGTGAAGCTAACAAATTCAAGAATGGTAGAACATTTTTAACCCACTTAACAGTTTTTTTTTTAAATTAACCTTTTACATCAATGAATGCATGATATAGAGGCATCAATTTTAAACTATTGCACTTATGGAGAAAGACTTTCTGCATAAATAAGTCCTGCATACATTGTACAAGTTCCAGTTAGCATGTTTCAATCATTTGTTCCCACCTTTACTCATGAAGTCATGAGAGACTGTTGAACTTGGATTTACTATTGTCGTGTGTTTGCCAACTGAATAATCCACTCAAAAGTCTGTACATGATATCACAAAAGGGTATGTCAAAAATATGAGAAAACATTTCTTGTGAATTGAGGATAAAAAAAATCTTATAACATAGGTTCAGAAATTATTTCCTTTTCAGAGCACTTTTCTACAGCTAAATCCTACACAACAATGCTCAATGACCAAATGGGGGCAAAACAGGAAACCACAGCACATGTTCAAAATAGCCTCCAATAGCTCCGATGCATCCGTTAACCTACTGTTGCGTGGACTCCCTATGTGCTGAGTTAGACCTGGAGAATTTCATATTGTCTGGCAGATTCCCACAATGCGAGCTCAAAAAGTCTCTACATCTGGAACTGGAATTGCATTAACAAGAGATTTCAAATATCCCCAACAAATAAAAATATAGTGGGTTTCAGTCAAGTGAGCGTGGAGGCAACCGATTTGGTCCATCTCTTCCTGTCAATCTACTAGGAAATCTGCTATTCAGAAATCAACAGAAAGAAAGCCTGAAATGAGAACTCCATTGTGAATGAACTAAATACTCGTGTCTAACAAGCGGACTACATATGGTACTGCAGCACAATGACAACAGTGACACACATTATCTCCATCCCATTTAACCAGATGTAAAAGCGAATGTTTACTACTACACTATTAAATCACTATTCTGTTGTGGGGTTATGGCCACAGGTCACATACATCTCACTGTGTAAGCAGAGCAGCAGAAAGGAAGCTGTACTATGGAAATAAACAATTTCTGTCCCTATGTTCATATAACCTTTTTTATCCTCTATATGCAAGAAATGTTTTCCCAGAGTTTTGACATACCTTTCTGTTAGATCTTGTATTTACGTAAAGAATTATAATGGAAGCATGTAACAGAATTATTTTGCATTACAGATTTAAAATACCATAACATGTTTTTCCTTTTATGTTTAATGATATCATTTGCAAAGATCATATGAGCATCACTGATAGGCCAGAATTTTATCCCATAGCAGCTTAAAACAAAAATGAGTCGAGAAGATATTGACACACTACTTCACTAACACTGTTTTTCACAGGACATGTTTCAGGATGATGGGAGCAACAGCTCTTGAAACATATCCTGTGAAAAACAGTGTTAGTGAAGCAGTGTGTCAATATCTTCTTAACTCATTTTTATTTTAACTAGTGCTTCACTGTTTCTATGCTTCTTTCGTTTACCCCTCCTCCTACCGCTCGAAGGTACACGAAGCTTCGAGAATGTTTTCCCCCTCCATAAAAGGAAGATTCGAGAAACTTCGGGCCACCGATCAATACCAGCGAGGCGACAGTCAGTTGGGAGGAGCGAGTCGTGGCGGGTGGTGTGTAAGGAGCGCTCAGAGCGTACGTGTAAAGACGAACTAGCAAAATTGTAACTGTGTACATTAAATTGTAATTGTGATATTGGAATAAGGTGGAAATAAAGAACATTTTGAGTGGTGTAATTGAACTTTTTAATTTTACGAACCCACAAAGTCACAGTATACATTAAAAGAACTAATTAGGGTGGGTTTGAATCCACATCCTTGGGATCACCAGGCCAGTGCCTAATCCACTGAGCCACCCAAATCAATATTAAATTATGTGTCTTTAAGGAATGACTGATGAGCATATCCTGAAAATAATACTGGAGGATTCGAATCAAGCAATGATATGATGATGAGATTGACAATTGAAAACTCCATCTCTAAGTGTGGGCGAAAAGAGATGAGATTGAAGAAATTAATATCAGTGGAAATCAAAGTAATTAGGTAGTTAGAGTGAATCATAAGTCTTCAGATGGAACAATTAGTTAAAAGCTGGCTTACAAAGGTTCAGTCCTATCCCAGATCAATGGTTTTTAAGTGTGCTTGCAAGTAACAGCCCACATCAAGTGGCATGTTAAAGAATTCCTGCCAGAGTAGCTAAAAGTAAGAATGAACATGGGCTGAGCCAATACGGTTTGCCAGTTCCATGGCAAGTGAGCAACAGGGATGAAAGATATATCTGTCTTTGTCTCGACCTCGCAAGTATCATACAGATGCTGAGATGTACAGTGATGCAATGCGGAGAGAGAAGTTTGCCTAATATTTCAGCATGTGTGTGAGTACATATACAATGATTATTGTACAATCTGAACCTTAAAACTTTGAACTGTAGAACAGTTCACTTACATAGTTATTGTTCATATGCACACAAAACAAAATGATTTAAATTAAGATACGTTCTACGAAATGAGGTGTTTGCTACAGTCAAACAAATTAGTGACATTTCAACAATTTGTGAATATAGTTTCTACTTTAATGATCCATATTTGTATAGCCTGTAATTCACTTTAAACCAGTTTTTGTTTCATTAAAATACTTAATAAATACAGAAGATATGAATGTGTTTTTTTGAAGCACTTTGCACCATGAATCTCATGTACTAATGCTGTGCATTTTGTGCAGAAATTTTAGTCTTGCAGCAACAATATCGCTTCTTTCAAGCAGAAATTTGCGACCATCATTGGTTCTCCTATATTTGAACCCAAGGGATTTCAGAATAATATGCATAGAAGATACAGAATCTGTATCTTCTATTTTCCCCTTCATTAAATTGGTTAGCCTCTTGGCAGTTGGATATTCACGCTTGTCATATAAGTCATAAATTGTTCTACGTGAAACACACTTTTGAAAATTGTTTAAGTTCGTAGCATGTTTTATAGCTGCCCGATGTTTCCCTGGAGATCTAAATATGAAAACTTCTCCTTATTTGGTAAACTGTTTGCCTTCCTTAACAATGTTCGTCACAGAATGAGCACTCACGTGACAAGCTTGTAACATTTATTCTTGACTCTAAGCAAAATCTATACTTTCAAAAATGTCTTTAACTGACATCTGTTTGAAAAAGGAATACACATTAACAAGAATACTTGTAGCCTATTTAAGTAATATCTTATGATAGTCAATTTATGGAAATTAATCATTTCTCCACACTAGCAGTACATAGGCTAAGATTTTTGATGGATAGAGTCAACATGAAAAATTCAATGCCATCCCGGGATTTGAACCACAGATTTCCTGGTTTCCATCCAGTTGCTCTTAACCTTTGAGCTACAATGGCCAAAGTGCCGTCTTGACACTAAATTCTACATTTCACTCATACAGTTCCCCGGTAGACTACTAGGAGCTCTTGCATCCGAGATACATAGTTTGTGGTGACTTACTATTTTAAGTACTTGAGTCTCAGGCTTCATCATTTAACTTTTATTATTTTAGTTAATGTATGGAAATTAATCATTTCTCCACACTAGCAGTACATAGGTAAAGATTTTCGCCACAAACGAAGTATCTCGGCTGCGAGAGCTCCTAGTGGTCTATCGGGGAAATGTATGAGTCACATGGAGAATTTAGTGTCAAGACGGCACGTTCGCCATGGTAGCTCAAAGGTTAAGAGCGACTGGACGGAAAGCAGGAGATCCGTGGCTTAATTCCTGGGGTGGCACTGAATTTTTCATGTTGACTCTATCCATAAATAACCTTAGCCTATGTACTGCTAGTGTGGAGAAATGATTAATTTCCATCTATTAACTAAAATAATAAAAGTTAAATGATGAAGCCTTGGACACAAGTACTTACAATAGTAAGTCGCCACAAACGATGTATCTCGGATGCGAGAGCTCCTAGTGGTCTACTGGGGAAATGCATGAGTCAAATGGAGAATTTAGTGTCAAGACGGCACGTTGGCCATTGTAGCTCAAAGGATAAGAGCAACTGGACGGAAACCAGGAGATCCGTGGTTCAAATCCTGGGACGGCATTGAATTTTTCATGTTGACTCTATCCATCAAAAATCTTATGAGTTTTTTCGAAGTTACTACTAGGTGCAACAATACTAGGCTTGCTAAGCAGAATATTTACTAACTTTGAAAAGCACGTGTGCACTCTTAAAAGATCACCACTTTACTGAATGTAAGGTACAAAATGCAACTGCAGCATAGCACGTGTGAGCTTTTCTTCTCTGACAGTTAATCGTTGTTTTCTTTATAGTCAGGCGCCTTATCTTACCGTAGCTCCGAAACCAGATATGCTAAAAACATGGGGCTTGGACAGTAATCCTCAGAAAAGTAGCTCTGTAACATGGGTAAAACAAAACTATTCTTTAACTGGTATCTTTAGTGCATGCAAAGAAATTAGCCGTATGGTTCGGCAAAGCGAGCCAGTATGCATGCATAACTGTACAACGTTGCACGCACCGCATTGGCTAGTAGCCAAAGAACAACCACGCCTAGCCCCAACTTTAGTTCATTCCTATTTTGTAGCTACCTTAGACAAAATTCTGTTACACCAAGAGAGATGATATGAACTTGGCAACTGACAGCATTCAAAAACTTAGACGGCAATGTCTGATGTCTAAATTCAGAGAAAAGGCTTTGTTGAGAAACTTTTCAGTAACAGAAACTTAAGATGTTAAAGGCAACATTTGCTATTCTTAAGTACACTATTTGTGACTTAAGTGCAACTGCTGCATCAACATATTTTACATTATTAAAATAGGTATATTCTTCAAACATTCCAGTGCTCTATGTATGTACTTCAACAAAATACCCCACTGATTACTGATGAAATTTATGAAATATGAGAGAGAGAGAGAGACAGGGAAATCAAGATAAGTACTAATAATGCTGCTCAACTGAATACTCTTATCTTCATCTTCCAAAAGAACTCTCTTCAACTTTGCATGAAAAGGTAAATAATTTTGAGGAACAAACAAATAAATGCTTTACTTACCGTTCTTGAAATTCAGTCATTGCTTCAGATTGGGTCACAGCACAATTTGTTATTGTTCCAAAAGTTTGCAGTACATCATAAAGACATTCTAAATTTGCTTCCTTACCATAGCCTGAAGAAAAGAAACAATAAAATAAATAAAAATGACAAACAGTCAGCACACTTCGGGGACAATTGGTTTTTTTCTTTCTCCAGTAATCATCCCTCATCAAATGGCAATTTACTGACAGTATCGGCTGCTTCTTCTTAATTGTAGTGCCCTTTTTGTGATATTGTAAATAGCTGATGTTTCAAAATTGTACCACTCAAAGAAAAATCTTTATAGGGTAAAAGTCCTCTGGGGTATACTTAGAGCAAGTGATTATTTGAGTACCTTAAAAGTTTAATTTCATGTTTATGGTGCAACAGCAAGACTTAAAATGACATGTTAAATGGATAAGTCTCAGGGACAGTAAATATTAAATTTATTGTTAATTATAGTTATTTAACTAAAGCTGACATTTTCTAGAATTGTTTAGAATAGCTGCAATTTGTGGTATTTTTTCAGAATTTTTGCTTTGCATGACGCTATGTTACAAATTGATATAGCACAACTTGACATTGCTGAAGCTAAGGAACTTTTCACAAAATTGTTAACAGATATGGAACTGATATTTTACACATATAACGACTTAGGCTTTCACGGCCGGCATCAATCCAGTAGCATGTGGAAGTTTCCGGGCTTACTGGCCGTGGTCTACTAGGAAAACCTCAAACTGGCCGACCAACCAACCGAGATGCTGGCTGGCTTTATAAAGCCAGAAGGTTTTTGCTGCATGCCCACCCGTTAAGGGCTTTACCGCAGGCTCTTCTTTCTAATATGTGACGCGGTGATTTCTTTCTAAGTCCTTCACACTTTTTGATGTTATATACAAGCATGATTTTTAATAAAAAATTCTTTACTTTTTAGTGCAATTTCGTGCTGGAGGACATTCTTTTAACGTTATTAATTATTTCCTTGCGTTGTATGTAGCCATATTGAAGAATTCAGTGCAACCAAACTATCCTGGTTTCTCCACTGAACACAATGCTGCCAACAGTCTTACTTGTCCCTAAATTACACTAGCAAACTAACACAATGTAGTACCTAAATAAATTTATCATTAGTGTTAGCGCTGTGACAATTTTTACGTTACATTTGTTAACGTCGATTTTTACATCTGTTGGTAAAATCACACACAATTCACGGCAGTAGCTGAACCAGTCTGCGAGCTCATATATTTTACTGATTTGTCGAGCCATTTTCCGATTTTCAGCAATGCACTGAACGAATCTTAAATATTTGAAGAACGCAACCTTCACAACCTTCACTTCTAACAGTACAATTGGCCCTTTTGCTGGACAGCAAGCCTACTTTTGTAAATCAGTATAACCTGTAATAACCTGTAATAATACTGGTCAGTATTTTTCAAGACTAAACCACGCTAATCACTTCCACATGCCCCTTTGCACCGCTGTAGGACAGACATCTGGGGTGCATTTTCGAGGAGGTTGGCTACAAGTGTTACATATCTTTCTCATGTTGGCTGCAACATGAGGGCTTCAGGCTGTCTGCTTGCGCATGCATGGACGTGCACCGTTGGATTTAGAAAATATTCTCGCGTCGCACAAAAGAAAGCTTCTCCGGTTTTTCATTTGGGATTTTGTAGGATGTGTTGTGGGTTTTGAGGTTTGAGTTTCATTTTTGAGGTTACAATTTTATGTACCTTCAGGTTGTGGGAATGGATGCAATACCTTGCACCCTGATGTTTTGATTTTAAAGTTTGTTATTTAGTTGGAAAATTTTGATACTAAACAGCTTAGAAGATTATGTGGAGCTCAGCT
This sequence comes from Mantis religiosa, assembly GCA_030765055.1. Lineage (NCBI taxonomy): Eukaryota > Metazoa > Arthropoda > Insecta > Mantodea > Mantidae > Mantis > Mantis religiosa. The sequence continues at coordinate 235,800,653 of CM060950.1, forward strand.
TTAGCTGCTGCTAGGATTAGCTCCTGGGTTATCTCAGGTGCCCGCAAGACATGCAGGGTACCCGCAACAGCCTGGAACGGTGTCTAGTGGGGTCATAATCTCCCAATTATCTAACAAGGGCACTTCTATGTCTGGGTAAAGTACCGTAGAATTTTGATGCCCGACACCTAATTTCATCCTCCACGTATGGAAGACCCGAGGCTTCGTGAAGCAACCGGGTAGGAAAGTAACGACATAAAGAATATATAGAGCGCAGTCCTCTATTCTGTGCACGTTGAAGCCCTGCCAACCAGCTATCTGCGGCCATGCCCCAGATCTCGCAGGCATATACCATCACTGGAATTACCAGCACTCAGAAGGGGTATAACTTCAGGCCAACCGGCATCGAGCTCGACCCCAGCATTTGATACAGGGAAGCCATTGCTCCCTGCACCCTTGCCACTAGGTCCCTGATGTGCTGGCGGAAAGTTAGACCTCTATCCAATTTTACTCCAAGGTACTGGACGGAGTTTGTCCACTCTATCCTACAACCTCGGAAGCTGAAGTTGGGGCAGTCTGCGGGGTTGTGGCGCTTTGTGAAAAGTATGGCATGGCTTTTGTCCAGATTAAGACATCCGCCAATGCTGACACCACAGTTGTGTGAGACGGAGGTGTCTTTGTAAGGGGTTGAAGGCTCTGAGGATGTGTTTGTCTTTGCAGAACAGAAGCACGTCAGTATATTGTGCCATTTCGACTCGTGGTTCTGTGGGGAAATCTGCCATAAAGCTGTTGGATAGGGTGGGAGTAGTACAGAGCCTTCGGGGACTCTGCCTCTCACTGGGCTTAGTGTTGATGTTTTCCCTGCGACTGTGACTTGCAGGTACGGTATCGTAGGAAGCTGTGTATGATGATCATCTGTGTTTTGAGCCCCAGGTGGATCAGTGTGTAAAGGAGCCTGGCATGCCATTTTGTAGAGAAGGCCTTCTCAACGCCCAACGAAACTGCAGCCGTGAAGGTGCCTTCCTGGAAGCCCAGGGCAGTGGTCTCCACCACACGCAGTAATTGCTGGACTGTCGAGTGCCCAGGATGAAATCCAAACTGATGGTCGGGAATGGCTTGAATGTCTCCCAGAATTGGCGACAAGTGGGTGAGAATCAACCTCTTGAGTACTTTCAAGAGGGTGGAAAGGAGGCTAATGGATCGGTAGCTGGAAGGGTGTAACTGATTCTTCCCAGGTTTCAATATGCATACCACCTGGGCCTCTCTTCACTCTCGTGTGATTCGGAAATAAACCAGAACGCGAACAATTTCTATCAGTCCAGAAGTTACCCAGAAATTTCCATTTATCTCAGTTTGTTTGTTTCGGCAGACCCTTATCTGCCTTTTATCTTTTACCTTGGACTCTTGGTTTTCACACTGCCCTCCTATCAGTTTCTTTTGTGTAAACAAGCCACGCGATCGTAGATACGGGTTCGCGACAGTATTGTAGCCTTCTGGGTTCGTAGAATTAAAAGTCTTGTTTGCAGAAATTTAAAATGCTCCTTATTGCAGTAAGCAGTAACTTTTTACACCCCTTGCAGCAGTAAAAATGACATGACATACACAACAGCAGTCTTCAAGGTGGTCTCGTTCTCAGCTGCACGTAAACCAACGAAAGGAATCACTGCGGTACACTTCAAATGTGCACACATCCACAGTTTACTACACAGCTGTACACGCAATTAACAATTCACTAGCAACTGACCCCGCTCTAACACTTCGCGGGCCTTTATACCTCCAGTCGTGTTCTAGAATGCAGTCGATCGCTCGCGACACAGCGAGACAAAGACGGAACTATCCAGACATCTCTCTGTCTGTTTCTGTTGCTATCTCTCGGCAAGCGTTCTGCGCTCGCGCCCACGTGCCGGCTGCGGTTTGCGGCAGCAGCACAACAGTGCCTCGGTGACAATATTCTTAATAATGTCGGATGCACCTCACACTTCATTGGATGCAAAGTACTTACGGTGAGACGGTACTGCACTTGGGGTTAAAATTCACCTTTTTTATTTTTACATTTTATTAGAATGTCATCCCTCTAGATAACGAATATATAGTTAAAAAGTTAATTGGAGCAATATTTTATACCTAATTTGCTAATTATATTAGTGGGTGTTAAGTTTTTGCCACGCCCCTTTTCGAAAGCTTTCAGAAAAGCGATCATAACTTCCGTAATACTGAACAGGTAATTCTGAACTAAGCCTTGCTTTGCAAGAGATCTTCAAGCTTTCTGCTGGTACCACTAACTCCAATGACGCTAGTTTTTCTTTGTCTTTAGTTGTGTAAGTGAACAGTTATTTGTTCTGAATAATACGAGGCATTTTTTTAAGTCAGTGCCGTTTTGGAATTAAAAAAGACGTGCATAGATATCGCAATAATTTTATTTTTACATGAAAGCCTGTACCTTAGTCTATTTTTCTACATAATTTCCGTGAATATTGAGGCACTTGTCATAACGTGGCACCAGTTTTTCAATACCCTCCTCATAAAGTTCTGCCGCCTGACGTGTTAACCACTCTATCACAACTGTTTTGACTTAATTATCGTCTTGAAGACGCTGACCGCCCAGATGTTTCTTCAAGTGCAGGAATAAATGGTAGTCACTGGGCGCCAGATCAGGGCTGTATGGAGGATGATTTAGTGTTTCCCATTGAAATGATTTGATGAGATCTTTGGTCCGATTATCCACATGTGGACGGGCATTGTCATGAAAGAAAACGATACCCTTACTGAACTTGCCACGTATTTTGTTCCCGATTGCACGGCGCAGATTGTTCAATGTCTCACAATAAGACGCTGCATTGAAACTCCTGAAACGGCAGAAACTCCACTAGCAATACTCCTTTTCTGTCCCAAAAATCTGTGCACATGATTTTCCGGGCAGAAATTGTTTGCTTAAACTTCGCTTTTGTGGGTGATGATGAATATCGCCGTTTCATGGATTGTTGTTTCGATTCTGGTGTGACGTAGGCCACCCACGTTTCTTCACCAGTAACAATTTGGTCTAAAAAAATCTTCACCTTCATTGTGGTACCGCTCAAGGAACGTCAATGCACTGCCTAAAGGTTGGGTTTTGTGCAAATCCGTCAAAATTTTCGGAACCCAACGTGAACACAATTACCGGTACTTCAAGTTCTCGGTCACAATGCGATACAAAACACTGAGAGAATATTGAGGAGAACAGTCGCACAATGATGAAATTGTAAAGCGTCCGTTTTCTCTCACCCGTTCGTTTAATTTCTGCACCAAATCTTCAGTAAGGACCGAAGGACGCCCATTCCGTACTTCATCATGCACATTTGTGCTGCAATCCTTAAATGCTCTGTCATTTCCTTACCATTCCATCACTCATAATGTGTTGTCTGTAAACTTCACAGATCTCACGATGAATATCGAGCGGGTTTAGGCCTTTAGCACTAAGAAATCGTATAACAGCCCGTACTTCACAATCGGTGGGACTCACGATTGTCGGAGGCATCTTAAACACTCAGTAACCCACGTATACAATGAAGAATCGGACTAATGGGTCAGTGAGTAAACAAGAGAAGTAGGTAACCAGCGCGCATGCTCGGAACGACGACCGTTGCGCTGCGGCGGCGGAATCGCAAAACGGTACTGACTTAAACAACATGCCTCGTATTTTGTACTAGTTATTGGTGAATATATGATATGAGTAGGTCAAAAACATTTCGAAAGAGAGAGCTTATAGGCAATCGTTTTACTAAACATAGAAAAGTAAATTTACGAAATATGAATAGAATAGACAATGAAACAACATGTAATATTGAGGTTAGTAAGTCTAGTTCACACAATACATGTGCTGATCATTATAGCAGTCGTATACAGAAATTGATGAGCTGCGAGGCTTGAAAGCGGATAAAATGGTAGAACAACTGGCCAAGAGGGCAAGAAAAATGGGGAGGAACTTGAAAAGAACAAGTGAGAATACAGAGGGTCAAGGCCATGCGGCAGGAATGTTCTGACTCATGTGAGAAGTCAGTAATCAATATATAAACTTTAAAGCTGTTTTTCTCAGTTTCACATTTTTTTCAGGTTCCGGTAAACTTTTTTAAAAAACTAATCAACCAAAACATATGATCTTTTGTGTGTGTATTAAGCAGACTCGTAGGAATAATAAAAAGACGGGATTTTTCTCCGATATTCATAGTACTTGTTTAAAAAATCTAAATTTTCTTAAATTTAAGTGATTTTTTCTTACAAAAATTAAAAAGTTGCAAAAAATTATCATTACAAAATTTTCAAATAATAATGGGTATTATTAAAGATAAAGGTTTTAAGAACATGCTTGAAAATTTTCATATACATATCAATAATAATTTTTTAGTAATGTGCATCCAACAATCATGGAAATAAGATAGTGGAGATAGGCAGTAACTTATCATCTTAACGCCGGTTGATGCTGCTACGGGATAGCACGTCTTCCTACCCTAGACTTCGCCAGACTGCCTTGATTCTACCCTGACACTGTTTCTACAACTATCTCGCTACACAGAGGTAAGGCCGCTATGGACCCCGCTAAGGGTGGCATCAGGTTTCAGGAAGCTGGTCCCATTACTTGCACCGAAATCTCGCAGACTTTCGTTAATAACTACGCCTATATTTATTGGTAACTAATAAGTATAAATGTTGATACCATTTTGCACATATTTTCAGGTGCTTTCCCGGGATGCAATTTTACATATTGTGACCTAATTATCGGAAGGCACAGCCAGCTAGCAGCAGCAGGGTAGCAGCAGCAACCAGGAAGCATTCGAGCACGCCTAGCCATTTGTCTTGTAGCGGTAACGAGGGCGATGGCTGGAAAAACATCGTTGGCCATCTCTTTCCCCCTCCTTGACGTATAGAACCTGCAGGATGATTCACCGAATCGTGAGACTTTGAGAAACTGCGATATTTCTATAAAAAGGGGCTGCGGTTGGCGAGTGAGTTCAGTTCTTGGCGAGCAGCCGTGAGGAGCGTCCGGTGAGTTAACGGACCAGAAAACTGTGAAGGTGCATCAGAGGAGTTGTACGTAACTGTGAGCGTGCAGATAAACTGGTGAATTGTAATTGTGTGCATTATGTAATTCTATGTAATCGGTAAGTGTTCCGAATGTAATTCCTTGGAAATAAAGAGCATATTTGAGTTGTGCAATTGGACTTTTAATTTCACGAACCCACAAAGTCACAATATATTAGTATACAAATCCATAGGAGGTTGCTATTGATTAATGCATCAGTGTTACTAACTCCTGAATTGATGTCTAATTTTTTATTTTTATACAAGAATGGGCAGGCAGAAATATGGCTACACCATACATGCCCGATTTCACCAACAGATGTTAAGACTTAACACGAGTTTAGCAATAGTTAAAAATTGCATTTCACCAACAAGTGTTAGCGTAACACTCGTGTTAAATCTCTTGTTAAACTAACAAACCAAATTTCTAATGTTAAGTTCTTAACAATTGTGAATAGTTCAGATGGCAAGCATGAACTTAGCTGTTGATGTCGATTTGCTATATTTAAGATCGTCTAAATGGCATTCGTAATAGAGTAAGCCCTATGAGGAATGATTTCGAGGAGCTATCCGAAGAAAAATTTTTACGGAGGTACAGACTGTAGAAACATGTTGCAATGAAGGTTACTGCGGAAGTACAAGAGAGGTTAGAACATGCATCGAAAGGAATATGCCGATCTCACCTTTGCTTCAAATATTAGTAATCTTGCGTTTTTATATTTCACTGAATTATGTAGATAATACACTGTACACCTCCCGGCTTGAAACATTCAAGTCACTTGCCATTCCCTCCTCGTTTTAAATTTACGAAATACTGAGTTAGAACATGCATCGAAAGGAATGTGCCGATCTCGCCATTGCTTCAAGTATTAATAATTTTGCGATTTTATAATTCACTGAATTATGTGGATAATACACAGTCCACCTCCCGTCTTGAAACGTTCAAGTCACTTGTCCTACTTCGCACCTCGTTTTAAATTTACGTAATACTGAGTTAGAATATGCATCGAAAGGAATATGCTGATCTCGACTTATCTTCAAGTATTAATAACCTTGCGATTTTATAATTCACTGAATTATGTGGATAATACACAGTCCACCTCCCGTCTTGAAACGTTTAAGTCGCTTGTCCTTCTTCGCACCTCGTTTTAAATTTACGTGATAATGATTTAGAATATGCATCGAAAGGAATATTCCTATCTCGCCTTTGCTTCAAGTATTAATAACATTGCTATTTTATAATTCACTAAATTATCTGGATAATACATTGTCCACCTGCCGTCTTGAAACGTTCAAGTCACTAGCCCTTCTTCTCTCCTCGTTTTAAATTTACGTAATACTGAGTTACAATATGCTTCTTCTCGAGTGGCGCTACAGCCCCTTCTGGGCCTTGGCCTCCTTCAGCAGGAGCCTCCATTCCTCTCTATCTTCAGCTCTCTTCCTCCACCCTCGTATTCCCAATATATGTTGTGTGTCTCTCTGTATGGCATCTTCCCATCTCATTCTCGGTCTTCCTACTGCTCTTGTGTTGTAGAATTTACCATTAAGGACTCTTTTTGGTATTCTTCCTTCTTCCATTCTTATTATATGACCTGCCCATCTCATCCTGAGTTACAATATGCATCGAAAGGAATATGCCAATCTCACCTTTGCTTCAAGTATTAATAACATTGCTATTTTATAATTCACTCAATTATGTGGATAATACATTGTCCACCTCCCGTCGTGTAACGTTCAAGTCACTTGCCCTTATCGCCTCGTTTTAAATGTACGTAATACTGACAAGTTGTTTGGTGCTTGTAGTAGTGACACATGCATTTGAATTAAATTCGTTTGCAATATTTTCCCCGTGACCTCTTTCTCTTTTACATTCACGGCATCCGTCCTCCTATTTTCCACGATGTCGTTACACTTCGCCATCAATTTAATTAGCAATTCTTTCTCCATCGATGAGAAATATGTCTCATGGCTTTATTTATGATCTTGTTCACCCGCCATTTTTCAGCTTGTGCAGATGAAAATGAAAACAAAAGCGCATCGCAGTACGTTCAGAAAGTACGACTCATCCATAGCCTTCAATAGATCTGATATTTACAAGTTTCTTGGCCTTAACACAGGTTTGTTAACATTTTCAGAAAACAGATTGGTGAAATGCAAGAAATTTAATATTAGTGTTAGCGCTGTGACAGTTGTTACGCTACATATTTAACGTCGATTTTAACATCTGTTGGTGGAATCGGGTAACAGAGAACAATGACTTATTTTTCAATATAGTCAAGACCCTAGATTTGAAACCTAGTGTTAGTAATGCTGTATAATTCATCACATCACTCCGCATTTCATCGCTATCATTTCAGGCCTCTGTGTTTACACTTCGTTTCTTTGTTATAGTAGGTAGGCGAAATACAGTACTGGGAGGAGACGCAGAATAAGATGAATTAACTGCTTATTTTCATATTTCACCTCTTCAGCCGTTGGAAGATCTATGCTGTCAGACGAGTGTTTCCTGTGAAACGCTGTGATTGTTGTTAAAACCACATCTTTAGGCTTTGTCATTTGGGAATGTTTGTAACACTGTCGGAACAGTCCCAAAATAAGATCATGCTTAGTTTCTTCCTGCCTCTTAAAGTTGATACATCAAAGCAGCTTAAAGATATTACATTCACATTAGTTTCTGTAATCGGTATCATTTAATTGTACATAATTTTTACGCTTATTTTTCTGCTTCTTCGCATTAATCCAGAAAAACGTTTGCGAAGTTTCTTTTCTCCAGTCATGTTGTTTGTACCAAAATTGAAAGGTTGCCTGTGATATATACCAAACTTCAGTTAATTTGAGAACCAGCCAGTAAATCTTGAGAAATGGATGTGGAAGCAGCACTTTTTCTACCAAAATTGCCAGCCACGCGGATTTCATAACCTCAATATTTTAGCAATAATAAGTACATTCTTTGGTCTATGTCCCAGGGTATTGGTTCAAGATGCAAGAGTAGCGACGGGATTAATTTTAAGAAAATATCTTAGTCTTGATGGAGATTTACGAAGCACGTTTTTTACATTCTAAGGAAGTTTTAACTCGTAGAAATTTTTCACACACAATATAAAGGGTATGGCGCCTCTTAAGTGAACTATTTTTATAGAGAATGATTTAATTTCACCATACATGTGGCTGCGTCTGTTACAATAAGGAAAAAATTTCATATTTTATACCTTGTGGGTACAAAAAACCAGCTTTGACTAAACGGTTTGCCAATATATTGTGGTTAATCTGAAAAATTCGGTTGTGAGAAGAAAAATTTTCTGTGGGGTGCAAACTTCTAATGTAGCAATAGTAACATTTGCAACATTATGTCCAACTTTATGACTTGTCTCATCCATAGAAACAAATGTTCTTGGATAGATAGTCCAACTGAAAAAATTCAATGCCATGGCCGGAATTTGAACCACGGATCTCCTGGTATCCGTCCAGTCACTCTCCGTAGAAATGCAATGGCCAACGTGCCATCATGACATGTTCTCTAATTGACTTATATATTTTCCCGGTAAAGCACTAGGGGCTCTCGTATTCGAGATACACCGTTTGTGGCGACTTACTCACTCACCCACTCACCCATTCGCTCACTCACCCTCTCACTCTGTCACTCTCAAACTCTCTCGCACTCAAACTATCTCACTCTCTCTCGCACTCTCACTCTCTCACTCACTCACTCTCTCACTCACTCTCTCACTCTCACACTCTCTCACTCACTCACCCACTTCCTCACGCACTAACCCAGTCACTCACCCACTAACTCACCCTACCACTCTCTCCCACTCACTCACTCTCTCTCCCACTCTCTCCCATTCACTCACTCTCCCGGTTTCCCACTTACTCTCTCCCACTCACTCTCTCCCACTCACTCTCCCACTCACTCTCTCCCACTCACTCACTCACTCACTACCCCCAGGGGCCTACTACGGTAGGTACGGGCATTGGCGATCCCGGGGTCCCGAGCCAATCATCCCCATCGTCACCCTCTCACCCCATTTTGGTTGTGCCACGTTGGTCACCCTTAGTTTTAAGCTTCTTCCTCTTCTAGGTTTATTGTTCTATTTTAGCTTTAGCTGTTTAGGTTTATAAACTCCTGACACACCACCAGGGATCTTTCTTCTGTCTCCGTGGTTCCTGTCCCACGGTTCCAGCGCGGCTTCCGATTTGCGTGCTCTCCGGAGGTCTCAGGCGTGTAGGTTGTAGTGGACTCCCTAGTGACCCTGTGTGTGACCTTAGGTGCGGAGTCTGTCCACACCGTCATGTACACTCACGTAGTCTCCATGAGGCCCGGCTGGTTTTAATGGTCCGAAGGCCGTGAGTCATTGGGCCAGTATTACCAGCCGGACGTGTTACCGCTGACGGGAGCCCCGGTGTAATCAACCACAAGCCCCCTGAATCCGTGCATGCGTCTGTTGACTGCTGCACGGCCTAAAGTGGGGGGCCACAGGCGGTTATTCCTGTGGTAGGGGCCTAAAGCCGGGGTGTCACGTGGTGAACGGTTCTCACATTTGTGCAACAGTAGTTGGACGGTAGCTCTTCTGAAGTACAATTGAGATCGGCCGTGGGAGGGGTCTCCCATGACGGCGCAGACCGTGAAGGTTTGGTGTCCTTTTCTTTCACCCCCGGATGGCAGGCTGACGCCGACGGTTCCGGAAGGGGGTCCTCTAACCATGGCTCCTCCGCGCAAACCTTCCCCATTTGATTAATTTTTGGTCGTGACCCTGACTTGTGAAAACAAGACAATGCGAGACATTAGTCCTTTGTATATCCAACGCGAGCTTGATCGGATATGTGGCGTTCTAAAATCTGCAACTCGGTTAAGAGACGGTACCCTTTTGGTAGAAACAAAGAACCAGGATCAGTCCAGTAAGCTCCTGAAGGCTTGCTTGTTGGGTTCCCACCCCATTCGGGTAGCCCCACATAAGACTTTGAATAGCTGTAGAGGGGTCGTGACAACCTCCAGTTTGGACGGCCTCTCTAACGATGAAATAGCATCTAATTTGACTGACCAGAATGTGTGCGAGGCGTACCGTCTCCTTGGTAAGCGTGATGGACAGTCTGTTCCGTTGCGGACAGTCTTCCTCACTTTCAAAGGAACCACATTACCGGACGCTATCTATTGTGGGTACGAACGTGCTGCAGTGCGACCGTATGTCCGAAACCCTATGCGCTGTTTTCGGTGTCAGCGGTTTGGGCATACTCAGGCCCGTTGTACTTTTGATGCTGTATGTGACCGTTGCAGTTTACCTCCCCATGGCGACGCTATATGTACCCGCGACCCGGTCTGCGTCAATTGCGGTGGTACGCATCCCTCCAGCTCCCGGCAATGCCCGCAGTTTCTTGATTAAAAGGCCGTTCAGGAACTGCGCGTCAAAGAACGTCTGTCCTTTCTAGAGGCAAAAAGACGGTTTGAGCAACTGAAACCCGCTGCCAGCTTAGGATACGCAACAGCAGTTCGCCGCTCTCCTGTGCATGCGACGCAGTCTGTTGCCACACGGACCCTCAATGTTTCGGATGCTTCAACCCAATGCGACTTCCTGGAGACTGCCAAACCTTTTAAGGCGTTGGCACCAGCAGCCTCGTCTAGCTCCTCTACTGCCCCAGCTGCAGTTTCACGTTCTGTGTCGGTCAGCACTACTCCCGGTACTTCTACGGGTTGCCGCTCCCGTAGTCGTATTCGAGGAACCGGAAGGACTTCTGTTCAGTCGGTTTCCCGATCCCCTTCTCGAAGGGACTCTTCCGACTCCCGCACATCTGAGGAGTCGCCCATGGAGCGACCGTTTGTCGGTCCCAAGTCCGCCAAAGTGCGGAAAAAAGAGAAACGACGTCCGACTACCTGAACCCGCATTCCTCGCGCCCTGCAATATTTAATTTTCTCCCTAACACCGCCGCTCCTCCCTAGCTCTTTTCCATGGTTCTCTTAACCTGGAACATTCGTAGTGTGCGCTCACATAGGGCAGAGCTCCAGCTCTTGTTGAGGACCTACAATCCCATAGCGGTTTGTTTACAAGAGACCAAACTTCGCTCTCAGGATGCTTTTGATTTGCGTCATTATATTCCGGTACGGTTGGACCTTGTGCCGGAAGTGGGCTCTTCTGCTCATGGTGGTGTCATGATTCTCACACGTGCTGATGTTTTTGGTCAACCTCTGCCCCTTAACACTACTTTGCAAGCTGTTGCTCTTCGGCTCAGTCTTCCCGGTTTATCGTTTACCTTATGCACAGTTTACCTCCCCCTTTCAGACTCCGTCCTTCTTGCCGACCTCTCTCAACTCGCGTCGCAGCTCCCCACACCCTTTCTTCTTTTGGGGGATTTTAATGCCCATCATCCGTGTTGGGGCTCTCCTAGGGCGTGTGCAAGGGGAACCCTACTTGCTGACTTCTTTGATCAGTTTCCTCTCCTTGTTTTAAACACTGGTCAACCCACCTTTTTTCCAATTCCACCGGTACTCCCTCCCACCTAGATCTTTCTCTCTGCTCCACACAGCTTGCTCATTGTTTCCAATGGAATGTAGTATCTGACACTCATTCCAGTGATCACTGCCCATGTGTGCTAACGTTACTCTCCCACAACGTTCCCCGCTCGCGTGCATCCTTATGGCACTTATGGCACTCTCCAAGGCTAACTGGGCGCTCTTTTCCGAAGCTGCCACATTCAAGGATTCACAGTGTACTTCTATTGACCTTCTGGTCGACCATTTCACTTCAGTTATTGTCTCCGCTGCCGAGCAACCTATTCCGAAATCCTCCACGGAGCCTCGGCGTTTGCCTGTCCCGTGGTGGACTCTTGAGTGCCGCGATGCCCTTCGCGCACGCCGGAAAGCTCTTAGGGTATTTAAACATCACCACACCGTCGAGAACTTGGTAGCTTATAAACAGCTGCGCGCAAAAGCCCGACGTGTTTTTAGGGCTAGCAAAAGAGCGTCCTGGACTGCCTTTGTTGCCTCTTTCTCGCACACCACCCCTTCTTCTGTGGTTTGGGAGAAACTCCGTCGTGTTGCGGGTAAACGGCCACCCTCATTCATTCCTGGACTTCAGGATGGACCTCTCACTGTTGTAGATGCGGCTGATGTTGCTAACTGCCTGGGTAGCACTTTTGCTGCAGCCTCCAGCTCTGCCAACTATGTTGCGACGTTTCGGGTCCTCAACTCTCAGATTGATGCCCAGGAATTCTCTTTCCGCTCAGCTAACCTGGAGTGCTACAACGCAGAATTTAGCTTCCGGGAGCTGGACTCGGCGTTATGCTCCTCTCCCTTATCCGCTCCTGGGCCTGATGATGTTCACGTGGCTATGCTTCAACACCTCTCCTTTGCTGGTAAAGACTTTCTGCTACGCGTGTACAACCGCATCTGGCGTGACGGAGTTTTCCCTACAGCTTGGCGCGTGGCAACTATCATTCCGGTCCCAAAACCGGGTAAGGACCGCCGTTTGCCCTCCAGTTACCGCCCCATCTCCCTCACCAGTTCAGTGTGTAAGGTGTCGGAGCGCATGATTAATGGGCGCTTACGATGGTGGCTTGAGTCGGAGAACCTTCTGTGCAACATCCAATGCGGATTTCGCCGTTACCGTTCCAGCACTGATCACCTGATATCCCTCTCGACTCATATCATGAACGCCTACCTGCGCCGCTGCCAAACTGTGGCCGTCTTTTTTGACCTTACGAAAGCCTATGACACCTGTTGGCGGACTGGCATACTATGCACCATACATCAGTGGGGTCTTCGTGGTCGACTTCCCATTTTCCTCCGGGAATTCATGATGGAGCGGTCCTTTCGTGTTAGGGTGGGGTGTAATTTATCCCGCGTTTTCCATCAGGAAAACGGGGTACCCCAGGGTTCGGTCCTCAGCGTTACCCTCTTTGCCATCGCCATCAATCCTATCACTGAGTGTATTCCCGCTGGAATATACTCTTCGTTATTTGTTGATGACTTCGCCGTATATTGTAGCTCTCGGCGGACGAGTATCTTGGAGCGTCGGTTCCAGGTCTGTTTAGATCGCCTTTACACTTGGAGCCTCCACAACGGCTTCCATTTTTCCACCGACAAGACCGTGTGCGTGAACTTTTGGCGCCGTAAGGCGTTTGATTCACCCTCACTCCACCTCGGTCCCCATACGCTTCCTTTTGCAGAGGAAGCTAATTTTTTAGAATTGGTGTCCCTCAATATCTTACGTGTCTTATCAGGTACATCCTGGGGAGCTGATCGGACCGTGCTCTTACAGCTCTATCGGTCCCTGGTACGATCAAAGCTTGACTATGGGAGTGTGGTATATTCGTCGGCACGGACTTCCATTTTGAGCCGTTTGGATCCTGTGCACAATCGGGTTATACGTCTAGCTACTGTTGCTTTTCCAACCAGCCCCATCCCCAGTCTGTACGCTAAAGCAGCTGAACCTCCCCTGTGCTATAGGCGAGATATTCTTTTAGGCACCTATGCATGCCGTCTATCCTCTCTACCCACGCACCCAACGTACAAGCCTTTCTTTGACTCGTCTCTTGATCGCCAGTACGCTGTTAGCCCCCTTGCATTACTTCCGCCCGGTGTTCGCTTTCGCCTGCTTCTTCGGGCCCTGGACGTCACACTACCGCCAGTATTACCTCGGAGGGAATCTATTTTTCCTCCTTGGTCGCGGTATGACACCCTAATGCACCTTGGGTTGACGTCGATGCCCAAGTCTGCGTTTCCGAACACTGGCATCCAATCCGCATTTTTAGAACTTCAGCAGCATTTTAAGAACTACAGTTTTATTTTTACGGATGGCTCTAAAACCGACCGAGGTGTTGGCTGTGCCTTCGTAGCTGCTGCGGAGAGTTTTTCGTTTCGTCTTTCCGGACAGTGTTCGATTTTTACCGCTGAACTTTTTAGTACCTATCAAGCCCTACTTTTTAGAAGCCAGCAGCACTCTAACCACTTTGCCATATGTAGCGATTCTCTGAGTGCTCTACAGAGCATTCGTTCGCTGTACCCCAGCCATCCCCTAGTACAGCGAATACACGATCGGCTGCATTCGCTCGCTGATTCAGGGTTCCACGTGTCGTTTGTTTGGGTTCCCGGACACGTAGGCATTCCGAGCAACGAGGCTGCTGATGCCGCCGCGAAGTCTGCTATTTTATCCCCCACTGTTTTTAGCAATTCCGTTCCTTTCGAGGATCTTAGTGCTTCCATTCGCCGAGCCATCAACACTCGCTGGCATGATGACTGGTCCGCGCTCGTTGGGAACAAACTCCGGGAGGTTGAACCTCTTCCGCTTCCCTGGGCCACATCTTCACGTTCTTCTCGCAGGGAAGAGGTTATTTTAGCTAGACTTCGCATCGGGCACTGCCGTTTTAGCCATCAACCCTTGTTACGCCAGGACTCAGCACCTCATTGTTCTCACTGCGGTGAGCCTTTGACGGTGCAGCACTATTTAGTGGAGTGCCGATTTTACTCAACGTTGCGCTCCTCCTTGTGTTTGGCATCCAACCTCAGCGCAATGTTGAGGGATGATATTGCTGCTGTGGAGGGCCTCTTCGACTTTTTACAGCGCAGCGGAATGCTTCGCTCCATATGATTTCAACATCCCTCGCCGTGCCTCATTTTAGATTCATCTCGGCACTCCTATTTTAGCTATTTTAACAGTTTGAGCATCTTTTATGTTTTTTTTTGTGCTTTTGGACCACTTAGTGGATTTTATTGTTTTTAGCGTTTACATTTCAGGTGGGCTTTACCTAGTCTGAGCTCGGGCGCTAATGACCTCAGCTGTTGTGCGCCCCTAAGCCCCACTACTACTACTACTACTCACTCACTCTCTCTCACTCACTCACTTAGAGTACCAGGATTCATCATTTAACTCTTATTATTTAATTAACGAGGGCTGTTCAATAAAGAATGATCACAATCTCTTTTTCACAACGTACCTTCACTCATCCTCATAATTTTGATGGTCCTTCTCAAAATAATCTCCCCTGAATGCGATGCACTTGTCCCAGCGTTTCTGCCAGTCTTCAAAGACATGCTGGAAATCATGTTTTGAGAGATCCTTGAAAATCGCCTCCGCAGCCTTCACCACTGCTTCTGGTGATGGATAATGCCCCCCACGAAGGCATTTCTTCAAGTTAGAGAGTAGAAAAAAGTCACATGGGGCTAAATCCGGACTATGGGGAGGGTGTGGGATGCACTTCCCGTTGATTTTTGCAAGATATTCAGCAACAACATTGGCAATATGTGGCCGCGTAATAACGTGTTTCAGCACGGAAATGTGGTCATTTGCGCCTGGACTTGCAATGTTTTCAGGACATCCCAGTAGTATTGTCCAGTTACTGATGTGTGTGCATTTACAACATACTGATAAACCATTCCATGAATATCAAAGAATGAGATGACCATAACTTTCCCAGCAGAATCAAACACTTTAGCGTTTTTGGGGGTTGGTGATGAAGGAGATTTTCACACTGAGCTTTGCTGTTTGCTCTCATGATTAAAATGATGTAGCCAAGTTTCATCAGCAGTGATTACGTCTGATAGAAACTCCGGATCTTCCTCTAACAACTTTAACTGAATGTTACCTCCATCGCAGTGGTAGGCGATACTGAACATGTCTGAACTTGCCTGGTTCTCACAGACGTGAATCAGGAGCACAAACAATGAAACAACTAGGGCGTATTTGATTCACGTTCAACTAACAGAATAGAATAAGATTGAATTTTGGTGCGAAAAATTATGACCGTAAAAATTATGATCATTCTTTATTGAACAGCCCTCGTTGATAATGCAAATTAATCTGCCAGTTGACTGTATCGAACGCCTCGGTTTGTACACGGTTAGTGTGAAAGAACAATTAATTTCCATCAATTAACTTAAAAATATGTCTTTACCACCAATAAAATAGCTGACCTTTTTCAATTGCTGTTCGTAACAAACCTGCAAATAGGTAACCTTTTCTAAGGATAGATTCGTCTGAAATATTCTGCCCTATACATTGCTGTAGAAACTGCCGAAAAGTGGCACTTTGCTAATGGAACATTGGCCGGAACTACAGCTTTGCAAAGATCTCTATACAACGCTGATGTCTTTTATGCTTCCCTGATTCTTTCACTAAGAAGTAATTGGGATGCTCTTCTTTCCTTTGTACGTGCAATAGCCTTTCGGTGTTTTTTTCGCGCCGGATATGCTGCTGCACAATAAAACGTTTCTCTGAAAATGTCGCGCAACTTGCAACATAGCATATTTCAATCTCTAAAAATACATTGTCACCAAATCCAGTCACTAGCTCTCGCTTTTACTTTCCATTACTTGTTTTATACAGCATTTCACAGCTTAAATTTCGCGCAACAAACTGTACATAGGCACCTTGTATAATAGCTTGTGATATGTAAAAATGTAAACTAAATGTGTAGTATTTAACGTGTCACGTTATCTCGAAGGTCCCTCGCTCCGTCGGGCTTCGAAGCGACGATCTGTAGACTTCGTTGTACTCGTCGCTGCTGTAGCTGAGATGGCGCAATAATCTTAAGGTCCGTCTCGACGAGGGCCTATATCACTACTGAACTTGGAGTAGGTGCTCTGGTTGGACGGGGAATTTGGGTTTTCTCAGGGTTCTTGAATAAGAAAATCTTCTAAATGTTTTTTGTGGGCGTTGAGTTACTCGAATGTCTGCAGGTTTTAGGAATTTAGGTGGCACTCGCGGAATGAACTCATAAATATATATGCCCGAAGCTTACTATTAGCTGTTTCAAATAGGAAGGTGTTTGTCCTTGAGGGCAACTAGGCGAGCAACCAATGGGAGTCCTGCGGTGTTGTTGTATTGCATTCCCACTGAGTGGTTTGTGTGGAGCTCCAACCTAATCAATCTGTATGAAATACTATTCGCGCTAAGACAACAATTCAGATTTTGACAAAACTGATCCATGTGGAAGGTAGAGTATCTAACATAACCATGAAAACTCCATATTTTTAGCTGAAGTAGTTTTTCTAATACAAAGAAATAAACCACTATTACCTGTATTATAACAATAAATCTCGACGTATGCACTGTATGAAGTTGGCATGTATGCGTGTACGTACATTTTTAATTACTCAGAACTGAAGCGTAAATGTTTGACATGATGTGATAAAAGAATTACTTTGAATAAGACAATTCGAACGAGGGTAAACAATAAATTTCCTGCTGCCCTGGGAGAACGTGTTTGGCCGCATTATATCTTTGTTTATGAATGTTTCGTAACCTCTATTTACTCTAGACAGTTCAAAGTGGTTGGTGGGTATGTATGTACGTACATATACTTTTAATTACTCAGAACTGAAATTTAAACTACTGACATCGCGTGATAAAATAATTACTATGAATAGGTCAAGGTGTTATATTCCAGAAAGAGCAATCACTTCAGTTCCTCTTAGCATATGGGACGCTGTATGCTTATGCTTATGAATGAATGCTGGATAAGAAGTGTTTATTTACTATGGAGAGTTCAGATCAATATCATTCAGTTGTTCTTTACACAACAATAGAATAAGAGTTAAATGGTGCAATGGCTTCTTGCGGTGAATACAGTGGCGAGTCAAAAAGCAGGTATTGCGAAGTCAGGCTCGAATTATTATTGTTAAGGTGTACACGTTCTTCAAACATTTGTCGGAAACAGAAACTAAAAATGAGTTATTGCAAAAAGTATTTCCGTTTAAAAGCACGGAAAAAGTGTATCATATGGATCAACTTGCAGTTGAAATGGGACACCTTAATACACCTCCCACATTACCACTGCCAATATAGTCCAATTGAGTTCGTGTGGGCTCAAATAAAAATGGGGATTGCAAACAGAAATAATAATTTTAAACTGACGGACGTTAAACAACTTGTTCACGAAGAAATTGACAAGGTAACACAACAGGACTGGAAAAACTGCGTGAGGCATGCAGGAAACCTTCAATAAGACGATTTTAAGAAGGAAATAGCACGTGGCGAAATTTTGGAACCTATAATCATAAATTTGCAAAACTCAGACAATGAAGACAGTGACAATGATGATTTGTCTGTTAACGGAAGTGACATTGACAGCGATATGGATGAGCCACTGGCAGTTCCATTGGAATACAAAAACAGATAATTTATAAACTAGAATAATAGTTATAGTATTTAAAAATATACATAATTTGCGAAAATGATTTTTCCGATTTTGATTTTCGCAACTGCATCATTGTAAAAGTTTGTAAAATATAATAGCTTACCCTTACGTCTTGATAACGCCCCTGTTAGGGATAACATTGTCATAACAATCCCGATTTATATTATCGAAGGAACGTGAACCCAAACAGCGAGGTAAATGAACACCTTCTTCACAGGTACTTCCTTTGAGCCTCTTGCCGACAAAGGTGGCATTGTTCAGACTACACGCTCGGCGCCAGCCAGGTCTTGACGGGTACATGCTACGTGATGATAGAATGGACACCTGGATTTAAGTTACACATTTTTAGACGTGTTTATGAATTAATTAGCTTGACTGTGGGAAAGTGAAAATTGCATAGAATACACGTTTCAGACATGAGAAATTGCTTTTAGATTTAAGAGTAGGGGTGAAATACGACCTATCAGAAACAAGTAACCGGTCACATGATCTCGAAAGTGTCCAAAGTTTGGCGAAAGGAAGGGGAAACTTGAACAAGGACGACGTTTGATCGTCGCTTGGAAACGCACTCTGTTTCGGCGAATGAAGGGGGAGACTAGTAATGAAAAGTCATCAAAGTCCGTGTTCGCGAACACTCTGTTTCGGCGAGTGAAGGGGGCGACTGGTAATGAAAATCCGTCAAAGTCCGCGTTCGCGAATGCTCTGTTACGGCTAGTGAAGGGGTCCACAAGTACTGAAAATACATAAAAGTCCGTGTTCGCGAATGCACGAAGTAACGCCCTCGAATTTCACAAACCAGGCGTACACAGATACATACATAACATCAAGATAACGGTGACGAGTGGAGAGGACTACTTATATAAATAAACTTGACATTCAACGCCGTGGTGTCTTCTAAATTATAATACCCATACCCTGTCCGGACGCACCCACCCCCTGAAACCCAAAAAGAGATAATTCATGCAGATGTACGCTGAGAAAATCCCCGACATGTTGGAAACCTCCCATTCGTAATCCTCACCCATCACTTATCTTCTCATATGAGGTGTTGAGTACCGGGAGGGCTCAACGAGGTACCTAACGGGCAAGGACCGCCTCATAATTTGGCACCCAACGTGGCTTTCGAAGTCCAGACTGTACCAGTGACCATTTGGCGAGCAACCTGGATCATGTAGTACTGAATACGGTGTCATAGTTTTTGGCGACTTAAGTGTATTTCTTCGATAAAGTGCCAACCAGTATGCTTGTGTTGGAGTTCTGACCGACGCGGCAGGGAAACTACAACATCCACGGAGAACAATAGACGCAACGGATTTCGAGTTCTGGAACACCGGCGGAAGTCGAGGACGGAGACAACACAGCGGCCATCACCAGCAGAACAGCCCCAGGAAACAACAACCTATGTCTCCCCAGTGAAAGTGTCAAACCAGTGCTATTCCCCTACCCAGGATTACCCTAACGACGGATATGGACATCAACGAGTAAGTGCAACCAATTTCAGTTGTATACTAATAATCTTGTAAACTTGTGCTAAACCATTTATGCTTAAATATGCTTATGCTGCCAGTAATAGGGAACAGAATACGGTAAAAAAAATAGTTTTCCTTTCTTCAAGAAACGAGGCAGTAATTTTACATGAATGATACTTAGGAATAGAAAAGTAATAAGTAAAAATAACGAAATGGCAGATGATAGAGGTATGGTAGAGAATAGTGTATTTGGGGATACGGAAGCTAATGTAGAAATAGTCCCAGAAGCAGAAGTTAGAATAGCAGAGCAATCTCCTCCCCTTGCCGACCCAGGACTAAGCAGTATGAATAGCTTAATGCTTCATCTGATAGAAAAAATGAATACCTTAGACAGTAAAATCACAGCACAAGCTAATGAGATAACAGCGCAAAATACTGAAATGGAGCTAAGGTTAAGTCAACAACTTAGGGAACAGGAAGCTAAGCTTACAGAGAAACAATGTGAGCTCAGCTCTCAGCTTGAGAAACAACTGAATAGCGTAGTGGGTGAGGTTAATCGCGTCAGAGATACCTTACAAATAGAAGTAAGTGCCATTAGGAGCGAACTGGGATCCACGCAGGTAGAAATGAACCAGATAAGATCTGAGTGTATAAACGAAGTTGGCAGCATCAGAGAGACAATGGATGTAGCTTTAAGAAATAATTTAGAACAAGTAAGGTCTGAGGCGAGAAACACATGTGTCACTATGGAGGAGAGACATAAAGCATTGGAACGAGTAATTGGTACAGAACTAGAGAAAGTGAAAGCTGTAATGGGTGAAAATCAAAGCTTAAATCTTAGCGAAATTAAGAAAGTAAGGGAAGAAATGACACACGTAGTTGCCGCCCAGTACGATAGATTGCAAGATAAGGCAAAGGAAATTGCTGTAACTGAGATACGAGCAGCGATGAGGCACGAAGCCAGTAATCTACAGTGCCATGCCTCAACGGTGCCCGTAACCTCAGGTAGTGGTGTAAGTGTCGAGGGAAGAGTGAGCGATCATGTAAGCGTTCCATTGTCATCCCCTAACACTAGTTACCAATTTCAAGGTACTGAGACACGTCCACCTCCCCCTATACACATGAATTTCCCCAATGAACTTCCTATGCCGACGTTTGACAGCGCTCGCGACAATGCGAAACAGTTTATCAATGATATTGAGTCTTACTTCGCGTTGAGAGGGATACCCGACAATTACAAAATGATCATAATTCAGAGGAGCCTAACTGGTTCTGCTCTAAGCTGATTTCGTTTAACGATCGGAGACTTGGCGCAGTATGAACATTTTAGAATTGCATTCCTACAGAAATATTGGAATGCGGTTGCTCCGTACAACGTTCGCAGTCAGATTAATAACGGGAGATATCAGCGCGTTAACAACGAATCCATGACTGACTACTTCTTAAGATTGGGTCTGCTGAACAAGTTACTTGATCCTCCTCTTTCTGAACATGACTTTATTAGTGCCATATGTCGACATTACCCAAATATGATTCGTCACCATTTAGTTGTTGCCAGGCCCCAAACCCTCAGCGAGGCTATTGAATTATTGGCAGCATTACAGGGTAATGAATCGCAGATAGAAGAGCCAGTCACGTGGCACAGAACAAGTACTCATCCCACTAGGCAAAATAATGATGGGATGAGGGCAGAAGGATCTCAAAACAGGCAGATTGACGCGAACTGGTCCAATAGACAGAGAACCTCCAGGCCATACGACCGACGAGAGAGGAATGAGAGAGCGAATTACACCCATAATCGGCCCCCATATAACTACCCTATTCAGTACATGTCATTCAACAGACGAGGAGGAACGAACCGGGGAAACCCACATAGAAGTTTCCATAACGAATATGCTATGCCAACCCATCGACCCAGAAGTCCTTTGAATACAACAAATACAAACGCTGATATGACACGTGAGAGAGAGGTGCCACGCCCACCAACACCCCCATCCAACAGAGTCAACACGAACTATGTACATACTCAGGCACACACGACTCAGGTTCGAACCCTGACGCCACCGGAAAACTAGACCCGGGATGTATGGAGTCTCCGCATCCTTCCCGATTAGAAGCCACCCAGAGCTATAGGGGACACTAATGAAATTGATATAGCAACACAAAGTGACATACATGTAAACAATTGTTCCAGGGAGAAAACACAACATTCTGAATTGTACTCAAACAGAACTATCGATTGCTCAGAATTTGTAGTAAACCAAGAAATAATGGAAGCTCCAAGAATAACTGCCGAAATTGCAGACAGGATTTTCCTAGTTATTTTAGATACGGGATCTTCAGTCACGGTCTGCAGCGAGAATTTGTACAATCAACTAATTAATTTAGGCATAAAATTGCAGTCCCTCCCAGTCAAAACTGCAGTGTGTACGGGTGCTATCGGCAAAACTAAACAAAGTATTTCGCAGCAGATTTTAATAAATGCAAAAATAAACGGATATGGCTAGATTTTGTATGTTTCGTGGTAAAAGGCCTAGCCACCGATATAATTATCGGAAGTGACCTATTAAACGCACTGTACTCTCATTGATTACGAGCAGTCGCAGGCCACATTCACCATTGCAGGCGTAACTACTCAAATACCATTTACCTCTGTGGCACAGGATAACATGTTTTTACCTGAAGAGGAAGAAATTAAAAACGAAGAATTTTTCGTTGAACTAGTAAATATAGGAAATTGCGGCGAGATAATTAGATTAATGGCACAGAATATACAAGACGTGCTGGAGTACAATGACGTGGAAGAAGCAGCAGGTGCCGAAAGGGAGACAATAGTGAACGTAGAGAGAAAGAGAGAACCCTTCTTCAGGCAGGTAAAAACTCGCATCAGAGGGTTAACCGAGTTGAGTGAAATACAAAAGGAACGCCTATACCAGCTGATATTGACACACAGAGAAATTTTCTCAGACCGTACAGGCTTATGCAACGCATATCAGTATTCATTTGAAATAGCAGAAATTCCAATAACTCGACACAAGTGCAGAATGATCCCTTTGGCCGTGAAAGACGCGGTGTCAAAAAAAAAAATTGACGAGATGTTGGAACAAGGAATTATAGAGTTTTCAGACATTCCATATGTACAACCTTTGTGTATCGTAAAGATTGCCTTACGTCAAGGATTACAATTATGTCCGAAAACAGAAAGTACCAGGTACATTGAACGAAGGTAACTGTGTTAAGGGAATAAAAGAAAAAGAAATGTAAAGTGTATGTAAATATATGTGTTAGTTTTAGGTTGTGATAGCAATAAAAGAGATATATGTACACATACATCTGGATGCAAACAAGGTTGAAACAAGGTGTGTGAAACCATTTGTTGTGGACACCATTGTTTACTTAATCCGCCATAAGAAAAGGGTTATGAACAAAGTGGGTGGAATTCTAGGAATGTTAATGAAGGTAGTAGTGTAATTGAAGGGGTCATCAATATAGGAATGAACACTAAAATGATAAGAATGACATGTAAATATAGATACCTGAATGCTAGTGTGAAGTGATAAATACAATGTAAAAAAAACAAATAGAGAGTAGAAAGAATGTATATCTAGGGTCAGAAGT
The DNA here is from genome assembly GCA_030765055.1 of Mantis religiosa. Classification (NCBI taxonomy): domain Eukaryota; kingdom Metazoa; phylum Arthropoda; class Insecta; order Mantodea; family Mantidae; genus Mantis; species Mantis religiosa. The sequence continues at coordinate 235,823,899 of CM060950.1, forward strand.
GACATTAAGAGAACTGGAAAACCAGGACACTGTAGTTTTGTGGGTGTAGTGAGTGAGTGAGTGAGCGAGTGAAATGATTAAACGTCCGCTAGAGGAGACTACGACATTTGTATATAAAAAAATATGAATGAGGAATGTGATTAAATAATATTCATAAGTTATATGTTGATGAGATATCTGGTTATAGCTTTATGAAATATTGTGTTTGTATACTAGATTTAACGTATTGTATAAGTTAATATGTAACTACCTCCACTCGTCACTACTGACGACGCATATCATACTATACATACACCAACCAGCACACACAATGATGGGATATTCTGACAATTTCCAAAGTGACTTTTAATATAAAAGCCCTGTTCTAAATTATCAGAAGGGCATATGATACCGCCCCTGTTAGGGATAACATTGTCATAACAATCCCGATTTATATTATCGAAAGAACGTGAACCCCAATAGCGAGGTGAATGAACACCTTCTTCACAGGTACTTCCTTTGAGCCTCTTGCCGACAAAGGTGGCATTGTTCAGGCTAGACCCTCGGCGCCAGCCAGGTCTTGACCGGTACATGCTACGTGATGATAGAATGGACACCGGGATTTAAGTTACACATTTTTATACGTGTTTATGAATTAATTAGCTTGACTGTGGGAAAGTGAAAATTGCATAGAATACACGTTTCAGACATGAGAAATTGCTTTTAGATTTAAGAGTAGGGGTGAAATACGACCTATCAGAAACAAGTAACCGGTCACATGATCTCGAAAGTGTCCAAAGTTTGGCGAAAGGAAGGGGAAACTTGAACAAGGACGACGTTTGATCGTCGCTTGGAAACGCACTCTGTTTCGGCGAGTGAAGGGGAAGACTAGTAATGAAAAGTCATCAAAGTCCGTGTTCGCGAACACTCTGTTTCGGCGAGTGAAGGGGGCGACTGGTAATGAAAATCCATCAAAGTCCGTGTTCGCGAATACTCTGTTTCGGCTAGTGAAGGGGTCCACAAGTACTGAAAATACATCAAAGTCCGTGTTCGCGAATGCACGAAGTAACGCCCTCGAATTTCACAAACCAGGCGTACACAGATACATACATAACATCAAGATAACGGTGACGAGTGGAGAGGACTACTTATATAAATAAACTTGACATTCAACGGTCGTGGTGTCTTCTAAATTATAATACCCATACCCTGTCCGGACGCACCCACCCCCTGAAACCCAAAAAGAGATAATTCATGCAGATCTACCCTGAGAAAATCACCGACATGTTGGAAACCTCCCATTCGTAATCCTCACCCATCACTTATCTTCTCATATGAGGTGTTGAGTACCGGGAGGGCTCAACGAGGTACCTAACGGGCAAGGACTGCCTCAGTCTGCGCCAAGCAGACGTGCAGGTTGTATGAGTGTGCGAGAGAGTGGGAAATATAAAAGCAGTGGGGTAACAAGCTGGCAACGCTGAGTGTGATACGGCATCTAATTAGCTAGACTTCAAAACTTTTCCCATTTTAAACATATTATAGACATTACATGGCTGTACGTAGAAGCCAACACTACGCCGACCTCCTCACCACCTGGTTCAAACGATGGCGCTTGAGCATCCACTCTCAGAAAATCCAAGCCATCACTTTCTCCAGAAGGCAGTTAGAGGACCTGTTCGTCTGGCAGGAGAGGAAGTACATTGTACTATCATATATACGATATGTAGGCGTTTTACTTGTTGTAAAACTGACGAGGAAGTACCACATAACATACACAGCCAACAAGATCAGCAAACGTATGGGTATATTAAACCTATTGCACAATCGACGCTCAGTGATGTCCATATCCAATAAATTGCTCCTCTATAAACAACTGCTCCGACCAGCATCACTTCCGCCTGTGCCATTTGGCACAGCCAAAATTCACCTACATCACCTTGAAGTCCTACAGTCTCGATTTCTCCGTATTGCCACGGATTCACCATGATACTAACTTTGTAATCCGTTGTGACCTACACATCCTACTCTAACAAGACTATATTCACTCCCTCTCACTCCCGTTCTATCAAAACCTCTCCCATAAATTCAACGCGGTCTAGGTGAGTACGACATCGACCCCGGCGAAAAATACAAAATACCAAGACTGGTTTTAGGCACATGAAAATACTGTAGTATCAGTACACGACTTATATTTAAAAAAGAAAACAAAACACCAAAACAAACCTCCAACGTCATTTGCTCTAACTCGTAAAATATTCTACTGCCAGTAGAGAGCTTAGCCCTGATCTGACCAGAGACTGAAAGTCTGGCTTCCGGACTTTCAAGTGTCCAATCGCAGGTGTGCTCGAAGAATTAAAATATTTATCTAAATTTGAGAATACTTTAGATATCGGTGAATGCACCTCACGCTTCATGGGATGCAAATTTCTTAATATCACTCGATGCTGTTGCTATGGGTAACTTCCCCTACCATAGACTTCGCCAGACAGTCCCGATTCTACTCTAACACAACCCTTTTCTAAACTCCCCAGAAGCGGTAAATTCCTTTCTTTGGCTATACAAAAGAAAGGCCAATAACCCTTATGGCCAATGCTGAGGGTAAGCAACAGCGGAAGCTCTCCCGGTACTTGCTCCTAAACCTACCAGACTTCCCGGAGAAGCTAAGCCTATGTATTTTATTTTCTTCACGATTTTATACATCTCTTATACATAGGATACCTTCTTACAAATACTATTATAAATATCATAGGTATTTGGTATTAACTATTTACATAATGGTATATAATTCCTGAATTAATAACATCTACTAATTTATAGAAATGAGCAGGCTGAAATATCGCTACAAACGACCGCTTTTGCTACATGCGGCACCACAGGTGGTGACACTGATGATACATGAGATGAAGATGGAGCACCGGTGGAATGAGATGGCGGCGGAAACTGGAGTACCCAGTGAAAATCTGTCCCAGCACTGTGTTTTCCACCACAAAACTCACTTTGCAGTGGCCTGGGATCAAACCTGGGCCGCATCGGTGAGAGCTAAGTGGCCTAACCATTCAGCCACGACGTGGTTGTGTTCTGTACACGTGTAGCTACGGGATGAGGAAAGTGTAATGCTATAATTATGCAGCGAAGTCAGAACAGTAAACAATAGTGTCTCAATCAGCATTCACCGTCAACACCGCATGCCATGATTGATTTACAGGACGATAAATTGGTACAGTAGCTCTCGGTAAACTAACTGCAGCTTGACTATATCCTAAAAATGACCAACAGACGAATTATCAAATCGAAAAATGTCGAATATTTGAATTTCATCCCGTTTGTAATGGTATTTTTCACCATTAATTATACCTTTTGCAATTAAATGTTTTGAGTATATTGATGTCCTTATTAAACAATATTTTAACTTAGTTTCTGAGGCTCTAATTTTATTAAATCAGTTCTTTGTCACGTTCGCATCTCTCTACTTTATCAATTCTAGGTAGTGAAATTCTTCACACCCTGTGGAAAACGTTTCAGTTTCTTCCCTCCTTGAAATTTTCTGGTAGTATCTCTGTATTCTGACGTCCAATAGAAGAAATGCTGGAAAAGTTGCTCAAATGGACCGGGTTCCCTAACTTTAGTTACGGAAATTCATCTTCTCTGGATCAGGTATACCCAGGGAAAGGAACCTTAATCGGGAAACTCACCCTATACAAGATTCAAACTTGGTACATCTTGAATTTGAGTCAGACATGCTAACTGCAAATCACATAGGCGAGCTCTTTCTGAAATTTCAAAATTAAGTTTTCGGTCTGCTCTACATGTTTTATATAAATTTACTTTTAGTCCCAATTATTCATATTCTACTTAAGGGATGGCTCAGGGGGTCTGTGGTCCGCATTCGCAAGGCCCGGTTTCGATCCCCGTGGCCAACCTACCTGACCCATGGATTTTTCGGGGGGTTTCGCGGGACGCCAGGCGAATGCTGGGAAGGTTAGTTACATGCACCGAATTTCTTGTCCTTACATTTCATCTCCGTTATCAACTCACATCATCTCTCATCTGATGGTCTCTTTCAGGGCAGAAGTGTCGGCGGGAGTCTCGACGGTGCATGGGAGGATGATATGCTCTGAGGAAAACGCTATCCCTTCCGGTGCGATGGACTTTGGTCTCCGAGCCTGCCTAGTGGGTCGATTTAGAAGCGCGGCAGGTGGAATTCCGGTTGTGCAAAACTTTCTGGAGTACTCTGCTCTAGGGAGGTGGCCTCCGATGTTCGAACCGGCCTCGTGAGTGTTTCTGAGCCACGGCAGGTGGGATACCGATTGTCCTGAAACCCACCGCTGGGGAGCTTCTATCTGCTAAAGCGTAGGTACCCTGCCCTCTGTGCTGCAGTAACTCCTTGGGGTCGTGCGCCTTCTGACTCCTCTCACCTCATTCTCCCTCCCAATGGTGATCCACTTGGGACATAGGTACAAAAGGCCAGTCTATTCGATGTGCCGAATCACCTCCGAAACATCCAATCCAATCCAGTCCCTGTGTAACGACTACGTGGTAGTTTGCAAATAGCAGTTGAATGAATGATTATGGTGATTTTTTGCTTTCTTTATATCAACAGCATGCCTCATTACATGGTAACACTGCATGCTTTATAGTTGCATGTCCACATTTGAATTAGTAACTGTAAACATTATAGCAATTTTACTTTGAATTGCTTTCTTTTCTAGACACTATGGCCATTAAATTGAGCCCATTCTTCTAGCTGATTTTTGAGAGTTCACAATCTGTAATTATTTCACTCTAAATACTTGATATTTGTACAAATTGTGCTTTATGGTTTTAATTAGTAGTAAAATTATAATGAAACCAGATTAAGTTGATTGTATAGAGTTCACAATTTGTCATTATTACACTCCAAAAACGTCAGTCCATGCCTGTAAATTTTATAGAGGTTAAAAATTTTACGGACGACTTCATGTGATTATTCGCAATCTTCTTGTTGGTAGTAGGCCAACTACTTGTTGGTAGTGTTTGTTACACTTTTTGCCAACTCTATTCTTTGTTTATCAATTCTTCTGCAATTAAATATCATGTGGTTAACGGTCTGTTTGATGATGACGATGATGATAATGATGATAATAGCAATAAATTCCAAGTTACCAAGAATTCTTATTTTACCAACCAAAAGTTAAAGAAGGATGAAGTCCGTAACGGGAACGGGGGTGGCTTCTCAATAGCGTAGCATGTTTGCGCTACAACCAAAATGCTGGGTCTCCCTTTAAGGCAATGGCACGTTCCATTGGGGTTCATTTCGACCTTGTCTGGTACAGGGGACCCCAGTGCACTATATTGTTTGCATGTGCCGAGTAGATCACTCCCAGTTGCAAACCACTGGCATACAATGGGTAGCAATAGGGCTGGATGGACCTAGGGACTGGCGAGGCAAGTAGGAGGGTTAGTGTGGGGCTTAAGGCAGCATAAGCTTGGTTAACTTAGCAGCCAGAGAATAGTGGATGCCAAGCCTTCTCCTTCTGCTTTCAGCGCCATGTATTATTCTCATATTGGATGTTCGCATCGGTCAGCTATTACCTATCCGTACATAGCCATATGGTTTGTGCCGGGTTTTGTTAGCTGTGCGGTGTTTTGTGTAGTGCATCATAGTGATTTATTTAAATACATGTAAATTGTGTTATATAAGGAGAGGCAATTAATTCCTTACTTCGTCTATTAGCACATCCTTTTTAGAAAATTAGCTTAAACGAAAAAACTGAAATTAAGCGACTTGGAAGTCCCACGCCAAATATAAAAATCTCACAGGTACTTAAAACAAAAATAAGATTTTTTAACAGGAACTTCGACAACGTTATATATGAGAAATATAATTGGAGGTGTGGCTTTGATATTCAAATTGCCCTGTTTTGCTTTCGTTGCGTTCTGTTTGGCGGTGAAAGTCCGTGGACAAAACATGCCATGAATGATTTTCAGCACCTTCAAGATTGTGCTAAAGGAACACGTAGCCTCAAAACTGCACATAGAAAACAGTCAGTTTTGCTGTGCTTGGTAATGGAAATGTAGCAAAGCAGATGGACAGTGCATCGAGAACAATTGAAGAACACAACCAGAATGTGGCTCAAAATAGGTATGTTTTAAACATTATTGTTAACTGCATTAGGTTTTGTGGGGCCTTTGAGTTAGCTGTACGAAGACACGATGAGTCAGCCACATCAAGCAATCCTGGTGGCTTTTGAGGACTGATACTACAGTGCAGAGCTAGACTGTTCTGAAAAACCCATCTGGAGAATGCTACAGTATTTAAGGGGACCTCCAAGATAATCCAGAACGAACTCTTGCAATGTATTCTTGTAGTCTGTCATGAAGAGGTATCAAAATAAATCAAAGACTTCCCATTTTAGCTGTATAAATAGGCGAGTTTAATGCTCTAGAGTGCCTTTGAAATACGCATGTTGTATTATAAGCTGTGAATTACCGTTAACTTGTGTGTACAGCAGTCTATAGGGACAGGCTTAAAGAACCGTTTCTTACTTTAAAAAATTAAATTGTATGGATAACTTTGTGAACCACCGATTTTCAGAGCCACCAGCCGCCCCTGAATTTTAATATATAAATGTCGAAGCAGTCCAGATAGCTAATCATTTAACAATTTTATCAATATCCAAATGACCATGGACTGAAATAAATATCGGAATTTACAAATCATTTGAAATAGTACTCTTCCGATAGTATGTTTTACTTTCTTTGCGTGTCTAATTCAATATCAACGTACAATCAGCACAGCAATTATTGGAACACCACTAAACGTCTAAACAAAATGGATATGTAGAAGAATATGTAAAGGAAATCTCAACAGTAACTGACCAACAGTTCGACGACAGCTTCAATAATGTTTTACTTCCTATACGAAAATAAAATAATTTATGACAAAATGTCACTTTTATAAAAATAAAACCAAACTGCACATCTATGAGACACAAAAAGTAGTGATACACTACAAAATTAGTGTACAGTATTACAGAAATGTTGACATTTAGTATTTCGTCGTGTAGGTAGTCTTTTACCTTTAATTATAACTGCGACTATTTTTGGTAGAGGATGGACAATTTTTTAATCTTTGTGTTTGGTATTTTGTTCCACCAATTGCAGTGTTGGAAATTGTCTTTTTATTTGTGCGTTTTGCTAGGATGCTCCACAAGTGCTCGATAGGTTTAACCTTTGGTCACTGGGGAGGGATATGAAGCTGCGTTATGTAACACCGTAGTCGCGGATTATGCTTTGGACCATAAACATCTCGTCTTCCCGGAGGCCCATTTTAACCACAATGGTACTCTATTCTTGCTTCAGAATGCCTATATACTTCCTATGGTGCATTATTTCATCGATCGTATGGAGTTTGGGGACATCTGATACCCCGACGCAATATCAAACAAGGTCTCATCCTCCACCAAGTTTCAGTGTGGAAATTAGAGTTTTTGGTAAGTTCCGTATTTGATTTCCTCCACAATTTACGACTGTAGTCGAGCTAAACAGCCATTCACTTTTACCCAACGATCTATGGTGCTTTCATAGTACTTCCAGGTGCCTTCTATGCGTTTCCCTGCTATGTGAGTTGACATAGAACTTCTTCCATGGTACTGTGACGTCGTATCCTTGATCCCTGCAAACAAATCTTACGGTGCTTGCTGAAACAGTAATACCTGTCCTCTGTAGCTCAGTAACAATCTGGAGAGCAGTCATTCACGGATTCTTTTTAATGCAGCTAAGAATACTGCTCTCATTTCTAGTGGTGAGAATTTTTTGGTCAATCCCTTCTAGGTTTGTTTCGGAAATACTTCTGGCCCTTACCCTGTCGGTGATGCTCTGTATGACTGACAGAGATCTCGCTAGTATCTGCGATATTGTCACGACCTGGCCATGGATGGTAAAGGATTAGGGCGTGTTAGCACGGGGCCAGATTGTGCACGGGGGAATGATTCAGACGGAACACATGCTTCACGAGAGGTTGGGATTTTACTAATATATATTCTATGAAGGTTAGGTAGCACTAAAGTAAGGAAACTACAGTTTTAGCAACAAAACTTTACTCTAACAAGATTAATACAAAATTGCCGTAGGCCTGTACCTGGAGAGGACGGACAACGTGTCCGCCTCTGATGAAGGCTTAGTCAAACGGGAGAGAAGTTGACAACAGACTTCCGTACCAAAGACAGTCGCAGGAGTGGGGGGTGACGTCACATACACCACCAGAATCAAAAGAGTTGCTTACAGTTACGAGTCACTAATTTGACATCTCCCCGTTCCGTTTACCCCAAGATCAATGTATACCTTGTTCTTAAGATACATGAACTTTTTGACATATTTTTTGTTTAGTTTTTTATATGTGTAATACATATTCCTAATTCCATTTAAGTAGTTGGTAAAATAGTTCATAAATTGAGTCCATGAGTATATAAAGTTATGTAAAATATGAATAACAGTAAACACTAACGTTAACAGTTGCTTTTGTATATATTATGAAAATGATGTGGTCCCCAGCGCGAAAAGCTTTTTCCAAAGTTTAGCCATCAGAGAAAAAAGAATAGTGTGTGCTTAAGACCACACGACAGAAGAGAAAACTAAAAAACTATTCATTATAAATTATTCTTATAAATTATTTTTTAAAAAAAAACTTAATGTTGACACTCATTGTTGGGCAAAGAGGTCAGTTGCGAGTTAAACATTTCATGCCTTACCCTAAGTGTGCTCACAAATAGAAATACTCCGAAACAACTGAATGACCACGTACTTGCGACCGTGCGAAGAGGGTTATACATAAAGGATGTATAAAGGAAGTAAAATCAGATCACATAATATACTATTTTACAATGTATTTTATGTTTATATTAAAATACATGCTATTTCACAATCCTTTTTCATATTTTGTTTCTTGTTGATACACATAATTCATTGCATTTTTATTTTAATAAAAATACAAGTTCATACATATCCTATAACACAATTATATGATACTTATTTGCTTGTTTTTGAATATTCGGAAATGTTTGGTTACGTATACATTTTACACATATTACATATCCGTACATATACTCACCACTTCATATTTTATTACACATTCGTACATATTTTATACATATTTCATTGCATGTCATATTCATTTCAAATGTTTTGTCACAATTGATACTGATATTAATACATTTTAAACTCAATTTTTCGATTTTATAATGATTTTATTCCCCTAAAAGAAAACTGCAGTACAATTTCAAATTAAAGAAGAAACAAAATAAACGCAAAACGTTATTTTACTACCTGTTAATTTTATTATTTACATGTTATTACATGTAATTTATTGGTGTTTTACGTTTTACCACTCACAATAAAGAGAAATTGTCTATAAAATAACCAGTTAAATGAAACATCTCTTTCACGAATTCCTAACACTTTTATTTCCAATTAGCACACTCGCTTTATTTTTCGTTGTTATGGTTTTAGTTATTGAGATACCGAACTTCGGTGATATTGTCCGTTCTTTTTGACTATTATTATTGTTTAAAGTGGAAAATGATATGTTGTGTACTTGTTAAATGACAGAAGGTTATCTGACCGGATCGGTTACCAGCACTTGACAGACGTTTGTAAGAACGGCCCTAAAATAATTATTTTTTTAATGAAACTCCTGTAGGGTTTCTGAATTTTTCATAGTATTTGAAATATGCTAAAACATACCTGGTTGCGTGTTGTTGATACGCTGTTGAATGCGACAGAAAACCTACGGTGTATAGCGGTATGGACAACATAAGGCCACCCGAATGAGCATCACATATTCCAGCGTGACGGCTCAGGTTAATTCACTAACCAAAAAAAGTGCTAAACGCGCCTAAAGAAGTTTTCACTTCAATAATTAAAGGAATAAACCACTGTACTTCACACAACCCCACTGCCTGTTTGACAAACCACTGTCTGTCATGTTATTACGCACTAACTCACTTAAAAATGTCTAATGCCGGTTACACTGTTGAACACATTAAGAGGACCAAATGGCCTTGCTGGTATGTTCCGAAGATAACTTTGGTGAGGGGAAACCACTTCACACACCCGATGAGAACAACGAGTCGTGCATACGATGAAAGCCTTTACTCGGCTGATATCTTCAGGTGGCGACCTCTGCTAGGTATCAGAGGGTTGTGCCTGCAGTCGATGACGTGTCATTAATGTGACAATATCTCGAAGAAAGTTTTAGATTATTGTGCAGTTTAATTATAATGTTTCTTTCTTCAATAGTAGTTTCATTCCTTATTTATCCCATTTTGCTTTACTTCAGCGACATATTTAGAAAGCTTTTCAGAATATCAAAGCTCATCGAAGGTTCTGCAGCGTAGGAATACTTTCCCATCTCACTGTATGAGAGTATTATGAATGTTGTGCGTTTTCGCATTATAGGTAACGCATTTGTCAACCGCTCTTGTCTCTAAAAGTTCGAGTCACCAATTCTGTTACATAAGGCAAGTCGTGTATACCTGTTTGCACGAAAAAGAGTAGGACTTATTTAGAGAGGCTATTTTCATTTCTCAGTCAGTGTTCGTAATGTATGTTTCAAGCTAGTCATAGCGATATGATATGGCTTGTGTGCAAATTAGTATTGGTTAGATAAATCTGGAAACTTCACGGAAGAGAAAAACATTTTTTGGAAATGGAGATGGGCCACTATTACTACTTCTAAGTGTACCTAACTCCATGACTCAGCTGGGTATGAAATGCTTAACTGGAAGGTTTGCTCGCGTGCTGACACTTTGAAGTACACAGAACTCGTCCAAGGGTGTTGTAAAGGATATGCAAATGGGGGGCAATTTTTCAAAAATTCTCGACCTTCTTTTATGTCTGCGGTAGCTAGCAGTGATAATACTTCTACATGCAACCTTAGGGTGTGTTGCATGCAATAATATATTACTTATCGGGATTTCAGCATGCACCATTCATTCACAATTACACAGTTCCTGCTTGACTAAATATACTTTATGCTAAGGGTAGAGAAGGTAGCTATTACATATTATTAAACATTTCATGTTGAGACTTCATTAGTAGAATTTAGATGGTAGGGGTAAAAAGATATTTAGGGCATACATACGTTTCTATTTTTCTATAAATTATTTTTACCTTAATCTACTTCTGGTAAACTGGGACGAAACATCGTTATACAATTTAAACATTTCCTTGTAGGTATATAGGTATTGTCTGTATATTTAAGGGGGAAACCTCGTGTAGTGCAGTTTACATAGATAGGTAAATTGTAGCTAACACCCTCAAGAGGTGGATAAACTGAAGGACCTGCGAAAAGACTACAGGCCGCAGTAGCAGGCCTAATTTTTCCAGGCTGCAAGACCCGTCCCATCTAGGGAGACCAATGAACGACCGGTCCACCAAACAGCTCTGCAGTGTCCACAGAGGGCAAACATCTGCACCACCTGTCCGGTAGCACCAAAAGCTACGAACCTTAAGAGGCATAACTTAAACTAGAGAAGGAAACGATGAAAGTCAGCCCAACATTCACCTACCGACCAGATTAACCACGAATAATCTTTCTTTTTAAAATAGCTTTCTTCAATGCTGTAGGTTACCTCAACCAAACCAACAGCCAACTACAAAATTGTCACAATATTAAATTTACATAGCAATACTTTTCCGCCATTTCTTCCTATCTAATGCATCTACATCAAGTAGTCCTTTATGTCTCATACACTTTTTCACTTTGTCAATCCACTGATCATTAGATCCTTCCTCTCTATTTCTTCCACCCATCTGGCGTCCATCTGAGCTCTTCCTATGGTAATCTGCCATCATCTATGCTTAATATGTGTCCATACCATTTTAGTCTTTCTAAGTTAAGACTTCTATTACATCTCTTTCTACATCCAACAACTCTTTTTATTTCATTCCTTATCCTATCCCTACTTGACTTCCTGGTAGACCTTCTCCAGAAGTAAATTTCCGTTGCTCTTATTTTATCCTCTTGTATTCTGCTGATTGTCCAAGTTTCTGCTCCATAGAGCATCACACTTCTCACCAATGTTTTATAAATTAATTTTTTTCGTTTTGGCCAAAATATTACTATTTCATAATGCTGAATTTAGCATCACAATAGCTCTTTTTGCTAAACTCATACTTCTGTATATTTCTAAATTTGATGATCCATCTTGTAGTAATATCGATTCCAAATACCTTTGACTTTCTTAATTTTTTGCCCTTCAATTCCTATATCTTCAATATCAGCTGTCAGGTATTCAGTTTTCTTCAAATTTATTTTCAGTCCCCACTTCCTACATTCTTCTTTTAATTTGATACACATGTAATCGGCATCTTCGATATCTTGGGCGACAATTACTTGGTCGTCGGCAAATAACGGATTAGAAATAAATATATTATCCATTATTTGGTAACCCATTCTTCCACATTTTTGTCCAGTCTCTTAAGCTTATATAAATGAAAATTTTAAGGGTGATAAACAGCACCCTTGCAAAAGCCCTTTGCTTGCATAAAATGGTTTTGACAATTTTGTCCTTGTTTCACTTGACAGGTGTTGTTTTATATTTATTTAATTACAAGTAATATAGACTTGCTTATTCCTGCCATTTCTAGTGCTTTCCACAATAATTTACTAGGGACATTGTCGTATGCCTATTCAAAGTCAATGAAGATGAGTTCAACATCTAAGGAGCCTAAGCCGGACCGTTATTACCGATCAATCTCATTTGGTACTGTAGGGAGCTTTTAAATTCCATTCTATTTGCATGGCCACCAGAAATAAAAGATAGGGACTTCTCTACAGAGTAAAACGTATCAGTATTTGCAAATTCAAACGAATAAGGAATAATATCGTGGAAATAGTTAACGTTGCAAAAACGTTTATTTGATATAAATTGTGGGCTCAAAAACGATCTACATTTCTATGCGGTGAAATCCTGTTCCTTACAATTTAGCAGCTTTGGTAAAACTATTCAAAATGAAGAATACCATTCAAGTATTTTAAATATAGGGTATTTTAATCAAACTCGTTCATTTCCATGTAAAAGGGTACCTTAGGGTGGTGGGATACTTCGAAAATCTTCGCGTCATATTCATGGTAGATTGAGAGCTTAAATACCAATTTTGTGTTTATCGAATATTTCGTATTAGGATATATTACTAATATTATAATTTATGTGGATTAAATATGATTTCACTTTAAAGGAAACTCAATTCCTACATTATTTTTAATTTTTGGTTGGGAGTATCGAACTAAAGACTACAAGCTAATATCTACTTGCTTTGATATACTTAGATTTATTATTTAAAGAAAACAGCACATACATATAATAATTTTAGGGGAGGCACAAATTGAAGTCTATATACAGTAAAGTGTACAAAATCCTCCACCAGTATTGCACATAAGCAGACATCGGATCCCGTACACCTTAGCAATTAATGTACGCACACAGGCACTATACAAGGCCAAGCGCGACATCAACAAACGTCCATGTCAACAAATATACCGAAGCGCTGTGTGTGTACAGTCCGGTACAGATACAAAGTGTAAGCACCTTACAATATGCCATCCTTGTCATTGCTTCGATGCGGGAATTACAGTGAACAACCATGTTCATTCGTAAATTGTCGAATGTGAATTTTCTGCGCCTCTCACTGAAACAATATAAAAATATAGGGAGAGAGTTCGTTCAATATCACATGACGTTAATTCTTTGCGCCATTATCGTCATTTGTTCCGGCGGGCTTATGAATATTTCACTTGGCACCGGTTATGAGGCCAGCTGATCATGTGACTCGCCAGCGGCAAAAAAGAGGCTTCTTCTTCCCTTATAGTTACAGACATGTTGAGACATGCGATGTGCTTCGTTGTGTGGCTGCGTGCAGCTGTTGTTGCAATGAAAGAACCGTTTTAGTTTATCTCAAATATTAAATGTATTGTTGTTTTCTTCATGATTATTCACATAAGAAATGTAGCGTGTGCAATAAATTTATCTAGTGATATGAATACAGCTCTATCGAGTACAGTCCACAAAATTTGTTTCCTTGGTTACAGCTAAAATCAAGGTGGTCCTCCGCATTAAATTAAGCACGACACGAACATTAATGGTGCATATGGGTAGTACAAATCATTTTCATGTGTTTGTCCGAGACTTATTTCTTTCTTATATTACGCAGCGCTGAAAATCGAATAATTCAGTGTAGAATACTAGATAATTTATTTTTTGTTCGTTTTGTAGGGGATGCATTCTCTATATTATTAATTTTTGCAAACACCTCTTCGACTACTTTCAGACAGCTCGGAATTACATTCTTCACTCTGTTTAATGGTTGTTGGTAATTGGTGCCGGGATTTCTCTTGGTGTGGCCTTTTGGTGTGGTATAGCAGAATGGTTAAGGATTACGTGTCGGTGAGCAAGAGTACTATCTCAGGGTCCAGTAATTACCACCAGCCAATGAAAAGTATTGCTTCAATTTCATGTGGATTGTTTATGCCCACAGATCTTACTTGTCTGGTTGCTCGGCTTTTCTCACTTGCTCTCATACTCGTTGCGTCGCCCTGGCTGTTTGAGAATATTTAATCGCACCGCGTTTGAAATCTAACTCCACTATTACCTTGCCATCAGATATTAAACTAACGTGTCTTCTCCTTTTCGTTGTAACCAACCGAGAGACGCTTCTCTCCTCGCCCTACTCTCGGCTTCCTCCTCGATTTATTTGTTTATCTCCACCCTTTTTCTATTTGTTCTCTATTTCACGTCTATCACGTGGTTTACGTTACATTTTATTGGGGGAGTTTATTTCTACGATTTTACCTTATTGGTGTTTTCCATTCACCTTCATCTATGCAGCAGTCATGGGTCAAGCCCCTAAAGTTGTATGACCCTTTCGCGTCATAACGGTACAGCACCCTGCTATTGTCTGAGGCTCCATGCTGGAGAAGGAATTTTGGGCTTCTATTGTCCTTTGTTTACATATCCGGCCTCATCTGCCCGTTCTAGCCTAAGGAAACTTTTTCCTTATATTTATTTCATTTGCACGTCACTCCTATTACAATATTTCTTTATTACTTTATTTCATATATCATTTATTCCGAATTGCTTATTAATGATTTATATGGTTTTATCATCCCTTTCTTACATTCGTCTATCGGAAACCTGTGGTTTCCACTTCATAATACCCAAAACTTTTGATTTATAAAATGGTGATTTTTCAATAATTGTTGTGAAAGTAATGCTATTAACACAATTTGCCCAACACCTTGCACCCTCTGTAAGGCAGATCTACCTGCGTGGCCAGCAATAGTTTTAATGGGACTAAAACTAAGCTTTGCGAACCGTACTAGCCCTACGTGCGGTCCCCGGGACTGACGTCAGCAGTTTTATACTGCGAAACTCGTAAACTTCATATTCCTTCAAAGGTGTATGGGATCTGACACCTAGGTATGACATTGACTTTCAAGTGAAACGTAAAAAACTTTGAGTCTCCTTCATATTCTTCTTTTTGTTTTATTTTGATTTGTTCGTTTATATTTTCGTTTAGTTGCTTTTTTAATATTTTGCCTAACCTTTTGATTCTTGATAAATATATGAACTTAACGTTCTAATTTCACCTTGTAGTGCAGTTAATGAAATTCTTTATAACAAAGCTTGAATCCTGCTTAATATTTTCACGTGCTGTACGTCTAAATGCCCGCCTCGGTAGCGTAGAGGGTCCGTTCAAGAGGTCCCGAGTTCGAATCTCGGTCAGGGTGAGCTACCTGAATAGGGGTTTTCAGGAGTTTTCCCTTATCCTTAAAGACGAATGTGAGGTAGCTCTAAGCTCTATGAATCCTGGAGACATTTGAGCATCATTTCACCCATTTCATTCACCGTCCAATATGACTTAACGTTTGAGGACGTAAAATTGAAAAAAAAAAAAAAAAATGTACGTATAAATGGGAGATGCTTTACAGGGCGACCAAGCTTTAATGAGAAAAAAGGGAAATGCAACTTTTGTGTCAGATTTATAGGAACTGCTCGAAATGGCGACCTGAGTTTGCAATACAAATTTGACAGCGGCGAAGCTGTACGACTGTCTTACTTTGTCCAAAGTTCTTTGTGTGTTTCGAGTAACTACATGAAGCTGTTATTCGGGGAATTATTAACGAATCATGCCATGTCTTGCTATTGGAATTTACGTATTAAAATGACGAAAAAAATTAACTACCTTACAGGAACCGAACCAATGACCTTGGAACACGCCGCTATGGAGTTGATTACCATAACAATTACACTAGAGTTGTCTGCATGATGGTAGAAGGCAGTTAACCGCTGTTCAGTGTAGCACTAGCAGGTGATTATTTCAAGATTTGAGAGATCTCTGAGGCATTAAGTCCTGCGACCGCGAATAACGAGCTACTAATAATGAATATTTATATAGTCCAGAAGCAGTTTTAAAGTCATTAAAGTGCAGTAATTTCACCAACATTGTTCAAATTCAAATTTATGAATATCTGATGCCAGTTAGGTTAACAGAATTATCTGCGTTATGTTTAGCCGCAAACCATGCATTGCCCATCTCAACTTACTTGCAGTAGTCACATCTACAAGCGCTGAAATTATTTCGGTGTAGTTTATTAACACCCTGTATATTATATACTACATACATATATACGAGGGGGGACCCAAAAGAAACCGGACTCCGGTGGCGCTGCCACTCGTAGACGTAGTGCAGGGTTCTCACGCTAGATGGTGTTAGTAGAGACCTTCATGAAACAGCTGTGCAGACAGTGTCAGTGTAGAGCTGAACGTGCAAGTGTGGTATTGTGTTTCTCTGACTGTTGGCGGGTTACCTCTGCGAAGTCATTATGAACACTTTAGAAAGAACACAGTGTGTGTGTGTGTGTGTGTGTGTGTGTGTGTGTGTGTGTGTGTGTGTGTGTGTGTGTGTGTGTGTGTGAAATTTTGTTTCCTGCTTAAAAAACTCTGTTTCGGAGACACACCAAATGCTTCAGGAAGCTTTCTAGGAGGAAGCTGAGTCGCACACAGGTTTTCGAGTGGGTTGGGCGCTTTAAACGTGGTGAGATGTGTGCTGAAGACCAAGCTCGTTCTGGACGCCCTTCAACATCGCGAAATGAGGAGAACCTTAAAACGGTCCGCCCGAAGATCAACGAGGATCGTCGCCAAATGATCGGCCAGATTTCAGCAGCAACAGGAATCAGTTGGAGCTCGTGCCAGCGGAGTTTGAGGGAAGATTTGCATATGAGACGTGTTGCTGCTAAATTTGTTCCGCGCCTTCTCACACAGGAGCACAAAACCATCTGCACGAATGTGTGTCAGGACTTGAAAACAGAGATTGCACGTGATCCAAACTTCTTGAACAAAGTCATTACAGGGAATGAGAATTGGTGTTACGGGTATGACCCAGAAACCAAGGAAGCGTCAAGCCAGTGGAGGACTCCCAACTCTCCCAGACCGAAAAAAAGGAAGGCAAGAGTGTTCAAATGTGAAGATGGTGATCCTTGTCCTTTCTGATGTTCATGGAATTGTACATCGGGTATTTGTACCCCCTGGCCAGACTGTTAACCAGCACTTTTACTTGGATATTTTAAGGCGTCTGCGAGAGGATGTGAGGAGGAAACGCCCGGAACTTGGCGATCAGTTGACTGGTTTCTGCATCACTACAACGCTCCAGCACACACGGCCTTACGAGTGACCTACTATGTGGCATCTTAGAAGTGGTCTGTCGTTCCCCACGCTCCGTATTCGCCAGAACGTGTGACCTTTTCCTATTTCCACAAATGGAAAAATAAAACGCTAAAAGGGGAGCGTTATGACAATGTGGAGGCGGTAAAAACAGCTTCGCAAAGGGCACTGGACAATATCAAACTTGAAGGGTTCCTAACATGCTTCCAACAGTGGGAAAAGAGACTTGACAAGTGCATCACATGTAATGGAGAGTATTTTGAAGGTGACTGAAGTAATATTGTAAAAAGTTTCATAAATAAAGTTTTTATGACAACAATCCTGTTTCTTTTGGGTCCCCTTCGTACATACATGCATACATACACGCATACACACATACACGCACACATACAACTGTCGTATTTTATGCTCAACGTGCACTCAGAGTTACTTTTGGAACTGTTTATAAAATACAAAATGGCTGCGTTAATACAAAGTTAAGGCATTGTTGTTTTGAAACTAAACAATGGTGATTTTTATGGAAGGGCTTCTTTTATTACTTAACGGACATAATTCGCTCCACTTAAGCTACTTTTCTTTTTTGTCCCTCTCGAGTAGACTTTCTGTAGCTAATATATCCTTTGTTGTTAATTTCTTCTTTTCACGCTCCTTTCTATCCTTCCCCTTCATTCACTTTACTTGGTTTCAATGTAGCAGTTCTTATTTCCATATACCTCTTTTGCCTGTTATTTTTGTCTGATTTTTTTCACTGCCCACTCACGCTCCATTCTTTTCCAGGCCTTTGTCTGCCAAATTAAATTTTCTCGCTCTTTTGTTCGAGCTTTTCCCTCGTTAGCTATTTCCCTTTTTCTCTTGTATCTTTGTACCGTTTCACACAGACGAAGACATAACAGTTCGAGGAAATTGCTTTACGACGTTGTAATCATGACGTCCTGCAACTGTTCAGGAGAGTTTAATGTCATAACGGAAAGTTTGCCATGGTAGCTCAATGGGTTACAGAAACTGGATGGAAACCAGGAGATCCGTGGTTCAAATCCCGGCCGTGGCATTGAATTTTTCATGTTGACTCTATATATCAAAAACCTTAACCTACATACTGCTAGTGTGAAGAAATGAATAATTTCTATCAATTAACTAAAACTCCGTAGTTGTTTGTCTCTCAGCAGCTTAACTCATCAATAAAAATTCAGTAAAAACATCAAATTTTGTATTTGTGTTCAAGATTTTCTATAATTGCACGTAGCTTTTAAAGAAAATTGTTCCAATAATACCAGCTACCCTTTACATGAAAAGGAGACAGAGCTTTTTCATCTTCTAAACTATAATTTTCATTAAAATAGCATATACTTAAAGCCTATTTTCACTTAATACACACATTTTCAAGGGATAACGAATATAAATAGAAGATAATAAGAGATTCGCTTGTGGAGAGAAAACTCGTGGTTCCTACGTCAATCCGTATGCCTGCAATTAAAGTTGAAAATTCTGGGAATAATTCAACCTGTCGCCATAGATCCCTCTGCACTATGAATGCTTAAGAAAATTATCGGAGCAACATATCAGTCTATTTACTAATTCATTTTTGGTATCGTTACTAACACAGTTTTCATTTTTGTTCGTTATTTCCCGCCCTCATATAGAGCAAGAATGACGTCATAGTTGGCTGGTGAGTCTATCTTGAAATCATAGCGCCCTCTACGGAGAAGAAATGGTAATTTTTGGGGAAAGGTAAGCAAATTACAGCGCTCTCAGTGTGGTTGATCTGGTAAATAATAGAACCGGCTGCTCCTTTCACCGCTCAACGGTAATTGTGACGATATCTGGAGACTTTCCAAAACATTACGCTCCGAGGGACTTGTCTGAATGCCGGATAGCGTTGCATAAACTCCTCTATGCAGCGGTTTAACTATATATGTCGCTCCAATTTTAAATGCCGGTATCCCCGTTGGAGGTTTTCCTCTGGGGTTATCTCAAAGATCGGGTTTATTTGAAGCGACACGAGACTTCAGAGCAATTACAGCAGCTAAACATATGAGATAACCACAGATGACCATATGCTGACAGCTACATATGAACATATGTGACAAGAGTAAGGAAGTGTCTTGCTCTCAATGGCGGTCACGTTGAACCATTCGTTTCAAGAAGCGCTGATATTTAATTTGCCACATTGGCTCAGCTTTACTTATTTGTTTACTTACTTAGTTGTGTTCAGCTATTTCTTGCTATTTAGTTTCCGTAAAGCTGTTCACAGAAGTTAATGTTTAACATAAACATAGAGAAGCAGCTCATATTCGGTTGATTTACATTTGTTTCTTGCCCGCCCCTGTGATGTGAGGTAGCGTGTGTGCCTCACACTAAAGAGGTCGTGACTTTGAATCTCGCTAAAGATGAGTTACCTGATTAAGGTTTCTTTCAAGGTTTTCCCTTTATCCTACGAAGACAAATGTCCGGTAATATAGAGGTCTAGGGACCCTGGACTATTTTGAGAATCATATCACACGTTTCATTCATTAATTTACTCATTCATTCAATTATTCATTCATCGTTCGATATTACGTGCACTGTTGAAAGGACAAAAAAAATTGTTTCTTTACTAAAACGTTCTGAAAATAATACCAGCTGTTATTAATTTGGCATTTCTTTATTAAAATATATTAAGTTATATATCTTCACAGAGAAACGCCAAATTGCAAGATATTGTTTGTATTTATCCGTCATTTATTGTATTCATATTAATTAAAACAAACTACAACAGTTATCGTATCTACGCATAAGGCGAAGTTATGCACCTTTATATTACGCGGGCACGAACCACTCTGAAATAGTACACCCGTGTGCAAATTATTAGGCTCATTCATGGTTTTTTTTTTTTTTTTTACTTTGCTTCAGTTTAACATTCAAAATAACAGTTATTTACCGCCGTAACCTATTTAAATTTGTCGTTATTTTTTCCTTGCTATAATATGAAGCATATTCAATGAAATTTCTCTCTTAATAATAACTGGGGGATTTTTCTTTTACTTCTAGTAATACGGTGATAGCTCTGAATTAAGAGCAGCCATTTTCTTCATGCCTGTTTATCCAACTGCTCGGTGAGATTGCTTTCTTTTTGTGAACATAGTAACTGAAGATTGCTAATATTTTTCTTTATTATGTTTTATGGCTAATATATCCTCAGTATTTATTATTAATTGCTCTCAAGCCAGGTAACATCGTGTATCTTATCCTCAGCATTCACATTGATTCAAAAGTGAGGTTATGGGTAAAACTGCTGACTGATCACCAAGGAAAGTATCTATAACTGAGTCTTTTGAAGAAAACTCTTTATTCACAACGTGAAATAGCTATGAAGTTGTGTATTTCACAAAAATCTGTTAGTCGCATTAATCGAGCTTTAACATTCGGTAAGACGTTGACTTCACAAAGGGATGGAAAATGCGGGAGGAAAAGGAGGCTATCATCAAGGATGCAAAGAAAACTTGTGCAGGTGGCAAAACAAAATAGAAGAGCAACCAGCATTGACCTCAGTAATCAACTAAAGCAGTACGGTACAGAAATACCGGCCTCAGTCGTTCGCAGAAGATTATGTGAGGCAGATTTATCAGCACGCAGGCCTCGTCAAAAGGCTAATCTGACAGCTGCAATGTAAAAAAAACTTTAAAATGGGCCAAAGAGATGCAGGAACATCCAGTGGAATTTTGGAGAAAAGTAAATAGTATGCATATTGTATATAGCATAAAATTAAAATGTGTACATGTAAATGTTATGGAAATGAAATAAACAGCCTAAACTTTGTTCCTCTCATTGCTGGTTTTGTTATACTATCTTTGAGCAATTTTAAAACTGTTTAATATTAAAAAGGATTTTATTGTTTAAGGTAATTTTCTCAGATGAATCCGTGTTTGAAATATGTGAAGAGAGCTGCAAATATGTGAGAAGGACAGACAAAGAATCATTTTCCCCTAAGTGTGTCGATCATAGAGTAAAGCACCCAACAACAAAAATGGTCTGGAGCTGTATGTCTGTCCATGGATCTGGAAGATTATACATGGTTGTGGGACTTATGGAGCAGAAACAGTATAACATTGGATTATAAACAAGACTATTTCCGCAAAGTAAAGAATAGTTTCCAAATGGTGATTTTGTGTTCATGCATGACAGTACTCCCTGCCATTGAGCAAAATCTGTAATTCAGTTCCTCAAAGAAAATGTAAAAGTACTGCCATGGCCGGGGAATAGCCCTGATTTAAATCCAATAGAGAATCTGTGGGGTATTGTTAAACAGAGACTGAAAAAATTGTAAATAACAACAAAAGTTCAGCTTATTCAGGGCCTGATGAGCATTTGGCACAGAGATGAAGAAATAAAGGAAAAGTGCTCCACCCATTGTAGAGAGTGTGCCTAAACGCATGAAAATGGTAATAAAGGCTAAAGGAATGCATACAAAATATTAAGAGTTGAAAAATATATTTTGTAATATTATTTCTGTTAAATAAATAGAAAATAAACGGCATATATCAAAAACTTCACCATTGAGTCTAATAATTTGCAGACATCTGTATATTTATCTGCCGGTAGATGGAGACCTCAATGCTGCTGTCAGCACATCAAATACGTTCCCAAGCCGCTATGGGACTCGCTTATAAACTCGCTCCATCAGCGATGCTATTTATGACGTAAAATTTTGCGCGGTAAAATGACAAATAAAAATGAACACCGTGTATATTAACATTTATTAGTTTCTTGAGTTATATTAGGAATCAGGTTATATCAACAGGAGCACTAGAAAGAACTGATTATAAGAGCGGAAGAAGAAAGTATTGTGAAACCAGACCAAGTTAGTTACATTGACGTGACGAATGTTTTGCTTTACGTAATTCCTTTCGCTCTCTTGTACTAAACAGATATCTACTGAACATCGCTATGGGGCACAATCCAGTTTTGAAAAGGACGTGCTACGAATAATTCACTGTGTAGCAATGAAAATGTAAATCGAAAGAAAATAGTTAAATCGTATCAACTCTAAGGTACTGATTGCAAAGACAATTCAAAATTAGCTCTGGTTTTCATTTTACACTGTTTTATATACGGCATTTTTATGTTAAGTTTAAAATCAAATATTATAATGGTTTGTCAGTCATAATAAACTTGTGTGTCTTGTGTCTTGTGTCTTACTTGTGTGCACTATTTTGGATGTAAACAATTTGATACAAGTTTTAGTCATCTTTATCTCCGTCTTCTTCAACTGCAGTGACTGTATTAATGAATGTAATAATTTTTGCATATTTGTTTCCAGATTAACTATTCTGATAGTTGCGTTTCATCAAAAGGTTTAAGGTAATGAACAAAAATGGTGACGCGTTTAAGTACTTAATGCGAAAATTCCCTTACCTAAGTGATGCCAAAGTAAAGCCCACGGATTCGAGAGCTTTTACGGACCATAACTTTGATGGAATCATACAAGGTGATGAGAAGCATGCATGGGGATGGTTTAAGATAGTCTGTTTACAGTTCTTAGAGAACAACCAAGCAATAAATGACATGGAGATTGTAGATAACATGTTGTCATCTTATGAAAATCTTGGTTGCAACATGTCACTGAAAATGTATTTCTTACATCTTCCATTTTCATCTTGACTTCATCCCCAAAGATTGTGGTGCAGTAAGGAATAAACATGAGGAACAATTTCATCAAGATATTACCAGATTTAAGAAGAGATATGCTGGAAATTTGAGCCCCTCTATTTTAGTAGATTAGGGCTGGACTGTCACAAGCAGACATTGGATCCCATACACCTTAGCAATCAGTGTACGCGCACAGTTACTATACAAGTCCAAGCACGACATCAACAAACGTCCATGTCAACAAGTGTACCGAAGCGGTGTGGGTGTGGGTGTGCGTGTGCGTGTGCGTGTACGCGTGTGTTTTTAATTCGTTTATTATACCGAATATGCCATTACATAGTGAGTAATACTATGTGCTTGTGTGCACAGTTACATTAAATTTTGTTTTCACTATTGTATTACATATTATCTCATTTCCTCGAGACTTACAATTCTATAAACTAATATAAGTATTTGCATCCCACTTGACTATTTACAGATTATCGAAGTTGATACTGTTTACAAATTTACTGAAACTTTTGGTGTGTTTTTGTATAAGTTACCTTTTTTCTAGTGTCCAGCGTCCACCAGCCATTGTTATTGCTTTCTTTAGATTTTCCCTTTTTTGTCTAACAGATTACACTCAAAGATTAAGTGGTCCACAGTTTGTTCGTTTTGGTTGCACCTACACATAGGATTGTCACTTATTTTAAATCGGTGGTAGTTCACTTTAGTTTTCCCGTGACCTGTTAACAATGACCTTAGATTTGATGTTAATTTTATTGTAGTTTTCATCCTGTCATTTATGTTGGGAAAATTGGATTTCGTAATTTCACCTTTTGATGTTTGTTGCCATTTTATCATACTTGAGCACTTTAGCCTGCTGATTACTTCACTTTTTGGTATTTTGTTGTAGGTTACTTCTAACACATTATCTTGTGCTGCTTCCTTTGCAAGTTGATCCGCTATTTCATTCCCATGATGTCCTACATGTGCCTTAATCCATCTTAGGTTAATCTTCCAGTTCCTTTCCTGTAGCTTCCCGAGTCGATTCCGAATATTGTGTATTAATGCTTTGTGGATTTTAGGGTTATTGATGGAATCCAATGTAACTTTACTATCAGTATATATTGTTACGGTTCTCTTTTCGTGTTTTATATATTTTAATTCGTCAATGTTTTCTAGGGCTTTAATGATGGCTTGTTGTTCTGCCTGGTTGTTTGAGCAGTTATTGTCCAGTTTATATTTTCTTTGGTGAGCAAGTTCATTATTGATGAATATTGCAACTCCTGATCCAACACCCATCTCACTCTTGCTGCCATATGTATATACTTCTAATGTGGATTCTGGTTTTCCTTCTCTGCCTTTGCCGAGTTTAATTGTTTTGTCAGGGTGTGGCCAATTCCTCAACTCTACATCATGATCTATAATCCAGCTCAAATTCTCTTTTCCCTTCAAGATTGTATATAGTTGCACAGTTTCTTCTACTTTTATTATAATTGGCAACATTCCAACTATGACACAAAGTGCTGTAGTGGAGGTAGTGCGAAAGGCTTTCGCCATTTTGATATTAATAAGTCTCTGGACTCTGGTTAATTTTTGTCTGTTATGCTGCTTCTTAACTCCTTCGATCCAGAGGGTAGCGCCATACAACATCAATGGCAAAATAGCTCCCTTGTAGATGATCTTGATTGCCTCATGAGTCAATCCCCAGTTCAGCTTGGCAGACTTGGATAGCGAGTGAATTAACTTTTTACATTTTTCTTCTACAAAGCTTATATGGTCTGAAAAGTTAAATTTATTATCTATTATTACTCCTAGGAATTTGATCCTGTCTACTTGCTCCAGTATTTTATTATTTAAGTAGATTCTTATGTCTCTGGTTTCTCTCCGCTTTCTTCTTGATATAAGTGTGACCTGCGATTTTGATTCATAAAAATTTTCTTTGTTGTTACCTGCCCATTTTTTATTCCATTCATTTCATTGTTCATAACATTTTCTATTTCTATTGCACTTTCCCTTTTGTTGATATAATCAGGTCGTCCGCAAATGCCACTGCTATTGTTTATGTTGAATAGCTTACATTTAAAGTAGAGTCGTACATTACATTCCACAACCCGAGTCCACAACACGATCCTTGTGGGCAACCCTTTGTAACTTCTCTTTCTCCATTTACAGTATTGATTGTCGATATAGCTGTTCTTTGGCTTAGTTAGTTTTTAACTAAGTTGAATAAGTTTTTTGGGCAGTTGAAGTCTTTTAAAGCTTATAGGATGCTGGGCCACCAAGCAGCATCGAATGCTCCTTTAACATCTAGACTAGCTAGAGCAACTACCTTTCTATTGTCCATGGCTTCTTCTACAAATTCTTTAATTTTCACTGCTGCATCTATCTTGCTTTTTTGTGGGATGAACCCATATTGATTGTTGTTTAATTGCTTTTTACTGTGTATGTGATACGTAATTCTATTTATAAGCAGCTTCTCCAAGATTTTTCCTCCTGTATTTAGTAGACTGATCGGTCTAAATTTGGTGGAATCTGAGCTGTTTTCTTTGCTAGGCTTGACTATAGGTATTACTTTCGCTCTTTTCCAGCATCTCGGGAAATACCCATGTCGCAAGCATACATTGTATATCTCTGTTGTGAATTTTGGGAACATGTTGAAGATCCTGAGGACTAATTTAATTGTAATTCCATCTTCTCCTATGGTTTTGTTGTGGTCAAAGTTTTCTATCACTCCTTTAATTTCGTCTTGGGTAAATTCCAGATCATCCTTTGTACTTATTGGTTCTGTAGCTATTTTCCTTAACTGTTTATGATATTCAGTGTCGTTAGCTTCATCATCTTCTGGCATTAATTGTTCTAGCATACAATTTAGCGTTTCATCAATATTGGTGGTTAAGGTTCCATCCGATTTCTCTATTGTTGTTAGTATTGGTGATACTTTCATTTTCCCAGAACCAGCTTATATACTTCGCTCCAGGGGTTCGTTGATGCTGGTGTGTGTGTGCGTGTGTGTGTGTGTGTGTGTGTGTGCGCGCGCGCGCGTGTGTTTGTGTGTGTACAGTCCGGAACAGATACAGTGTGAGCTACGTTACAATATGCCATCCTTCTCATTGCTTTCGATGTGGGAGTTACAGTGAACAACCATGCACATTCGTAAATTGCCCAATGTGAATTTTCTGCGCCTCTCACTGAAACAATATAAAAATATTGGGAGAAAGTTCGTTCAATGTCACATGACATTAATGGTGCATATGAGTAGTACAAATCATTTTCATGTGCTTGTCCGAGACTTAGTTTATTTCTTATATTGCGCAGCATTGAAAATCCAGTATTTTTGTGTTAAATATCCGACTATTCATTCTTTGCTCGTTACATAGGTGGTGCATTCTCTATATTGTTAATTTTTGCAGACACCTCCTTGAGTGCTTTTATACAGCTCGGAATTACATTCTTCAAGCTGTTTAATGGTTGTTGGTAATACTCAAAACTTTTGATTTATAAAATGGTGATTTTCCAATAATGACTGTGAAAGTAATGCTATTAACACAATATGTAAAACAGCATGCACTCCCTCGAAGACAGATCTACCTGTGTGGGGAGCTGTAGTTGTAATGTTGCGAGCCGGACTATCCCTGCGTGTTGTCCTCGGGACTGACGTCAGCAGTTATACCTGCGAAACTCCTGAACTTCATATCCCTTTAAAGGTGTACGGGCTCCAATGTGTGGTCATAAGGAATATTCCCAAATATGTGTATAAATGTCAAGCCAAGCGATAACGTTCATATTCTGAATTCATCTATTAACAAAATATTTAATTGTATATATTGTACATATGGACAGTTAAAATTTGTAATCCTTTATATATTTGTATCACTTCACTTTCTTTTTTACTTTACATGGTTCTGATACAAAGTTGACTTACAAAGTACTTTCAGTTATGTAATATTGTATCTTATAGGCATAATTTTTAGGACATACGGATACGAATTCCGAAATGTAAGTTCCAGATCCATATTCTGCGAGCTCGTCAGTCGTGTCACCCAGATTTTACCCACATTTAATGAGATTTTGATCGCCTTTCTTAATGAAATAAAATATGGAGTCGGTGACCATGTAAAGGACGAACCTATCCAAAGGTTCCAAGTAGGAGTAGAGTTTAAGTCTTGCTCCCGTTGTCACATACGCCCCCAAAACTTCATTGGCATGCGACAGAGGAGGAGCCTCTTTCTCTAAATATAGCCAAGACAACCAAACCATTTTATCTCTGGAAAAACAACAGCCTCTGTACTTCGATACCTGGGGTATATAATATTTTGTACAACTAATTGCTTTCTTTGATCATTTTGGTTCGTGATCGATTATTATTTTCCGTCAATTTTCCCCAAAAGCTATTTAAACAATGTTTGGATATAGATACAGCTCCTGGATTTTTAGAAATTGCAGTCTTCTCCAGAAGTATTCCTTCGCTTTTGAAAAATTCTTTAATACATGTATTTTTATCTTGTTCGGAAATAACCCAAGCTGGATAGCCACCATCTTCTGCTTTTAGTTTCAGAAAGGTATCTATATATTCTACGAACAAACCTCCTTCCTTCTGTACGGGATCGTATTGTTCCACTTTGTATTCGTAAAATTCGTAAATTTCACGTACTTTAGAGCTCTTTTCAACAGCTTTTCTCACCTCATCTACTACCCAAGTTGCGGTAATTTCGCGTTTCTCGTCAGCGTGGGTGCATGCTTCTTCTTCTTCTTCTTCTTCTTCTTCTTCTTCTTCTTCTTCTTCTTCTTCTTCTTCTTCTTCTTCTTCTTCTTCTTCTTCTTCTTCTTCTTCTTCTTCTTCTTCTTCTTCTTCTTCTTCTTCTTCTTCTTCTTCTTCTTCTTCTTCTTCTTCTTCTTCTTCTTCTTCTTCTTCTTCTTCTTCTTCTTCTTCTTCTTCTTCTTCTTCTTCTTCTTCTTCTTCTTCTTCTTCTTCTTCTTCTTCTTCTTCTTCTTCTTCTTCTTCTTCTTCTTCTTCTTCTTCTTCTTCTTCTTCTTCTTCTTCTTCTTCTTCTTCTTCTTCTTCTTCTTCTTCTTCTTCTTCTTCTTCTTCTTCTTCTTCTTCTTCTTCTTCTTCTTCTTCTTCTTCTTCTTCTTCTTCTTCTTCTTCTTCTTCTTCTTCTTCTTCTTCTTCTTCTCCTTCTTCTTCTTCTTCTTCTTCTTCTGCTTCTTCTTCTTCTTCTTCTTCTTCTTTTTTGTAATTTACGTCCTCCAACGTTGTCATATCGGACAGTGAATGAATTGGGTGAAATGATGCTGAAATGAATCCAGGGTCCATGGAGCTTAGAGTTACCCGACATTCGTCTTGAAGGATAAGGGAAAATCCCGGAATAAACCTTATTTAGATAACTCACCCTGACAGAGAAAGCATGCTTCCTGTTGACTCATTTCAGCACAGGTGCGACAAAGAACGAACATTAGTCTTTGGCGGCAGCCATAGGGAAGAACCGGATGGTAAGAATTCTTAACTGGTAGAACGCGGCATTTAATGACATCTTCTTTGTTTAAAATTCTCTCGATATCTGTACAGTCATCCCTGTTGCATAATTTTGGGTGCCCTATTGGAAATTTGTAATATTTGCAAACGCAAGTATAAAGGGACATTACATCACAATATGCAATCACATCTCCCTCTTCGGTTTTTTTTATACAATTGAGTTGCCTCCGTGCTACCTCCATACAAGCAGTCGCGAAGTACGAGTGATGAATTTTGAACTATGGGATCACGTTGTAAGGTGGGATATTTTTTAAAAATATTTTCGTCAAACTCGCACTACAAAATAACGTGAACAACGTATCCAGCTCCTACAATTTGTTCCAAGCTAGATATGGCAGCGTTGAATCTGTCCTCCGGTGTTCCATCACTGCCCATTATAGGAACATCTCTATGTGGTAGGCACTCGTGTCCCTGCCAGTAACAGCCGTTGAAACAGTAGACTTCTTTCGTCTGCTCGCAAAATCCGTCCACCTTAAGGTTGGGAAGTTCTGGCAGCCTAATTTCTCTACCATTTCCTGCATGCTTTACTATCACGTCTCTTTTCATTTCTTCGTATATATGTCACATTAAGGCTTTTCTGGACTGCTTGTCTGGCTTTCTGTAGTCCCCTTGTGGAATCAGTCCTATCGTGTTTGATTTTAAAAACGTTTTCCTAAATACTTTATTGTATGCCGAAGCAATCGCAAAGTATTTCTGAAAAACGTCAATTTCTCCAATGTCCATAAATGAATATCTGAAGACACAACAAGCCTCTTTTAAAACCGAAACATCAGCCTGACACTATTTTTCCAATTCTTGTTTATTATTAAAAATAGTCCTTTTTGGTACTGTACCATTTTAGAAATTCATTTTTTTCGCTATCCGTCATTTGATCTGTTCCATAATATTTAGATTCTGGATATGGTCCAACGTAATTCAAATTCTCGGGTGTGTTAAAAAATGAGGGTAATACCCTTTAGAGACCGAATTTACTCCAAATGCCTTAGAAAGGCTTCTTAGACTCATGGGTAGAAAATTTAGACTATCCAAGGACACTATATGTTCCATTTTCATCCTCAATATCCTATTTCCGTTCAAAACTAAATCCGGAATCCACTCTGCTACACTACTTTCATTTTTTCTTAATATTTTACTTCTGTTCTTCTGGAATGGCGTTTATCACTGCATAACACATAACAGAATTGAAGTAATTACTAACTTAAAATTTGTTATGCCGAATCCTGGAACATGAATGCATATTTAGTTAGCGAGTTCTTTATACAAAAATATAGATTACATTTTTAAAAATGAAAAATTACAGTGAAGTACTTAAGAACATGATTTTGTATCATTTTATCCTGAAATAAACATAACTAACTCAAAACGATGTAATTTACACACTTTCACTTCAAATTTGTTGTTCAGTGTAATGAACAGAAAGTAGACAGAGGAATAAGCGCAATGCATAGTACAAGAATGAGTAGAAAAAGTGATGCGAGTCCATATATAAGCCTTCCTTTTTCCTATGCATTGTTTTGAATGATATTGAAATGCATGATTTAAGGAAGCATTTTATAGATTTTATTTATGTAAGTGGCACAACTCATCACAAAAGTAATACCTGAATTCACTAAAATAGAAACAGAACATATAAAAGCGATATAGCCGAAAAAGCCCGATGACAAGATACAAATCACCTCTGTTAGACGGATATTTCTTTTTATAATCAGTACTCATAAGCCAATTTCAAATCAGGATATAACTTAACTCTATAAGCATAGTGTTCGAGTAAGATATATTCATTGAAGCCAAATGTGTTAAGATATCGTTACAAAATAGCGTAAGCAAAATATTCTTTAAGTATTAAGTGGGTAATTAATTTAATTTGAAGCAATGAAGACACAGATTTAAGAACACTCATATATAACATGCCGTAAGCCGAGCGGGATGGCTCAGGCGGTTTCGTTTGTGGCCGCATTTGGGATGCTCGGGTTCGATTCCCGTGGCCAACCTAACTGACCCATGGGTTTTTTCAGGGTTTCCTCGGGGCGCTAGGCGAATGCTGGGTAGGCTAATTACATACCCCGAATTCCTGTCCCTCCATTTTATCTCCATTATCATTTCATATCATCTTTAATCTGGTGGTCTGTTTCAGGGTAGGAGTGTCGGCGGGTGTCTCGGCGGTGCATTGCAGGATGCTATACTCTGAGATAAACTACTTCCTCCTCCCGTAGGGCGGTTGCCGGTCTCCGCTCCTCTGCTGGGGCTATTTCGGAATCGCCAGCCAAGGGACCTTTGGGGCTCGGATTGCCTGCCTGGAACCTTTATGGCTCGGCTGCTGGACTCGTTGCCGTCCCGCTGTAGAGGAGCAAGTTCGTTGTGCTTTCCTGTCGGGGGAAGTCTCTAGCCAAGTAAGCTGTAGGGACCCTGCCCTCTGTACTGTCGTGGCTGCTTGGATCGACCGTCTTCTCTCTCCTTCACCTAGTCTTTCCTCCCGGGGGTGCCCCCACGTGTGGTCATAGGTACAATGGGCCCAGCATGTTGGCCTACGTACCGTAATAAAATCCCAATATAAAATGCCGTAAAGGGCACAATGCTCCTTATCCACGAATATTTTCAATGTCTGAACACTTGGAAATTTAGCTTATTTGTTTATTTTAAATCTTGTGTTGCTCTTAGTAGAGTTCACAAGCTCATTTGAAGTGGCATTGGAAGTCATTCATCCCTGTGATTTAGTTTAGGAAGAGCCTTGTAGATGTTCAATGTTGTCTAGGTAGTTTATGGTATCAGGGTTGACATCTTTCCTCATGATCTTTCAGTTTCCTGACATAATGTGTCAGTTGTACAAATTGGAAAATCGAAGAAACACTCCATGGTGAACTCCACAATGTCTACTTCCATTATCTCTCTAGTACGCATCAGCTGTTGAATTTCAATGCCAAATTATTTGGATTTATCATCTAAAGTGCTTGCCAAAACTTGTTTCTGTTCTCATAGGAGCAACCATCCGGAATGAATACACATCTTCTTGTAGGAGCAGCTCTTTTTATTGAAGTTTATAGTGCAACTTATGAACTCATTGGCCGTCAGTACACATATAGGTGACATCTTTATTGCTTGTCACACAACTTGTAAACGCGTGGGCTTGCAACGTTTTGGTTGTGATACTGTTTCGAGACTTGCAACGCAGTCTGCAGTTTCAGATGCATAAGACAGTATTTTCGTTTGCTTTACGTGCTGTTTAGCAATGTATTTTGTATTATTTTCACTAGTTTCGTTTCTTCAGTGCAACATAAGTAGCACATTGATCTCCTGTTTTTTAAAAATTGACCCAATTTCCTTTACTAGAACCTTACAAAATATATTTCCCTGAATTTCTATCACGTTTAATTGAAGTTCCTTATATATTTGATGTACATTGTCTGTAGCATTAGACTTTAGGTGACAGAGTGTCATCAGTTTGATGTCCTGCAAGCGGACGAGTACTTCAAAAACTAATTCAAGCCACCTGATGACTGAATATGATTTCAGAATTCCCTTTCAGTTCGTGGACACTATAGTATCTCTCTGCCCTTTTAGTTCAATTTCTGAAGCATTGTTTCCCATGTTTCTGCTTCTTTTTTATCCACGAACTGGAAAGATATTTCCTCAGTGATAAGGTCAACAGGATATTTGAGAGCCCAACATTTCTCAGGCATTTATTTTCTGTTATTCTGTACAACTTGATGACATAAATCTTCTTTCTGAAGACGTTCCTCGCTTATATGAAGAATTCATTTGCAGTAATTTCGTCACCTCTCGCTCAGTTATAATTGAAGTCCTATCAACTAAAAATCGATTCCATTAAATTATTAATAAGATGTAATGAGTGAATTACCTATGCACTGAATATTTTCTGCCAAGTTCAGTAGATACCTAAAATCTTTTGTGCTGTATAACGTATTTAGCTACAAGATCGTCATTAATTTTATAAATTTGTTCATGTCTGGATATGTTGTAAGCCCTTCATAAGGAATAATTTTCGATAGAACTGTATTGATAGTGAAAACAAATTTAGGAAATATCTGCCTGTATAATAAAAGGTTATTTTCATTGATTTCATGATAAACCAAACTTTCTATGAAATATATATTTGTAATAATTATAAATGAGTTATTTTCTAACGATTGTGAGATGAAAAAGATATCTTCACTTAAGGTTATGACTTCCATTGGTGCTTCTCATGCTATAGATGTTCATTTGCTCGATATTTAAGAGCCATTTCTATAAAAATTTACTTACCCTTTCCATGTTTGAAAATCACCTCTTGAAGGCTTGGTTGTAATGTTTTACTGACTTGCAACTAACAATATGGCGATAATGCTACTTCGGCTGTGTGTATGAGAAGCGTACAAATCTGGACATGTGCACACTTCTTCAAATAGCCTTTCTCAAATATGTCATTTTGTTCGGCAGGTTCAAATATTTGCAGAAGTTTAACCATGATTTGTTGACATTCCACATTTAGAGGAGGAAATATACTGTCACGAAGCCGTTATCTACGATAGCGCAGCTTGTGTACACAAAGAGCCGGCAAATAAAGATAGTTGAGATAAAGGACTTGCTGGCACAGATTAAGTTACGCTTCTGGAATGTGATACAATATTCGGTTTCCATTTTGTTCTGGAACAGTCTCGAATTTATGAATGAGGTATTTAAGAAGGCGACGACTCGCCAAGTGTCAGTCGCGAACAGTTATAAGCAGTAAACAGTTGTAGAGTGTTGTTGTAACGAGAGCTGATGTAATCAGAACGCTGTTTGTTATTGTCATCGACCTTGGTAGATTGTGTTGTATGTGACGTAATGTTGTTACGTGATCATTGAACAGTGTATTTCAACGGACGTAAAGAACATTTTGAATTTCGGCAAACTGGACTTTTAATTCTACGAATCCACAAAGTCACAATATATTATATTCTGCCCCCTATAGTGCACTGGCTGAAGTAAAAAAAAGAATGCACTTGCCCGCTTCCGTAGCGTAGGTGGTAGTGTGTCTGCCTCACGTTCAAGAGCTTCCGAGTTCGAATCTCGGTCAGGGTGAGCTATCTGGATAAGTTTTCTTTCCTGCTTTTTTATCCTGAACGATGAATGTCGAGTAACTCTAAGCTCTTTGCGCCCTGGACTCATTTCACTCTCTTCATTCTTCGTTGGATTTGACTTGACGTTGGAGGAGAAACAAAAGAAAAATCGCTTATAACTTGGTTTTGGAGATACAGCGACGGTATACAACTTGACATTTTTGACGTAGGTATGTACGCTTCATCAGGTATAGCATATGGAGGTATTTTTTAAATTTACGTCCTCCAACGTTAAGTCATATCGGACGATGAATGGAATGGGTGAAATGTTGCTCAAATGAGCCCAGAGTCCTTAGAGCTTAGTTACCCGACATTCGTCTTTCAGGATAAGGGAAAACCCCGGGTAAAACCTTATCTAGGTAACACACCCTGACCGAGATTCGAACTCGGGACCTCTTGAATGTGAGGCGGACATGCTACCACCACGCTACCGAGGTGGACATCATATGGCGGTATATATCACGTTTACGGTACTGCTTTGATTAACTTCTCTGCTTGTCACACTGGAAATCAGGGTTCGGGCTCCCATGATGAACAATTTATATTTTTCTTTTGTTCCTTTTTAATTTAGTGATGTTTATTTTGGTGCACTTGTATGAGCCATCGAAGAACTGCCCGATGAACTTCATCGATGACGAAACTCGTTCCTTGCAGATGTTTCAGCTTGCGTATAAGAGTATACAAGATATGCCGGATGCTTTCATACCTTCCATCGAAAACATCGACACGCCGTGCATTATCGTGCAAGAGAAGAACGCCTTCGCTTAATTTTCCACGTTTCTATTTCTTTATGGAGATTCGCAACGATATTGCTGTTGCACAGTAAGAATCGGCAAACATTGTTTGTGGCTATAAACACAGTGGACATGACCTTTCCTGCCGATGGAGCAATTATGAATATTTTCCACGCATGCGAGGAGGCGTGTCTCCATTTCCTAAAAGCTCACTTGGGCTGTGAAATTACGCTGCCATATCTGATCACTGTAATAATGGAGCTTCTGAAGTCACAACCTTAGACAGAGTAACGCCGAAGAAAGTCCAGAGAAGCTATAAACCTTGAATCTTAGTGCGGTGTTTTCCGATACTGCAGACAATCTCGATGGAATAATCACTAGGTATTTGGATGCCAGCTACTAAGCAGTGTCCGCAAAATGTCTGCGATCCCTCCAAAACAGTTTATAAATTTCCCGGAGATTATCTTTGATATTGATGGTCTTTCTTTCTGGTCAGTATCACCCACGTCTATGTGGCCGTGGTAATATTGTTAGCAGGTTTCAGTTTAGCACGTGACATTCTATTTGGGCTATATACTTCTAGAATTTCGCAGTGAATCTCTGAGTAATTTCAGCGATTTGCCAATTAGCTCTCACTTCCCGTGTGCTTCCACATTGCACCCGCCATCTCACTTGCACACTGTGATGCACCTCTTATCAATAACGTAAAAGAACTATGTATGCAGGAAGCTTGGAACATGAACTCTACTCCTACTAAAGCGTCATTCTTGCTGTGGAATGATTTTAGCGTTGGACGAATTTAGTCTACACAAAACACAGTTTTAACTTACATATCTGAAGTTAGCGGTTTCCTATGTAAGTCGTTTACCAGAGAATAAACGTATATCATTGGAAAGTGTAAATATAGGAAACTGCATTTGATTGAAGAGTCAGTTGCAACAATGTTCAGTGAGGTCTACCCGAAAGTCCAAAGATTCCGGCCTCTGTTACCCGGGAGCGATGGAAAACTCCGGGGGTCTTTCTTTGGAGCATACCTTGAGTCTAAAAAGCCCCCCATCCCATCGACAACAACGTCAAGACGGGTGGAAGTGGATACGCCACTTAGGCGCGTCATCCCTGCTGGGAAGTCTACCGAAAAACCTCGGTGAAGTCGCCTGGTGATCTAGTACACCTTCTACTAGCTCTGCAGGCTAGTACCCGGGACTCCTTAGGCAGCCCTCTGCCCCCTAAGGGCGGCCGAAGCCTGGCCGGAGGTACCGGATTTCTCGCGGGTAACGGGAACACACTGCTCCCTAGGCCGCGCCGTGGCTCAGTGGTTAGACCGTTTGGCTCTGACCAAGGCGGCCCGGGTTCGATTCCAGCCGACCGCAAAGTGAGGTTTGTGGTGGCCAACACGGCGCTGGGGCGGGTTTTCTCCGAGATCTCCGGTTTCCCCCGCCATCTCATTCCACCGGTGCTCCATCTTCAGCTCATGTATCAGTGTCATCGTATGCGGTGCCGTATGTAGTAAAAGCGGGCGTTAAACACTACACACACAGCCCCCTTGAGTCCAACTCAGTCCGAACAACTCCCATTCAGGGAGGGGATGGAATGTTCGGCCCGAGGTTCTTCTAGTAACGTCCGAGGAGTGCTAGGGGCCCGCAGCGCTCGCACCACAGCAGCTGAAGGCGACCGATCCCCTCCTCAAGTGATCACTGTCTTATTCGGATGTCATTTCAGCACCAACTTTATATTACGAGACTGAGTTTGATCACATGGTTTCATTTATGGCCGTCAATCGTGTTAATGTGTCTCTGCAGTGGCCTCAGTATTTTACCTCAGCAGACCAAGGTGCTTGTTGCTTAAGACTCCATTTATCAGCTGCGTTATATTCTACAAGGTGATGTCTTCGGTTCGAGCTGTAAATACTAGAGTTCGTTCATTGTGCATCTCAAAAATAAACGTTATTCAATTCATCTAGGAATATGCGAATTTCATTTAGATCATTCGTCCTGTTTTTAGTCTTGTTTTCTTGTTACTAGTTCACTGGAACATCCACAAAAAATCACGCTTTGACGTATGTAGGTAGACGTTAACCCCGAATCATATAGACAGGAACGCAGACAATTACACGAGAATTTTCCTGCTGTTTCAATTGCAGATAGAGAAGTAGTTAAATGTCTAAGACTACGGGATCGTTCAACTTAATCCTAGGTC
This sequence comes from Mantis religiosa, assembly GCA_030765055.1. Taxonomy (NCBI): domain Eukaryota; kingdom Metazoa; phylum Arthropoda; class Insecta; order Mantodea; family Mantidae; genus Mantis; species Mantis religiosa. Next base: position 235,860,746 of record CM060950.1, read on the forward strand.
GTCAAAAAGAAATTTTCTAACAGAGGAAAATTTGAACAAATTGGTGTATCATCCGAAAAAAGAGGTGTCTAAGACATGCTGCATAACAAGTGTGGGTTTCACAAACCCCCTATTCATACATATACTAAACGTTTAGAAGTTGAAACCCTAAGGAGTGAGTCTAAAATATGAATTAGAAACTCGTGATGAAAATCCTAGGAAACTCTCAGTGCAAATGTACATTTCATAAGATTCGTACTGATAGTGAATAAGAAACACGTAATTTTAGAAAGCACACATACAAGGAACCTGCTGCCCCGCAACATCAGGGGCCGCGCTGTGGCTCAATGTTTAGACCACTTGGCTCTCACCAAGGCGGCCCGGGTTCGATCCCAGGCGACCGCAAAGCGAGATGTGGTGGACAACACGGCGCTGGGGTGGGTTTTTCTCCGGGACCTCCGGTTTCCCCCGCTATCTCATTCCACCGGTGATCCATCTTCACCTCATGTATCATCAGTGACACCGCCTGAGGTGCCGTATTTAGTAAAAGCTGGTGCTAACACTACACACACACACATACACACACACACACATACACACACACACATACACACACACCGCAACATCAGGAGTACACGGTGGGTGTATGTGTGTATTCATGTTTTCCTATTTCCTCATCGTCAGTGCTTTCCACATGTTTCGTTTTATCTACATTAATATTATAAAGAAAAAAACTGTGTGTGCGTACATGCGTGCGTGCGTGTGGAATACCGCTCAGTCGATTTTGATAATTCAATATTGAAGTCCAAGACCTTCTTATGGAAAGTGTTATAAAACAATTCTAATTTCATTTCATAAATAGCTCAAAATTAAAAAGAACTTTTAAAGGCATTGTACTTAAATAAATAATTGGAATTATTTTATAACATGTGTGCAAAGAAAATCTTGACTTTAAGTGGAATTTCCATTTCTATTCCATGGAATAGAAAATGTTACTCTACATGCAAAATAAAGAGAAACGTCATGAAAAAATAAGTATTTTGCTTGTTAACGACGCTGTCAATTATTATGTTCATATCAGCACCGCCAGTGTGCCGAAATTTCGTCCCTTATATGCAGTAAATCTACCGGCATGGGGCTGTTAGCCACACTTAGAAACAATAGCACAAATATCTGGATCCAAGTAATTTTATTACAAATGACTTTTCCGATCAGAAACTTTGGTATTGTGACTTTGTGGGTTCGTAGAATTAATAGTCCAGTGCAGAAATTCCAATATGTTCTTTATTTCCGTAGGAACACACTTTGGTCAACACTTACAGTATCAGAATTACGTAACATACGTAACATACACAAATACAATGCTCAAGGTCCTTGACCACAAACGAAAGAGATCACTTTCAAAACACAGTTGTGCGCGGACGATTGTCAACTTCCAATTCGACTCTGACTCTAACTGGCGATCGTCGCTCCTTTTTATACGTCCATTGATATTTCTGGAATGTTCTGTAAGAAACAAGAGAGCGCAAGACGATAGATGAAATTTCCAGTCATTTATCTGTCTCTTTGTCTGTTTCGGCGAGTTCTTTTATCTCTGCGCTGCATTATCTGTCCCTTATCTCCGCACTGCACTGTCAGTCTCTTTGTGCACGTCGGCCTCTCCTCCTCGCGACAATGCGGTCGGCGACAGTATCATTCCGGGATTGGAAAATCCAGCGCTTTGTATTACATTTGTTTCATTGCATTACATCACCTGTGCTGCGCAACTCACACGGCTCACATCACGCCTTTGGTCAGATCTCTTGACACCGAAATTAAGGGGTACAATGCATAAAGAATCGTAATGGATTTCAAAGGAATGTATATTTGATGTGAAACGCGTGCACGTGCAGTTAAGTTGAATAGCATTGTGTTGAATAGTTTTTTTAACAAAAGAAACGTAAGAAATAGTTTTCTTAGCAAAAGTTCTAAAGGGATAGCACTTGACTCCGTTTGTAAAGTTATTCTTCGGACCCTTAATAATGACATTATCGAGACTAATAATCACAATGGACAAAATAGTCAAAAAGGAGCTTTGGATGAATAAGTGAGTTTTCGAGAAGTGAAAGTGATACACACGCGCACAGCTGTGCACAGTGAGGACAGTGAAGGCAGTCCGCGGCTTGCGGCCGATTAAGAAAGTCATCGTGTCTGTCTTGGTCGAAGGCAGATCAGAAGCGACGGGAGAAGATTTTTGTCGTTTCGTATTTACGTGAAGAACGAATTAAGTTTTATCGAGTAATAAGCAGTCTACATACGGCAACTCTAAACAGTGAAAAATTGGTAAACCTTGGTCGGCAACATTGAATTTGATGTGATGATAAAAAGAAGCAGTCATTAAATCAGTTTAAATCGGGCATTCCAGTGTCATTCCAACCATCCTTACTCATACATATCCACGCATACCCTGAGAGTAAACTGATTGCTCATATCCTGCGCTACACCCATTATATTCGCTTCACTCTGTGATACAGACACGAATATCTTAGATGGTCTCTGGTAATGGTAGCTGATGCACGTGTTGCTTGACAAATGTTCAGACGGAGCTGAAGGACAACGAACCGTTCAGTGTCCTCATGACTGACAAACACAATCCAACTGCTTGGAAATCGCATATTCACCTCATGTCAAGCATCTAAGTGGAAATGAGGTGGCGTCCCAGCCTACTGAAAAATAAATCCTTGATATCGCCTTCCAAATATCGAAGAAGCCATCACTGTAACAGCTTAGATAAGAAATTCCTGTGATTGTGTGGGTTCGAGAAAAAACATTTAACCATAAACCGTTGCGTGACTGCTATCGTAAAAACATACACACATTCACTTTGCAGGAATTGTGTACATGCTCCACATAAGTGATAGCAGGCGTGAAAAACTAGCACATAAAATGCCTATTTATCTTCAGCGTCTTTCTTTCCTACTCACTTAAAAGAAGACAGCAGTTGTACTAACCACGAAACTGATTTTAGTTTCATGTATCTGGTATTTGGGTGTCAATAAGGCTCAGCCATTCTAATTTATGTTCGGATCAGTTATTTGTAACAAGAATAAATACAGTGACGACTTTGCAACTGAAACACAGATAAACAAGAACGAATCGAATCTGCTGCCAATACCAGCTTATTTTAATAAGAAGGTGTTTTGCTTCATTTTCTCTGCGTGTTATAATGGAAATTGTTAACAGGGTATATTAAGCAATTAAATACGCCAATCAATAATTTATAATCAGTAGCTGAGCAGATTATTTTTTTCTGTGATCATTGATTAAAAGTATTTTCCTAATTGATTAACTCAGTGAGGAATCTTTATATTCACCTGCTTCACCTTCTTCGCTTTTGGTTTTACAGGCCATATAAAAGCAGAAGTACGGTTGCCCAGCACTAAGGGCACTATGAGTATGTGATGAAACAAGATGGTATAGTACTGGGATGAGATCTACAAGGTTGAATGTACGCTACACATAGAGCTATGAGGTACCTTCGAACAATGTTAGGTATCAACACGCAGTTAAAGTAAAGTAAAATAAACTGGGGAAAAACTCTTTCAGTGGGTGCTCTGACATAAATCAGTTATCAAATAACAAGCGTCTCACAAATATAAAATCAGTTCTGTATTTTATACAGCCATCACTTGTTTCCTTTCTCGATCAACGGAATCACAGAAATGGATATCATTCAGTGCTTAGCTGCAGTTAAAGGTTTTCTTTTATTTCGTCGTCCGAAAGTAACAATTCTTGTAGTACTGATTATGTCAACATTGAGATATGATTGCAAGAACCAGCAAAGAAGTTGCAAATGCCTGCGTGTTCGAATGAAAGGCAAAGCTGACTTGTCACTGGAAGTTTCTGGGATAGGTTCTCGGCTGGTGGGGATGTGGTTTGGGAATATTTCGTCAATTTGGAGTATCCCCAATCCTTGTTAGACTGTATAATTTTAGAGTTTTGAAAGTAATAGTGAATGTACTTGTGAAAATAAGGTTTAAAGAGCTACGTATACAGTAACTGAACCCAAAAAACTTTGGAAAACTACAAATGTCATCAAGATTTCAGCGCAGAATATGACCATGGCGTTTAAAAAATCAGCGTTGGCGGTGGCGGAACATGTCTCTGTACGTTCAGCATCAAATTGTGCACAGTGACAAGAGAGATTATTCAGCATATTGAAACACAAGTAGTTACTTCTTCGCAAAAGATAGATCATGTCTACCTAATCTGTATGTCATCTTCCCCTTCTTTCTTTTTTTAAGAAATCTACCCAACCTAAACTGGCAGCTAAACACAATATCTTACAGTGTATCATTAAATCTATCATTACGAAATGAACGACTCATTTGGCGTAGCAGTAGGATAACTACAGCCGAACTTAAACGGCTGGTCCGGCGGATTTCGCGTCCCATTTGGATTGGCAAACCCCAATACGCATGTGCGTTATTAGGAAAGCGGTGGCAGTTCTTGTTCTTACACTATTATTCTACTATAAAAGAAAACGCCTTATAATCTTCGCAAAAGTTAAAGGCATATGGAGGTGAGCCTTACTGCCGTCTCCAGCGAATCCTAAGCTTGCCGCGCCTAACAGCGCTGCCGAAAGTGGTACACGCAACTCACGCGCCTGAACTGAGAACATTATCTTCATTAACTACGCTTGGATATTAATATTTGAAAATGACAGATGCCAATCTCATAATAAGAAAGAATTTTAATGTTCTACCATGACCGTACAAAAATTCAAACCCGGCAATACTTAGAACGCGAACGATGCACGTTTTACCTTTCATATGGTTATGGTTACCCAACATCCATTCCCTCAAAACAGAAAAATCTGAAGAAAAAAAAACAACACTTCTTATGGCAACACTTATCTAAAGCATATAAACAGTTCGCCTACTACACGCAGTTTGGAACAGTTAATTTTCGGATCGTTTTCAGAGTAAGGCTTTGTTATTTTTCTAAAGTGAATGGCATCGTTAAGTCGTGAACTTAATTCGAGTTGAAATATTAGTATACACATATTTTCTCCAGTGTTTGTGGTCCGAATCTGTGAACATGTCCCTAGAAGGTGGGATAAATGATTTTTCGATCAACAAACGTGAAGTGATTCATTCTCGGGGCAGAAGAACTATATTTAATATGAACAAGTTTTTACGAAAGCTCTCCAATTCAGAATATAGGGAAAGTGTGGATTTTTCAAAAACCCAGCAATTAACTGTAGACGCTTGTGCTGTAGGAGTGCACATGCATTGTCACGAAATTGTAGTGAGGCAGCTTCATCCTTAGGAAAAAAAGGAGCGGACAAGACTCACGAAGTTGGAAAGCGAATTAGTGGATTGGAAACCGTACTTGCCGTTCCACTACTGTGACGTGTGTCAAGGAAGTATTTTAATGTTCTAGGAATATTTAATCTGTTGTTTAATTACTGAAGAAATAGGCAGAGCCTCTGCTGGCGTGTAAAACGAGCTATGTACGAAACTTCTGCCAGTAACCCCACCACACTTGGCAACAGCGCCCCGCTTGAGCTTTGGCCATCGTTCATATGGCTTTAACTTTTGCGAGCGGGATAAAACAGTTAGAGGAGGCATGTTCCAGGCTCTAAAATTGCCAACATTTACTCCAAACAACACTTCTAAAGTAATTATATCGTCCTCTTTCACTTATATCACTATTTTTTTCGGATACGAAGTACAAAACTACAGAAACGCCCATGTTTTCTACTGACTCGCGCACGAAGAGAATTTTCTAAAACTGCTTTATTTGCATTTAAGTTATATAAAAACACATATTTCCTCTTACCTCTCATTATCGAATTCTTAGGAGCAATGCAATATGTAGCTCCTACATCCACCATGTACTAAATAAATTACACTTGCGGGGGTGAAACTTGAAGGGCCTCAAATGTATGTGTGACTGTGCTTGTATGTGTAAATGAAATCACGGTATTAAATTCTGGCGTAAAATACAGTACTTCCTCTGTTTACTTGGTGGTAAATTCTAGAGAAATAAAAGGATTTTAATGCAGCGGATTTCAAAACAGGATTTCCGTTGAAATCTAAGTAACAAGTTTTGGGATAGAATACAATACTTCCCCTACTTACTATGGTACACGGTACAGAAGAAGAAAAGGCATTTAAACTTATATTTCGATCTTTCTTTGTCGGTATTTTTACAGCAATCGACAATATTTGTAAAGTATTTACAAACACCTAAGCAATTGTTAACACTTATTTTGAGAAAATTAAGACAGATGTCTTTATTAAGATAGTTTATAGTCGCTTTAACTTAGAAAGTATTATCGCTACTTTAACAATATAAATTACATTACGTTGCATTATTGCAAAATAGGTCCATGAAAAAGAGTGAACATTTAACTAGAGAGGTTACATTACATTAAATAAAGTACACTATAAAAGTATAAGAATAAATACAAGGAATTAAAGGTCAGTTGTAACTTCAAGATCTAATTTTGAAATATAAACGAATGTCTGAGAAACGTGAGTCTTCTGCACTGAGATGGCGAAAAGAAGGCCTCACTTATTGTTGGGTATACCATGCTGTCGGCGCCAATGGTTGTAGAGTACACATTCAAAAATCATGAGCTTGACAGTTAGGCTACTGCTACAAGTTGTGCATCTGGGATGTTGTTTCTTCTCAAGAAGATAGCTGTGAGTTATGTTAGTGTGACTTATTCTTAATCGGGATATCAGAACTTGATCATGCCTGGACAGTGTATAGAGGTGATGTACTATGGCTTCTGATGTTATTTCATGCAGTTTACTTTTGGAAGATTTAAGCGAATTCATCCTCCACTGCTGATATATTTCTTTTTGATGAATGTAATGATGTCAGTATGTGATGTAGGTATTGTAGGATCACACACAGGGAGACGTATAACTTCTTTAGCTGCTTGATCAGCAGATTCATTGCCATTAATGACACTATGTGAAGGTATCCACACAAATATAACTGGTTTACCTTCTCCTATTATTTTATTAAAGAGCAACTGAATTTCTTGTGCAAGAATGTTGGTTAACGATGGCCTCGCAATTGCCTTTAGAGCACTTTGTGAATGAGAGAAACCAATAAATGAGTTCCTGCAGGTGTCAGTATTTAGAATTACATTACATTAAATTTAGAATTAAATTTTCGGTGGACTTGTTCAGTTTTGAAAAAAACAACTCCTCAAATGTTGCATTAGAAGGACTAACCGGACACTCGAATATTATCCCAAAAGCGTCTTACATAAATTTTTGGCTAGAATGCAATACTTGCTTTACTTATCAGCAGGTAAGAAGCTAAAACGATCTTTATAAGGAGGACCTCAGAACATAATTTCCGTTGAAATCTCTTTGTGGAAGTTTTGATTGGAATGCAATACTTCCTCTACCGACAACGTCCATGAATCAAAATCTTGTGACAACAAGGAATGCCCGGAACGTTTCAGTGGAGATGAACAAAAAGTGGTAATAAGTTAATTCATCTGTAATTAACGCACGAATTTTAGTACAGAACCACCGAATAACACACACACACACACACACACACACACACACACACACACACACACACACACACACATACATCAGGGGCGGTTCCTTCTTGATGCGTTTGAATCGCCGAGTCACCAACTTGTTTCCGAATAACTTACATGTTTATGTTTTATGTTCTAGCATTTAATTTTCTATTATAAAAGTTCTCCAAGTTATATTTTGTAATGGAACCGCTCTCTTGGAGCTCACGTGTCGATAAATGCAGCTAGCATACTTCCCGACTAGTGATTCGTTATTAAAATTCCAATGTGAATGTAACCCATGCATCGGGTGAGGAGAGGTTGGAGGGGCAGAATGCATTGCTGGTTACCATGGCTACGGATTTGATTCATAGAAGCCGTATATTCCGCACCAACTCGTGTTGTCAGCACAATACAGGACTTTCTTCCTACTTTTTCGTTTATTTGAAAATAAATGTGCTGTTAAAAGTAATAACCCGGTTGAAGCGAGCCCCACCAGTCGCGTGCTAATGTTTATTAGCAGTTTGCATTCTGTGTAAATTTGTTATGTGATCAGTGATTATTCTCTGATATGTGAAGTGTTTAAATTCTTCACATTTAAGGGATTTACGATGAATCCAACACACGACTTGGTGTGTCTCCAAACACCCGACAAAGGCGTCGTGGTAAATGTCGGTTGGCCAACACCAGTGCTATGTTTAGAAAAAACTTTGTGGTGGAGCATCTTCAAAATACACCGGGAAATTTAAGACTCGTTGGTATGAGGAACAGAATTGTCTTGGATTGAAGGAGCTGAGAAAAACACTGAGAAAAGCAGACGCTCTTCGGGTAAGCTCACGTCCATTTATTGCTTAACAGGCTTTTCATGCAATATCCCATTAGGTAAGTAGACAAAAATGACGTTTCGTGGCCACAATGAAAGCGAGGACTCTGCAAATAAAGGTAATTTTAAGGGATTTCTGGATTCATATACAGAGGGAAGTCCCATCGAAACTCAAAACCACTATTCCAATACACAATCTGGTTTTGCGATGCTGATTTTGTGAATTTAGTTTAGCCAATTTTCCGAGTCACCTAATCAACTCGCCCAAAGTCGCGCACTGACACACAACAGAACACAACACACACAACACACACACACACACACACACACACACACACACACACACACACACACACACACAACACACACACGTGATCTGTGGCCCGTATATATAAGGAACACATTTTATTACGTTCTAAAATACCAGTGAAGTATATGTATTTACGCCAAAGAGGAAGATAGCCCAGTCCATTATTGCTTGACTGACTCGGCTAATTTCGTTTCAGGCGTTCATTGAACAAAAGCAGATGGTTGGACAACTCTTAATGGCTTCTCTTCTTAAAAGAACATCTGTTGTTGTGTATTGCATTGGGTGGAAAAGCCACATTTAATGAATCAAGAGAACTGGGACGGAGATCAAAGTCTGATGCTCCAGGCCGTATATGGTACAGCAGCTGCGTTATAAAGAATGGTCGATCTCTTGCTTCTGTTCCTCAGGGAAATAATGCCATTGAATGAGCTTGGCCATGCATTCACTTTACGTGCTTCGTTCCTTCCCTTCCTTGTAGCCTATAGATGAAATTATCTCATCACATCACTTCCTGGGGAATTGCCTCTATAAATATCGATGAATTTCCCTTCACTAATCAGCAGCCTCAGAGAGTTCCCTTAAAGAATGTGCCTGTCTCTTCCCTCCCCCTCCCATATGCTCACAATGGGACGATCTAGTTTGAGACAGATTATTGTCATGTTAGTAAACGCTGAAAACCCTTAATGAATTATATGGGCACGACAATTTCAGTAATGAAATAAGTACTTAAACTGGCTGGCCTAGTAGCTCAGTCGGTAGAGCACCTGCCTGCCGTGCTAGGGGTCCCGGGTTCGATTCCCGGCGGTGGGGATGGGGATTTTTCTCCGATCAAGATAATTGCCCATCTTCCCCAAAGTCTGGAAGTATGAATGTGTGTGTGATCTAATGATTAAAACCTAACGAATACGGGTTAACAACTTCTGGATGTTCCAAAGGAGAACGGCTGCCGATATGACCATTGTAGTTAAAGGCGAGGTATAAATGGAACAAGTAAAAAAAGAAGTACTTAAACAAAAACCTGTAAAATTGTCAAAAGCCAAGTTGACAGATCACAGCATCGTCAATTGTTTCTTGAAAATTCCAATAGATACCCAACCCACAATGCAATTTATACTGATGGTTTAAAATTTGAGGAAGGAAACGGTTTTGGAATAGTATATCCTAATCATACCATGATATTTCGGCTTCCGGATTTTTACACTCTCTTTTCTAATAACCTCCTTGGACTTATGGAATCTTGAATACTGACACCTGCAGGAATTCATTTATTGGTTTCTGTCATTTACAAAGTGCTCTAAAGGCAATTGAGAGGCCATTTTGACCAACATTCTTGTACAAGAAATTCAGTTGCTCTTTAATAAAATAATAGGAAAAGGTAAACAAGTTATACTTGTGTGGATACCTTCACATAGTGGCATTCATGGCAATGAATCTGCTGATCAAGCAGCTAAAGAAGTTATACGTCTCTCTGTGTGTGATCCTACAATACCTACACCACATACTGACATCATTACATTCATCAAAAAGAAATATATCAACAGTGGTGGATAAATTCGCTTAAATCTTCCAAAAGTAAACTGCATGAAATAACATCAGAAGCCATAGGACATCATCACCTCCACACACTGTCCAGGCATGATCAAGTTCTGATACCCCGATTAAGAATAAGTCACACTAACATAGCTCAGATATATCCGTAGCCTAACTGTCAAGCACATGATTTTTGACTGTGTACTCTACAATCATTGGCGGCGGCAGCAGTATGGCATACCCAACAAGATAAGCGAGGCCTTTTCTTCCCCATATCAGTGCAGAAGACTTATCAAGTTTCTCAGAGAAATTCGTTTATATTTCAAAATTTGATCTTCAAGTTACAACTGACCTTTAATTCCTTGTATTTATCCTTATGGTTTTATAGTGCACTTTATTTAATGTAATGTAACCTATCTAGTTAAATGTTCACTCTTTTTCATGTACTTATTTTGTATAGTGCAACGTAATGTAATTTCTATTGTTAAAGTAGCGATAATACTTTCTAAGTTAAAGCGACTACACACTATCTTAATTTAAAAAATCTGTCTAAATTTTCTTACAGAAGATTAACAATTGCTTAGGTGTTTGTAAATACTTTACAAATATTGTCGATTACTGAAAAAAATGCCTAAAAAGAAAGATTGAAATATAGGTTTAAATGCCTTTTCTTCTTCTCTACCGCGTAAGTGGGGCAAATATTGCATTCTATCCCAAAATTTGATAGTGTTTTGAGGTCCACTGCATTAATATCTTTTTATTTCTCTAGCGTTTACCACCAAGTAAGCAGAGGAAGTACTGTATTTCACGCCAAATTTTAATACTTTGGTTTCATTTACACACAGACACACAGACATTTAAGGCCCTTCAAGTTTCACCTCCACAAGTGTAATTTATTTAGTACAGGGTGGATGTAGGACCTCGATATTGCATTGCCCCTAAAAATTGATAAAGAGAGTTAAGAGGAGATATGTGTTTTAGATAACTTAAATGCAAATAAATAAGTTTTAGAACATTTCCGTCGTGCGCGTGTCAGTAGAAAACATAGGCGTTTCTGTAGTTTCTGTACTTTGAATCCGAACTAAAATAGTGATATAAGTGAAAGAACGATATAATTACTTTAGAAGTGTTGTTTGGAGTAAATGTTGTCAATTATAGAGCCTGGAATATGCCTCCCCTACCTGTTTTATCCCTCTCGTAAAAGTTAAACCCATATGAACGCTGGCCAAAGCCCAAGCGGTGCGCTGTTGCCAAGTGTGGCAGAAGTTCCGTACATAGCACGTTTTACACGCCAGCAGAGGCTCTGCCTATTTTTTCAGTGCTTAAATAGCGCATTAAATATTCCTAAAACATTAAAATACTTCCTTGACACACGTCACAGCAGTGGAACAGCAAACACGGTTTCTAATCCACTAATTCGCTTTCCAAATTCGTGAGTCTTACCCGCTCCTTATTTTTCTAAGGATGAAGCAGCTTCACTACAATTTCGTGACACTGCATGTGCACTCCTACAGCACAAGCGTCTACAGTTAATTGCTGGGTTTTTGAAAAATACTCACTTGCCCTATATTCTGAATTGGAGAGCTTTCGTAAAAACTTCAGAGGTTCTGCTCCCATTAGTTCTGTACCCGTAGGACCAAGGACCCGGGCCTCCTTCGACCAGGGAGTTACCGAGCTGTCCGAATAGGGCGCCCGGTGCCTCCGTGGGGCTTTCCATAGGACAAGACCTAGAGACTATCAAGCGCTCCCCCCATCTGGTGCTGTGGACTCAAGACGGGATGGAAGTGGATACGCCACTTACGCGCTCCAACTCCAAAATGGGAAGGCTACCGATATGACCTCGGTGGGGCCGCCTGGTGATCTAGCACAGCTTCTACTAGCTATGCTGGCTAGTACCCGGGAGAATTAATGGCTTCCCTCAACCCCGTCCGGAGACGTACCCGATCACCCACGGGTATCGGGAACCAGTGCGCCCTCGAGTCCAACCCAATCCGTACAACTACCAATCAGGAAGGGGCTCGAATGTTCGGCCCGAGGTTCCTCTAGTAACGTCAGAGGTACCACGAGTGCTAGGGGTCCGCAGCGCCCGCATCTCGGCAGCTGAAAAGGGCGGATCCCCTCTCCTACGGGGAAACTATAAGAAATGATATTTTTCTTATAAATTGTCCGCGATCGCGATTTCATTTAAAACTTGTACACATCACCAGCCGGAAACAACAAAGCTGTCGTCATCGTTACGAACGCTAGATGTTACTATGTTCTTGTTAGTACTACCATCTAAAAATAAAACAAATTTAAAAGCAGAATCGATTTCCGGTATTTCAAAATTCATTACGCGACATTTGTTTTTAAAATAAATATCTTTTCCCAAGCCATCAAATCTATCGTACCATTTATTTTTTTTTAATAACTTAACTTCTGGATTTACTTCATGGTTATCTAAATGACCAAAAATAGTCTGCTACGGCCAAATTATCGGTCTCTTTACACTAAATGTTACGAAAATGTTCATTCGTTCTGGTTCCTAAATTACGTTTGGTCTTTCCAATAAAAACTTTATCACAATCGAAACAATTAAATTAGTAAATACCAGATTTCTTCTTATTAAGAATTTTATATTTTTATAGAAATTCAATAAATATTTAATAATATATTTATTTTGAGGAACTAGTGTTGTATCTAACTCTTAAAGTATTTTTTGAAAACGTTTATTAACCCAAGAATGGTGAGAACTTTTTTACAATTACAAAGACGATTATAATTTTAAAAATATTTACCTAACATCCTTGGGTTGGTAAACGTTTTCAAAAGAATTTTAAACAGTTTAGTGTCACTTTAGTTCCTCAAAATAAATATATTATTAAAAATATATTGCATTTCTCTAAAAATGTGAAATTCTTAATACTAAAAAATCTGGTATTTATCAGTTGAATTGTTTCGATTTTGATAACGTTTATATTGGAAAGACAAAACGTAATTAAGAAACCAGAACGAAAGAACATTTTCGTAACATTTAGTGTAAGGAGACTGATAAATCGGCCGTAGCAGATCATTTTTAGTCATTTAATCATGAAATAAATCCAGAAGTTAAATTATTGAAACAATTAAATGGTGCAATAGATTTAATAATGTGGGAAAATATATTTATTTTAAAAAACAAACATGGCGTAATGAATTTTGAATTCCGGCAGTCGATTTTGATTTTTAAATTTGTTTCATTTTCAGATTTTGGTAGTACTAAGAAGAACATAGTAACATCTAGCGTTTATAGCGATGACGACAGTTTTGTTTGTGGTTCCGGCTGAGGATGTGGAAGAACTGCTATGAAATCGCGATCCCGAACAATTTATAAGAAAAGTGTTGTAATTTCTTATAAAATCAGTGAAGTTTAAAGTTAGAAATTATTATATTTGTATACACTACTGATATAATATTATATATACACATTTACTTTTAATCAAAATATCTTAAAGGCGTTGTTTTTAATCAAAATAGTCATTTCTGTAGGTAAAACCAACTTTTCTAAGAACATAATAATGTGGTGGGTATTTTCTCTGTCAGATTCTTTAAAGATGTTGAACTAAAATACCAAGTTTGGTATTTAACCTACGTTTCTTTCCTGATTATAATGAGACATATACAGATAGTTGAAAATATTTTTCAAAACTTTTGTTTCCAATGAAGTCTTGGTATCGGCCTTTGGCTGGAGTGTATATCTTTTCTACCCACAATATACGTGGTACAGAAGATAAATGGAGTAGACAGTGGAGGACTTCATTTAAAAGTGACGCTGTAGGCCAGACATGGTGGGCATGTGTACGTCGCAGGCCACCCAGACAGAGGTAGTGGAGTGTTTACACTCTCTGAAATCCTCTTTGCCCATCCGATTTGCATTAATACTTAATTGTCCCACACTCCAAGCAGAGCAGCTTTCTGCGAGTACAAAGACCGCAATTATACGTGACGAACAAAAGAATTCCCATTCTTATCAAAATTCTTATCTTGTTTCTTAACTGCTCCCTTACTTTAAAAACCAAATACGACCTTTGGTATTAAGTTTAAAAGTATAATACCTTGTTCAAATCTTCAAAACAAACTCAAAAGCTATCAGACTGCTGATATGCACTGCGAAAACGTTGTGTAAATGACTATCAAACAATGCAGCAATGATGTGTTCCGCTTGTTTGCTTCTAAACTGAAAAAACCTGCATTACAGTACAACCCAGAAGTGCTTTATCACCTATCCCTTTTTATTTCCAAAACCTTCCACACCATTTCTCAAACTACCATTATAAAGTAATTTTTAAATATTAATATACGAGGTGAGTCACCTGCCACTAACTATTTTTGAATTTATGCAATGTGCTAAGCAACACATGTGACTTGTGCCTTCTTGAAATCATTCTTATGGATGATTTCCACAACAGTTTATAGAAGAGGGGTAGATAACTCAGTGCATAAGCGTTATATGGGACAAATCAGTCACGATGTATGTCGATTCCAAAAACATCATACCAAGATACAGAGAGCTGCAGTGATAATTTAGAGGAGTTTACAAACTTTTATTCATTAGCGTACATTCAAGCACAACTTTAAACACGCCCTTGAAGGAACAACCTACCACATGCATCAGTTGACAATAACATTAGAGCACAACATGGCTGATCTACACAGTGGGACCAATTGGATTTAAATCTTCAGCCAATACGTGTTTTCGTTGTACAGCCCTGTCACAATTACTAAGAATTAAGTTTATTATTTTCGCTTCTGTCACAAATTACGGCACCTTTAGCTCATATAGTAATTCTAGCGTTGGATGCAGTTTTTTTTTTATTTGTGTTAGAGCTATGAAAACGAGCTCAACACACTGTATGAAACTGTAAAAAGCTGTGAAGATTTCAGGTGGGCCTTAGTTCCACGGTTATTTATTCGTGTAGGAACCTTCCCTCGAAAATTAGTGTTGGCTGCATGGTATTATACAGGTTACTTCATCACTCTACCACTTTAACTTGGGTTTAAATCCTTCGTGGTCAGTTCAAAACTTTTATTACGCTCTGTTTTACTTCTTGGGGCCTATAACTTGATATTATAACACAAATACCATTTTGATAACATTACAGGCGTTTACAAAATACAGTGATAGCCACGATGTCTACTGGCACATAGTTATAAATGTATAGTTTGTAGTAGATACTTTATTAGGGTTGGTATTGTGCTTGACCCATTCAACCAAGTATCACGCCTTTCAGAAATGCAAAGTGTAACATAAGATTTAAGCTTGAAACAAAAGCTATTAAATTAAATGTCGTCGAACATACTCCTAAAAATGAAAGCCAACTGCGTAACATGGTATACAACACCAGATACGGTAAAGATAATAAGGACTCACAAAATTAAACATGATTCCTAATTAAAGATAAAGATAGCCTGTAGTTTCCCTTTTAAGGGCAAGGGCCTCTCCAGCGTGACGGTGAAGATTCCTAATTTATCGGATTGTCATTCTTGTGTTTTTGGCTGACAAGAGAACCAGCATCAACAGTGAATAAATTAGTAACTAAAATACAGACAAAAAAGACTAGGAGAAAGACAAAAACCTAAACAATTTTTACGTCGTTTCGTACCTAGGCCTTGTATCTCCATGCGTATTCCAGCAACTAACTAATGCACGCGGCCAGATGTCACGTGACCTATGTCGCTGTTTGGGCAAGCACAATTTACCCCCTTGATATTATTATATGCATGTAAAACCGTCGTTTATTTAAGCTTTTCACAGCTTTCTTGATCTTCATTCAGGGCTGTAAGTATTAATGCTCTGTGCGATATTACTGATTAGAAGGGCAGAACTTCAATAACGGCGTTTGTGCTGAAAAGGTCAATGTTTTCACATTAGACTGTAAACTGCGGGTTGCATAGATAAGAATAAATAGGGACAGCTGACTCACCTGGTATACACAGTAAAATTTGGATGTGCCACCTTGCACGGCTAAACCTACCCATTATTCAACTAAATATTCTTTTAAAATAATGTTGTTCTATACACTTCACGTTTAACAAAATAAAGTTTGTAGAATTGATTTCACTACATATTTCTTCGTAGGCCTAATGGTAATATGGTAATGCAGTAGGCCTAATCGACAGTAAACTCTTTGTAAGAAACGTATGGAATCTGATTTTTTTCTGTTTGTATGACCAAGAGCTAAATAAAAGAATAAGGACTTACCTGGAGAAAAATATAATTATTCGAAAGGAGTACATTGGAATCCGCCTTATCTGCCAAATAAAAAAGGAAATATAATTCACATAAGTTATTTTACCCATATTTACATTTTTGTGTAGTGAGGTCTTGTATATCTCTAACGGATTATTAGCTATGCAAAATTCATTCAAAAAGAAGAGTATTTCAGAGGCAGTTCCGAAAACATTCAAGATAGGCATTTCATTTGTCAGAAACTATACATATGCTATTTTATCCCATTCAATCAAATTATTAGCGATATGATGATATAACAAAGCTTTAACCCGGGATCACTCGCGTCATTTGTCACGCTATCACACGCGTGTTAATTTTTTTTCTAACAAAATGTATTTATGTTAATATATACAGGATGTTTTAAAACGACACCGAACGAACATACAGAAGTAGTTGCTCAAATTCGTTGTGGCATATATAGATAGCTTTTACCGCCAATAGAGCCGCATACAAATGCTCCAGAATGAGTTTAGATTAGGCAGTGACAGGAACAACGACGCATGCCTCACGCTGTAAGAGCTCGCAGGTATAGGTCACACGCCGTGCCGCGTGCTGTAACTGTAAGAATACCGATATACTCCGCAGTAGCTTGCTTGCTACTATTAAGAATTTCTTTGTCTTATGAAACCGCAATAAAGAAACAATTGCTTAGTAGTTGCTTATGAGTGTGTAACGTATTCCAAAATTCCGTTATAGCAGTCCATGATGGCAAATAAGCTGCTGGATATATGCAACTTATACCTTTTAGAGGAAAGTTAATGTTACTGAGGTTGAGGATGGAAGCATTAAATAATAACAGGAACAGAAAGCAACATCAAAAAATTATAGAAAAATTAACCGAAGCTAAATGACTTATCCAATGAGGGGAGCATTTTATTACACGTGTTTGGTAATACAAAATAAAGCGTTTGTAACTGAATAGGAAATTGTTGATATTTACGTAACTGGTTGAAAGTATTATAGAATTAAGATCACAACAAAATGCTCTTAAGTTAAACAAATAAATATTATCATTAATGTAACTATATTTTCAATTCATATTTTTAATAAAACTAAATTAATAGCGCGTTCGTTGAACTCCCTTCAGCTCTTCCATCTATCAAAAGCATATCCGTTATTTCGGCGTTCACATAGCGCTCTATATTGCTTGGATTTGCAAGAGCAAACTTCCAACTGTTCAAGTTATTAGTTGACTTTTGTACAAATAATTGCCCTTTGCCTGAAAGATAGTCTAGGATCACTGATAAAGAGCAAGCAGTAATGCTTTTGTTTTCGTACGTTTTCGTACGTCCCAATAAAAACTTTCGAGGTTCGCACACCAGTGGTTCCTGCTCTGCTTAATCACATCATGTAATATTTAATGCTGCATAAAGTTACACCTAACAGAACATCGAAGCTGCGACACCGAAATATATTGTGACTGTGGGTTCGTAGAATTAAAAGTTCAATTTGCCGAAATTCTAAATGTTCCTTATTTCCGTAGAAATACACTGTTTAATCCTCACGTAACAACATTACGTCACATATACAACACAATCTTCCAAAGTCAATGACAATAACAAACAGCGTTCAGCTCTCGTTACAATACCAACAACACTTTACAGCTGTTTACTCTCCTGTTTTACAACTGTCCGCTGGCATGTCACAATCTCTTATATATCTCATTCATAAGTTCGAGAGGTTTCTCGTACAAATCAGAAAACAACTTTTCTCTGTCAATCATGATATCACTAGAACCTTCCAAACGTGAAATCCTATCTGTTCCGGCAAGCCCTTGACCTCAGCTATCTTTATATGCCGGCTCTTTGTGTACATTAGCCGCGCTATCGTTAACTGCTTATGCAAGCTCTCAATTACCCTGAAACAAAATCCGCCGTCTGTTATCTATTTGCGCCGAAACTTTTATGTCCGTTGCCGCGACAGTATAATCATTACAGTTCACTTACAATTTGCATGAAGAACATTGTAACTACGTTTAAACTACTGTGAACCCAAGATATATCTATAAAATTATGCTCCACAAGGAACACTAAACAAAGCTGATATTTCTTCAAAATCTCTTTGAGGAGAGTCTCACATAATACGTGAATAACACCGGGCCGTTGTCTCTAATTCATGATTTGTACGTACCACAATGCGAGCAATTTTCCTGCGGCGTGGGGTAGTGGGCTAAGGCATCATTGCCTTGGTTCCCTGCCACGGAAGACGGCCCGGGTTCGATTCCACTCCTAGCGGGGCGGAATTTAAGTCCGGGGTATAGGACCAGTGTCCACTGAGCTTCGTGAGGAAATTGAGAAGCTTACGATAGTTAAGCGACCCTGGTCATGAAAGCCAACATTACGGCTGGGGGTGTCGAGATGCTGACCACATCTCTTCCCCGTATGAGTTGGATGATCGCCTAACTCTACCTTGCGTCTGTGGGCGTGAGGCCGGCAGTCGGTTTCGCAGGCCCTGTTCCGATATGAACTGTAGTGCCACGGGTTTAACTTTATCAATGCGGGCAATTACATTATCAGGAAGAAATAATTTCCAAAAACCAAGAATTGTCTTTGCATCTGGAAGCTGTGTCATACTATTCCGACATGCAATTTTTGTTGGAGGAGCTTTGTTCTTGAATCATTTCGCCTCATCTTTACCCTCAAACAATTCGCGGTTTCCTAGTTTCTTTTAAAGATAAATTTATTTAATGTCGCCTAACAACCTTGGCCATGGAGTTGAAGGAGCCGTCGTGTTAGAGTCGTCAGATTGTTCGGTTTCTGTATCAAGATGCTGTGTTCAGGTAAAACATTAGTTTTGTAGTGTAGATCGTCTAAGTGAATATCATCCACTGTTCCTCAAACCACTTGAGAAGCTCTTCTGCTGTAGCCATGTTGATAACTAAAAAGAATAGACAGTATGAATGAAACGTTAGAAGAAACAACGGAAAAATACAAAAGCGTAATGATGTATGGTATTTGAGCTTACGTTTCTCATAGGCAGGACAATTAATGTTGAAAATATTTACAAATAAACATAACAGTGCTTCAGAATAAACTCCTTGTGTCGATAAAAATCAACAAGACTCTGCTGTGTAGTGCTACTTGCGCAATTGTCGGTTTCAACTTCTACTGAGAAAAGTAAATGCCAGTGATATACATGCCCAATGTCACGTAGGGAAATTACAGAACAGAGTTACGCGTTAATTTCCACGTTAGAAAAGATCTAACAATGCACATCGCTTTGGATCCTTTGAATATTACTGCTCTTAACAATGTTTGCTTTGTATTTATACACTAAATTTCAATTGAATGGTATTTAGAGATATGAGGAACGAAAAAATAAACAGCTGTTAGCAACGCCGGCGATCGCAGGTTAAAAGGTATTTTTTATAAAATCAAAAATCTTGAAACATCTTACACGTTAAGGGTAGCTTGAGGTGAGAATATCGTCGTGTTGCACCTTTGGAAGATACTGTGACGCGGCTTCTACTCTCCATTTTATATAACCCTGCCCAGCTGACATATATCACTCTGCGTGCAACCACCTTCCCCCTCAGCGTAATTGGCTAATGCTTTCGCGCCATAGGCCATAGGCGTTGCCTTCCCGTCAATTTGAGCCTGCAGTAAACGTCATAATAATTGCCGGGAAGATAGATAATTATTATACAAGTAAGAATATGAAGGCATACAAAAATAATGACGTTTATAATGAAGCTGAGCAAGATGAAACGGAATGAATGAGCAGTGAAACTGAAACAAGTTTATAATGAAAGGCCTTTGGCCTTTTCCACCGTTATTTTTTAAACCAGCGCACATACCTTGCAAAAACGCTTGTCTTTCAATCTTAAAGGTCTTGTCACGTCATGCTTGTCGTGTGTCCTGCATTCACCCAAGTCTCGTCAAGGTAGTATATTTTGCGATTTGTGTCCAGGTACAGTCTGATTGTCCTTAAATAACGTCTTCGCCACACAACAATATCGCCCCTGGAGTGGTAAGTTGTCCTGTTGTCTCAATTTCATGTCGCGATATTTCTACGCATCTAACACACCTATAAGTTCAGAGAACAGCTGTTCTACTTCTCTGACTGACAAAGACGGATACATCTCTATGAGTGCATTTAACACATGCACCACAATTCTTTTTTCCGCCGCTTTGTCAAGGTTTACCCTTGCGATGCTTCAGCGAAAAACTGCCGTAGACTCTGCCATTATACATATAATAAGTACACGCGTAATAAACGATCAATAAAATAATTTAGCTCTCGCACTCGGCACGACACACCTTCGAATGGCAATATATGACTAACCCAGTTCAAAACAGGGTCAGTGATAAAAGTCATATAAACAAATATGTCATCACTACCGCTAAAGCACGTGCTATCGTGTCAGAAAGACGGGCATGTTAGCAATGGAACTTCCTCTTTACTTCGTTTAATTAACATGCATTTCAGATAAATCAACTCTGTTGGTAATATATTTAATTCAAACAGTTACGAAATAAGTTACGAACTAGTTTTTACCGCACAGCAGTCTGTACCACAACAGCAGCCAATGAGAGATGATTAGGTCATGTGACCGTTAAGAGATACGGGGTAAGCCTATGTGAAATTAGTAGTAGGCACTAAGCTTCAGTAGCTCCGGACCGGCCAGTCGGAGACAAACCGAGATAAGTAGTGCTCTCACCTAACTTAAACACAGAAACCGTATCATCACATAACCAGAATCTCCTGGAAGCTTGTCCTGGAACTCTAGCCAATTGCTATATAAACGAAAGTTTTCTGGAGCAAGACGAATATGCGAGTTAGGTTGCGTTTCTGGTGCAAGAAAAACCGTTGCTCTCCGAGTGAGTTTGTGAACGTGCTAAGTGGTGCTTCTAGTGCAAGAGAGATTGGGGCAGTACAGATTGGGGCAGGGTTTTTCCCGGGGTTTTCCCTTATCCTTCAAAGACGAATGTCGGGTAATTGTAAGCTCCTTGGACCCTGGACTCATTTGAGCATCATTTCACACAGTTCATTCACCGTCCGATATGACTTAATGTTGAAGGACGTAAATTACAAAAAAAAAAAAAAAAGACGATGAAATGTGTTGATTGAGTGACGACGCAAACGATTTGTTTGGAAAATCGATCTCAATTAATAAGAAAAATTGACATCGTTTTCTTATGATAAGTGAAGTGAATATTTATTGTGTAATATGCATTACTGCACTGTTACTGGCTTCATTTTCTAAGTTTGTTTGCTTGTTTTTGTAATTATACGTCCTCCAACGTTAAGTCATAACGGACGATGAATGGGGTGGGTGAAATGATGCTCAAATGAGCCCAGGATCCATGGAGCTTAGAGTTACCCAACATTCGTCCTTCAGGATAAGGGAAAACTCTGGAAAAAATCTTAGCCAGGTAACTCACCCTGACCGAGATTTGAACTCGGGACCTCTTGAACGTGAGACAGACACGCTACCACCACGCTACTGAGGGAGCCATTTTCTACGTAAGCATGATCTAATTGAGCAGCAGTTCTACAGAAGCCATTTTGTAATTTGTTTCGCGTTTCTCTGCACTTATAAATTTAAAAAAATACGAGTTTTAAACTATACTTTATAAACTACGAGTGCTATCAATGTCCAGAATGCTTCTATATTGTGCTTTGCAGACTTAATGATAATTCAGTTATGTTACTGTGTATTTTACATAATGCTTGAAGCGACTAAACGTTAGCACAAAGTTTTTATGTAGTATACAAATGTGATGGAGACTCTAGGAGGCCATGACATCTGTGGTTGTGTGCGAACAAAATGGTGATTTTGTCGCTTTAAACAGTGTTGGTGAGTAAATTAGGTTTCAAATAAGTTTAATCAAAGGACCTTAAGACCATACAAATATTAGTGTAGTCATTGTTTGAGTGTTAGTGATTGCTAGCACTTACAGAGGTTCCCATATATAATCGGACAAAGCAGAGTAGTACTAAGTTTTGAAATTGAAAATCAACATTCGATGAGCTATTTTATTGAAATTAATGATAATCGACAGTTACATGGTCCGTTATTTTAAGAAAATAAATTTTATTTCACATAAAAATTATATAATGCTTTCTTTTTTAAGGATTAAAAAGAAATATGGCATTTTTTGGCCCTCAAAAGTAATCGGACATAACAACATGAGTGTGACACAAAATATGGCTTAGTACTTTTTGACTCTCCCTCTTCGTTTCACTGCTTCTCACATTTTATTTCGCGTGCTGTGAACCAGGTAGGCTGTACAAAGTTTGCTCCATTCCTCTTGCAGCCTCTCCTTCAAGTGCTGCTCGGAGGTAATAGGGTCTTCCGCACGGCCTTCTTCAGTTTATCCCATACCGCTTCTTTGGGATTATGATTCGGGAACTGAAGGGGAGGGTGCAGTACTTGAGGAAAGTTGTAAGGTAGCCATAGCTGCACAATGAGGGACGTAAACTTCGGATCATTATCCTGATAAAATGAGAAGTTATCAAAATACCCATTATTTCTGCACTTTGTTTTGAATGTTGCTGGAATAGTCTAAGATAGACTTCCTTGTTCATGGTTGTGTCTATGAAAACCTGCTTTTCCACTCCCCTAGAGTAAATACAGCCACATAATACACTTCCTCCGTCGTGTTTGGTTTCCTCCACCATCCTGCCATCGGAACCAGCAAGGTTGTATTTGCTTTCGTCACAAAAAAGAACAAAAAAACAACAACTTAGTGCCATCAATCGGTTGTCTCATTAACAAAGTCTTTGGCAAATTGTAATCGCTTCCTTTTATTCTTGCTGGATATGTATGGCCTTTTTCTGGCTACGCGACCATTAAAATCTTGTTTCGCATGACCCTTCTGACCGTTTCAGGGCTAAATGTCGGTCCCAATTCTTCCTGAATCTCAGCAAAAATCACCGGAGCACTTATACTCGGATTACGTTTTACCTTTCGCATAATATAAGATTCCTGCCTATCGGTAAGAAGTTGTGGTCGCCCTGGCTTTGCTCGAAATTCAATTGTGTCATACTTATACCAGTGAATTATGTCACTAACTGTACTTTTACTAAGATTCAAAATCTCTGCTATTTCCGGTAAGTTTTTTTCTTTTCATTGTGATAGATAACTGTGTCTGTTCAGAGGTACTCTGCTTACTTCTGGGCCCCATACTATGCTCTTGCCTTCTTCTTGGTGCACAGTTGACGTACTTCTATGATGTTGTTTTGTCTACTGACATACTTCAAGTACTCGTTTGTATTAAATTTCATTCGTGCTATCCGATTCTTTTTGCGTCGTACACTCATGATGTAAACAATGTTGAATGGGGAAGCTCTTATTTTAGCCACATTTTCAATCTGTAAAATGGATATTCATAGCAAATGAGTTTTGATTAACACAAGGAGCACCTTGAGATTGATACACATAATCTATCCTGCTTTATAAAGCACTCCATAGTGAAATACAAAGTTTGTTCGATTATTTAATTGTTTGAGTAACCTCCAGCATCATGGCTGAAAACAGTGCAGCGAAGAGAAAACGACCGGACTTCGAGAGACTTAAACTTTCACCGTGTGTTACAGCAAACCCATTTGAACCATTAGCTCACATTTCGACTGATAAAGTCCCCGAACCAGTAAGTACCCAAAATGTGGCTCATATGAAGACATGGAAATATCACCAATTATTTCTGTTAACAAAATAAACAATATGAATATAAATACGTAAAATATGAAGCTATTAACAGTGGAGCAAACAAATATATACAAATATAATAATTCCCTTTAATTTTTAAATATTGGTATAGGTATGTTGATATTTTTGCTATTGTTCCTGATAAACATATAAATGATGCTTTAAAATTACTACATTTGCAAGATAAAGCTATGAAATTCACATTAGAGAGTGAAATTATGGATTTCTTCATTTTCTAAATCTGAAGATAATAATAAATAATAATAAATTAAACTTTGGTATTTATAGGAAGTGTACTCATATCGATAATTACATAAAATAAAATTCTTAACCCTTTTTCACATAAATGTTTGTTTTAAATAGTTTGAGTTATAGATTAATAAATATACCAATGAATAAAGAGAAATTTAATAAATAATATAAACATATTATTAATACTGCTTTAATGAATGGTTTCAAAAAAGACTTTATACATCAAAAATTGAAACATTTAAATATAAAAAGTATTAGTGATACCTCTACCCTTAAAAAAAAATAAGATTAAAATTTTAAAAAATTTATTTACCATCCCTGGGTTAATAAACATTTTCAAAATTTTTTAAAGAGTTTAGTATCACTTTAGTTCATCAAAATAAATATAGTATTAACAATTTATTGCATTTCTCTAAAACATATAAAATTCCTGATAGTAAAACTCTGGTACTTATCAATTTAATTGTTTTGATTGAGATAAAGCTTACATTGGAAAGACAAAACGTAATTTGGAAACCAGAACGAAAGAACATTTTCGTAGCAAGAAGTATAAACAGACTGATAAATCGGCCGTAGCAGATCATTTTTGGTCATTTAACCATGAAATAAATCCAGAAGTTAAATTATTAAAACGATCAAATGGTCCGATAGATTTAATGGTTTGGGAGAAGATATTTATTTAAAAAAATAAACATCGCGTAATGAATTTTGAAATACTGGCAGTCCATTCTCTTTTTAAATTTCTTTCATTTTCAGATTTTTGTTAGTACTGACAAAAACATAAGTGACATCTAGTGACGATAATGTTGATGGTTCGAGATTTGGATGATATATTCAGGAAATCATTATATTATTAAATTTGTAAACATGAATATAATTTTGTAAGCATTCGGGGCCGAAAGCATTTGCATAGCCAAACATGTAACAATTTGAAAAGAATTGGAAAAAATTACATGATAGCTATTGTTTATTTTCAGGCTCAACAAGCTCAGTATCACACATATCAAATAAAACATGAATGAAATTTCAGAATCGTAGTACGTGATCTGTACCCTTGCTACGATACCGCGGAAGTTATGAATGAATTAGTTTCAAATGGTTATGAACCAGTAAGAATGCTTCCCATATATCACCCTGTTAGCAAACAACCTTTGTTTCTCATGAATCTGAAGGAAAGGAATAAAAACATATATGAGCTAACAAGGTTACACCACGCAGTTATTAAATTGAACCTCCCCAACCGAAACGTTGTGCCACACAATGTGTTAAATGTCAAGAACTTGGGCACAGCAGACACTGCTGCCACAAAAGGGATCGTTGTGTGAAACGTGTTGGCACACATCTTTCTTCCCAGTGCGCGAAACCTTCAGACGCACCCCCTGTTTGTGTGAACTGCAACGCTCACACATTACTAACTACAAGGTCTGTCCAGTGCACGTTAAACTGTTGCATGTCGCTCCTCGTAGTCATAATGGAGATGTTGCAAAATCTGAAACTCAGTGATACCGCTTCGGTAACTGCAGAAGAGCCTTCTTGGCCACCATTAGCATCACGCACAGAGGGCTTCTCCAGAACATATGCTCACACTGCCACTCCATAGCAACACACAAACATGCCCTATCAAGAACAACGTAAATACAAAAGCAGTTTTACTTTCCTTAAGTCATATCGAATGAAAAAGCAGTGAATTCACCATGCAAAACGATATTATCATCAATCTTATAACCAAACTGGACACTTTGATGTCATTTTTGCACCCACTGATTCAAACAGTTTCTGAAGTGTTATCGGCGCTTCTGAAAAAATAATGGTACTCCACTGCTAACTAAAGAATCAAAATCTGCACATAAAATTTCCAAGATTTTAAAAATAAACATTACGAATTACTTCATTTTCTTGAAAATTACAACATCGACATTCTGCTGGCAACAGAACCTAAATTGACACCACATTTACACGACAGTATACAAGGATATTACGTATACAGAGCTGATGAACCCAGCAACGAGAGAACAGGCGTCTATGCAATTTTTATGAATTACTACAAATCATTGAACGCGGAGTATCAAAATTCGCGTATACAAATCTATTTCAATAACGCCAAGCTGCAAATTGGTTCATTGGTTGCCTCCAGCCAACAAAATTAATTCATCGGATTTTTAGGCTGGTTTTCGTGAATTGCAGTTTCATTACCTACTTGGCGGCGACTTCAATAGCAAGCATCTGCATTGGGGTCAAATGTTGCTAATGGAAGAGCTAGAGTACTACATTACGTAACCTATCAATTAGACCTGGAACTATCGTCTCCTCTGGAACCAACAAATTATACAGACAATGGCAGCACGCCAGACTACTAGACTCTTTCATTGGTGAGAACATCTCGCACCATTGCTCAAATCCTGCTGTGTTTCACGAATTAAGCTCTGACCACTATCCCGTACTTATTACGTTGAACAGCTCTGATGAAAACCTTGTATTTCTCCTCGCCTAATCCGCAACCGTTTCACCTGGACACTGTAACACATCAGTTTGCTACTGACTTCAGCATGCCTTTGAAGTCACTAGGGACATAGATATTGCCGTTGCTACAATAACAAGAAATGTCCAACATGCTGCTAATATAGCAAGCAGTTCTTCTAAACCATGTGTCGAAAAATATACCTCACAGGACTTTCCTCCCTATACTCAACAACTTTACCAAAAAAAAAATGAACTGCACAAAACTATTGGAACAAACCAAATATTATCAATATAAATCTTGTTAACAGAGCCTCTAGAGAATAAAAAGAAGCACATAAACTTCAACATAACACCGCTCTTGAACATCAGTCGAAAGCTGTCGATGCCCAGGAAAAAATTTTTGAGGTAAAATTAACAGAATATTAAAACGTAGAGAGAGAAT
The DNA here is from genome assembly GCA_030765055.1 of Mantis religiosa. Taxonomy (NCBI): domain Eukaryota; kingdom Metazoa; phylum Arthropoda; class Insecta; order Mantodea; family Mantidae; genus Mantis; species Mantis religiosa. Next base: position 235,887,983 of record CM060950.1, read on the forward strand.
TCATCCATTAAAAACTAACAACACTCGATTCTCAACCCACAGAAGAAAGTAAACATGTTTTCTGAGCTGTTACCTGAGCAGTTTGAACCAACTGCTGACATAGATGTAGAACTCACCAAGAATATACAAAATCGCTTTCTCAGCCTCCCCAATTATCACCTCAAAGTAGATTCTTCACTTCTTCACAGGTGAAGAATGCAATCATCAGATCGCCGAAGAACAGAACTCCTGGCCAAGATTTAATTGTTCCTGAAAATCTAAAAGTTCTTCCTCGAAAAACACTTGGTTTTTCTTACACAAATATACCACGCTCTTCTTCCTTTAGCCCATTTCCATCAAAATGGAAGCATGCCGTAGTAACCATGACACCAACGCCACGGAAATTCAAGCGACCCACATAATTATCGCCCAATAAGCATTTTGCCTATGTTTTCCAAAAGTTTTGAGCGCTTACTACTACAATTAATGGAGCACTTGGAAGAAATTCTGCCTGCAGCACAATTTGGATTTTGACGCAATCACTCCAGTGCACAACAGCTTCTCCATAAAGTGGATACCATATGCTTACGAAGAAAAGTGAGTTTGTTTTGGGCCGGTTTCTGTATGCTGAAAAAGCTTTCGATAAATTATGGCACGATGGCCTTCTCAACAAACTGAAACCTCACTTCAATAAAACGCTGTACAAGCTTATTATTTCATATTTATCCAGTCGTACCTTTTCTGTAAATTGTGAATCGGCGCAGTCACGATTGTTACTTATTTATTCTGGAGGACCTCAAGGAAGCTTATTAGGACCACTGTTGTACATCGCTTACACGGCAGATATTCCAACTTGTAACAAAATTATGGTGACCTTACGTCTTCTTTTTCCCGGACATGTAGTCCTTTCTGGTGTAAACGAGCAACCGGGCAGAATTTTGCAAATTCGGCAAATGTCCCCTATTTTGCAGATAGGCACACAGTTTCATTTTAAATGGCATAATCTTTCTTTCTGGCCACTGAGACATCGCATATCGAAGAAACCTAAGCCACCCTTATAACTATACTCTTTGGTCGTTGCATACTCTCCGACTGACCTATAAATTCGCGATAAACATGCTATTATTCCGTGCTTCCTTCCTATGCCTGAGCAGCCGTGTAGCTAGTTTCCTTGAAAGCATGCGTTAATCTATGTGATGGTATTTCGTTAATTTTCTGATAATTCTGAAATCGTAGCATTAGATATCTTTGTTGTAAAAATGCCCAAACGTAAATGTGTGTACAGTGATGAATGGAAACGTAAATACCCGCCATTTGAAAAAGGAAGAAATGAATCAGAGGCAGAATGTCTCATCTGCCATGCAGGAACTTTCATATCAATTGCAAACAAAGGCAACGCCCTAAAAGTAAAATGTTACTTCTTAGGAAAGAAACACACAATGCCACTGTGTGTCTTCGACATGGAATTCACTCGCACATTAGCACAATTTGTATAATTGTTAAGAAAAGGTACTGATCGCAAATAAGAATATAATCATATAATGTGGCTTTGTTAATACGAGATGATCTATGCTGACTACAGTTTTATGAATTGTATTTCTTGGAAAACTTCCGTTGTAGATTTAGACGATACTTTGTGGTGTGCCTGTGCGTAGTGCTTCAAATTTGCGTTTAATTATTAAATTTTGCTGTATAAAGGGAATCAGGAATCAATAAAACAGTGTAAGAAATTTTCCCCATAACCCTTTAAATGAAATAAAACAAGTAATTTTATTTTCTTTCTTAACTTATTTAATTCTGGCTGTTTTCTTAAACCTTAATCATGTCTATCGAACTATACGTCTGTATGTAAGCCTTACAAATCCCTATTACGGACATCAAACTGCTCCGTGCTACAATTTGAATGGGGTGATGCTGAAAGTGTCCTCCTTTTCTGCCCATGAGATGTGGTCACCCTAGACTAACTTGTAATTGCACGTTTTGGCGTCGCAATCCTGAGCAAAGGTACCTCTGAAGCACTGTGAGTAACCTAAAAATTAATGTGAGGAAATAGGCATTTGGTGCAAACATTGGAGGGTAATTATGAATCCGAAAAAGTCATGCATCGTGAAGTTCAATTAAAAAACGCAACACTTAGCGTCATCCTATTTTACTCAGTGGAGAGCAGATTACAGAATCAAATTTAGTGAGGTACTATCGGTTCACATTAGATCAGCGATTAACATGGAAATATTGTTGCATGTATAGGCTGAGCAAGATCTGGAAATTACTATAATCATTATGTAACATTTACTTCCGGTGCCTTGAGTTTGGGTAAAGCTGTTTGTTGACGATTAAGCTTAAACTCTGCTGACTGGCAAAACATGGACTTTGGACTGGTGAATCACACATCCTGCTGATCAAGGGATATAATGCACAGGTGGCCTGTAACAGGCCTTATCTTGTTCTTCATTTTGTAAACAATGAATCACACATCCTACTGATCAAGGGAAGTAATGTTTAGGTGGTCAGTAACAGGTCTAAACATGTTCTCAATGATGTAAACAATGATTGCGCAATATGGTGCAATAGTGGGGAGGAAATTAACATTTTGCGTAGGAATTGCTGAGTTGGCTTTTGGTTAGGACCCCTATTTAAGCTTGGTTGAGTTAGCACCCTGGGGGTCTTGACACAGAGATTTGAGAGGGGACTCGCTGATAGTCTCTATAAACATTAACAAGAGAGTGCTACTACGAATAAGATCGCTAACAGGGTGCACCGGAACGTATATCTCTTGCCAGTTGCACAAGGTTCAGCCATACAAAAAACGCATCTCTAAAGGTATAATTGCATTACGTTATGTATTTAAATGTTACTAAAGCGCCCCTGATCTCATCCAGATCCAGGGAGTGCCCTGTAGAAACGCTAGGCACCTCTGAAATACAGATACTCTGTTCATTTTGAAGTAGATGCTTCTTTCTGCTTTACCTTATCCATAGCTACGCTCCCAGTTACATACGCTTAAAGTATAAAATCCCTTACCTTTTAAACCCCTACAACACTTAGTAGTTACGTCATATAGCATATGATCTCGGCACCGGGTTGCAAACCCTCTATATTTACACCTCTCGCAATTCCTATCAACCCCCCAAAACTGTCATGTAACAATATCAGTTTACTTGCTTAATAAAGAAAATACAGCCCGCCTCGGTAGCGTAGATGGTAGCATGTCTGCCTCACGTTCAAGTGTTCCCGAGTTCGAATCTCGGTCAGGGTGAGTTACCTGAATACGGTTTTCCGGGGTTTTCCCTTATCCTGAAAGAAAAATGTCGGGTAACTCTAAGCATTTAGGACCCTGGACTCATTTAAGCATCATTTCACCCATTCCATTCATCGTCCTATATGACAACGTTGGAGGACGTAAATTAAAAAAAAAAAAAAAAAGAAAAAGAAAAACGTCGCCGTCTACCTGAACTGAAACACACAATGTCTTCAAAATTGCATTTTCTCTGCGCTAGAAAACGCTAATATGCACGTCTCTGATTAAACATATATGGACGTAAAGCTGCTGAACCTGCAGTTCAGCTTCAGCTTCTCATGAACAAAGGATACGAACAATTCAAAACAGATGTCTTGGTTTAATCACCAATGTCGCATGGTATGTCAGAAGCTCCACTATCCACTCAGATCTCGACATTCCCGGAAAAACAGCAGTCCTCAACACAGCTTATAAAAGGCTCTGCAAATTGTTCGACCGTCACAGCAATCATCTGGTTCAATAAATTTCTGCCAATTACTCACCAGACCCAGAACACAGAAGGTAAAAACGGAAAAGGCACTCAGATTTGAGACTTCCGTAACGCTAACTAGAGCTTAAGTTATGTATTCAGGACTGTCACTGGGCAGAAACCATGTTTCACATTATTGTTTGTATAAAATAGGACCAGTACTGTAGTGTATTATATATACCTTAAAGTTTTTGAAAATGTGATAACATCATATATAGAAGTTGGGAAGTGATTTGAGATAAAGATTTCCTCTTTAGGGTAACACAAGTATTATTGCTCTCGCAGTCCTTTGATTTAACTGTGCACCATTTTCTCTAGTGGAAACTTAAAAAGTAAACTCTATGCAATATCTCCGTACACTGGAAGAACTTAATGGCATCACACAAGAAATTCAGTCAGTTTCAAATTCTGAGCTCTCAAGTTGAATCAAACTAGCTGAAGCGATTACAGATATTTGTACATGAACTGGACTGGGGGCCCACTTCGGTAGCGTGGATGGTAGCGTGTCTGTCACACGTTCAAGAGGTCCCGAGTTCGAATCTTGGTCAGGGTGAGTTGCCTGGATAAGGTTCCTTTCCGGGGTTTTCCCTTATCCTGAAAGACGAATGTCGGGTAGCTCTAAGCTCTATGGACCTTGTGACCATTTGAGCATCGTTTTATTCATTCCACTTATAGTCCGGGCATGACTTAGCGTTAGAAGACGTAAATGACACAAAAAAGTCGGCACGGAGTTCCAAACTTGGTCTCTTGTACCTATGACCCAACTGGGGCAACCCGAGGATGAAGGATGAGCCCAGAGGAGACAGGCCATCCCACGGAGTCACGACAGTGGAGAGGGCGGACTCCTACATTTTACCAGTCGAAAACTCCCCGGCAGGCCAGTACAACTCACATCCCACCCTACTGTGTTCCAGAAAGGACCCCATCACACCGGGTTCGGAGACCGAAGACCGTCCCACCAGAAGAGGAAGTTTTACCAAGAGCACATCATCCTGCCATGCAGTGCCGAGAGACGCGCTGGCACTTCTATCCTGAGAGACCACCAGATGTGAAATGGAAATGGAGAGAGGGACAGGAAATTCGGGGATGTAATGAACCTACCCAGCATTCACCTGGCGACCCGGGAAAGCCCCGGAGAAAAGCATGGGTCAGTTAGACCAACCACGGGAATCGTACTCGGACGTTCCGAATGCGGGCCACAGGAAAAACCACCTGAACCATCCCACTCGGTAGATATTTGTACATAGAGGAGAGGATATCTCGAGGTTATCAGTTGTATCTACAATTATAAGAGCGTGAAGCGTTTATGGGAATATTACCTCTCTTCAGGCGGTCGGCGGCGATCCACCGAGCAATGGCCGCAGGTTGAATGAAACGCACTGTATACAGGTTGCTTCAAAACAACACCGATCGATTACAGCCGTTGCGTAGTTTATAACTTAACTGGTCCGAATTTCGGTGTGCCAGCTTCGAAGTTCTGTTAGGTATAATTTTAGGCAGTATTAAATATTACATGATTTTCTGATTAGGCAGTGCAGGAATCACTGGTGTACGAACCTCAAAAGTTGTTATTGTGACGCACTGGCCACGAAAACAAAAACATTGCTCCTTGCTCGTTATTAGTGACCTTAGTCTACCTCTCAGGTAATAGGGCAAAGGGCAGTTAATTGTGAAAAAGTCGCCTAATAATTCGGACAGTTGCAAGGTTACTCTTCACTGTAAAACTACACATTCCATCCTAACAGGGAGGATTTTGTGCGTACTTAGATAGCAAATCTAAGCAATATGGAGTGCTATACGAACGTCGAAATGACAGATATGGTTTTGATGGATAGAAAGGCTGAAGGGAATACAACGAACGCACCATTAATTTAGTTTCATTAAAAATATGAAATTGTAAAAATAGTTACATCAAAGATAATATTTATTTGTTTAACTTCGGGACATTTTGTTATGATCTTAATTGTACAATACTTTCAACATTTACTGTAAATATCAACAGCTTTATTTTCAGTTACAAATGCTTTATTTAGTATTATCAAACACGTGAAATAAAATGCTCGTCTCATTGCATAAGTCATTAGTTTTGGTTAATTTATCTACAATTTTTTGAGGTTGTCTTCTGTTCTGTTTATCATTTAATGCTTCCATCCTTAGCTTCACTAACATTAACTTCGCTCCAAAAGGCCTAAGTTGCATATGTCCACCAGCTTATGTGCCATCATAGACTGCTATAACGGAATTTTGGAACACGTTAAACTCTCATAAGCAATAATTAAGCAATAGCTTCTTTATTGCGGTTTCATAAGCCAAAGAAATTCTGAATAGTAGCAAGCAAGCTACTGCGGAGTATGCCGGTATGTTTGCAAACAGTTACAGCACGCGGCATGGCGTGTGACCTATACCTGCGAACTCCGACAGCGTGAGCCACGCGTCGTTGTCTCTGTCACTGCCTAATTCACACTCATTCTGGAGCGATTCTTCTATGCAGCTCTATTGGTGCTAAAAATATCTATATGTGTCACATAGAAGCTGAGCAACTACTTCTATATTTTCGGTGTCGTTTTGAAACCCCCTGTATAAAGAGTTTTTGTAAATGTGTAGATAAGGTGGAATTTTCGTTTGAAAAGCAAACATTCTCTGTTTATTGTTTAGTAGTTGGAAGAGACAGTAATGATTTTATGTGACCAGTAAGACCCAAGAGGCCCATGTAACGAATGTCGTTTCGCATAAGTATTTGCCTTGGCGTATTCATGCATGATTTTGGATATTCAATAGACATACTATCCGATCCATTAGTTATGCAAACTGTTGACGGCAGATATTGGAAGATTCCAGCGTGAAAGCGTTTCTTTGAGGGACGGTTTGTGGATCTCCAAATCACTGCCAGCAGTTTGAATGCTGCCCACAATTGTAGCCTGCATTACATACGTACTTGCAGGCACACCGCTTTTAATCAAATTATGCTTCTTTTAATACACTACAGTGAGACCTAATAGAATGATACATATTGAAAAATATTTAGAAATGTATAAAAAATATGTCCCGATGAATTCGCATGACCTTGTCCACTTAAATATCTACATACTATACCTAAAACACCTTATTTTAATCGCATACGTCATTATTAATGCATTTAAATCGTCACTACATACTTGTTTTGTTTATCAAAGGATGCAATATGCTAAAGTCATGATCAAAATTTTATACAAATCCTATATATTGGCTTTGAAAACTCAGCTATTTGTACAACCAGAGAAAAAGCGAATAGCGACTTAGCGCTTGAAAAATCTGTTACATTTATATGGCCTTCTTCAACCAATTGGACATTTCAATAAACACTAGCGATTAATTTCATGAAAACATTTTACTTCATGGTAATCCAGGTAGACCTTTTGAGCAATTATTTCAATTACATATTGCTTTAGGTGCAATAGAAATACAGCAAACCGAATCAATAATCAGATGTTAAAGCGGGTCGCTACATGCTGGCCGGGAATTCTGTATTGCATAAATGACGTCAGGAAAAATAAAAGGTTCAAACCAATAACATATCTCGAATGTGACCAATATCAAACGGTTATTTAAAACAAACTGTTTCAGACCTAAGCTTTTCTATTAAAGTACGTTCTTGTTTATTCTTAGCGTTTGTCATAAAACATTTTTCATTAAAATGGTGGACCAAAACCTCCTAACCCAACCGCCGGCCTCACGCCCACATACGCAGGCAGAGGGAACGGTCATTTAACGATACGGGGTGGTGATGTGGTCAGCATCTCGGAACCCCCAGCCGGGAAGTTGGCTTACGCAACCAAGCTTTGCTCCCTACCATAGCTCCTCAACTTCCTCATGATGCTAAGCGGGCATCGATCCTATTCCCGGGACTTAAAATTCGTAGCCACAGGGTGGGATCAATCCGGGGAGCATTCCATGGGAGGGAAACAAAACAACGCCATAGCCTACTATGCCACGGTGGAGAACATTTTGTCATTTCACTATTCCAAATATATGTGATATTTTAGTTAATTGATGGAAAATAATCATTTCTCCACATTAGCCAGATATGGGCTAAGGTTCTTGTTAGATAGAGTCAACATGAAAAATTGAATGCCATAACCGGGATTTAAACCATGGATCTCCTGGTTTCCGTCCAGTCGCTCTAACCCATTGAGCTACAATGGCCAACGTGCCGTGCTGACATTAAATTCTCCATTTGACTCGTATATTTTCCCGGTAGACCACTAGGGGCTCTCGCATTCTAGATACACCGTTTGTGGCGACTTACTATCGTAAGTACTTGAGTCCCAGGCTTCATCATTTAACTCTTATTATTTTAGTTAATTGATGGAAATTAAAAATTTCTCCACACTAGCCAGATATAGGCTAAGGTTTTTGTTAGATAGTCAACATGAAAAATTTAATGCCATGGCTGGGATTTGAACCACGGATCTCCTGGTTTCCGTCCAGTCGCTCTAACCCATTGAGCTACCATGGCGAACGTGCCGTCCTGACATTAAATTCTCCATTTGACTCGTATATTTCCCCGGTAAACCACTAGGGGCTCTCGCATTCGAGATACACCGTTTGTGGTGACTTACTATCGTAAGTACTTGAGTCCCAGGCTTCATCATTTTACTCTTATTATTTAAGTTAATTGATGGAAATTAATCATTTCTCCACACTAGCCAGATATATGCTAAGGTTTTTGATAGCTAGAGTTAACATGAAAAATTGAATGCCATGGGCGGGATTTGAACCACGTCACTTTTCCCTTAAGAAATGAATTCCGTCCAAATACATTCTTTCCGCCAAATCGCAGTTTCGTTGCCTTCAAAGACTTCTTTAACAGATAAATAAGTAAATAAATAAATACCTCAATAAAAATAGCTCAATATAAATAATAAATAGTTTACTCAATCCATACATAACTGAATAAATAAGTAAATAAATAAATAACTCAGTAAATAAATACGTAAATAAATAACTCAATAAACAATACATAATAAAAAATTGTTTTTTCTTATTTAACCGTTTTTTGTTTCACTTTATTTTATTGCCTCTTTTCTGTAGTTTCGCATATATAAACTATACTCATGCGCAAGACGGGACTCGAACCCTGGACCCTCTACGCGGCGGGTACTTTCATATCATTCTTTTCCCCAAATAATGGAAACTCACTAACCCGTTTCGTTGCTCTTTCAGTCTCCACACTCCTGCCATCAGCCAAGCTATCCTTCTTTTCTTCATTATCAGTATTTTGTATATACCCCTACCTTCCTCAACCATTTTTTTTATTGGAACATAAAATTCAAGTGGCTTTTTCTCTGGTAATTGACTGAAAAATGTTTGAATGTCTATATCTTCTAATCTTTTTCTAACACACCTTCAGACACCTTTGATTGCTTTCTCTGTTTCTCCAAATATCGCCTAAGCCCTTACTTTACAGATTGTTTCGTAGGATGCTTACCCAACCTGAGCTTAGCAGACTTGTTTCTTGAGGTTAATCCGGATAGACATTCTCTTGTAGGTACAATGGGAACAGCAGATTATATCAGGCTCGTCATTTTATTTTATTTCATTTCTATACCCAAGAGATAACCAACAACTTTCGATTTCAGAGAAGTACATATAAGCACTGGAAAATTCAATCCAATAACGAGGAATATCTCAAAGTGGTAAACAAAGTGCTTGACATAAATTGCATGCTTTAACCAGATAAGCATTTTTTACAGAGAGAGAGAGAGAGAGAGAGAGAGAGAGAGAGAGAGAGAGAGAGAGAGAGAGAGAGAGAGAGAGAGAGAGAGAGATATTCACCTATCTCTTACTGTTTACCAGTTATGCAAAAGTTATTCAGAATAAAGGGTACCTCAGGGGCTAGTCCCAGAAAACTTAAGACATACATTTAATTTGTCATGTTGAAGTCTTGAGTATACGTTAATTGGATTAAAATTATCACAAGTAGATGTTGAACTTAAATATCAACTTTGGTGTAAAAGAGAATTTTTCGTAAGATAGAGTCAGAATGAAAATTTCAATGCCATAGCCGGGATTTGAACCACGGATATTCCGGTCTCCGTCCCGATGCGTTTAACCATTGAGCTACCATGGCCAAGTGCAAGCATGACATTAAATTCTCCAGCAGACACGTGTTTCTCCCTGTAAACCACTAGGAGTTCTCATAAACACGTGAGACAACTACCTTAATGGCGACTTATTCTTCTGTAAGTACTTTAAGGCCCGGGCTTTATAGTTCAGACCACTATTAGATCAGTTAATGGAAATTAATTGTAGGTCTTCATTAAGGTAGTTGTCTCATGTGTTTATGAGAACTCCTAGTGGTTTACCGGAAAAAATACGAGTCAGTTAGAGAATGTAATGTCGTGCGTTCAAGTTATAACACCTATTTTTGAGGACTGGGACCACAGAGTAACTTCAGGCTTTTTAAAAGTACACGTGGACTCTTTATGAATGCGTGACAGAGATGGAAGCACTGTATAGCACATAGAACTCTAGTGGTAGCGATGAGAATTAGGACTCTTTTGATACTTAAATGGCGACGTTTTCATTGCAAGAACAGCGTGTAATGATTCGTTTTCTGCGTTTTGGTGGTGTGACACCTATTGAAATTCATCGCCAGTTGAGTGAGGCATGTGGTGATGGTACCATGGATGTGTCTAATGTTTGTTCCTTGGCGAAAGTTCAGTGAAGCTAGAACATCGTGTGACAACACACCAAGACAGTTGCAGACATCGCCTCCAGAATTCGCATTTCCGTGGGATCTGTGTTCACAATCCTACATGAAGATCTGAAAATGCTCAATCGGCGATCCTCCGAAACAACGTTCTCCACTCGCTGGACCATGTCGTCAGACGGTGACTGTCTTGATCAGGAACGCACATTAGACACATCCCTGGTACCATCACCACATGTCTCACTCAACTGGCGATTAAGTTCAATAGGTGTCACACCAAGTAAATGGATAAAACGCTGTTCTTGCAATGCAAACGTTGCCATCTTAGCTATCAAAAACAGTCCTAACTTTCGTCACTGCCACTAGAGTGCTATGCGCTTTACAGTGCTGCCATCTGTCACTCATTTAGAGTCCATGTGTATTTAAAAGAACCCAGAAGATCCTATCGGGTCCCATTTCTGAAAAAAAAAAAAATTAAGAGGTGTTATAACTTGAACGCACGTTCTAGTGGCCATCATAGCACATTAGTTAACAACATCCGGACGGAGACCGAAACATCCGTGGTTGAAATCCCGGCTATGGCATTGAAGTTTTCAGTCTGACTCTAACTTACCATACTTTGGCCTACATGCGGCTAGTGTGAACGAATAGTTAATTTTCATAAGAAATTGTCAGCTGTTCACGGACAAACATACATACTCTCTCTCTCTCTCTCTCTCTCTCTCTCTCTCTCTCTCTCTCTCTCTCTCTCTCTCTCTCTCTCTCTCTCTCTCTCTCTCTCTCTCTCTCTCTCTCACACACACACACACACACATACACACATCTTTTTGCCAGAATTCTTTGTTCTCATTCAGGAAGTCTCAAAATATACTTCCAGTAAACTCTTGTTATCAATTCTTGGATGCACTTTGTAACGATATGTTTTAGTTAGAACATTTTATATGAATATTGTTTTCTGATATGACTTAGTAGGCCATGTAACGACAATATTAAAAACAAATATATGTGTAATTTTGTAATTGGCCGTAGTAATAATTGTATTTCGTAGTGCGGTGACGTAGTAGTACATCGGCCAATCACAAAATTAATAGAAAAGTAACGATGGTTACGGAAAAATCAATAATCTTGAGAGAGATATGTTTTTCAGTCTTGTTTGATGAGGATGAAAAAATGTTGCGGTGAATATAATTGTAAAGGAAAGTTAATAACCTTCAAAAAGAGTTATTCGAAATTCGTAATAGTAACGAGTGGATTATACAATTAAATATATTACGAAATAGAAGATATATAAATTTTTATTTCTGTCACCAAAAATCCACACCTGAGAAAAGATCTCATGACTATTTAATAAAAATTTCGACCTGGATCTTCAAAACAGTCGGCGTGATTCCTATCTGCTGCGAGTGGAGAATCATTTTTGCCACAACTTACATAGAAAAGTAATAAACTTTCGTGAGAATGTGTATGCCCAACAATAAATGAGGAGGTAAGCGAAAGTCATGTGAATGCAACACATAAAATCTTTTCCTTCTATCTCAGTAGGATCCGTGTTAAATGCAGAGTTCGTATCAAAAGACAAAAGAGAAATTGGCAGAGATTTCTTTGTAGTGTCCACAGGACACATATCCTTAGCTGTTAGCCATGGAATGCCAATGTGTGTGTTTTCAGCGGTTTTCTCGTTATGTGATGTTTGTGGAAGTCATATTGTAAGAAATTAATGACTTAATTATTTATAAAGCAACACGCAGTGAAAATGATGGCCCACGCGATGGCAAATAAACAGAAATCTCGTCTTACTGTTGGGGAAACGTCGCCAAGTGGAACAAATGAACCGATGGCTGCAGGAAAATCGTTCTTCCTTTGTTCACTCTCTTAGGTAAACATTTGAGATTCCAGCGAGGTTAGTACAGGAAAGATATTGAGTGCTCTGGTACCAGCCTTTCTTTCGTGTCTGAGTCTTTGTGGTTTTCTCTTCGCAATAATACATTTAGACTGCCTCTCTAATCAGTGTCCAGCGTTCTGGTTTCTCTCCAATAGATCCCGGGTTCGATTTCTTAATGAGATTGATGAACGTTTCGTTTAACTGATCCCCAAAGAGTATGAAAATCTATCCACATTTATACCATTCACAAAAGCTAAAGGCATTTGAGCGCTGGCCAATGTTTAAGTGGAGCGCTGTTGCCAACTGCAGAGTTTCTGTAGCACGTTTTACACTATAGCAAATGTTCTGCCTATTTTTTTTCGTAATTAACCAAAACATTTAGTATTTCTAAAATATTAAAATCTTACCTTGACACACGTCACAGCAGTGGAACAGCAAGCATGATTTCCAACCCAGTAACTTGCTTTACAACATTGTGGATCTTTCCCGGAGACTGAAACACAGGTTCGCTCCCTTTTTCTAAGGATGAAGCTAATTCATTACAAATACGTGACTACCTACAGCTTCCACAGTTAATTGCTTTTCTTGACAAATCTACAGTTGCCCTATAGTATTCTAGATCGGAAAGCTTTCCTAAAAGCTTGTTCACATTAAATTGATACCGAAATTAAGGGATGCAATGTATAGCGAATCACAATGGATTTCAAATAAGTCTTGTATGTTTGTTACGACACGAACTGGTGCAGATGGTTGAGCTGTTGAACTAAAGACACGGAAGAAAAAGGGTTTTCTTAGTAAGAATCCTGAATGGATAGCACTTGACTTTGTTTGTAAAGGTATTCTTCGGACCCCTAATAATGACAATGTGCAAAATTGTCACAAAGGGAATCTTTGTGTGTATAAAGGGCTTCCAGAAAGTGAAAGCTATACGCTCACGCGGAGCTGTGAGGACAGTGAATCAGTTCGTGGCTGGCAAGCCATTAAGAAAGTCCTCTTCTTCTGTCTTGATCGAGGGCAGGCCAGAAGCGATTACAGAATATATTTGTCGGTTCATATATACGTTAAGAACGAATTAAGTTTTGTCGAGTTATAAGCATTCCGCCTACAGTAACTCTAAACAGTGATATATTGGTAACCCTTCGTCGGCAACTTCAAGTTCGATGTTCTGATAAAAAGAGGCAGTCATTAAACCAGTTTGAAACGGGCATTCTAGTGTCATTAAAACTATCCTTCTCATACACATCCACGCATACCCGGTAAGAAACCTCATTGCTTTACCCTGAGCTAAACACCCATTATTTCCTTTTGCATCAAACTCTCGCGCCAACGTGATAACCTTTGCCCGCCACATATATTGTTGCTTCAAAGTAGCGCCCAAGTGGAACTCTTTGCTCGCCAATATTGTTGCTTCAAATTATAATTTTTATGCCCTGAAAATAAATCATTTCACGTTTGGAAATTAATTGTTCTTTCACACTAGCCGTGTGTAGGCTGAAGTATGGAAAGATAGTCAGACTGAAAAATTCAGTGCCACAGCCGGGATTTGAGCCACGGATCTTCTGGTTGCCGTCTAGCCGCTCTAACCGTTGGGCTACTATGGCCAACGTGCCGAAATCACACCAAATTCAACTGACTCGTGTTTTTCCCGGTAAACCGCTTAGGAGATCTCCTAAATCCCGGGTTCGAACCCCGGCTGTGGCATTGAATTTTTCAGTCTGACTCTTATCTTTCCACAATTTAGCCTACACACGGCCAGTGTGAAAGAACAAATAATTTCCATTAATTGACCTAATAGTGGTTAACTATAAATCCCGGGCCTCAAAGTACTTATACATTGTAAGTCGCCATTAAGGTAGTTGTCTCATGAGTTTATGAGAACTCCTAAGTGGTTTACCGGAAAAAACACGAGTCAGTTGAAGAATTTATGTCATGTTGGCACGTTCGCCATAGTAGCTCAAGGGTTAGTGCGCCTGGACGGAAACCAGAAGATCCATTGTTCAAATCCCGGCGGTGGCATTGAATTGTTCAGTTTGACTGCCGTGGTGCGGGCGCTGCGGACCCTTAGCACTCGTGGTACCTCTGACGCTACTAGAGGAACCTCGGGCCGAACATCTGAGCCTCTCCTTCGGGATTTGTTCGGATTGGGATGGTCTCGAGGGGGCAGTGGTTCCCGATACCCTTGGGAATCGGGTACGTCTAAGGACGGGGTTGAGGGAAGCCATTAATTCTCCCGGGTACTAGCCTGCAGAGCTAGTATAAGGTGTGCTAGATCGCCAGGCGGCCCCACCGAGGTCATATCGGTAGCCTTCATCTTTGGTGTTGGCGCGCGTAAGTGGCGCATCCACTTCCATCCCGTCTTGTCCTTGGACCAGATTGGGGGCTTGTTTGTAACCCAGGTCTTGCCCTAAGGAAAGCCCCACGGAGGACGCCGAGCACCCTTTGGGACAGCTCGGATAACTCCCTGGTTGAAAGAGGCCCGGGATTTGTTCCTACGGGTTCAAGACTAATTGGAGTAGAACATCTGGACTCAACTGTTCAGTGTGACTATCTTTCCACACTTCACGTTTGTTGATCGAAAAATCACTTGTCCCAGCTTCGAGGGACATGTTCACGACACTCGGAACACAATCACTGGAGAAAAGATATATGTTTAATAATATGGTAATTTAAATTAATATTAACAATATTTCAGCTGGAGTTCGACTCACGACTTAACGATGCCGCCCACTTTAACAAAATGACAAAACACTACCCTGAAAACGAACTGAACAGTAACTCGGTCTGTTACAAACTGCGTTCAGTAGGTGAACTGTTTATGTGTGATTGAGATAAGGGTAGTCAGGAAGCAATGTTGTTGTTTTTCAGGCTTATCTGTGATGAATGGATTGGATGCTGGGTAACCATAACCATGTGAAAGATGAAACGTGCATTGCTCGCGTTTTAAATATTTGTAAAGACAGGATTTTTGTCCGGTCATGATCAGAAAGTACAATTTTGTTATTATGAGATCGGCACCTGTCATTTTCAAATACTAATATCCGAGCGTAGTTAATGAGATAATGTTCTCAGTTCAGGCGCGTGAGATGTGTGTATCACATTCGGCAGCGCTGATAGGAGAGGCAAGCTTATGACTGGTTGGAGTCTGCAGTACGGTGCGACAAACCCGCATACCAGCGTTAAACTGATTGGGTTCTAATTGTAGCTATGAGTTCTTATCCTCAGGTGAATGGTTTTAGGAATGGATTTTGGTGGTTGTTGGCCACTCAGTCGTATTAATAACACTCTGTTTATTGCAGAATTATTTGGATTAGTTCCTACTAAGTTTGCCTATAGACTTAGATCGGTGACCACCTGTTAGTAAAATTGCTAACATAAATTCAATTTTACTTGAAACCCTGGTTTACTATTTCTTCTTTATACGGCTTTTTTTTTTGCTCTAATAAACTTCCAATGCTGCTTCCACTTACTCTGGTTGCGCTATTCCTAACTTCCCTACATTTCAGACTTATAAATCTTCGCTTCTCTTCTTAATGCAAATGAACACGTCCTTCCTGTCGTATTATCACCTTTTAAGTAAGTTTTTCTTACTTCACGATTCAGTTTGAACCTTATTCTGATCCCCTCTCTAACTTTATCAGACGACAAAACTAGCTCACCCTTCTCAAATGTTACATTATTATTGGTTTCTCATTTATTTCGAATTTTAGCATTGGTTTGCAAAACTCATCTAACTCATTGACGTTCAGCCCACTCTGACTGGGAGAACGCCTACCCTGAGTTGTTTGTAGCGGTATACATCGTTATCAAATCAGCGAAGTAAATCTCTTTAGGGTTCATGCTCAACTGCATTTTGAGAGCCCTTTATCCCAACACATTCCTGGCTGGAAATATTCTATAGTTCTCAGACATTGAACTTGCCCTAGCACAGAGAAGATAACGGTCCTTCCTTCCTATCTCTCTGACGTGTACAGACTTTTACAAGAATATTTATCTTTCTTGCCTGGATGCTAGTATATATGTTATATTAAGTTATAGCCTTCCCTTCTTATTCTTTAAGTCAACCGCTACTTTAATCATTACTCTATCCATTCTAATTTCATATTATTATAACAATATTATTATATTAGCTTAGCAAAGCATTTTTATTAATTTATCTTCTTAATTATCTGATTTCGATCAATTCGCCGCCTCCTAATCGCTGCCTGATACAGCGTTTACAACGGCCACACTCCATACCCTTTAACTTTTGCGAAGGTACAAAATGTGTTTGACAACTATTATTAAAATATATGTTAAGAGACTTGTTATTTTATGTAGTTTAGAATGATCCTGAAAGAATATTTGTACAAAAGCTTTCATTTTATATTCGCAGTATGTGTAATGGGAATGTGGGAATTGGGAAGGCTCAGGTGATAGTCAAAGCCTTGTAAGAGTTGATTGATATGTGAGGACATTGAAATTACCTTCTCTTTACATGACGAGGAAAATGAAATGTAAAGAAAGCAAAAATGACTTCCTGTTTGAGAGAAATTTAAGTTCTTGAAAACTGAAACAAATAATAAGGAACAGGTTATGTATAGAAAAGTTAACCAATAAAATAAAAGGTTTGATGAACTGTGTGGTTAATAACATGTACGTTCTCTATTCCTTAACAGTTTATTAGTTATGCTTATACTATTCAAAATGAAGAGCACTATTCCTAGAAAGTTGAAGAATTTAGTTTCACCATATATGAAATATATTAAACCTAGGTACACAGGGTTATTTAATGAAAATATTTAGGGACTTTTCTGAGAATATCAACATTTTCGAAACATTTTATATCTAAAGGATGTTTTGCATTGTGAGACACATAATTAAATATTTTTGTAGATGTTCAACTTGAATACTTAATGTGATATTTAAGTTAGTTTTCTTTCTGAGTTATGATGCTTACAGACTCACATATACATTTATATTTTTCTAAGGCGAGTTCCCTTATTCAGGGAACCTCAACACGTGTATTTTCTCAATACTGAAATTTTGGGTAGGTTGAAATACTTCATCTAATTACCTACTCTAAGTAGGCAGCAGAGGAAGTGAGTAGTACTCAATTTCCTGAAGAGTTATTTAAATACTATCGCTTATTTGCTTACATCCCCAAACAATTACCACAAAATCCTAATGCTCTCTTGTTGTGTTAATCAAAATAAAAAATAAAACGTTTGTAGTAATGGTTTCGTTACACATTTGGTTATACATAGAGGAGGTAAACGATAGTCGCCCGCCAGCCTTGGTAGCGTAGATGGTAGCGTGTCTACCTCACGTTCAAGAGGTCCCGAGTTCGAATCTGTGAGGGTGAGTTACCTGGACAAGGTTTTTCCGGGATTTTCCCTTATCCTGATAGACGAATGTCAGGTAACTCTAAGCTCCATGGATCCCGGTGTGCTTTTTGCATAATTTAGCATAATTTTACCCATTTCGTTCATCGTCTGATATGACAACGTTGGAAGACGTAAATTAAAAGAAAGATAATCGCCTGCCTCGGTAGCCTGTCTGCTTCACGTTCAATAGGCCCCGAGTGCGAATCTCGGTTAGGGTGAGTTACCTGGACAAAGTCCTTACGGGATTTTCCTTTATCCTGATGGACGAATGTCAGGTAACTCTAAGCTCCATGGACCCCGGTGTCATTTGAGCATAATTTTACCCATTTCGTTCATCGTCTGATATGACAACGTTGGAGGACGTAAGATACAAAAAAAAAAGGTAATCGCCCGCCTCGTTAGCCTGTCTGCCTCACGTTCAATAGGTCCCGAGTGCAAATCTCGGTTAGGGTGAGCTACCTAGATCAGTTTTTTCCGGGATTTTTCCCTGTCCTTATAGACGAATGTGAGGTAACTCTAACCTCCATGGACTCCGAACTCATTTGAGCACCATTTCATTTATCATCCGATATGACTTAACGCTGGAGTACGTGAATCACAAATGGTGGTGGTGTTAGTTCAATGACTTTCAATATATTAGTTCCATTGGTCGAATGAAAAGGACGTTCACAAACCTCTAAGTAATGCAAAGCTTCTATTCTTTCATAGAGAACACTTGAGGTACCATTAAATTAAGTCTGAAAACCTAACCGTGGGTAAATATTGCCTTAAAAACTATTTCCCTGACTTAAGCTTGCAGGTCGTTTATTTTTGACAACAAAGCCGCAGCGCCCTCACAAGTCTGAACTACCAATTCTTTCGCGGCAGCCGAATTCATCTAAACAGTGACACGCTAAAATGAAATGAAATGTGTAGTGTTTAACGCCCGCTTTTATTACATACGGCACCGCAGGCGATGACACTGATGATCCAGGAGATGAACATGGAGCAGCGGTGGAACGAGATGGCGGGAGAAACCGGAGATCCCGGAGAAAACCTGCCTCAGCGCCGTGTTGTCCATCACAAATCTCACTTTGCGATCGCCTGGAATCGAACCCGGGCCGCCTTGGTGAGAGCCAAGCGGTCTAACCCCTGAGCCACGGCGCGGCCCAACTGACACGTTAGCTGACCCATCAGAGCTGAAATTGAAAAAATCCCAGGAATTTTTCACGACTTCGCCATCATGAACGTACGTAAGCACAACGACGATTGTGAATGGTTTGTCATATCCGAAGGTTCGTCCGTTAAAATTGCAATACATGCGGCCTTTGAAATTGGCTTCTTTATTTCGTTCAAGGACCCCCTGTGCTGCCTTTAAGAGAGTTCTTTCTGAATCAGTGGAGAAGGTCTTATGAAGACAATAGTCTTTTTTAAAACTGTTTCTTAATTTTTTACAAAACTGCCCCAAATGTTTGAATACTTCAGTATACGAGGGCTGTTCAATAAAGTATGATCACAATTTGTTTTTGAAAACGTACCTTTACACATCCTCATAATGTCATGATCCTTCTCAACATAATCTCCCCTGAATGCGATGCACTTGTCCCAGCGTTTCTGCCAGTCTTCAAAGACATACTGGAAACCATTTTTGAGAGATTCTTCAAAATCTTCTCCGCAACTTTCACCACTGTTTCTGATAATGGATAATGTCTCCCACAAAGGTGATTCTTCAGGTTAGGGAATAGAAAAAAGCCACATGGGCTAAATCCGGACTATAGGGAGAGTGTGGGATACACTTCACGACGATTTCTGCAAGATATTCAGCAACAACCTTAGCAATATTATCGTGGTGCAGCATCCAGCCTGCTTCACAGAAATGTGGTCTATTGCGCTTGATATGGACTTGCAATGTTTTCAGGACATCTCTGTAGTATTGTCCAGTTACTGATGTGTGTGCAGGTACAACATGCTGATAAACCATTCTATATATTTCAAAGAATGAGATGATCATAACTTTCCCAGCAGAAGCAACCACTTTTGCTTTTTGGGGGGTTGGTGATGAAGGAGACTTCCTCACTGTGCTTTGCTGTTTGCTCTCAGGATCAAAATGATGTAGCCAAGTTTCATTAGCAGTGATTACGTTTGAAAGAAACTCCGGATCTTCCTCTAATATCAACTTTAACCGCATGTTACCTCCATTGCAGCGGTAGGCGATACTGAAAATTTGTGAACTTGCTTGGTTCTCACAGGCGTGAACCAGGAGTACCAACAATGAAAATGAAACTACTACGGGGTGTTTGTTTCACATTCAGCTAACAGAATATAAGAATATTGAATTTCATTGTGAGAAATTATGATAGTTCTATATTGAGCAGCCCTGTATATCAATGATTGCATTCAGGGCCAGGATTTTGATGATCTAAGACTATCTAAAAATAATAAAATGACGTAAAGACCAACACAGTTATCTAGAAAATTACTTCGAAATTGTCTTCATTTCAGAATTTGAGAGTACCATACAATTCTTGCTTCTACACTGTGAATTTGTGGGTTCATAAAATTAAATGTCCATTTTGCAGAAATTCAAAAAAGCCATTTATTTCCGTAGAAAGACAGTTTGTACACCCCTGGCAGCAGAATGACGGGAGATATACCAACAGAATCTCTGGTGGCTTCTGCACCTGTAAATAAACAAGAGTTAACTTTCAAATCACAGCTGCACGCGCACATTTATCGAGTGCGATTGCCACTGTCCCCTGACCACTAAACGCGGCATCTTGTTATAGCTCTATAATTGCTCTAGAGATTAATCGAATGTTCTGTAACAAACATGGAAGCGAAACTTCCAGTCAGCTGTCTGTCTCTTTCTTTATCTGTTTCGGCAAGCTTTTATCTCCGCGCTGCCTGATCTCTTTGCATGCGCCGGCCGCGCACGTCGCAACAATGGCTAGCGACAATACGTTAGAATTGAAATTCAAAGCTAATATCAATTTAAATTTGCGGATTCCTCTGATCTAAGAAGATGAAAATATTGTCTGATATAGAATTAATTGCAGCAGTAAGCAGAAGCATGTGCAGGTCCGCGATAGTTAGTGAAAATCTGTATCGGAAAGAGCCTTGTATTGTGAGAGATCTCTTTCCACATACGCTGATACAACTGCGGCATACTAAATCACTATCAGTGAGGTCTTCTTCAATGCAGGAAGTATCACATGTTTGACCGTTACCACTTGACAAATGTGACACAAAAGTTTTATTGCCAGAGTTTCTATGAAGAACTGTTTCCACTTTCTTGGATACCCGTTTTCAAACTTCTCCCCCCCCCCCTGCAACTTTCAAATCAAATGTGATGTTTAAAATTAGAGTATGTTTCAAACTTGCAGCTTTGCCGTGCACACTTGTCATTCTTTGTTTCAAGCAACTGAAATTTGTCCTTGTGAAAGCCAGCAGTTCTTCACGTTATCTTTTTGAAAATGGTGTCTTAGCCACATCAGTTACAGTAGCATCGTCATAATTCAGTTTTCAATAACACATTTCACCATCTAAATGTGATCTCAATAATAAATTGCCAAATCAAATGATGTCAAGTACCGATGGGAGCAGAATACCTTGAGCCGTGGCCTTAGAGAGCAGTTCTTCTTTGATACTAGGTAATCCACTTGAGAAAAATGAGCTCTACCTTCTTCTGGCACACTATCCATAGCGTGTAATAAGCAAATAATGTGAGCTATTTTGGGATAAAAGCTTGTATTGACGTTCCTGCTTTCACAATGTATGGCGCTGCATCAGTAACAGCTGAAATGAGCACCACACGTTAATCTCAGTAAATCTGGGAATAACTAAATCTGTGGCAGTGAACATAAGGAATCAAACGCTTAACCTTCAACTTGTGTATAGTCGAGTTTTTTTCCTTTTTTCCCCTGCTAAACGCAAGTTAGAAGTAAGAGAATTGCTTGATCTGATTATTTGCAGGTGGTCTGAAAAGTTTCCGACTTAATAAAGGTACACGAAATTTCTTCAGAATGTTTTTTCTATTTTCAGCATAGTCTCCTTGTAACTCTATACACTTCTCTAAGCGATGCTCCTATCTCTGTAACCCGTCCAAAAAGTACTCGGCGTCTTTCTGTGTAAAATAATTGTTCACGAAAATTTATTGCCTCTTCATATGACGAACATCTCTGTCCATCGAACTCAATTTTCAGATAAGGGAACAAAAAGAAGTCGCTTGGGGCTAGACCTGGTGAGTAAGGCGGATGGTCAAGCAGTTCAAACCGTAATTCGTGGGTTTTCGCCATTGCAAACGCTGAGGTGTGAGACGGTACGTTGTCTAGGTGAAACAGGATTTTCTTTTTCTTGAAATGTGTCCGTTATTCTGCAAGTTGTGCCTTCAGTTTGTCAAGTAATTATGCGTAGTATGTTCCTGTAATGGGTTTTCCTTTTTCAAGAAAATCCATTAAAATAACTTCATGACTATCCAAGAAAACAGTCATCACTTTCCCAGCCGAAAAGAGGTTTTATTTTTATTTTTTTAGGGCCGGTTCCCCCGTTGCAGTCCACTGTTTGGACTGTAGTTTTCTTTCGTGTGTTTAATGGTGTACCCAAGTTTCCTCTACTGTACTTAATAGACGCCAAAACTTGGATTTATTGGGCCTAAACTGCACCAACAGAGCGTTGGGAATGTTCATTCCAATACGGTTTTGGTCTAGCACGAGTAAACGCGGCACCCAAAGCGCGGACATCTTTCTCATGTCTAAATATTGATTTAATATGTGTCAAATACGTTCTTTTGACATATTCATAGCCTCTGCTATATCTCTCACTTTAATTCAGCGGACCTCTAGCACCATTTGCTGAACTTTGGCGATGTTTTCGTCTGTAGTTGCAGCTTTTGGACGTCCTGAACTTTCGTGTCTTCCAAGCTCTTACGGCCACGTTTAAATTCAGCTGCCCAAAATTTCATTGTGGTAAATAATGGTGCAGAGTTCCCATACACAGAATCCAACTTATCTTTGATTTGCGTAGGCGTATTGCCTATCAAAAACAAATATTTACTGACAGCTCTATACTAGATTTTGTCCATTTTCATGAAAACACTCGCATCAACTCAAACGACTGTTACATAAGAATGGCAGAAACTACGGAGAGTAACTGTCAACAGATGAAGAACGAAATTCACTAGCTTCTATTTACAAGTGCTGCACTCTTCATGTTTACGTCGGAAACTTTTCAGATCACACTCGTGTACGTAAGAAAGCTACTTCCAGTTTTATACATTGCCGACCCACTAATCAAGTATCCATTTATTTCGCTAAATAAGTGTTGAATCAATTAATAAGGTTATTTAAATTGATATACTAAAACAGAAAGAAAACAACCATAAAAGGAAGTAAAATGCAAACAAACTTAACTATATAAAATTAATAAAACTACACGAGACTTCAAAAATGAAAAAAAATATAACGAAAAGGCACCCAATGTTTATGATCAGAGATTCCTATTCAAGATGTAAATGTTTAAGCACGAGAAAAAAATGACTTCATCAAAATACCTCGTTACCTCAATCCATACCTTAACGACCGTTTACTTTTGAAACATATTGCTTGCTAGCGGTGGTAATTTCTTTTATATATTGTGACTACATGGGTTACGTAGATTCGGAAATCCGGCTTGCAGAAATGTAAAACAACTTTTTTGCAGTAAAAAGACGTGAAATTGACAATTAGCTGTCTTCAAGGTTGACTAGGTGCTCTGCTGCACGACAACAAATGAATAAGATCACTGCGGTACACTTCAATCGTAGACTGTCGCAATAATCAAAAAACAACTGCCGCTCTAACACCTTACGCGGCATGTATACCTCCCGAGCCATTGCTTCTAGAAAGCCGCAGACCTTCCGAGCAATTTCTCGGTAACAAAAATGGACCGAATACTCTGGAGCCTCTCTCTGTCTTTTTCTCTCCTCCCCACACGCCCGGCTCCGACTTGTGACAGCTGCACAACAAAGCCATACAGTGACAGTATACACGTTCTCCAACGCTAAGTCATATCGGACGATGAATGGAATGGGTGAAATGATACTCAAATAAGCCCAGCATCTCTGGAGCTTAGAATTACCAGACATTCATCTTTTCAGGATAAGGGAAAATCCGCAGAAACCTTAAACAGATAACTTACCCTGATCAAGATTCGAACTTGGGACCTCTTGAACGTGAGGTAACAGGGTATCACATACGCTACCAAGGCGGGCACAGTATTGTGACTTTGTGGGTTCGTGAAATTAAAAGTCCAATTGCACCACTCAAAAATGTTCTTTATTTCCACCGACTTTGAGTTGAACACTTGCCAATTACACAGGATTACCCAATGCACACAATTACGATTCACCAGTTCGTCCGTTACAGTTTCTCTTGCACTCGCAATTACGTAAACTCCTCCGACGCACGTACACTAGCGCGAAGCTGCTTCACTGCTCGCCAAGCACTGACTGACTGACCCGACGTGTTGCTTATATAGGGTCAGCTGGCCAATCGAGAAGGTTCTGGATTGGATGAAATATCCCTTAAGTTCGAGAACTCAGGTGGAACAGAAAGGGACGCCACAGTGATGTTTTTCCAGCCAACCCTCGTTGCCGCTATAAGACAAATGAGGGGGGAGTGGCGAACGCCTACCGTCTCCTGCTGCTGCCGGCCGGTTCTATAGGGAGTTCCGAAGTTCGGGTGACAGTATATTATCCCGCCTCGGCAGCGTAGATGTTAGCGTGTCTGCCTCACGTTCAAGAGGTTCCGAGTTCGCTTCTCGGTCAGGGTGAGTTACCTGGATAAGGTATTTTCCGGCATTTTCTCTTATCCTGAAAGATGAGTGTCGGGTAACTCTAATTTCTATGGACCCTGGGCTCATTTGAGCATCATTTCACCCATTCCATTCATCGTCCGATATGACTTAACTTTGGAGGACGTAAATTGAAAAAAAAATGCAGTGGTATTAGCTCGTATAATTTCATTGGTTTCTGGTTCTTGTTTTGATTTGATACATTAGATTACCTTCGCACACATGCAGTGTCTAAATTTGGTTTTTGTTTTGCGAAACTTGCATTTTGGGTAGAACATCATCTAATACTTTTTTAAAGTTACGTCCTTTAACGTTAAGTGATATCGAACATTTAATGAAATAATTCTCAAATAAGTCCAAGGTCCATAGAGCTTAGAGCTACCTGACATTTGCCTTTCAGGATAAGGGAAAACGGCGGGAAAACTTGTGCACATAAGTCACCCTAACCAAGATGCAACTGGGCAGCTCTTGAACGTGAGGCAGACAAGCTACCATCAACGCTACCTAGGTGGGCATCTAATACTTTCTCTACTTAGTTATTGTAAATATAAGAGAAAGTCAAAAAGAAACAGCCGTGCCGTTAAGAGTTTGAGCCATGTACATTTGGAATGGAATGAGCCGTTTTAGAGGTACATTACAACAAATATTGCTATTACTTAATGTCACAGCACATCAAGTATTATTCCGACATGCATTGGTGACAAGTTTCCTAAAATATTTCCGAATGCTGACGTTAGTAGGTATGGCTTGTTTTTGCCAAACACCTCTTTTATAATCACTGTGATATGCAAATTGACAAGGAAGGAGAAAAAGTCCGGAAAGAAAAGGAAGGAACACAATTTCCTTTTTAATACATTCTGTTCGTACTGGGGATGTAGAAGAAAAATACATAAAACTTGCTGCTCAAGTTTCTTTAGCACAGTGCTAAGGGATCTGCTTAATTTGTGCAACAGTCACATTCTTTATAATTAAGCTGTTCCACGCAAGCCATTTCCTACCTTGACAGTAAGACATTGTCCAGATTTGCATTCAAGAATACAAACACTGCAATTCATTTAAAGTCGGTGAAGAACTAGGAGTAGTTTATAGTAACAGATATTCTACGTACTTTTTGGGTAGTATGGAGTTCTCAGTACCAATGTTTCTAACCTCCTGGTTTATTATCTTTATCAATTACGAAAACTTTTTGACATTGCATCAATATAATATATATCTTACAACTTTTTAAGAATGCCGTACTATTGTGCGTTTCAAATGGGAAGAGTGGGGTCCAGCTAATCAGATGCCTTATCACACTCAGCGTTGCCAGCTTGTTATCCCACTCCTTTTATATTTTCCTCTCCCTCACACACTCATACAACATGCAGGTCTCCTTGGCGCTAGATGTAAGGGTAAGCGAATTATATTTTACAAACTTTAACAATGATGCAGTTGCCAAAATCAAAATTGGAAAAAGCATTTTCGCAAATTATGTATATTTTTAAATACTATAACTATAATTATAGTTTATGAATTACCTGCTTTTCTAATCCGAATGCGGGAAACACTAGTTTTACCTACACCACACGCTTCAGCACTAAGCCGTTGAGCATTTTTGAAATCGAGCTGATTTCTATGTTCCTCATTGCCAATTTTTTTGAAGAACGTGTACACCTTAAAAACAATGCTTCGACCCTGACTTCGCAATAATTGTATTTTTGACTCGCCACTAAATTCACCGCAAGAAGCCATTGCACCATTTAACTCATATTCTAGTGTTGTGTAAAGAACAACTGAATGATATTGATCTGAACTCTCCAGAGTAAATAAACACTTCTTATCCAGCATTCATTCATAAACATAAGCATATAGTATTCCACAGGCTAACAGGAAATGAAGTGTTTTCTCTTTCTCGAATTTAACACCTTGACCTATTCATAGTAATTCTTTTATCACGTCATGCAGTGGTTTAAATTTCAGTTCTGAGTAATGAAAAGCATATGTACATACATACACACCAACCACTTTGAACTTTCTAGAGTAAATAGAGATTACGAACCATTCATAAACAAATATATAATGTGACCACACACGTTCTACCAGGGCAGCAGGAAATGTATTGTTTCCTCTCTCTCGAATTGGCTTATTCAAAGTAATTCGTTTATCCCGTCATGTAAAACATTTACGTTGCAGTTCTGAGTAGTTACAAATATACGTACACACATACATGCCAACCAATAATGATATTCATACAGTGCTTACGTCGCGATTTATAGTTATAATATAGGTAATAGTGGTTTATTTATTTGTATTAGAAAAACCTTTTGAGCTAAAAGTATAGGGTTTTCATGATTGTTACCTACATTCCTCTCTACCTTCCACATGGATCAGTTTTGGCGAAATCTGAATTTTTGTCTTAGCGAGAATAGTATTTCATGCAGATTGATTAGCTTGGCGCTCCTCACACACCACTTAGCGGAAATGCAATACGACAACACCGCAGGACTCCGATTGGTTGTTCACCTAGTAGCGTTCAAGGACAAACACCTTCCCATTTGAAACACATAATAATTTATTTCACAAATATTTAAACTGGAATCAAAGAGAAGTTTACTGAGATCGAATTTGGTGCCCAAAATCAAATTTTAATTCTTGTTTTTATTTCCGCTGCCATTTAGCTATAATAAATACAAAAACATCAATGTTTTGAGGTTCCCTGAACATACATACACAAGGAAATGGCAGGCTGTTTATAGCCTGAAGGTTTCTGCTGCGTGCCCAACCCAGTGATTCTGCTCGCACTGTTTACCTTTGAGTAGCACAACTCAAACCAAATATCGGTTAGTCAACAAACATTTACCTATTAGGCGGTTTCGTCTGTTGTGCGCATTCGGCAGGTCCGGATTCGATTTCCGTGGCCGGTGTACCTGACTTATGAGTTTCTCGGGGTTTCCCCGGGTCGCCAGACGAATGCTCAGTAGGTTAATTACATCTCCCGAATTTTCTGTCCCTCCATTTCATCTCCATTATCATTTCACATCGCCTCTCATCTGGTGTTCCGTTTCTGGGTAGAAGTGTCGGCGGGAGTCTCGGCGCTGCATGGCAGGATGATATGTTCCTGTAAAATACTTCCTCCTCCGTTAGGACGGTCTTTGATCTGGTGGGCCCATTCAGGACCACGGTGGGCCGGATGTCGACTGTATTAGCATGCAGGGGGTTTTCCAACTGGTAGAATTGTAGGGACTCTGCCCTCTGCACTCTCGCGACTCTTAGAGATGGCCACCCTGTTCTCCTCTCACCTCATCCTTTCTCCCGTGGATGCCCTACTTGGGGGGCATCGGTACAATAGACCAACCCAATCCATCAAACCTGAGTTCAGCATTCTCCAACAAAAATGTCAATAAAATTTCCTCCCCCATACCAAGTTACAATGCATAAGAAAAATGTTTTGATCTCACTCTCTCCCTCTCCCTTTCTCTCTCCTTCTCCTTCTGTCTACTGCATACTTAAAGTAAACAGAGGAAGTATTATATTTCAACAAAAAATTCGATATCGAAATTTTAATAGAAATGCAGGTTTTGCGGACCCTAAAATAAAAAAAGTATACTTTAGAAAAAGTTGTATGCATATGTCTTTGAGCATCATTACTGACAAACTAAGATTCGGTTAAATACCAATATAGTACCTGAAGCCCTGCATCCTCCAAAAATGTGACTCGAGGATATTCAAGAAATTCCCACCTGTTGGATGTTTTTGAAAATAGTCATACACAAAAGGCCTTCATTAAAGTAAGAAGTTTAAGATATTATCACAAGCAATAACATAAAATGTGTACCTTGAGTTTTCTGTGAATAACACCTGAAGTTCTCTTCGTTTTACATAATTGGTAAAGCTAATACACAGACAAAATGTTGCTACACAAAAATGTAGATCTTGTTAAGGCACCAATTTATTTATAATACATATTTTGGGAGTGATTCACTTCCTGGCTTTGGTTTGAATTTTTCACTACTTACTTTTCTCAAATGTATAAATTATTTTCCTTTTTTATATTTGACGGTGCAAACCTACTTGGCTGTCATTAGCAGTGACCATGTTTTAAAAGATTTGACTATCGCTTAATCCTATTTCCATTGAATTTACAAGTTAATATGTAATAAAACAATTTCTAGAAATGTTGAACTGAATTAGCATAAAATAGATCGAAGAAAGAGCTTCAGTAAGTACAGTTGAAGAATGTGTAGACGGTAACGTTAGTGTAACGCGTCAGCTATAATATGCTTTTTCTATTTGCTAAAAAGTAACTGTAAGCATTTTAAGGATCGTGACGTAGTTGGAGAGATTAAAAGAGATATGTGGGCACAGTAGCGCTCTTTTCAGGTTAAGTAAAGTCTGTTTAGTTAACGCGTGTACACGCCGGCCTCTGTCTTTGACGAACCTTTATAATCGTTTTATAGCCCCGACCCTTCTTCTCCCACACATTTCTGCAAGGTTGCCACCTTTCTCGATACGTCATGGGTGTCGTACGAGGTTTCGTCTAAATAATCTTATGTCCATTACTGCGAAACTTCCTTAGTTTTGACACTCACCCACACATACACACACACACACACACATATCCACATATATATCGCCAAGCTACAATTCTACTGGATTCCATAATAACCCTTATCTTATTCAAAGTACGGTATTTGAAACCCAGCTCCTTTAGGAGGTCGCGCAAAGTGCAGTGCCCATAAGGAAAATCACACATTTCTTGCAAATGTGCAACCAATTCGTCTAAGGTGGCCGCTATCCCTTTTGAATAGAATCTATAAATTTCTCGACGAATTAAAACACATGTGAAATTATCTACTTTAGAGAAACGTTTCCTTTTGTTTTCACACTTGATCAGCGTCTTTGGTATTCCTTTCGTCACAGTATTTCTTACTGTATTTCTGTGAATACCCAGAATTCATCAGGTTCATTGCACGACCCCTTACCAAGATTATTTGTCAGCACATATTTATATGTGTTGAAAACAAGTACTTGAATTTGCTTAGAAACAGTTCCCTTTATAACTTTGTTTTTTGAGGCTTTTCCAGTAATATAACTCTGCCCAGTTATTCGCACTGTCTTCACTTTGAGTATTTTCACGTGACTGAAGGTTATCTACTACTTCATTTGCATTTGCCACTGCATTTCCCTCCCACGGTCTCCACATTGTGACATAGAACGAATTTCTGCACGTAATGAAACAGATCAACTGGAAGTTGGAACTTTGGCAGCTGAGACTACACGTGGAGTAGACATACGTCTGTCTCTTCGAGAAAATCAGGGTGGCCATTGGTCCTCAACGACAGTGTTCAATTTCTGAAGTGTGGAGATAGATTTATGACGGTTATTAATGGGTGGGAGGCTCAGGTTCCTTTGAGTTCGAACTGCAGATGCGTTAACTAAACAGACTTTACCACAAATACTATCACAGTTCACCAAAACCTTTTGGACGATTCCTCTCTGTCTGGCTAGATGTTCGTAGGACCTTGCGGCGACCGTATAAGCGAGGGTTCTCATGATTTGGGAATAAGTTATTGATTGCGGTTCTGGCCCACCTCTGTGCTGTGGAGATAGCGTGTCTGCCTCACATTCAATAGGCTAGGAGTTCTAGTCTTGGTCAAGTTGAGTTATCCGGATAATATTTTATTCTCGGTGATTTCCCTTATCCTGAAAGAAGAACGTCGGGTAACTCTGAGATCTACGTACCCTGGACTCATTTGAACATCATTTAACGCATTTCATTCATCGTTCAATGCGACTTAACATTGGAGGTTATTAAATTAATTCAAAAAGTACTGTTTTCAGAGCAAGATTTTGACCTTCTGTGACGTACAGCGTGCTGCTACTGAAAAATATTACAAACATCCTGTGTTCGACGCCCCATGTAGAAGAAAATGCAACGCCGCTAAGAAACTTAAGTGGTAGTAAGCATTTGAGCTAGATCTGATTAGTGCACTATCAGCAAGGTTTTATGAGGTGTAAGTGAAAACTGGGCAACTTAACAATATGGCTGCATGAAAAAAAGTGTTTTACTTGTATTTTCTTTAAATGGCTTGTGATGTCCTTGTGATGTAATTTGGATCCTCTTACCAGCCGCTTTGTCTTCCTCTTGTTTAGATGCGTTTGTTGTAAGAAAATGGCTTACAATACTTCTGTTTGCTAAAACTCTTAAATCAGGGATGGTAGCAGAAGACATAACGATGTTTCTTGACTTAGAACTCATTCTCATATCTATCTCCAATAAAGTATCTGTCGTCTGTCTGTTGCTTAGAACCTCTATGGATCCTGGGCTCATTTGAGTATCATTTCAGCCATTTAATTGATCGTTAAGTATGTGAAAATATGCCCAAATGAGCCCAGAGTTCATAGCGCTTAGATGCCCGACATTTGTCTTTCATGATAAGAAAAAACTCCGGAAAAATCCTTAACCAGATACCTTTGATCAAGATTCGTGACGTCTTGAACGTTCGGGAGACGCGCTACCACCTACGCTACAGAGGTGGGAACTCCAAGCGTATCTAATGGTGTAGAAAACAATGAAAGATATTGATTAATATATTTTAAACTATAAATCCGTGATGGAGATTTTAAAAACACCTTTTTCCCCATTGGAGACCTGCCTATCAACATTACGATAAAAAGTAAGTATTGCTTTACACAATCTATGCGGATTCTGAACGATGAAATTTAAATGAGTCATATTAGGGAAACTTAAAACTTGGGGAGCCTGCTTGGGGAGCTGGGGAGTGTAAAAGCAGAAGGAATACATTGTTATATTTTATACCATTTGGTGACAGTGTATACAAGGCTTCATTAAAATCCTAACTATTGTTGAATTATTTGCAGTTGACGTTCCTTTACATGCTATCAAGAACTTTTGTTCACATATTTTCGTCATTTTAACACACCTACGATTACATTTTCCATCTTTCTGCCACTAGCACAAATAGTTTCTTCAAGACCAATCCAGATTTTTCATTTTCACAAATGCGCAATGTTCTCATAAAGGTGACAATATTTCCTATAGCGGTTTGAAAGATACTTTTTCTGTACAGTCGACTCATCAGGATTTATATTTGCATATTTAATAAGTAGCTTTCTGAGTTTGGGACTGATCACCTTATAAAGGGGAATTGTCAGCTGAAATATGTGATCTACAAGATATTAATAAAATGAGACCTGAAGCTTTCCTGGAGACGAATATACTGAAGTTATTCTCGGGAAGCAAGGCAGGTGAAAAGACGATTAGAAATCGACGTTTCTGGAGTGTGCATCTCTTCCATTATCAGGATATTTATTAAATGTTATAAGCACAGTCTTTTGTTCAGTAATGCGAATTTTGATAGTGTTTTGTCTTTGTTTATATTTATGTTATATCCAGTGATTCACTTGTGGTTATAACATTTAATAAATATCCTGATGATGGAAGAGATACATATTTCCGAAACGTCGATTCCTAATCGTATTTTCACCTGGCTTGCTTCCCGAGATCAACTTGAAGATATGAGTAAAGTTGTGCTTATTTAAGTATGCTAAAAGGAGATGATTCTGTCTCGTCGAAGCTGCTACGTGCGTTCAGATTTCGTAGAGGGCTGGCAAAATAGCATTTTCCAATCACTGGTGTTTTTAAACTCTCGTACGTAGTGATGCAAACTTTCACGTACACGTTCACTTTTGACATTTTTAATTGATACTGCTAATTAGCATACACAACTGCTTTGTGTAATATGGTTGTAATTATCAGATTATAAAGAACTCTGCGCTCAGTTTATTAGGTTTAACAAACATGTAGGATGTAATATTATTCTTCTTCAACTGCTCTCATATCACTATGTGGTATCAAGGCATTGTTGTTCCTCTTAATAATTTGCAGCAAATGCTTACTGTAAATGTCAAACATACTACTTGTTATCATGTTGAATTAAGTAAAAACCCTAAGGAAAACCATACATGTGATTTAACGTTTCTGTTAATCAATAGTGTTCAGAGTCAAGTTATTTCCAGAATAGAAAGATATTAAAATAGTATTGTGACACCAGAAATCGAACCTGAGCTTGCTGTTTAAAACCCTGATCTCCCAACTGCTAGATCAACAACGATTAACGAGGTAGTGCAGCTGTTCATAAATAAATACTCATTAAGCTGAAATTTCAGACGCTACATAGATAACATTATGTCCTTCATTATTACACATCGAATCTTGATGCCTAAAATGATTTAGAGAATGGTCTTTAGGTACAAGGCACATGGAACTGAAAAGAAAGTATAACGAAGGGGTAGGGGGAGACAAGTAATCAGCGTTCATTAATTTATTAAATTTATGGGTTACTACTGAAAATTGGAAATTAAATCTCCGATACATATTTCCGAATAATAGCATCCTATCTGCATAACCGATCTTTTTCAGTAAAATATCAAAGTGCACAATCCAGATCAATGCTGATCTTCTCTGGTGTTCCACAAGGAAGTATTCTAGGTCCACTTCTTTATACAGTGTAAACTTCTGACTTTCCTGAGCACCATCAACTAAACATTGCACATTTTGCTGATGATGTGGCAATACTTACAAAAGGCAGTTGTGAATCAGCAGCTGAGAAACTAAATAACTTCTGCACTGAAATAAAAAATGATGTTCTGACTGGAAAGTGGTGATGAATCCACAGAAATCGCAAATAGTGCATTTCACATATAAAACGCAAATTACATATCCCATACTTCTTGGAGGAATCGCTATAACCACCTCTCAGTCAGTTACGTCGACTTCATACTGGACAGTAAACTAACCTGGAACCTCCACATCACATATCATCTGTCAAGACTACAACGCCAAATCCAACAAATCATATACATAATAGAGTCAAAGTCGCTTCTTGCAATATCATACAAACGCATTCCATACAACACTTATCGAACCTATTTGGAAATATGGTTGCTCTATATGGGGCTCTGCTGCAGCGTCACAAGTAAAAATAATCCAAGTAGTCCTGAACAGATACCTAAGATTGAACACAGGTGCCCCATGGTACGTTAGCAACACCACACTTCACAGGGACCTGAACATACCAGAGGTGATGGATGTCATCGGGACAAGCTACACCAGACTACACCAAACTCTTACCAATCATCCAAATCCATGGCTACAAGACATTTTCCTACAACCTCCTCCACAACCGCAAAGTAGAAGACTAAAGGGAAAACGACGCAATGACCTGCTCATTTAATATTCTCTGTTTTGTATGTCTGATAAACCGTTTTTTTGTGGTTATAATATAATATGTTTGTTATACATTAAATGCAACTGATGCACGACAATTATTGCACAGCATCCTGACACACGCTTCAAGTGATGTAACATTACTCTTGCTCACAACTGTAAGTACCATATTGTACCTTTGTGGGTTCGTAGAACTACCGGTCAAATTTGCAGAAATTCAAAATGCTCTTTATTTCCGTAAAAATACACTTTGGTCAACCCTTATAGTAGCAGGATTACGTAACATACACAAATAAAATCTGCAAGTTCGTCGATCACAAACAAAATAGTTCACTTTCAAACCACAACTGTACGCACACGATTATCAAGTTCCATTTCAAATCTCTGCCTTGGCGAGTCGCGACTTATCTTATATACCTCCACTCATATTTCTAGACAATTCTGGAATGTTCTGTAACAAACCAAAAATAGAAACTTGCAGTCAGCTGTCAGTTTCTTTATTTGTTTCGGCAAGCTTTTATCTCCGCGTTGCCCTGTTTCTTTGTGCGCGTCGGCCGCACCTCCTCACAGCAATGGGTTCGCGACAGTATTCCATTTGGATACTATAAAGTTTATCGACAATTAAAGAGCTATGAAGTGATTTCTACCTGGATTCTACAAACAGTTGGTATAACAATAATGATGAGACAACTCATAAACTTAATTGGACATTCTTTATTCACCTGATAGAAAAAATTATGGAAATTGCTAAAAAGGAAGTCTTCCAAATCTGGAAGATTTAACTTTTTTAGTTCTCTTAATATATGCAATTCATAAAGAAAGAGAGAAAGAAAGAGAGAAAGAAAGAGAGAAAGAGAGAGGGAGATGGGAGTTGAAGGGAGAGGGGGAGAGAGGGAGAGAGGGAGAGAGGGATAGGGGAGCGGGGGAGAGTCTCACAGTATGTCACTTCACAAGGGCAAGGTCAATAAGTGCCTCACCGCGGACGGAAAACGGAAATCTGATTTGCCAATCGCTAGTCCGGAGCATTAACTTGTAGCTGTACCCCTAAAAATAAGAACACCTCCTTTCAAAAACAACACTTTCCAGACTAATCAATGAGTGAATTCGTCATCAATTGTTTCTAAGAGTTTGAGTAAAGGATTCAATAGCTGTTATTTTTCAGTTGCGTTCTGAAACCTCTGACATTTTAAGCAAAATGAAACTAATAAACTTTGTTACAAAGTCGGTACAAATGCAAAACAAGAATGAATAAATATGCCAAGACAAGGGTTATAACAAAGTGAAGGCTTAAAATTAAAAAAAGGGAAGAAAACGTGATTCCCTTACTTAGAATTACCAAAATTGAGGTAATATAGGGAAAAATGATAAGCGGTTTACATGTACAACAGTAATGTCCGTGGTTGTGTACTTAATATATGAGAGGGAATACATATCAAAGTCCCTATCCGAACACATTACCTTACGTTTATGTTGACATTGTCCGTTATTGAGCCCTAGTTTTGTTTTCTTTTACATAACATTAACATAACATTATGTTCTCTACGGCATCTAAAGACCATAAGCGATAAATTTATATACAGGAACTGGTAGCTGAGCGAAATTTATAGCCACTTTGGTGGTAAAGCGGGGGAATCGGATTAATTTTCAGTAAGGAGAAGAAAGTATTGTGACTTTGTGGGTTCGTAGAATTAGAAGTCCAATGGCACAAACTGAAAATGTTCTTTATTTCAACCAAATTACAGTTGGAACAGTTGCCCATTACATAGAATTACGTAGCGCACACCATTACAATCCACCAGTTCGTCTGTCACAGGACCACTCCACACTCGCAATTACGTACAACTCCTCTGATACACGTACGCAGTCTTCCAAACCATTCGCTAGTACTGCGTTCTTCACAGCTGCTCGCCAAGGACTACTCTCCTCCAGAGGTCCAGAGGTTCAGAGGTCCAGAGGTCCAGAAGTCCAGAGGTAGTCCTGGTCGGGTGGGGCAATTTTTCTTTTTCCCCGTCGGGTGTCTTCTGCCGCAGTACCTAGCCGCTTTGCGGCTTAACCTGCGAAGTGAGTCAGGAATGTTTTTTATTGTTCTGCTGGGGGTAGGTTGTAGTTTTGTTTAAAAATGTTTGGATTCCCTTGAGTAATCTCAGAAGGCAGCAGCTTAGGGGTTTTATTGCACTCTCCCATTGGGGGGGGGGGGGAATCGGTTTAGTGTTTTTGTCCCGTTTTGATTACGGGTGGCATAACGCTTGAGCCATGAGGCGTAAAACGAATTTTGGAGTTAATGGTCTCCACCTTGGGTTATCCAAGGGGCCCTAGGACGTCTCTGGGGAGTTTGTATGATGGCAAGCGTCTTTGCTCCCTCTGGTCATATCTGCCAAGGGAGTTCACCAAAGGGTTGCCATGGGTTTGGATTTTGTCGTACATTGATCGTGCCCTCTCGGATGACATCGACAATGTACGGGATTTTCGAATGTTCATGAAGGATCTGGGCTGGAAATCTCCAGTCTGTATCGTATATCACTCTGAGCGCCCTGTTCTGCAGCGTCTGGAGTCTGACGAAAGTGGTATTTGCCACTGTTCCCCAGATCTCACAGCCGTACAAAATCATGGGCGGGATGATCGCCCGATACAGCTGGAGTTTGAGACGGAGGGACAGGGTTGAACGGAATATTGGGTGTAGGTTCCTGAGCGCGACGTGTCCAAGCTGGACCTTGCCTTTGACGTGCGGAGCGTAAGTTAATTTGCGGTCCAGCGTCACTCCGAGATACTTCGCCGTTTGCACCAATGGGATTCCACGGCGCCCTAAATCGAAGTTCTGCTGCAACCGGTTGGCTCTAGTTTTCGCCAGGAGAATTGCAGAGCTCTTCTCAGTGTTAATTACCACTCGCCATTTTGCGCTCCATTCGCCAATGGTCCGGAGCTGGGCTTGGATATGCCGAAAGCTATACCTCAGGGTTCTGTTTACCGCGAAGATTATGACATCGTCCGCATACTGACAGGTGTGGGTGTTGTGGTGTGTGGGTATGTCGGCCATGTAAACTGCAAAGAGTGCCGGTGACAGCACGCTGCCTTCCGGTACTCCAGCGCCAATGGGCCGCTCGGTTGACAGCTTCCCCTCCACATTTACTCGGCAGCTTCGGTTTCCGAGGAAACTGGCCACCAAGGAAATGTATGGACGGAGAACTTCATGCTCTAGGAGTTTGTAAATTAGCGCCTCGTGCCAGATAGTGTCGAATGCCTTCTCCACGTCTAACAATACTGCTACCATTTTAGACCTTTTCTGGAATCCGGGGGAGGCCTTCTTGGCTACCCACAGTAGTTTCTCGGTCGTGGAGTGGCCAGAAGGGAAGCCCAACTGGTATTCCGGGATTAGATCCCTTTCCTCTTAGTGAGGTAGGAGCCCGGAAAGGAGCAGTTTTTCGAAAACCTTTGACAAAACTAGCAGAAGGCTGATGGAACGGTAACTGGAAGGGAAGACCGAATGTTTCCCCGGCTTTAAAACGCACACAACGCGCGCCTCCTTTCAGACAGCTGGAAAGTGGCGCATGTATAGGCATGCATTATAAATCCGGGTTAAATGAATCACGGCTCAGCGTGGAAGGTGCTTGAGCATTTCCGCTGTGACACGGTCCTGCCCAGGGGCTTTGTTGTTTCTTAGAGAGGTAAGCGTGGTTGCTACCTATCAAGGGGTAACTATGGGGATGTGGAACTCCTCGTGGTCAGGGGGCGGTGCTTCTAGGAAGTCCTCCACCACTCGTTCCATGAGGTCGGCATGGTCATCGTCCATTGGCTGTACCCTGAGTTGGAATTGAGCCTCTTGAGAGTCTTCTGGAGCATCTACCTTTTCTTTCGACTCGTAGACGAGTCGAACTCTAGGGCTATGTAGGGGATGCTGGTGTTCTGTTCCATCTTTCCGCTGGCTACGGACTATTAGCCACGGTTTTCTCTCCTGGAGATTTGCTTGCCGTAACATGTTTTCCCAGGCCTCTTTGCGGTGTGCTCTTAGTAGTCGTCTTACCAGGGACTTGAACCTCTGGTGGACTTCTCCTATCCTGGGATGGCGAAATCTCTGCCACAGCTTTCTCACAGCATTTTTAACCCTTATTAGCTGTTTGATGGGTCCTGGGATATCAGAAGGGTTTGGTGTGTCTATTTGAATGCGGTGTGTGTGAGCACCCACCGCATTTAGGATGGATGTGGAGAACTCCTTGGCTGCCGCCTCAAGTGACTCCACGGAGTCAATCCGGGGACTGGCTTCCAATGAGTTTTGGATAGTAGTGATAGCGGCATCCCAGTCGGCTTCGTCCACCCAGTCTGCCGTTGCCAGAGGTGCGACGGTAACGTCTGAACTGATCACAACTGGGTTGTGGTCAGAATCCGGAGCGTTAACAACCCTGAGGTCCAGATGAAATGGAATGATTTTGTGATGGCGAAGTCTATGACGCCCGTCCTGCCACGAGGCGGGAAGTGCGTTGAACCTCGCGGGCCATGAGCATGAAAGGTAGGGTCTCCATTGATGAAGCGGTAGATATTCCTTCCCCTTTCATTCTGGATGCGGCTGTTCCAACCTGGGTGTTTAGCATTGAAGTCGCCAGCTATGCACACTCTATGGTCAAGATTTAAGAGTGCCTTGTAATCCGCTTCATAGAAGGGATGATTGGGCGAGTCGTACACTCCTACAAGCACCAGGTCAGAACCGCCTTATGGCGGTCGCCTCCAGGTGCTGTAGCGGAGGAATTGTGAATGGAGTATGTGTGATATGGTTTCTATGAGAATGGGTGTTCCACCGCCCCGCCAACCGGCTCGATCTGATCGGTGGATGGCGTGGCTTGGCAGGTTAAAGTGTACCCCAGCGTGCAGGTTCGTTTCACATAACATAAGGGGGTCAATTCCTGGGTCCTTTAAAAATTCCAAGATGCCCGGTCTCTGTTCCCGGACTCCGTTTGCGTTCCAAAACGCGGCTCTCAATGAACGTTGAGTTCTCCTCACCGCCATTTACGAGCTGGAGTCAGGGAAGAGAAGCCGTGCAATCTGTTGCATGATGCTGTGCTTTTGCATAGCAGGGATTCTAGGATTTGTCAGTTGCCTCCTGCAGCGCCTTAACATGGGAAGGGAGCGTTGTATGAGTACCGTAAACCATGCAGAAAGCTCTTGGAATTTCACCAGGTCCTCGGTGGAAATGCCACTGTCCCACACTGGCGCGGATTCTGAGGAGGTGATGTTTGGTTCCTCATTTGTTGCTGCAGCCACAGGGGCTGGAGCTGATGGAGGGGGGAGTGCAGTGGTGGCAGTGCCGCTCTGGTTCCCCAAGGATGTTGGGGCAGGCTGCCTGGCAGTTGGTGCCGCAGTTGCCGACGGGCTTTCCCGCCGGACTGCGGTGGCCTTCTTCTGGCGAGGAGGCCGCTGTGGCAGCCGGTACTTGGGTGGTGGCTGCCCTTGAGCTTCTTGCCTGGTTTGTTGCAGGAGTCTGACTTGCCTCGGCCTGTTGCAGCACTTGTTCGTGCTTTCGCAGTGCCTGGGCAATACTAACTCCAGGCCGAACTCGTGCTGGCTCCTTGTTGGGGAGCCTGCCCTGTCTTGCCTGCACTTTTCGCAGTCTTGCTGGGCAACCAACGTAGCTGCCTATGTGGGCCTCCCGGCAGTTGGCGCAATTTTTCTCCTCT
Organism: Mantis religiosa; assembly: GCA_030765055.1. NCBI lineage: Eukaryota > Metazoa > Arthropoda > Insecta > Mantodea > Mantidae > Mantis > Mantis religiosa. The sequence goes on from CM060950.1 coordinate 235,927,364, forward strand.
CGGGGGTTTGGGCACTCTTTGACATGGTGGTCTCCGGCACAGCGTATACGTGCGGTTTTCCTTTCGGACGCATGGCTAGGGTGGTGGAAGCCCAAGCACTTGAAGCATTGGGCTGGCCCTTGGCTGCCATGGTACGGCTCCACCTTTATCTTGGTGTTATAGAGGTGTGTCTCCTCGTCGATTTTAGGGAGGCCTTCTCCCTGCTTTTCCACTATTACGAGGAATAGTGGCATGGGGGCCCTTACGGGCTCCTTGCCTTCCTCGTGATGGACCTGGTCAGTTGGACCACGGTACGCGGCACTATGCCGTGTTCTTCCGCCAGGCCAGCTTTTATATCTTCCGGGTCAGTATCTGAGTCGAGACCCAGGATAACTCTGCGCACCAGGTTTGGTCGCTGCAGCGAGAACGTACGGAACTCAATCCCCGCCCCGCGCAGCACCTCCCTGGTGGCTTCATGGTCCTCCGGCGTCGTCGTCTTGACCACCACCCGGTTTGCCAAAAGGGTATCCTGGAAGTCGGCCTGGAGCTTTGTCCTCAGTTCCCTCATAACCTTTATGCGGTTAGGGAAGAGGTTGGGGACAATCGGCGGTATTCTGGCCGTCTTTTGTGTGCGGGTACTCCTGACATCCGCGATCGCTGAAGGGGTGCTGGGGGCAGTACCCTCCGGCTTCGAACCGGAGGGCCTTTTGCGCCTTCCCTGCACGGTAGTGAACCCTTCGGTGTCAGTGTCGCTCTCGGGTAAGGAAGCGGAGATACCCTGGAGAGGGGTGGTTGGATGCGGTGAACTCCCTGGTAAGGTAACCGAGATGGGAACAGCTGTTCCCTGGTTAAGAAGGTGCTCTCCTTGAGCCCGACGCGTTGCTTGTACAGGACCAACTGGCCAATCCAGAAGTTTCCGGGTTAGATGAAATATCCTGGTTGTCAGGGGGAGGGGCAAGAGACGGGCCATTGACTTGCGGCAATTTCCCCCCACCCCCTCAGCGAGAGCCACACGGACATATGGGTAGGCGTGCGCTAAATCCTTTCTGTCCCCCACCCAGCTGCCAGCTGGTTCACTCTGGAATTCCGATGTTCGGGTGACAGTATTAAGTGAAAGTTACCCTGAAAATTCGCCGAAAATGTTGAATATCATGGAATTTTCTTTTTTGCCATTTTTCTTTTGGTAGCTCAGCTATTTTTCTGACACTTTTCAGTATACAAAAGGCCTCACACATCGAAATTTTTCATTTAATTTTGGTGAAACTTACAGGATAGGTACATAATATGTATATAAGGAATTTCACACTCTCCTTTTCTTTTCTTAATGCTCATTATTTTGAAAATTACATGATGTTGAGGAATAAAACATTTTATATTTACAAATGTTTAGAAGCTAACAAATGGCAAATATTTTAGAACAAATGGTGCAAGAATAGGTATTCCAAAATAATAAGAATGTGGGTCTTTGAAAATTGCTGTGTACTAGGCGAAAAAAAAAATTCAACCTAAAGGCTCAAAAGTTTTGAGTCGTAGGGCATTTTATATAGAGGGTAACTTTTACAACAGTACCCCACAAAAAATTAAAAATTAATAAACTGTTTGTTATAGCAACATGAAAATTTGCATGCAATGCAAATTTAAAATGATACTCTAATTATGTGGCTATACTTTCATAATGATAGGTTTACTATTAGAGAAGTTGGAATCTTCAGTGTAGCCTTGCCTTAAATATTAAAAAAAAAAAAAAAAAAAAAAATCCCCTAACCGTGTTTCGAGCCAGGGTCTTCCGTCCAATAGTGAGATATGCTACAGTTTGCACCACTAGGGATATATGATGCCTTACCACGCAATTTGCTACATATACCGTGCCTCTCTGCTTCATTGTGCGCACCGTTCGAATTATTTCGTTTGTATGAAATATTCACAATGTATTATACTACTAATTGATCATCTCTTTTATGAGTTAAAATGGTTTAATTGTCATTATTATTTATATAACTGTACGTGATATAACAAAAACTCCTATGTCAACTTCATGTTGGCCTGTAGAGAACTTACGAGTGTTTTGCAAATAGTTAATTCTTGAATCATAAAGAGTGTGATTATATTCGCCGTGTATATATGTCAAGCTTATACTTCTTGAAGAAGCACATTTTGTAAGAAATAAAAAGTTACTCCCCTACCGGGATTCGAAACCGGGACCCCCGACCACCAGTCAGGAATGTTACCGACTACACCACTAGGGATACAAATACTTTGTACGCGATATGCAATATACTTCGTGGTTCCGTGATTCATTGTGCGCACCGTTCGAATCGTTATTTCGTTTGTATGAAATATTCACAATTTTGATCTATTTATTCTATCAAAAGCCTTTTCAAGGTCAATAAATGCGATATGTGTTTCCAAATTCTTTTCCCTTCATTGTTTAATTAATTAAGGACAAATACGTTATCTGTACAGGATCGGCCTTTGTGGAATCCACTGTGGTCTTCTCCTATAAGGCATTCTGTAACAGTTTTCAGTCTATTATTTATTATTTTAGTATATATTTTATAACTTGTGTTCATTGAACTTATCCCTCTATAATTTCCACAGTTTTAGCGATCTCCTTCTTTTAATATATTTTTGATTAGAGCTATTGACCATGATTCAGGTATTTTACATTTTTGCCAACTATTATTAATTAAATGTAGTATTCTTAATTTATACATTATTCCACTGTATTTTATAAGTTCTCCATTCATTACATCTATTCCTGATGCCTTTCGATTTTAATAGTGTTCAATATATCGTCTAATTAGTTGATTAGTTACGTTGCATAATGTTAAAGCGATAGTAAGACTGCATATAATAATACTACACATTTACAGCGAATATTTATGAGAAACTGTGTCGGAAATACTCAGCAAAATATTATCTTCATAATTCATTTTGGCGCCTCCAAATAGAAAGCCCGACACACGTACCTAGTTCGCCTCTCTCCGTTAGTAGCGCTGCTACGGTGGTGGTGGTGGCGGTGGTGATGGTGGTGGTGAACTGGTTTTTTTATCTGTGTTCACAACAACTTGTTTTCGTGTTCCATAAAACAAATACTCTTTATTGTAACTGTGTTTTCCAGCTGCAAGATCAAATTTCAGCTGAATCATTCGAAATTTGTAAAAGTGAGCTCATAGAACTTCATTACGTGTTTCCCTGTGTGTAACACTTAATGTCTTAGGCACAAGTCTGTTTTCATAAATCTGCTGTAGGCTGCTAAATTGGCGATGTAGGTGAGTGTGTGTGTGTGTGTGTTGTGTTAAACGCCCGTTTTACTAAATACTGCACCGCAGGCGGTGACACTGATGATACATGAGATGATGATGGAGCAGTGGTGGAATGAGATGGCGGAGGAAACCGGAGGTCCCGGAGAAAATCCGCCCCAGTGCCGTGTTGTCCACCACAAATCTCACTTTGCGGTTGCCTGGGGTCGAACCCGGGCCGCCTTGGTGAGAGCCAAGCGGGATAAACACTGAGCCACGGCGCGGCCTAAACTAGGTGATGTTTCACGATATGACAATAGACAGCACCATGTAAATTTACAGCTCAAATCCAATAAATTAATTACTTAAAGCGATTACTCGAACGTTATAAGATGTAGGTGCAACTGCATTGCTTCTGGGTTCTCACTCAAAACACTTTGGGTATTCTAAATTATGAAAGAAACTTCCGTTTCCTAGGAAGTTATTATTTACTACATCTCAGAATAATGTACAATCTGTGGTTTTAACGTAAGTTTTGACCTCTTTGGCATCTAAAGACCATAAGCGATAAATCTATATTCAGGAATTGATAGCTGAACGTATTTTATAGCCATTTGGGTGAAAAAACGGGAGAATAAGTTTAATTCACAGAATTGAGAACAAAGTATTAGGATAAGGAAAAAAAGTTTTCACCTGAGGGGAATCGAACCCGGGTCTCCTGACCAAGAGTCAGGCATGCATCCTACTACACTTCAAGAGATGACTGATCGATTTGCCCGCAATTTCCGATATGAGGGCACTCCGCTTCATTGGGCGCACCGTTGAATCACTGTTACGTTTATATGAAATATTCACACTGTATTATCTTTCCTTTTCGTGACGGAATCCACTAATATTCAGTTAATCATCTCATTTATAGGTTAAAATGGTCTAATTGGCATCATTATTTATATAAGGTTATGTAATATAAGAAACTCTTTGTCAACTTCATGTTAATCTGTAGAAATCGTACGAGCATTTTCCAGGTATACATTTAGTTCTTGGATAATAGAGGCTTATTGATATTCATTCAATCTATATATTTACCACACTTTCAGTTTCTATAAAAAAGACATCTTATAAGTTGGTTGTCTTTGATACGTATTTACGAGGACAGTCTGAAATATTTTCGACCTCAACATTCGTAAATAAAAGCTAGTGAATATCGCTGTTCAATTGTTGACAGTTACTCACCAATTTTTGAGCCATTTAGGACCCTCAGTTTTTATGTAACAGTCGTTTGAGTGGGTTGATGTGAACGTTTTTATGAAAATGGACACAATCGAATATCGAGCTGCCATTAAATATTTGTTTTTGAAAGGCAATACGCCTCCACAAATCTATGATGAGTTGGATTCTCTGTATGGGCACTCTGCACCATCATTTACCACAGCGAAATGTTGGGTAGCTGAATTTAAACGTGGCCGTAGGAGCTATAGAGTCAATGAGTGTTCGGGACGTCCAAAACCTGCAACTACGGACGAAAACATTGCTCAAGATCACGAAATGGTGCTTGGAGACCACCAAATTAAAGTGAGAGAGATAGCACAGGCTATGAACATGTCAAAATAACGTGTTTGTGACATATTAAATCAACATTTAGACATGAGAAAGCTGTCCGCGCTTTGGGTGCCGCGTTTACTCGCGTTAGACAAAAACGTGTTCGAATGAACATTTCCAGCGCCCTGTTGGCTCAGTTTAGGCGCAATAAACAGAGTTTTGGCGCCGATTACACCATTGATGGATACACCATTATACGCTCGAAACAAAAATGCAGCCCAAACCGTAGACTGCAAAGGGGAACCGGTTCCAAAAGAATCAAAAACTGTTTTTATTTGGCTGGGAAAGTGACTGTTTTTGGGATAGTCATGGAGTTATTTTAATGTATGTTAGTAGCATCAGTAGTTAACACCGGACCTATGCCATTTGATCTTTAAGGTCATACCATTTGACCTTGAAAAAAGTCAAGCACAACTTTAGAGGCCTATTGGGACGATTTCCGGTTTTGGTGAGGGAGATGCTGTTTTGCATCGGCTTGACTCAGCATTTTCCCCCCACACCTCGACGCAACCCTACACACCCCCACCCTACATTTTAGTGTGAGACTAATGAAACTTGTTACACACGTTCATAGAGACACAGTAAATGGAAATTTCCCTGGGTTTTATTCTAAGAAGCATTTAAGCACATTTTCTTTACTTCAAAACAAAAAAATTTCAAATGCTGGGGGAAAGAAGACATATTTATAGCATTAAAAGTTTCTGGAGCCTAAAGTTATTGAGACACAGGGAAACCCAGGGCAAATTCGAAAAACGGATCTATTGGGAACCTGTTGTTAAAATATTAGTCCAAAATTTAAGTTATTTTGTCGCAATGGACTTTTTTATGTGACGTAACCTAAAATAAATAAATTGGCCCATATTTTCCAAACCATGAAAGTGGAATTGACGAATTTTGGGCTCTATCATACTTGTAGTAGATACATATGTGGTATAAATCTCAAAAGCCAGCGTTTTTGTTCAGTATTTCAAATTTTCAGTCTTAGGTATCCTTAAAGAGAGCAAAATCCGTGCCTGCACAGAGAACTACAGCCAATATTTGGAACTTCCAAATGGTCATCCAGGATGAAACAAGTTTGAGTGGCTCAGTTGTTTAGGCGCCGGCCTACTGATTCCAAGGACATGGGTCCAAAACAAATGGTTGAGTGTGCTTAAAAGCGAAAGCTCAATGTTGGTACTTTTACTGGCATGTCAAAGAGCTTCTACCCGCCTCGGTGGCGTAGATGGTAGCATGTCTGCCTCACGTTCAAGAGGTCCCGATTTCGAATCTCGGTCACGGTGAGTTACCTGGATGAGTTTTTCCGGGGTTATCCTAAAATACGAATGTCGGGTAACTCTGAACTACATGAACCCTGGGCCCATTTGAGCATCATTTCACCCGTTCCATTCATTGTCCGATATGATTTTAAGAAGTTAAAGGACGTAAATTACAAAAAACAAAAGAGAAAACAGAACTTCTGGGCAGTCCCCCCCCAAAAAAAACCAGAACAGCAGTGGCGCTTATATGTTCCTTGCAAACTGCAACGTTGTTAACATAAAACGGTATGTATTTATTTGGGATGAAAGGTGAACTCGAACAGGTATTTTGGGAGCCACCATTTGCTAGGTACCGAGGGAATCCCCCTCCCAAATGCAGAGAACACTGGCCGCGGAAATCAAACCCATGACCTTTCATCTCGTTTTTTCAAGCTAATATAGATTGAGGCAACTCAGGCAGGAATAGATTTCATACAGGCTAAAGCATAACACATAAATGATATTGCCATGCAGTTTTAATAATAAACATGCAAAAATTAAGTGCAAATTTCATAAAACAGACTCGCTGTTGATCTCATTATTGTTCGGCCATTCATGTTTAACTTTCAGTAGAATTAATGCTTCTTGCAGGGGCGGCTCGTCCTTACGTGCAGCACTTCTGTTTTATGAATCACATTGTGGTTAATTTAAAAGGTCACATACATTAAAATACATTATTATAAGTATAAGAAATGGAGCACGATCAATAATGAACTCTTAATACATGGAAAACACCTGCGAAACCAATGGAACACATCCGTGACGTCAACGAGCTGAGAGCCAGCAAACTCGGTAATCAGTTATTGCGCATGCGGACTACCCTCCCCTATTGCCTCCCCCATGTCCGACATTCCCAGACTTTCGCACCAGTGCGTGCTGCATCTGGGTATTGCGAGGTGATCATTCGCTACACGGTGAAGTAGGACCATCAACACTCATAGTTATAGCTGTAGAACTTGAATATGCATTGAATATCATTTAACAATCTATCATTGCTTTATATTTTAGTTCTAGCTAATTCCATTCTTCTTACGTAAACAGATCCTATACCTAATGGTTATTAAATCGCAGGGCAGATTGTTTGTGATACAGCTATCATGTTGGCACGATACTCCATTCCCGCGACCATAACGAGAATCCCTCATAACAAGTGAATGTGGTCCGCATGCTCACATTGTATACAAGTACTTCTTTGTGTAAGCTTATTTAGTGGCTATATCAGTTTCTTTATTTTGTGTGTGAGTGTGAAACGTGCTATAAATTCGCTCTTTTCAGTGTATGAGTAATTTTATAATACGAAAACTTTAACCAACAAATAATGAACACGGTTAATGAACTTCCGGAAACTCAATTTTCAAGGAGAGCATTAGAAGAAAGGCTTAGTATAAAAATGTTAGGGAGACCAACAACCCATCTAAAAATTGAGAAAAAAGCGAAAGGAAGTAGTTTATACCATGAAGAAACTTCCGTGCATGGACTTTTTCCCACAGCACGCTGTCATTTTTCGACACGAGTCACCACTGGCTGTTTGCTGAAATTTGTTCAGCAACTGCTCTACAGATACGTTAGTAAATATGTATATTAGAAGTGTGATATTTATTTACCCGTAGAGATTGTACAATACGTTAAAATGAATTCGAATTTCTGTAAGACAAAGTACATACTTTAATTCAACTGCTGAAGAACTCAGATCTTTCGTTTAATTTTACACAAATCTTACAAAACTACTGATCATACTTGTACTTCTGTGATAGGATTAAAAAGCTGAACAACTTCTATGTAGAGAGTTTTTTAATATCATTAACGGAAGTGGACACAAGGACGTAACTCTCAGGAACTCGGGACTCCTTATCGAAGTTAACCCCTACAGGCTCCAAGAATACTCCCAACGTGTAAATATTTGCTGGTGGGTAATTCGGTTTTGGCAGTGGCTATTTGTTTATATTCGACCTCATTCAAGAACCGCTGTCTAATGAATGTAGACGTGTTTTCATCTGGAGGCTTTGGTTAGGCGATTACAAAACTATGGCATCACTGTTGCTGTAACTCCCACGCAGTATACACTTTTAAGGAGAGCAGCGTGTGAAATTTGCTGAAAGGTCTGAACAATTCAACACTTTTATTATGCACATTGATTGTTCTTTCACAATAGCTGTGTGTAGGGCAAGGTTTTGATAGAGTTAGATTGAAAAATTCAATGCCATGGCCTGGATTTGAACCACGAATCTTCTGTTGATGGAGACCGGAAGATCTGCGGTTCAAATCCCGGCTATAGCATTGGATATTTCAGTCTGACTCTGCCTATTCAAGCACTTATTATATTTATAACTACAGGTTTACTGCAAACAAAATACGGTTGGTGTGCGCATGAGCAAGGAGAGCCTTTCCCCTTCACGCCATCTAAGCATCACGTGACATCCACCCCTCCTTTCCTGCACGTGCGCAAACCACACGAAACCAGTGTATTTTAATACAGTTTTGATTTTCAAACTTAACAGAAAATAATTACATCAGACATGATCTCACAATCGATGAACAAATAGATGGAATCATAGTTTCTTTAAACCCTGAGGAACAACGCAGCGGTTCGGCAGAAAATGAAAAGAACGAATGAAACATGACCAGTGCAGCCCGCGCGATGTAGGAGAGGCAACCTAAAATAACGATGGAGGGGGAGAGCTATAGGACTCCAGTGCTGGTAAGCCAAGCCTCCAACATCATTTTGCTCGCGGTCTATTATAGTATTGCCATCGTAGAGAAATTCTATTTACTATCTATTTATAACGCAGCGTAATGGCTGAGGCGGTTACGTCTGTAGCCTGCATTCGAGACGCTCGGGTTCGATTCCCGTGGCCAACATATCTGACCCATGGCTTTTTCAAAGGGGTTTCCCGGACCGTCAACTGAATGCTGGGTAGATTAATTACATCCCCCGAATTTTATCCCCATTATCTTTTCACAACATCTCATCCGGTGGTCTCTTTTAGGGTAGAAGTGTCGGCGGGAGCCTCGGCGTTGCATGGCAGGATAATATGCTCCTGGTAAACATTTTCTCCCTCGGTAGGAGGGTTTTGGCTCTCCGGTTCGATCTGGTGGTCCATTTTCGGACCAAGGAGGGACGGATGCCGGTTGTGCTGGCCTGTGTGGGAGCCTACAACCGATTAATAGAGGGACCCTGTCCATAGCACTGTTGTGACTCCTTGGGTCGGCCACCCTCTACACACTTCCACCTCATTCTTCCTCTCGGGAAGCCCCACTTTGATTACATACAATAAACAGTAGGTTTCGGTGTCAAATCCCTCTATTTTTCCTTTCTTTTTCTTTTTCTTTTGCGATTTACGTCATCCAACGTTGTCATATCGGACGATGAATGAAATGGGTGAAATGATGCTCAAATGAGTCCGGGATCCATGGAGCTTAGTTACCCGAGATTCTTCTTTCAGGATAAGGGAAAACCCCAGCAAAACCTTATCCAAGTAACTCGCCCTGACCGAGATTCGAAGCCGGTACCTCTTGAGCGTGAGGCAGACACGCTACCATCTACGCTATCTAAGCGGGCTAAAAAATCCCCTTCGTAGTAACCCTAAACGTAATGTATTCACACAAATTAGAAGAGGTATTGTATTCCACCCAAAAGTGCGGTACCGAGGTTCCACTGGGAATACATGTTTTGACACCCCTAAATTTAAAAAAAAACAAAAAGAGCCGAGTGTCAGTGTGTGAACAACATAATAGAGAAGCAAAAATCGCTTAAATTCCAAATTTGGTATTTAGGTTCAAGATTCTCTCTATGTAGGGCATGAAGGTTAAAAAATGTGTCTCTGCATCTCGAAATCGTACTCTTCAAGAATTTTGATTTTCTCAAAAATGACTTGAACGAAGGTACACTCCACAAAAACACATACTTCATATAAATTGTGTGCATTAAGTTTTTTTTCATTTATACCCCGCCTTTTAACTCCAAGGGTCATATCGGCGGCCGTTCTCCTTTGGAATATCGATAGTGTTAACTTGTAAGCATTGGCTTATATCATTAGATCACGCACACCTTTGCACTCTCATTCATACTTGCAGACTCTGGGAAACATCTTGGTTGAAGAAAAATCCCCACCCGCAGCCGGAAATCGAACCCGAGACCCCTTGCACAGCAGGCAGGTGCAATACTGAAGATTTTCTCTTAAGTTTTACGGTTAAGCACTTAGGCAAACGTAATTGAGAACCGAGAGAAATTCAGAGGCTCTTTCCCCAGAGTTCAATATACATATTTCTTATATTATAAAAATATATTAAATATAATTTAACCCTTGCTTATTGTCCGGCGTCTTTATAGACTCCAAGACTGCTTTAAATACTTAGAAACTGTTTTAATGTGAACGTAGATTTCTCATCTTCCAGATATGCTTTTTCTGTACTTTTGAATTATAAATGGTCAAAATATTTATTCTAATAAGATGGTCGGTAGCACAGAATTTTGAATTTTTTGCAACGGTCAGAAAATACCACAGGTTTACAATATGTGATTTGCCATGTTTTACTACAAATTTATCACAATAATTAAAACTTGGCAACAATGCACCTTTAGAAACTTCATTTGTATGCCCATTGCTGTTACACATTCGTAGATAATACATACACATGCATTGCTGTAACGGATTATTATAAAATAAAAACACAGTTAGCAACTGCGTTTTGTGGAAGTTAAACATGAAAAACGACGTAAAAAATAAAAGACCTGAGGTGATAATTTTCTACTATTCAACCAAGTCAGGTGTTGATATTGTTGATACGATTTTTTGTTGTTGTAATTTTACGTCCTCCAACCTTAAGTCATATCGGACGATATATGGAATGGGTGAAATGATGCTCAAATGAGCCCAGGGTCCGTAGATCTTGGAGTTACGCGACATTCGTCTTTCAGGATAAGGGAAAGCTCCGGAAAAAACCTTATCCAGGTAACTCGCCCTGACCGAGATTCGAACTCGGGACCTCTTGAACGTGAGGCAGACACGCAACCACCACGCTACCAAGGCGGGCATTGATACGATGGCACGGCACTATTCAGTGAAACGTGGTCACTTGCTCTATTTCTTGATATACTTGACTTAGCATGCCTCAAAGCTTACGTCCTGTACTATACAGTTTTACATCATATGAGAGTTAAAAGTGCTAGAAGAGAATTCGTCTCAGAACTGGGAAAAGAGCTAGTCAGACCTCAAATTGGGAGACAAATTCTGCCCCCCCCCCTCCCAGTGCAGAACACAACGCATTCGTTCAGCACTAACTCAAGCTGGTTTCAAGAATCTTTTAAATGTGCAACCAACGCAACCAAGATGCAAACAAGATTATTTATAACAGCATTTTTATAAAGTGATAATGCACATCATAATAAAAAACTACAACATTTTTATGTAGTGTGAGGTTAATATACATTTTTTTAAAGTAATATATATAGGTATATTTTTTAAACTAAAACATGTATATGTTTTCATATTTCCGATATGGCTAGAATATAACTTACAACAATGCAGTGCCCGTCGCGGTAGCCTAGATGGCAGCATGTCTGCTTCATGTTCAAGAAGTACTAAGTTCGAATCTCGGTTAAGGTGAGCTACTTGCTTAAGGTTCTTTCCGGGGTTTTCCACCATTCTTAAATACGAATGTCGGGTAGTTCTAAGCTTCATACACCCTGGAGATATTTGAGCATAATTTCGCCCATTTCCTTCATCATCCGAAATGACTTAATGTTGCAGGACGTAAAATTACAGAAAAAAGGCAGTTTTAATTTAAAAGATGTGCTTTGGTCTCAAAGTAAAGTCAAAATTTGAAATAATTATACCTATAACAAGGTGACAAAGGTTTTATTTGAAAGTTTTGCGTCATATACTTGAAGACTCTGAGCTAAGTTATTCAGAAATATACACTTTTTTCTAAAAATGTTCTTAGTTTTATTTATGTACTTAAAAAGAAAAGGCAACCACACCTATGGTAAAATATGAACTTCATATCCTTAAAATCGTTATAAATAAGCAAAATAAACATTTTAGGTACTACAAACCCCTGCCATAGCTTTATATTATAAACGAAATGTGAATACTTTTAATGTTAGTTGATTTGTGCAGGAATTTATCCTAAAATTAGGGAGTCTAATAGTAACATAACATACGCCTAAAGCAGGTTCAGAAGAAGAGGTATGCTAACAGAAGCCATATCTCATTTAGGCGGTGATGTAGAGAGGGCAACACACTTTGAACAAACGCTGTGTATTTTTAGACTGACGGCCAAAGAGTGACAGCTTGCACTTACAATTGCTTGCTCAAGCGCACCACTTTACACTAGTCTTTAGTGGCTGAAGTCACTTAACGTCTTAAAGCCGTAACCGTTATGACTCGTATTGGTTAGGCCACCTGTTGGACTGCACAATTGTGGTTTCCTGTGGTCGGTAGGCGTAACCTGGGGATGGTTTCTCGTCTACCAGGGTTTCTATTTCATTGTTTCCTTCTCATGTATGTTTCTACGGGCAGAAAAAAGGTACTCTCAAGGGACAATAGAGGGTTGCTTCGGTGGCCTGTGTTTTTATAGCCTCCTATGATTATTTCACTTCATCCCTTCTTCCGTAGAATACTTACTATATATCTTCTTTGCCAATTCGCACTTCGGCTCTTTGGTTAGGTTAATGTAATTTTTACTGCACAGATGGTCTTTGTTGCGTAGTCGGGTTTCTGTACCATATACTTATTATATTCACTGTCGCCTAAGTATAATTCTTATACTAGGTAAGAACTACCGTTCGACTGGACTGGACTACGCCACGGAGGGTGTTCAGCATGGAAGTCCAAACTTGGTCTTTATTCCTGTGCCTCCAGTTGGAAGGATGAGGCGAGAGGAGTCATAGGGCGTCCGTTCAAAGGTGCCACGATGATGCAGAGGGCTACGTTTCTACACTTAACCAGTTGGAAACTCCCCAGTAGGTGTGTACATCTGCCAGCAGACCCAAATACGGTCCGGAAACGACCGCATCAGACCGATTTCGGAGACCGCAGACCTTCCTACCGGAGTAGCAACTTTTACCAAGAGCATAATGTGAGTTAGTGGATTCGTAAAATTAAGTCTTACACGAATATAACTATTTGTAACAAAAACATTACTTATCTTAAGAAAGTGATACTCGCATCGTCAATCAGTCAACACATTTCGTCGTCAAGGATTCCGGTTACCATGTTATTATGTTTTTTCAGTATTACCAAAATCTGAAAACCAAACAAACCTAGAAACTGGTGGCGTGTCTGCCTCACCTTCAATAGGTCCCGAGTTCAAATCTCTGTCAGGGTGAGTTAGCTGGATATGGTTTCTTCCTGGTTTTTCCCTTATCCTTAAAGACAAATGTTGGGTAGCTCCATGCTCCATGGACCCTGGGCACATTTTAACATCATTTCACCCACTTCATTCACCGTCCGATGTGACTTAACGTTGGAGGAAGTAAAATTAGAAAAAAAACCTAAGCACAGAATCAACTGCTGGTATTTCAATAATCTTTGCGCAATGCTTATTTTTAAAATAAATATCTTTTCCCAAACCATTAAATTTATCGGACCATTTAATTGTTTTAATAATTTAACTTCAGGATTTATTTCATGGCAAAATGGCCAAAATTGATTAGCTACGGCCGATTTATCAGTTTGTTTATAAATGTTTATTTTAAAAAAATAAACGTCGCTTAGTGAATTTTGAAAAACAAAACGGCAGTTCATTCTGGTTTTAGGTTTGTATCGTTGTTAGGTTTTGGTAATACTGAAAAAAACATAATAACATGGTAACCGGAATCCCTGACCACGAAGTGTATTGATGGACTGACGATGCAAGTAATTATTTTGTGAAATCGATCTCAATTAAAAAGAAAAATTGATATTACTTTCTTAAGATAAGTGAAGTTTTTGTTACAAATTGTTATATTTATGTAATTTTCATTGCTTCACTGTAGCTAGCTTCATTTTATACGTAATTAGAGGTCTTGTTGGTAGAAATTTAAAATGCATTTCATTTCAATAAAAATAGGCATTGTACAGCCCTTGAAGCAACGAAATGATGTCACATACACAAACGCAGTCCTCAAGGTCATCTGCTACACGTAAACGAACGAAAGGAATTACTCAGGTACAGTCACAAATGTCCACACAGCTGCACACTCAGTTAACAGCTGACCTACTCACACCCCCTGAGGACCTTTATACCCCAGGCATTGTTTCTAGAAGGCCGCCGAAGTTTCAAGAGCTTGAAACGGCGGCAAGAGGACAGAACCATCCACACAGCACTCTGGCTCTCTCTGTCTCCCTGCTACTGTCTCTCTCTCTCTCTCTCTCTCTCTCTCTCTCTCTCTCTCTCTCTCTCTCTCTCTCTCTCTCTCGGCAAGCGCCCAGCGCTCGCCTACGTGCCAGCTGCAGCATGCGCTAGAGGTGCAAGAATGCCTCGGCGACAAAAAATTAATAAAAGAAGTAGAGAAAATCTATGAAGGGGTGAAGTTTTGCATAAGGTGGGAAAAAATATAATTACAGAGATGACAGAACAAAAGATAGGCCTAAGACAAGGATGCAAAATGAGCCCAATTTTATTTAACTCATTTATAGATGAGATAATAGACAAGGTTAAATAAGGAAACCAGCACTGTCCGGTAATAGCAAACAAAGAAATTCCTGGACTGCTATATGCGGATGACTTAATGGTAGGATCTATCTGGGACGTATTTAGGGGGGGATTTCAGGGGGTCCCGTCCCCCAAATGAATTATCATTTCAAACTTTTAGTAAATATTTGAAATAAAACTTAGCTTAAAATAAATCGAAAAAGTTTATTCAAGCTTCTCATCTTAACATCTCTATTCACTGTCAGGTAGACATGTAGTTATTTAATAGATAAACGAAACGTTACTGCACAGCAGCTGTAGAATTCGTTTAAATACACAAATAATATCAATTACAATAATGTGTTACAAAGTTAACCAATTCCGATGCATAATAATTTGTAGATTAGTATTCCCAGGTACTTACTTAAAGGTATGTAATTTTTATCTTCTAAGTTCCTATTCCCTTTTCCTTTAAAGGGAACTAATACTTCAAATGTATCAATCAGTGGTTCGCTTTTATATATCTGATTACGGCTTATCTCACTTTATCCCAGGTATATGAACAAAATCTGTGCAATGTGCAAGGCCTTTCTACAGACTTTAACCAAAGAAGCAAGACAAAACAAACATTTCTAAGAACAATTTGTAGAAGCTTGGGTGGAGAAAGTCATGAGAATATATTACCTGGCTTTTAATTTTTACTAACATGATAAAAACACATTCCTGATTAATTATTTATTAAAACCAAGTAATTCAACGTAGACTTTGGACCCCCCCCCCGGAAACTGACTTCTAAATACGTGCCTGGGATCTATAACGATACTAGGATTGCAGAAGGCAATAAATGAAAACTAGAAATTTTGTGAAGAGTGGGGAATAAACATAAACTTAAATAAGTCGAATGTTATGGTCTTCAAGAAAGGATTTAAACTAAAAAAAGATGAAAATTGGGTACTAAATGGAAATGGGTAGAAGTGCTCAATATATTTCAATACTTAGGAGTAAGGTTGAATAACAATGGAAAATGGGGAGCACACAGGAGAAAAATTGAAGCAAAAGGAAGGGCGGCAATGAATGGAATAAGAATATGTAAATACAAACTAGAAGTGATAACCAAATGGTTAGAAAGCATGTACGAAGCACTAGATGAATCCAAAATCTTGTATGCAGTGGAGATCTGGGGGGGGGGGGGGGGGCGCAGAATTAAACGAAACGATGGACCAAAACTACAGAAGGTTTTGTAAAGCGCTACTAGGCTTACCAAGGTTAGCACCTAGGGAAGTAGCTTTAGTAGAATTAGGAAGGACAAGAAGAAATGGAATAATAATGGAAAGAATAATAAAATTTTGGTATAGATGTTCGGTTAAAGAAGAAGGGGAAATTATGTGATTATGCATGAGACAGCAAAAAAAAGGCCACTCAGAGACACATCTGCCTCTTTCAAGAGTAGTGCAGGCGTTGGCGATTTCCACCAACCCGGAGGAAAGCTATGCCGTCATATTTACTAAGCGCGTATTTCTCGCTAACTTCCACTTTTTCTCCTATTTTAGGACAAGCATGGAATGGACCAACTCCATCTCTTTCCTAGGAGTGAAGCTTGACAAGGGCCTAACATTGGGAAGCACATCAGGACCTTAGAGTTACGGCTTCGCTGTACCTAATGCTAAGATCTGGAATATTTGTTCTCCGAGCACTCATACCCGATTTGTTTACGCCTGCGAAATCTCGGACATGGCCGCCGTTGTAAGCTGTTGCTATTGAGACGGTGCAGAATAAAGGGCAGTTACTCTTGCAGATCTCTTCCTGGTAATGATATGGTTATACTGTGACACTTGTTTTTGGAACATATAAATAATCTGCTATGCATATAGGCACAGATATCTTTTTCGTCCGAATATACGAGATTTATGTACCCCTTGACTTATCCGGATATGCCACATGAGGTACTCGTGTTTGGAAGGGAGTATAAGCGTGGAGTTAGTTTTACGGACTTTATTATGATGTGTCCTGGGTTCGTAGCTAGCTCAGAGCAGGGTTCCTTTATCGCAGGAGTGGTACACACCAGACTGCTTCGTTTTTTTCCTTTTCTTTATTCAATACCGCTTACTCTTCTTATTTGGGTTTCACACACACACGCATTGCCTACGCACATCGCTAAGTTTGAAGTCACCATCCTAAGACCACTGCCTCCATCGATGTTCAAGAGATCCAGAGGTCCAGAGGTAGTCCTAGTCGGGCGGGGCTATTTTTCTTTTTCCCTGTCCGGGTGTCTTCTGCCGCAATACCTAGCCGCTTTGTGGCTTAACCTGCAAGTGAGTCTTTTATGGTTTTTAGTGATCTGCTGGGGGTAGGTTGTAGTTTTGTTTAGAATTTGTGTTTGGATGCCCTTGAGTAGTCTCAGAAGGCAGCAGCTTAGCGGTTTTATTGCGTTCTCCCGTTTGGGGAGAATCGGTTTAGTGTTTTTGCCCCGTTTTGATTACGGGTAGCCTAACGCTTGAGCCATCAGGCGTAATATGAAATTTGGATCTAATGGAGTTTGCCTTGGGTTAACCAAGGGGCCCCAAGACGTCTGTTGGGAGTTTATATGATAGCAAGCGTCTTTGTTTTCTCTGGTCATATCTGCCCAGGGTGTTCAGCAAAGGGTTTGGATTTTGTCGTACATTGATCGTGCCCTCTCTCGGATGACATCGACAATGTACGGGATCTTTGAGTGAGTGTTCATGAAGGACCTGTGCTGGAAATCTCCAGTCTGTATCGTATATGATTCTGAGCGCCTTGTTCTGCAGCGTCTGGAGTCTGACGAAAGTGGTATTTGCCACTGTTCCCCAGATCTCACAGCCGTACAAAATCATGGGCGGGATGATCGCCCGATACAGCTGGAGTTTGAGACGGAGTGGCATGGTTGAACGGAATATTGGGTATAGGTTCCTGAGCGCGACGTGCCCAAGCTGGACCTTGCCTTTGACGTGCGGAGCGTAAGTTAATTTGCGGTCCAGCGTCACTCCGAAATACTTCACCGTTTACACCCATGGGATTCCACGGCGCCGTAAAACGAAGTTCTGCTGCAACAGGTTGGCTCTGGTTTTCGCCAGGAGAGTTGCTAAGCTCTTCTCCGGGTTAATTGCCACTCACCATTTTGCGCTCCATTCGCCAATGGCCCGGAGCTGGGCTTGACTGCCAAAGCTATACCTCGGGTTTCTGCTTACCGCGAAGATCATGAGATCGTCCGCATACTGTAAGGTGTGGTTGTGGTGTGTAGGTATGTCGGCCATGTAAGCTGCAAAGAGTGCCGGCGACAGCACGCTGCCTTTTGGTACCCCAGCGCCAATGGGCCGCTCGGTTGACAGCTTTCCCTCCATCTTTACTCGCAAGTTTCGGTTTCCGAGGAAACCGGCCACCAAGGAAATGTATGGACGGGGAATTTCATGCTCTAAGAGTTTTGTAAATAAGCCCCTCGTGCCAGGTAGTGGCGAATGCCTTCTCCACGTCTAGCAAGACTGCTACCGTTTTAGATTTCCTGGAATCCCAGGGAGGCCTTCTGGGCAACCAGCAGTAGTTTTTCGGTCGTGGAGTGGCTAGAACGGAAGCCTCGATATTCAAAACAAGAATGCCTCCAGGTAGAGCATTGACTTCTTTCCTGGTTTTGCATTGAGAACTGCCCCTTCCCTCTTGAGGGTAATGACCAACCCTTCCTTACCTGTCTTTGTTCGCCTATCGGTACTTCTACCTGCTTGCCGCCATTGCCTCAGACAACGGGAGCTGCCGTGGTCTTCTGTCATGCTTCTCGAGGATAAATATCCGTCGTGTGAAGCCACCTTTTAAATGTAACTGGATGACAATTTAAAGACTATTCTCTTGATATCCTTGAAATGGATTTTGTTTAACACATCTCACAAAGGAACTATCACTGTACTCACGCCGCTATGCACCTGAAAATCTGATGGTATAATGTGTACCAAAGCCATGCGTACCAAAAATCTGCTGCGGAGTAAAACCACAACGCCCCAAAACTGAAGCCTGGAAGCTGCCGCATGCGATCTCTTGCAAGTAGCTGCAGGACATCCGTCGTCAGCTCTGTTTTCGGTGTTGGGAGACGGCGCTCCTTACATATACCATGTGTAGGCTGCTACCCACCAGGTAAACAGTCCCTCCCGTATAATTCTCTGTTATTATGCATCTATGTTTCTACGTATTCGGGACTCATTTCCGAGTACTTTCAGCTATACTCCGCACATGGGCCCCACATAGAGCAGAGATGATGCTATGGAACTTTCACGCGAATACAGTATGAGCACAGTGATAGTTACCTTGTCAAGATGAATTCATCTTCTTGGGCAGATTTTTTCTTGGTTGGCTTGGAGGTTTTCACATTTTCAGTCTTCTCTCTTGGAACATTTAATATCGTCCTATTTAGGACCGTAAGGCGCTTTACTTCCTAGTTACTGCATTCTCAATGTCAATTGTATGCCTAGTGTGTGCTCAGACTGCCAATCATGCGGTGTGGATAACATCTCAAGGCACATGACCACTGTGTAGTCTAGTGTTTCTAATAGTAGGAAACTTAGTGACCACGTTGAAACCAATGATATAAGTGCTGTGCGCTATAAACTGTAATCCCGATATTCCATATTTTGCTAGAATGATGTATACTATTCCTCGTGTAAAGTTTTCAAGATTCTGAGAAGAGCAAGACACCTTTTTTGGGGGTCAAATAAATATCGATATAAATATCGAGGTTTTCCAAGGGATATTACAAATCTTGCAGTATCAAGTAAGTGTTGGAGAAAGAATAAACTGTTAACAATTATATCACTTAGTGACATAATAAGATGTGGTTCTCCAGGTTTGAAATTAAAAGCAAAGACTCCAAATTTCTCTTATGTTTAATCAACTGTTCATAAATAGCATATCGTTCTGTCTACTTTCCATTATTCGAGATAAACGTTTTTAGAAACATTTGATCATATACCTACAAATAAATTTCGAACAGCAGGATGAAGTAGCTTAAAGTTTTAATGAAATATCTTTAGAACTGGTCGATATGTGATGCCATCGTAACTCCATTCCCTGGGTACGATCCGGAGACAGAGAGGTAGAGGTAGAGGAAGCAAGAGAAAGAGGAAGGAGTGAAAGAGCGGGAGATAAATGAATAACACATCCCTTTTAAGAAAAAAATAGGTATTTAATAATTGAAACCATAAGTAAGGTATATAGCGAAAATAGTTACCTCCACAAGCATGTACGTCACATATCATAGGACTGTAACACATGTTAGTTTTACTTTCTCTGCCATATTCATAAATTACAGAGAAAATATTCCATTTGATTCGGAAATTTGATCCTTTTTTGTGTGGTAATTTACGTCCTCCAACGTTATCATATCGGACGATGAATGAATTGGGTGAAATAATGCTCAAATGAGTCCAGGGTCCATGGAGCTTAGAGTTACCCCACATTCATCTTGAAGGATAAGGGAAAACCCTGGAAAAACCTTCTCCAGGTAACTCTCCCTGACCGGGATTCCAACTCGGGACCTCTTGAACGTGAGTCAGACACGCTACCATCTACTCTACCAAGGCGGGCGAAAGTTTGATACCAAAATATTATCAGAGATTACATATTTTAAGACATTTAAGATGCAAAAAGGCATCTATATAAAAAGTCACATGTTCCGTATTGTGACTTTGTGGGTCCGTAAAATTAGCATCCAATTTTCAGAGATTCAAAATGCTCCTTTTTCCGTAGAGTGTCTCTTGTACAATTCTGATCTCAGCAGAATGACGTAACACACACCAATACAGTCTCTCGTGACTTCTGCACACTTAAATAAACAAAAATATTCGCTTTCAAGTCACTACACCTTTATCAGTTCTCACCTTGCAACTCGAGACAATTTGAATGTCCACATGTGTCGTGTCCACACACACGATAATGAGCCTGCTGACTCTTAACTGCCGTCTGCACTGCACAATTGCAACTTCATTCACTCTCACTCGTCTCGACTCCAGACCAACCGACCGACCGACCGACGGACCGAGGTACTGGCTGGCTGTGTAAAGCCAGAAGGTACTTCCTGCGTGCCCACCCGTTATGTATTTTACCGCAGGTAAGCTTTTCCTTTGGGAATTTTGTAGGATGTGTTCTGGGTTTCCAGGTAGAAATTTATTTTTGAGGTTACAATTTTACTTGTACCTTCACGTTGTGGGAAAGGATGCAGTTCCTTACACCCTGGTGTTCTAAAATTTAAAATTTGTGATTAGGTTGAAAAACTTTGATGCCAAACAGCTTAGAAGAATTATGTGGAGCTCAGCTTTAACTGCTGTTAGCATTAGCTTCTGGGTTATCTCGGGTGCCCACAAGCCATGCGGGGTACCCGGAACAGTCTGGAACGGCATATACTGGGGTCATTATCTCCCAAAGATCTAACAAGGGCACTTCTATGTCTGGATACAGGAGCGTAGAATTTTGATGCCCGACTCCTAATTTCATCCTCCACGTATGGAAGACCTGAGGCCTCATGTAGCAACTCGATTGCGGCTCTCTCCGCTCCACATATATACAACCGCACCATCATTCTCGAAAGTTACCGAAAAAACACGATCTTTCAAGGTGGCGAGAGAAGGAAGGGAATCATCCAGACATCACTCCGTCTCCCCCTCTCCTCACCGCTGTCTCTCCCTCGGCAAATGCCTACCATTCTCCCACGTGCGGGCGTTGTATGGACGCTATCTGTCTCCCTTTCCTGCAAGCTGGCTTCGGCCCGTGGCAAACGATGCCTCGCGACAGTATTCTATAAAGAGCATAACTCCAAACTGAAATTTGTATTTAAGATCAGCATCTTCCAAGGAACCGACAGGAAGGTTCATAAGAAAATGCCGCTACTACAAATTACACTTAGAATGGGAAAATTCACGACAAGTTTTACTTTTTAAAATATAATTTTAATGATTTTGATTACAATATCATACGTTAAAACATCTACATGAAGCATTAAATGTTTATCTCGAATTTTCTGAGAATGTCCTTCATTCTGGATGACTTGGGCGTAACTCTTAGAGATATGTGACTATATGCTCGTCGAAAATAGCCATTTGCGCGAAGTTCTTTACTTACGGTTTCAATTATAGAATACCTACTCTTTTCTCAAAAGGGATGTGTTATTCATTTCTCTCCCTCTCTTCCACTCCTTCTCCCTCTAACTGTACCTCTCTCTCTCTCTCTCTCTCTCTCTCCTGGTCCTACACATGGAATGGGGTTCCGATGGTACCACATAGCGACCAGCTTTTAAGATATTTTATTAAAATTTAAAGCTACTATCCTTTTATTCTAAATTTATCTACAAGTAAGTGTGTGAACAAAATATTTCTAAAATGTTTATCTCGAATAATGTGAAGTAGACAGAACGATATGCTATTTATGAATAGTTGGTTAAATAATAGAGATATTTAGGGCCTTTGTTTTTAGTTTCAAAGCTGGGGAACTACATCTTATCTTGTCACTAAGTGATATAATTTTTAAGGGTTTATTGTTCCTCCAAAACTTACTTGAGACTACAAGTTTTGTAATACCCGCTCAAGAAGCTCAGTTATCGATAGTTATTTGAGTGACCCCAAAAAAGTGTCTTTCTCTTATCAGAAACTTCAAAATATTGCATGTTGAATAGTAGAAGTCATTTTTGCGAAATTCGGAATATTGGGATTCCAGTTTACAGCTCACAGTACATATATCATTGGAGTTCAACGTGATCACTATATTTTCTGCTATTAGGAATACTTGACTATATGTCATATGTCATGAGATGTTACCCGCACCGCATAATTGGCAGTCTGGGCATACACTACATTTCGGCCGGCCGTTCCCAGGCTCTGGCATTTCTCGAGAGGGAGAAGCGGGCTGTTGCCGGTCCTTTAGGGGAATTTCAAGCAGAGCAACAATGCGCATTTTAAATATGTCACGCATTTTCATATTTCACGAACCAGTAGCTATATTATTATAATTGCGTCGATTAGAAATCGACGTTTCGGGAGTGTGCATCTCTCCCATCATCAGGATATGTACTAAATGCTATAGCCGGAAGGACCATTGGTACCAGAATAAACGAACATGCACGAAGCATTCATTTAACGCAACCTGAGAAGTCTGGGTTGGCAGAGCGTTGATTTGATAACGACTACAGTGCCAACTTTCGGGAGACGACCATCTTGGTAAAGTGCAACAGTTACTGGGAGCGGAGAATTAAGGAGGCTTTGGCCATTTCTTCCGATAGGAGCACACTTAATCGTGATGCTGTATTTCAGTTAAGCTCCTCTTGGAAACTGACTTAAAATAGAAGTCCATTGACTTAGCAGGCACATATCAATACAGCTTGATAATCAAGTTAAGTGGTTACGTTTCTTTGACATAATTAATTTTCTATACTCATGCCATCTCCAGACCTGACTTTTAATTTGCTGAAAACAGTCTTTTGGTTAGTAATGAGAATTTCGATACTGTTTTTTCTTTGTGTATGTTTTTGTTATATCCAGCAATTCATTTGTGGTTATAACTTTTAATAAATATCCTGATGATAGGAGAGATGCACACTCCCGAAATCACGATTTCTAATCGGCTTTTCACCTGACCTGCTTTCCGAGTACAACTTGAGCAAAACAACAGTCTACTTTTGCTGAAGGAGAATAAAATAAGATTGCGAAGTAGTTTTCTCATCGCTTTTGCATATTCTACAGATGGGCACTTTTAATTCACAAAGATATTTCCTGATGTAATATTCAGAAATGAATGCAGCTATGTACTTTTTTTCTGAACATCTCTGGAGAGTGTTGAGTGGACCTGAGACGAGTTTCCGGACTTGTCTTTGTTCAAGATAGGTTTGAGCCACTATATTTTTCTAGTGCATCCTTTTACCGAGGTTTTAAGATGCGAATGCCGTAAGGCTTGAAACTTACACGGCGAGCGTTATTACTTAAAGGTTCAAGGGTGATCAGCCGTGTCAAAGTTATTAAATAAGAGCTTTCGGCCATTCCAAGCTCCACGAGCTTCTTCAGTTCCTGAACCTTTAATTAATACGTATAATGATTCTAGCGATAGGTTCAGGACCAGCACTAGGTATCTCAGCTGATCATCGTTTTCGTTTCCGTGGATACCTTGGTGTACTGGTACCCACCACAATGATGTTAAGGCAAGGAGGCTACAATGAAAATTCGTCGAAAATGTATAAATTCATGGAATTTTCTGTTTTGGCCTTTTTGGTAGCTTGGGGTTTGTAGTAATAGATGACATGCTATTTGTATCATTTGCACCATTTTAGACCATCACGTAACAATGTAAAAAGACCTTTAACAATCGTTAAAAGTAACAACCATGAGTTTAACATTAATTTTCTGAGAAACATTTTTCTAACACTTTTCAGTATACAAAATGCCTCACGCGTCAAAGTTTTACATTTAACTTGGTGAAACTTACAAGATAGGTCCATAATATATAAATAAGAAACCTCAAATTCCCCACTTTCTCTTAATGCTCATGTTTTGAAAATTATATTATGTTAAGTAATAAAATAAGTTAATATTTTTAAACTTTTGAGAGGTGACACGTGGAAAATATTTTAGAACAAATGCTAGAATATATTCCAAAACATAAGAATGTGGGTCTATTAAAATTGCTCTTTATTAGCCAAAAACAAAGATTCAACTTAAAAGCTCAAATTTTATGACGCGCAGAACATTTTTAATTTTTACACTATTCTCACGAAAATAATTGATAATTAATTAACTATTATGTGTGCCAACATAAAAATTTGCATGCTCCTTTAGAATGACATTCTAATAATGTCCCTAAATTTTCAAAATGATAGGAGTATTATTACAGAATTCGAAATTTTCAGTGTAGCCTTGCCTTAATGTAACATATGTGTTCCACAGCTTATGGGCAATCAGTCCTTAAAATGAATAATCTACAATGTGATAGTGTAAATAAACTTCTTTATACATTAAACAGAAAAAAATTAAATAATGATTAAATAAATTCTACTTATACATATTTATCGCATAACACCTGCATAAGTATACCAAAGTAATAATTGTAGAATAACAATTTTGATATTTGGAAGAATATCTTCGGTGTCATTGTATATTTCCATGTAGGCTCCTTGGGAGTGCTGTCTGGTTTCAGAGCCATTGCCAGTCCTTCTCCTTTCCGTGAGATTACGTTGATAAAGCTCTCTTCTTTTAACTGCAAAACAGGAATTGAAATAGGTTAGTTTAAGGAAACTGGGATGGGGATGTTCAATTGTGTTTGAACAGTTATGGATGCAGGGACATGATAAATTCCCAGTTAACACGAAGAAAGGGGTATCAAATTTAGGATAATCGATGGCAACGGTTTTAAGCTATCATATTTCAAATGTATATAATAATCTTTAGTCATTAATCTGTGAGTTGTACTCAAAGTTCTATCCATTTTTGAATAAATTATTTCTACAAACCATTATTTCTGTCTCTAATCATGCACAGCAAATCTACTACGCCCCAGAGTAGTATACACAGGTTATTTTTAGAGTTTTTATCGCGTTATATAGATTTTAAAGCCATTTATACGGATTGGTCCAAAGGCTCTTCTGGGGTTGGATGTGCGTTTGTCCATGGGGCCGAACACTTTACATTCGGTCTCCATGGTTGCACATCTATTTTTAATGCAGAGCTCTATGCAATATACCCAGCCATTTTATATGTTCGCCGCAGAAGTGTGGGTAAGTGCCTTATCCCTAAGTGATTCCCTGAGCACACTCCAGGGCCTGCGTGAGCTGTACAACCACCATCCGCTTGTACAGCGTATCCAGGACGCCCTCCACGTTTTACACGCCAGCGGCGTTAGCGTGGTGTGTGCATGGGTTCTTGGTCACCTGGGTTTGAGGAGGAATGAACGGGCGGATGCGGCAGCTAAGGTGGCCACTGTAGAACCCAGCGTTAACATTCCCTTCGTCACTGCGGAAGACTTTGGACTTCTTGTCCGTAGAGAGGCACTCTCGTGCTGGCGCGATGAGTGTCTGCTCTGCGTGGCAACAAGCTTAGAACGGTTAAGGTGCTTCCGATTCCGTGGGCAACCTCCTGTCGAGTATCCCGGCGGGAGGAAGTAATTTTGGCTCGGTTGAGCGCTGGGCACTGCTATTTTAGCCACAATTATTTACTGAACCGGACCGCAGAACCAGTTTGCCCGCGGTGCGGTGCTGAGCTGACGCTCAGACACGTGCTTTTACACTGTTTTAGCTTAACTCGTCTCCGAAGGTCTCTCCAGCTACCGGCCAGTTTGGCAGAGATACTCGCCGATGACGAGATGGCGGTGGGCAAAGTTTTAGCTCTCTTTTTAAACATATTTAGGTTTTAGCTATTTAGGGGTTTTAGAACTTTTAACCTTTTACAGCTTTTAGTTTTTATGGTTTAAGTCTTTTTCCACCGAATTACATTTGGAAGACTTGCCGATTACATAGAATTACGTAGCACACACAATTACAATCCACCAGTTCGTCTGTCACAGGTCCACTCCACACTCACTATTACGTACAACTCTCTCTAGCGCTGACTAAGAACTTCTCTGGTACACGTACGCAATCTTCCAGTCCCTTTACTAGCACTGCGCTGTACACGGCTGCTCGCCAGGAACTGCCTGAGTCGTCTAACACGCCACTAATATAGCTAGATCGCTGCATCTCCAAGCTTCGCGGCTCGGAACATCATCCCGATTGTTCCAGTCATCAGGAAGAGAGGAAAGAGACGGTACAGTGCCTCGTGACAATTTCCTAACCATCCCCTATGTGAGCGCACCAAGATAAGTGGGTGGGCGTGAGCTCAATGCCTCCTGTACCCTACGCAGCTCCAGTTGGCCATGCCTTCCGATAATTGGGTGACAGTATTGTGACCTTTTGAGTTCGTAAAATTAAGTCAAGTTTGCAGAAATTCAAAATACACTTTATTTCCGTGGAAAGACACTGTTTGTACACTCCTTTGCAGTAACCTAACGTAATATAGACCAACACAATCTCTCGTCACTTCTGCACACGTAAATAAACAAAAGAGATCACTTTCAAACCACAGCTGCACGCGCAAACACTTTACGTGACTCCCATTTCGACTGTTCCGATAAATTAGTGGAATTTTCTGTAACCATCAAGACGGCTCCAGACGAAAGACGAACCATCCAGTCTATCCTTATCTGTTTCGGCAAGCCTTTTATCTCCGTGGTGCACTATCTGTCCCTTCGTGCGCGCCCGCCGCGCCAGTTGCAACAATGGCTCGCGACAATATAAATTATTCAATCGTTTTGACACTGCTTCATTAGATACACTTCTGAATTATTTGAGGAATGGTACAGGATCAAATTTCAGTTTTCAAACTGTCCTATATGTTGAGGTATTGCCTTGATAATGTGCATATCCATAGCAGTAAATTGTAAACGGATTTGTTAATTATATTGTGTGTTTTATGGCAAACTTTGCATTTTTTGGAGTATCAACTCTGTTTTCTACATTGTGATACAGTCAAATACAAAATAACACTTTCTTCGTAAAAATTTACTATTATACGTTCAATAGGTTCACATTCAAGTACAATGCCTTTCGTAAATGCTTTTCAATGTTATAGTAATTTATTAAAGGAAATTAGAAGTGTTTCATAGTCCCATAATGAATTAGGCTTTGCATTGGTAATTAATTAATGTCATACATACACAAACAAAATGCCCTGTCTTTATGATATTAGTTTAGATTTTGTATTAGACACATTGAGAATAGCGGAATATAAGTAAGCGGATATGTATGTCTGATAGTTTATGAACATTTTCAAAAAATAACTTTTTCTCCTTTTAGTCTATAAAATAGTGTAAGCTTTCCTGAATCCAGGGAATGCTTAGATAGCATTCGCAAGCCATTTCTAAATGCTCTAATATAGTTTGAAGGTTACGTGAATGCTAGTGTTAGATATGAATTCTTCCTAATTCTTTATCCTTGTTTTCTCGCTATTGAACATTTCAGCATTTTTCATCATTTAAGATGTTCCTTGCGTCGCAGTTTTAGTGTTAGACTAATGGAACTTGCTACACACGTTCACAGAGGCACAGTGAATATAAATTGCCCTGGGTTTTATTGTGAAGTGTATTTAAGCACACTTTCTGTATTTCAAAACACAACAATTTCAAATTTTGTGCAAAAAAGCCATATTCATAGCTCTAAAAACTTCTGGAGCTTGAAGTAATTGAGACACAGGGAAACTTATGACAAATTAAAACAATGGATGTTGAAGCTGATATTGGATACATGAACATATTAAGTAAACATGGCCATCTGTAATTCAACGTAAGTTAATAACCAAGCAGGCCATATAGATGATGCAACAAATGCTTAGGTTTACTGAAATCACAAATTGTGACGCAGGACCAATCAGAATTAAGCATTACGGTAACTTAGCAACCAAAACAGAGAAAAGAACCAATGGTTTTATTCTTAAATTTTTTCTTCCGGCTTGAACCCTCGAAGAGGGTGGACGGGTTTTCGGTAAAAGACTACTTAAAACTGGGAGAAGTTATTGCAGTTCATCATTTATAAACGTTTAGTAAACGTTTAAAATATACATCGGATATGTGACGTTACGATAAATAATTTAAGTAAAAAACCGTTGCATCATTTATAAATTAAAAGGAGAAAATTAAAATATATTAAAGGGCTATATACATCAGTGTAAAAAGTCGCATGTAAAGAAGAAAATGTCGAGAAATAAAATTCCAAGTAAATTGAAACGGTATTAATTATTTTATTCCATATTTGTCCAAAAGTGAAATCCCTTTTGTATCGATACCACGCCTGAGAAGTTTCACATCTCATCACTCGCCGCAGCTGCCGGAGAGAGGATTTATAGAAATCTTCGAGAACATCATCTTCACAGTTTTTAGACGAAAGGTTCATCACTTCTACATCAAGGTAAGCTTTGGCTTCTACATGCGTCGCCACACCGAGGGAGCGCGAAACTTTTGCGCCTGTGGGGCGTAGACCTCACGAAGGGGCGCATCCAGCTTCAGATATGTCACCGCATCGTGTGATATAAATCCAAACCACAAGGAGGGGAACCGCTTCAAGGTTTTTCCGGGGTTTTCCCTTATCTTGAAAGCCGAATGTCAGGTAACTCTAAGCTCTATGGACCCTAAGCTCATTTGAGCATCATTTCGTCCATTACATTCATCGCCGATATGACTTAACGTTGGAGGACGTAAAATTACAAAAAAAAAAACTGTGTAAATTACCGAAAGAAAGGTTGTGAGCTCGAATTCCAGCTTTTCGTATTTTTTCGATTGTATTTTGCTCTTTTGTTACTTTCTATGGCATGTACACTTAGTAGTTGTGGAAAGTATTGCGTTCCACAATATACCTCTGTGTTTCTGTGAAATAAATAACTGAAAAAGTGAAAACTATCCTATTTTCCAGGGACGCAGAGGAATATTTTCAAAAGTATTTCCCACCCTTAACTACTCCTCACATGGGACATATAAATTCTGGTTCAACAGAAATTGACTCATGACTATTTTGATTGAAGTTGACCATGTTTAAAACATTTGTCATCACAAATTAAATGCACATATTAAGCTATCTGGTACTGGCCCCTGGTATTCTGAATGGTGTTTCTATAACTAGAAACTTTAACTGGTAGGTAATGTCTTATATTTGACATGCCAGTTTAATTTGAAGTAAATTAATTGCCAGGGTAAATAATTTAAATCGTGTAAGTATAAAATACCAATTTGGAAGAAGTAACACATCAGTTACATAATTGATAGAAGTTTATTAGCCAAATAAATTCACTGCAACAGATAACTTAAAAAAATGGACAGCGAATTGCGGACATCCTTTATAATAATATTGCACGTACTTAAGAATTGGAAGAATGGTTCAAGCAAAATCTAAGAAAGTTATTAAAGAAAATGGGAAAGTATGGAACCTCACAAACAGTATAGTTAAAAAGGATAGGGCTAAACACGATAATGCTGGCTACGAAAATGTTTGTATAATTAGTTGATTTGAATGAAATGTAACTCGATCAATGTGGCAAAGAATCAAATACCTGTTTATAGAAATTAAAGTTTATAAGAAATTAAAGATCAGCTAGCAACTGAATTAACTGAAAACAAAGACAGTTAGCAGCTGATATACTAAAAAAAGTCAGTCAGCTACTGAAAATGTTGTAATGTAGCCAGTTAGCTATTGACATAAATATGAACTAGAGGAAATAAGTTGGAAAAGACTAACACTCAGAGTGAAACAGTGTGGAAATCAAGAATATCTCATTCAAGATAGAAATCAACGAAATTAGGAAACATTCTGTAGCCATGAATGTCACTTTAAATATCAGATTTAGAAGCCCAATTCTAATAACTGAAATATTATCAATGTAAAATATTCCTAAGCGATGAAAATAAAAATAAATACACAGCATATAAAGAGGTACCTAAAATTGTACTTTAATTGACCGTGAATTAATTTCTGTGAATATCAACAGTAAGCCTGGAGAAAGAATGAGAACTAACACCAAAGTTGTGTAATTAATACTCGTATAATCATTTCAAAATAGAAAAGAAAGATATTGTGAGTTTGTGGGTTCGTAGAATTAATAGTCCAGTTTGCATAAATTCCAAAAATGCTCTTTATTTCCGTAGAAACACACCTTGGTCAACCTTTACAGTAGCAGAATTACGTAACTTACACAAATACAATCTTCAAGGTCGTCGACCACAAACATAAGAGTTCACTTTCAAAACACCGCTGCCGTACACAATTCCGATTACGACTGACTCAACTGGCGATCCGCGGCTTCTTTTATAGCTCCACTCATCGTCCTAGAAATTTTTGGAATATTCCCTAACAATCAAGAGGACACTAGAAAGACTAACCTTCCAGTTATCTATCTTTATCTGCTTCGACAAGAATTTTATCTCCTCACTGCTCTATCTGTCCGTCTGTGTGCGCCGAACGTGCCAGCCACAACAAGGGGTTCGCGACAATATAAGTATTGGAAATTAATGGAATTTAATTGTTCTTTCACACTAGCCGTGTGTAGGACGCACTGTGAAGGGGTAGAGTCAGGCTGAAAAATTCAAAGCCATAGCCGGGATTTGAACCACCGATATTCTGGTCTCCGTTCAGCCGCTCTAACCACTGAGCCAACGTGCCAACATGTCATTAAATTCTGTACGAGACAGTTGGAGAATTTAGTGACTGTTGGCACGTAGGCCATGGTAGCTCAATTGTTAGAGCGGCTGCACGGAGACTAGAATATCGGTGGTTTAAATCCCGGCTATGACATTGAATTTTTCAGCCTGGCACTACCCTTTCAATGTATGTATTACCCAAAGAAGTATTGTAAAGAAAAATTTCAAGACAGTGGATCTGAAAAGAAGAAAGCAGTCAGGAATAAAATGTAAATTAATTAAATATAATATTAATCAATATAAATTATAAATAGTTACTAGTATATAGCAACAACCAAAAGAAAATCAAAAAGCCTAAATAGATGATATACTGAACAGCTGAAATGTTTGAACTATGTAGAAAACAAAATACGCAAAGAATGTCAAGAAGTATGTTGTAGTGATTAGTATAGCGTGTGATTGAAAAGAGGAAGAATTAGGCGTGTTAAACTTCTGTAAGAGAGACTCCATTTTTATATCATAGGGGCTACGCTAAATAAGATGCCCAAGATGGCTTTGTCTATCTCGCACGACACGTAAATAGCTTCCCCGCATTATACGAAGGCACTTTCTAAAGCTAAATTGCTAATATAGTAGTTAATAAATAACATACTCTCACATCATTGCCAACGAGTAACGTGAGTGAATAATACTTTCCTTATTGATATTTTTTGTAGGAAAAAAGTAAAACTTAAACGAATTATTCCGAAAAATCAAGAATATTCATTTGATTGTTATTAATTTCCGTTAATTACAGAAGCTGAATAAGAGATGCTATTGGAATTTTTGTTTAACAGGTCAAGCATTTAACTGTGTTGATTTTAATGATACCAGAGATCATTGTTAATAATCAATGTTTTACTTAAGTTTTGATTCAAGTAATAAACAGCAAACGTCCATAAAAGTTCACTTTTTATGTCCTGGATATACGCTATCAGCTATAACCCACTGTATACCCATATTAGTGTTGCACTTACCAAGGAAATATATGGAAATACATAACAAAGCATTTCTACAAATCCAATAAAATGTACTTCCCGGGCTTGTGGGCCGTGGTGCAAAGGATGAAACTTCTCCTGACGTTTCGCTCATAACTCCGACGAGCATCTTCAGGGGATGATTCTAGCTCGGTACTTGCTGGAATGCTCGTCGGAGTTATGAGCTAAACGTCAGCAGGTTTCATCCTTTGGACCACGGCCCACAAGCCCGGGAAATACATTTTATTGGATTAACGCCGGTCGTGAAAGCCTAAGCAATTACATTTCTACAAATGTTTATTTGGATTAACATAAAAAGGAAAGTCTTGTGGATAAATGGGTAAAGCAGGTCATGTAAATTTAACATTAGATTGTTATAAACAGCAATAAGGTAACTGCCATAACCTTAACTCATTTTTCTCCCAGATAATATAAAGAATGTTAACTTTTGAAAGATTTCGTTATGTACTTTTTGAAAGCAAAGTATCTTTTCTTTATACGTTATACAATAATCATCATTGTAAGGTCATTCGTACCTAATTCTATCCCCCCCATCGCCGTCCTTTAATTCCTATATTACGTTTAAGTGTGTTTTTAACGTATAAATTAAGATTTTCATAATACATTTTTTGTTTGCATAAGCGGCTGTGCTTATTAGAATTGCTTGCCCTGCACTGCGCGATCTCTAACCAGTTATGTCCCTTCCCCGTGTGTCGGCTAATCATTAGTAAAAGGTCCCCGCGGCGTCTGTTTGTGAGCAGCTTAACACAAAAACATAAATTAGCTAAATGCAAAACTTGGTTTTGAACAAAATTCTCCATTCTAATCTACCCAGTTTAGGGAAAAACTTTTATAAAATATTGATTTCTTAATAAGAACCCCTAAGGCTCTCTTCATTCTGAATGAATTTTGCATAACTAGTGAACCGTGAGATATAGATAAGTTTTACTGCGCAAAAAATCTGTAACTCTTTCAAGCTTACAATTTAAATCACGTAATTATTTTGTGAAACAAACCATTTCCGAGATGTTCTGTGTTATTTTAATGTAGCCTTTGCTCAAAAAGGAAATAGTTGATCGCTTATATTATCTTTTGAAAATATAGACAGAAGGGAATTTCAAAGCCGCCATATAGCGATCAGCTCAAAAATATTTGATTATTGCTTAAGCTTATTGCATTTAATTATTCCCATTGATGATACCTTCGTTGTTTAACTCCATTAACATCAAGTAGATATAATAATAGGTGTTTGAAAGAATAGGTTTAAAAGAGTTAGTAGATAAAGTTATAAAAACGAAAATATAAGATCTTTCTTTAACCAAGATCATTGTGCATAAACTGTAGAATCTGAAAGCAAGAAGATGAAGCTGTCTGAGTGTTCTGTGCTACAATTGTAGGGTCCTACGAACGTTATCTTAATATATTTATATGTCACTTTGGTGTATTTGTATAATTGATATCATTTTATGTTATGAACTGCTAACCCTTTCGTTTTTTGTGTGTGTGCAATTTACGTCGTCCAATGTTGAGTCATATCGGACGATGAATGAAATTGGTGAAATGATGCTCAAATGATTCCGGGGTCCATGGAGCTTAATTACCCGGCATTCGTCTTTCAGGATAAGGGAAAACTCCGCAAGAAAACCTTATCCAGGTAACTCATCCTAACCGACATTCGAGCTCGCGACCTCTTGAACGTGAAGTAGACACGCGTCTACGCGGGCACCTTTTTCGTTGTGTTTATAAGAGGGATACAGAGGACTCAACCGATAGTCAATTCTCTTAAAATGGGAGGCTGCTCTTTGCTTGCTTTGAGACTGTACACTTTCCACAAATAAGAAAAATAAGTGAATTGTATCGGAAATATTGCAAATTTAAAACTAATTTTTAATGCTAGAAGAAGGTTATTTCAATATACTTAAGTGTGAAGTTCTAAAAAGGGATATATTTTGAAGAATCTTTTATAATTATCACATAGGAAAAGTGTACGAAAAATTGTATTTGAAATGATGAC
This sequence comes from Mantis religiosa, assembly GCA_030765055.1. Taxonomy (NCBI): domain Eukaryota; kingdom Metazoa; phylum Arthropoda; class Insecta; order Mantodea; family Mantidae; genus Mantis; species Mantis religiosa. Next base: position 235,961,310 of record CM060950.1, read on the forward strand.
CTAATTAAGATTCATTAAAGATTACTAAGTGAATAGTAGAACGGTGCGGAAGAATTTTCTTAAATTTTGTGTCACATATTTAGAAACTACTGAAGTAAGGTGCCAAATTTACTTTTTCTCACTTTTTGTTTCTGTGCTAATGTGTTCACGTACACGTGGTTCTGCCAAATATTCTGTTTGGGGTGTTGAGAGGAGCTCAAAACATGTATTTCTTGATACCCTGTATAGCTAATAATTCATGGGCGGAATAAAATACTTATTCTTCATTAAGATACTGTATATGAATTGATTACAATGTTACACACAGAAATAGCTACATATATAAACTACTACCGGTTAGTCCGATGCCTGGGTAGATTGTTAAATTCCAATGAGGAATTATGTCTATTTACTACTTCTACCTTTTGTATTAAATAGTTTTAAAATACTCTTTTCCGTTACTCTTTAAAATTGTAATCTCGTACGGCTCCGGCTGTTCCTAACAACGGATAAAAACTTCTGTTATTGTTGCAAAAGTATGAGAAACAATCAGCGCAAAGTTTGACTTCTCTACCCATCCCACAACAGACCTTTTTGGCGGAGCAGCAATCATCAGTCAAAATGTCAAGTTACTAGTTAAATTATCATTACTTCAGATGACATTTTAAATCTTCCTACTTCTCTTTGGTAGAAGTTATCTAACAACATAAAGGTTACCTTATTTTCATAGAGTACATATACAGTGAAACAAGCGAAACTGGCTACGAAGTTTGAGGAGCAAACATTCAAAACACGACATGTTCACTTTAATTTATTTTTATCTAAAAGCAAAAAAACATGTAGCACAGAAAGTATTCAAAATAATTTTTAAAAATAGGAATCAAAGTGTGTGGAAATTAGTATGTAGCCTGATGCCTTAATTACAAATCTGCACATTTTATGTAGGCCACAGTAGCTTGTAAAATGGGTTGGACATAACACGATTTGGTTGAAAGGCTAGGACATGTCATGGTTTGTTTGAATATAAAATGGACTTGTCTTTGTTCGAATGAAATGCATATATTAGCGTTTAAATCACATACAGTTTTCATTGCAAGTACACTTAGGCACTTTGATAAATATCTGGTAAATAATTTCTTCTGCTTCTTCTTCCTCTTTCTCCTCCTGTTCCTCCTCTTCTTCCTCTTCTTCCTCTTCTTCTCCTCCTTCTCCCCCTTCTTCTCCCCCGCCCCTTCCTCTTCTTCTTATTCTCTTAAGACAAAACTATACATCAAACAGGTAGGTTCCTCTTTATTGCAAACACACAGCATTGTTTCGTTATCAGAATGGCATTCTTCGGTTGCTTCTTCTTCTTCTTATTCTTCTTCTTCTACCTCCCGGATTTCTTCTAGTATGCTGAAATATCAGTTAAGCTCTTTCAGTCCATTCCAGTTTTCTCCAAATTGCTTCTGGAGAAGAGTGTGATATCCACTTTCTTTCCTTCGGAAATTTTCTGGGACATGAGCTTTAACTCCTTGAAGCTTCCAAGTTACCTCAGAGTGAGATCAATCTCTCGCTTTAGCAAATTAAGCTCTGGCTCTGTTTCAGATTCAAATCCATAATGTGACATTCCTGTAATCTTTAAGTTAGATCCCTTTTTGCCAAGACATTTACTTGCTAAAGTTCTTCTGCAAGCACTTCGTCCTTTGAGATATTTATACATTTAAGACAGCTGCTTTATACCAAATAACCTCCAGGAACTTCCTTATAATTTAACTTCCCCAAACTCTGAATATAACATCTGAAATTTCTCAGGAGTGATTGTAGTACTTTCCTTACGGAACTTCCTTTCAACTCTCCCAAAAACTCAAACGACTGGCATGAAATTATGCTCTCTCATAGGAAACACCATCATAATGCGCTCTACATTTTCAGGAGATTCCGTTTTCATCCATTTCATAAGTGCATGGCGAACATGACTGTTTCTAATTTGACCTCCACATCCATAAGAAAACAGTCGAACTACTTTGATACCCTCAAAGTGAATGGAGGTAATTTAGTAAAGCAGATTTGGATTCTTGTAAGAAAACCTAAAGAAGAAAACAACAAAATAATATAAACCAGGTCAGGAAACAAGATAGGGATAGAATATAGGAATAAAAACACAGTTAAAATAATTGCATTCATATCACATAAGAAAACCAACAATGTACTGACAGCGCGGGCTTTAATTGTTAGGTATTCCGTTAAATGGGCTTTAATTATTTTACGTAATTTAGTCCTAAGTAATCCTCTGCAATTTTTTACAGTTCTAATAAAATAAAATATCTCGCACATTATGGTTAAATATTATAGGGTTCATTTAAATTTAAAAAGCATAAAGAATTTGTGTACTAATAATGCATTCCAAGCTAAAATATGGTACATTGGAGTTCATTTTAAGTTACCTCCCCATTTTATAGCTTTAACGTGCTGAAGGATTTTTCTTTCTTCTCCTGAAACATCAACTGAAACTTCCGTTACTCAGCACTTCAAAATATACTATAAAGTCCAGAAGGCAACAGCAGAAACCCTAATATGTCTGCAGTTCACAACGCACTGGCAGACACATGCGCTGCCACAAGCATAAACGAAAAATTAACTAAATTGGACATGTCAGGTAGTGAAGGAATTGCCATGGTCATGTGTTTAGCGTATGGAGTGACATGTCAGGTTTTGAATGAAACTAAGAAGATAATTCGGTTTAAAAGTGTTGTTGGAAGTGACAGACTTTGAATGAAAATCATTACTTTAAGACGCCGTTTCTGATAGACTTGATCGGTTTTGAATGAAATTAGACATGGTAACATGTGAAACTAATGCAAGACAAGACGATTTCATATATAACTCATTTTTCGTTTGTGGTGGACATGTCAGGTTTTGAATGGTTGCTCCTGAGGTTAATTCTTTGGACAAGACTAATAATCACCGACCATCAAGAAAAGGAATCTTCTCAGTTTTAAGCGAGATATGAGATTTAAAAAATCATTTTAAATCAATAAGATGTGGGTTTCGGAGTTCCTAGGCCCTTCAACTACTATTTAACAGCACAATACACCGTGAAAATACTTGCCAAGCCTTCATTTAAATTGTATTTTTTCAACGAAGTATATTTTCTTTGCTCTAAGTACTTTTAGCTCTAAAATTAGTGGGTTAATCGTGGTGAAACCTTGCAAGAACATTTTAAATAGAATGCCTGGATATTTTCCTCTACAATAATATATCTGGAATATTATGGATATTAACGAATATTATTAGTTTAAAAATATGCAACTTTTTTCTTCAGATACGCCTATATTTCATGATTTATAATATCTTGTGAAATCTGTAATGAAGCTATTGCATTTATTCTAGTTTGCAATAAAGAACCTATTGCTCAACATCGCTGTACTAAATAATAAGATTATATCCTTGATAGTTTTTGCAATAAAGGAATAATGATCTAGAAAAAAGGCGTAATCTCAGGAAAAGTACAGCTTGCAGTTAACAAATAAGTATTCTCTATGTAGCAGAGATTGAAAATAATATTTGGTGAACTTGTCTAAAATAGATTACAACACACTGATATTTTGCTTAAAAGATACACCTTTGAACATTCCGGTCACCGACACCCTTTAATTTTAAAAAGTCACCTGAATGATGCTAATATTATTTGAAGAAAAGTCTTTGATTATGCATTTATTTCATATATTCTACTAAAGATCTTAATTACAAATGAAATGAATCAAAACATTGTTACTTATAGGTTATTTAAGTATCTTGGCATTGGCACATTCAATTTTTGTGATCATTTTGAAATGAAACATAATTTTTATAAAAGTATAGCATGTTTCAGATGCTTTCATTACAAATGACATATTTATCCTGAATTCCCAGAAGATGTCCTCAGAAGTTCTTTTCACTATGAATGACATTTTGGTAAACCGTAAGAGATATACAAAATAGTTTTACAGGGAAATGTAGACATACAATTTATATCTCATACAACTTACTGTAAAGTGAACCATTTCCCATATATTGTTTATTTGTTTGAATTTTCCAGTACCTTTCCTTTGCTCAAATGAGAATACATTATTGCCTTTCTATACCCAGGCCGTGTGAAGAGAACGAAATTTTAAAACATGATATAGCAAGCAAATCCTGAAAGGATTGATATAGATTAATGTTCCCCTTGCAGCTAGAAAATATTTAGGTAGCATAATTTCTGAAATGTTGGATGCAGTAGATAAAGGATGATGATATACTTACTGTGCATATTCCGAAATTTTACAATTTACAGCTTTTGGCTACATTTATTTGTCGTTACCTTGTTGCTACCTTGGCTTGCATGACACCCTGGTCTTTTGCTCTGGTAGGTAGCCCTTAGCCTCCATACCTCCTTGATTACCTAATTAGTCCCTTTCTTTCCCCTCCTCTTCCTGTCTTACATTTCTGGCGAGGACGCGAGAACGCGAGGAAAGTCGCGGCACTTCACCTGAGACTTCAACGGAGAGCCTTCCGCAGCTAGGAAGGACTTAACCGCGAGAGTCGCGATACTTCGCATGTGAATTTATACTGATGTGACTGTGTCGAGTCAAACTTAAGAGTAGGTGTAACAATGTGAAACCGGGTAGCCTGAAGGAAGGCGTGATATAATCGTTGTGGCCAGCAAGTGAGGGAGAGAGCAACTGTATAACTTAAACCTTAAATTAATAAACTTTGGAGGGAAACCGAGGAGGAAGCATTGTTACTTCCAGTCAAAGGCTGGACACTGAGAAAGGGAACCTTCATGCTCATCTTTACCGACCACGGAGAATAACCAGCTAGACCGGAAAATAATCTGTTTTTCCGTCTTCACATCCTATAACAAAAGGATCCTGATCTCTCTCTGCCCGCCTCGGTAGCGTAGAACGTCTACCTCACGTTCAAGAGGTCCCGAGTTCGAATCTCGGTCAGGGTGAGTTACCTGGATAAGGCTTTTTCCGGGGTTTTCCCTTATCCTATAAGAGGAATGTCGGGTAGCTCTAAGCTCCATGGACCCTGGAGTCATTTGAGCATCATTTCACCCATTCCATTCGTGCCCGATATGACTTAAAGTTGGAGGACGTAAATTGGAAAGAAAAAAAAAGGATTCTGATCTCTCCGGAACCAGAACAGCAACCCCCGGTCCTGTACCAGACCCCCCCCCAAAAAAAAAACTCAGTTTAGGCAATATCGGGTTCCTCATGGCTTGCAGCAGGCACCCGAGGTGCTAACCCATATAGCAATAAAGCTGAGCTCCGCAATGTCTAGCTAAGAGGTAATTAGGCCGCGCCGTGGCTCAGTGGTTCAACCGCTTGGCTCTCACCAAGACGGCCGGGGTTCGATCCCAGGCGACCGCAAAGTGAGATTTGTGGTGGACAACACGGCGCTGGGGCGGGTTTTCTCCGGGACCTCCGGTTTCCTCCGGCATCTCACTCCACCGTTGCTCCATCTTCATCTCATGTATCATCAGTGCCATCGCCTGCGGTGCCGTATGTAGTAAAAGCGGGCGTTAAATACTACACACATTTAAGAGGTAATTAGCCTCAAATGTTAAATCCCAACCAATACAAGTTCAGGTTTCCTTTAGCCACACCCACCAGGGTGCAATGGGATCTGCATCCTATTCATAAACCCAAAGAATCATCATGCTACCTCATAAACCTCATCGCATTTAAAACTAACAGCTTATCTAAAAAGTCCACAAATAAGAATCAATCTGATGTTAAACCGTACTGAGGTTGGGCACGCAGCAAAAACACTCAGGTTGCACAAAACATGCCAGCACCTTGCTCGGCGGGTAAGTTGATCAGGATCCTCGCTCGGATTGGTGGAATAGCTCAACTACTTAAACGTAGTTTAAATTGTAAATATTTGGAACTTATAGTCCCATAGTAAATTAATGATATTAAGTAGTTTTCACATAATGGAGAAGCCGTTAACGTATACAGCGAAATAATATCCTGCACTCCCAGTACAAGTTGATCTCTGAAAAAGACAGTTTGCGGGCATGAAAAGATTAATACAATCAAATATAATTATTTTCCACATACATTACTTATCTTTTTAGGGAAATTTATAAACTCTCCACAGAATTCAAGAGACAAATTTCGCAAATCCTTATTTGCATCACCAGTCTTTTAACAAGGGTTTACAGTTATCATTAAAGGATAAATGAAGACAGTGGCAAATAATTATGCTTTATTGTAATATTTGCATTGCTTCATGTTGTTAGCTTCCGCTTTTAGGTACAAATGAGAAAACTAATCTTTTCGGTTAATGCAAAAAATTGGTTCACTGTTTTCTAATGTTAGAAGGTTTCTCTCATTATACATTTATTTATAATGTCCTCCCAACGAACTTGACTCAAGCGTAAACACAAGGAAAATAAAGCAAACTTTCTTACATGAGAAAGTTATACAAAATTGTTGCATATATGTATAATTAGAATAATAGTTATTTATGGTACTGTGAATCAAGGCGTATATCCACGAGTGGAGGGATGGATATGCTAGACGAATCGACTGGGTGGGCACGCAGCAAAAATCTACGAGCTAAACACAAGCCTGTCAATACCTTGTGTGTGTGTGTTTGTGTGTGTGTGTGTGTGTGTGTGTGCGCGCGCGCGCGTGTGTGTGTGTGTGTGTGTTGCTTCCAAGAGTATATAAATAAGCCTTGATTTCCCAGTACCATATGATATTTTATCCAACACTTAACATAGTCATATAAAAGGCCTACTACTTCTTTAAATAAAGCATAATAAAATGTGAAAATTATTTGTAATCTCGTTTACTGGATTATAGGGCTAATTAGATCAAGGTCAGGTGGATGTATGTACAAAAATCGTTCGCTAATACCTAATATAGGAAAATGTGTTGGCAGGTTATTTCTAGGTGACAATGATGTTCTTTTGGGTTTGGATGGCAATACTAGTTACAGTATCAATAGAAATATATATAATTATGTAAAAATAATGTTGAATTTACTTTCAGGAACCTACATTGAGAAATATAATGTCACCTGTTCAGCAGGAATTTGCAGGAAGATGCTATTTTGTTAGTGCCAATTGAAAAGTCATTCGAGCTGCTAGTTAGGGCAGCATCATTGAAAGAAACTGATATCCTTTTTTTACTTTAATTGCATTACCAGTAGGTATGGTGGAGTTTATAATGTAAATGTTTATAGTTATAGATAAAATTATGTTGATTTATGTTTCAGAAACCTGCATTGATGAATGTATTGCCAGTAGAATGTGAACACATAAGAAAATATTTGTTAAGTACTAAAATGAGGAAGTTGAAGCTGTAGCTACAGATTTACATTTCGTTAATACATGATAAAGTTACAGTAAATATTATCATTACAGTTTAATCATTTTATTTTATTCACATAGTGGTTAAAGTGAAATTTTATCCTTTCCTTATAATAAAGTGTTACTTTAGTAGGTTAATTTATATTATTCAAGGCAGCTTTACAATTAAGTGATGTATAAATATATTCAGAAGTTTGACAGTTGAATGACTTACGTAGCTGTAATATTCGATAAATGGTAATTAAATATAGTCAGTAATTAAACTTGATCTTCTGTTTTTTAAAATGTTGGCCATTTATGTGTATTGTCTACAATAAACTGTAACCTATTATTTGTTTACATTTGTGCAATGCAGTTATTTATATTCTTTGTAAGAAGAACTATTTTCTTAACCACATCATTTTAAACTAATGTTCAAGGGTTTCTTTCAGATATATTTTTTAACGTCATTGTGTTCATATACGGATATAAAGTTTTTGCAAGTCCGTTTTAATATTTGAGTTATTGGAGAAACTTTCTTTTGTGCGACGCGAAAATATTTTGACTTTGTAGGTTTGTGAAATTAAAAGTCCAGGCTGCAAGCACCATAATTTTGCTCTTTGTTTCCGTAGAAACACACTTTTTCAACCTTTGCAGTTCAGATATTACGTCACATACACAGTTGTTGAGTGTAGCCCAGAGGTTCTACTCCCATCAGTCGTGGCCCCGTAGGACAAAAGACCCGGGCTTCTTTCAACTAGAGAGTATCTGAGCTGTCCCAAAGGGCGCCCGGCGTCCTCCGTGGGGCTTTCCGTAGGACAAGAACTGGGTTGCTAACAAGCCCCCATCTGGTCCAAGAACACAAGACGGGATGGAAGTGGATACGCCACTTACGCGCGCCAACACCAAAAGGTGATGGCTACCGATATGACCTCGGTAGGACCGCCTGGCGATCTAGCACACCTTCTACTAGTTCTGCAGGCTAGTACCCGGGAATATTGATGGCTTCCCTCAACCCCGTCCGGAGACTACCCGATTACCCACGGGTATCGGGAACAACTGCCCCCTCGAGACCAACCCAATCCGAACAACTCCCAGAGGGAGGGGCTCAGATGTTCGGCCCGAGGTTCCTCTAGTAACGTCAGAGTACCACGAGTGCTAAGGGTCCACAGTGCCCACACCACGGCAGCTGAAGGGGACGGATCCCCTCCCCTACGCTAAGTCACATACACATACGGTCAAGGTCAACGACCACAACACAGTTCACACAGCTGTTCACGCAGGCGAGTTCTATTAACAACTGACTCAGAGGCAGGTAGTGGCTCCCTTTTTATAGATAACTCATTATCCGGAATGTCCTCAGACAATCAAGACGTTGCTATAACAAAGACGGACTCTATAGAAATCCGTCTCGGTCCCCCACCGTTTCGGCGAGCTGTTATCTCCGCATTGCACTGCCAGTCTCTTTGAACTAAACGTCCGCGCCACCTCGAATCAACAATATTTCCAACGATGCACGTATACGCATGCGCAAGCTGACAACCTGCAATCACCGTGTTGCAGCCAACAGCACAAAGGTATGTAACACTTGTAGCCAACCTCTGAAAAAATGCCCCAGACATCTATCCTAAACCGGTGCTAAGGGACATGTGGTTACGATTAGCGCGGATCAGTTTTGAGAAATACTGATCATGTTTCCTATCAGGTTTTATTGCTTTACAAAGTAGGCTTGCTCGCCAGCATGCGTGCCAATTGTACTGTTAGAAGTAAAGGCTGTTTGTTCAGCGCGTTCTTCAAATATTTAAAATTCATTCAGTACGTTGCTGAAAATCGGAAAATGGCTCGACAAATCAGCAAAATGTATGAGCTTGCGGACTGGTTCGGCTACTGCCGCGAATTGTACCCAAATTTACCAGCAGATGATAAAATCGGTACATGTAACATACAATTATCACAGTGCTAACTAATGTTAAATTTATTTAGGTACAACTTTCTTTTGCTATATACTGTAATTTAGGGACAAGTAAGACTGCTGACAGCATTGCGTTCAGTGGATAAACAAGGATAGTTTGGCTGCACTGAATTCTTCAATATGGCTACATACGCAGTAAGTAAGTAACAAACAATTAATAACGTTAAAAGATTGCCCTCCAGCACAAACTTGCACTAAAAAGTAAAAAAAAAAAAAAAATATATATATTAAAAATGATGGTTGTATATTGCGGCAAACCCGCATACCAGTGTTAAATTAACTGGTTTCTAGTTGGAGCTGTGAGTTCGCTTATCCTCAGAAGAATGGTTATAGGAAATGTATCTTGGTGGTTGTTGGTTACCCAGTCGTATTAATAACACTTTGTTTGTTGTAGAATTATTTGGTTTAATTCTTGAATCTGAGTTTGGTTATCGAATTAGATCGGTGACCACCTGTTTGTAAAATTCCTAACATAAATTCAATTTTACTTTAAATCTTGGATTACTTGTTTAAAGTTACTTCTGTGCGATTTATATCTCTTCTTTATACGGCGTTTACTTTGCTCTAAAAAACTTCTAACCCTGCTTCCACTTACGCTCGTTGCGCTGTTCTTAACTTCCCTACATTTCAGACTTAGAAATCTTCGCTTCTCTTCTTAATGCACATGAACACGTTCTTCCTGTCGTAGTATCAACATATAAGTAAAGTTTTTCTTATTTCACGATTTAGTTCGAACCTTAATCTGATCCCCTCTCTAACTTTATCACCTGACCAAACTAGCTCACGCTTCTCAAATGTTAGATTATTACTGCTTTCTCATTTTATTTCGAATTTTCGCATTGGTTTGCAATACTCATCTGACTCATTGACGTTCAGCACACCCTGAGTTGTTTGTAACGATGCACATCGTTATCAAATCAGCGAAGTAAATCTCTTTAGCGTTCATGCTCAACTGCATTTTGAAAGCCGTTTGTCCCAAAACATTCCTGGCTGAAAGAATGCAATAGTTCTCAGACATTGAACTTTTACTAGCACAAAGAAGGCAACGGTTCTTGCTTCCTGTCTCTCCGACGTGTGCAGATTTTTACAAGAACACTTATCTTTCTTGCCTGGATGCTAGTATATATGCTATATTAAATTATATTCTTCCCTTCTTATTCTTTAAGTCAACTGCTATTTTAATCATTACTGTGTCCATTCTAATTATATATTATTATAGCAGAAATTGTATATTAGTTTAGCAAAACATTTTTATTAATTTACCTTCCTTTTTAATTATCTGACTTCGATCAATTCGCCGCCTCCTAATCGCTGCCTGATACAGCGGTTACAATATAAAAACATTAAAAAGTGCGAAGGACTTAGAAAATAATCGCCGCGTCGCATATTAGAAAGCAGAGCCGAGTTATTTATAAAGTGAAATTAGAAGTGTTCGTATCCACCAATAGGAGCTTTTAATGGGGAACCAGAATCGTTTTAGTGGTTTTTGATATCTTACATCCACGAACACAAAAGTCTTCTCTTCATATTATAGATAGAGATGAGATTACGGAGGGATCCATATTAAGTTTATTGTATAGAGAGTGAAGCATATGTGGTCATATAAGGAGTCCATTAAATTTGAAATTGCCGATCGGAAACCGAATCGTTAAACCATTGAAGCTCTCGATTGTTTTAGGAAGGATGAATAACCAGGGTTAATATTGCTATAGGCTTGTGGCACAATACAAGCGTCCATCCATCAATGTCATGCACTACCGACTTTATGGCATAATGTGTCCCAATGTGTGTTACACTACTCTCGCTATTCTTTCACTGAGTCTGAATCCACTTTTACTGTCTCTACCACCTATCTATTTTGACAAGGTGGGGATTCGTTATAACGAATATACTAGGGTTGATCAACAAAGATCGAATATCCCTAAGCTTCGATTATCACCAGTGATGAGTCATGGCTGCATCATTATGATCCTGAAGGGAATCAAGCGAGCATATTGTGGAAGTCGCCAGGTTCTCCAACACCAAAAAAGGCAAAAGTTCCTCCATCCTCAGAGAAAGTGATGGTGATAACATTTGTTGACTGTAATGGAATGATTTACCAGCAAGCAGTTCTCCCTCACACTACTGTTACTGTGACATACTACACGTCAGTATTGGCTACACTGAGGAAACCTATTGCAGAGGAACGAACAGAGCTTTCTAGGACTGGGGGGGGGGCGGCGACTTCAGCATGATAATGCACGGCCTCACGTCACAAATCAAGTCATGCAGTTTCTGGCTAGATTCAACATTACCTGTGTACCACATCTACCTTATAGCACCGATCTTGCGCCTTGTGTCTTTCTTTATTCACATTACTAAAGGCAAAGCTAAGGGGTATTCGAATTGAGGACTCTGAAGCAGTGCTCAAGACAATTGAGGCGATTCTCAAGGAGCTGACAAAGAATGGTCTGCAACACGTGTTCAAGGACTGGCAGCGACGCTGTAAAAATTGCATTGAAGTAGGAGGTGACTACTTTGAAAAAGATCATGTAAACATTGAATTGCAATAATAAACATTTGTGAAAAAAATCAGTCTCGATCTTTGTTGATCAGTCCTCGTATATTTTGAGGTCTCTGGAACCAAAGAGGTTCTGATGTGCTGTTTTCATTTACCACAAACGTTTATCACTGTCTCTGATCTTTTTTTTAGTATTTTACGTCCTCCGTCCTCCACCGTCAAGTCATATCGGACGATGCATGGAATGGGTGAAATGATGCTCAAATTAGCCCAGGATCCATATAGCTTAGAGTTACCCGACATTCGACTTTCAGGATAAGAGAAAACCCTGGAAAAATCTTATGCAGTTAACTCACCCTGACCGAGATTCCAACTCGGGACCTCTTGAACGTGAGGCAGACTCGCTACCATCTACGCTACCGAGACCGGCCTCTCTGCTCTGTGTACTTCAGAGACGGGTGTGACTCACATTCGGGAGGCCTCCAGTTCCATACCCGTCGACAGCCCACTTTGACCTATTCGTTTATCGTGGTTTCTTCTGGTTGGTAGGTAAATGTCGGGTTGTTTTGAAGGTCGTAAAACCAGGATCCTTTTTAGCTTTGCTCCGCAGCGTTTCGTGACTGCCTACCAGCTGATTAGAGGTTAATGGGCAGATGTGTTCGTTTAGAAACACTGTCCATTCTTGCATTCCTTATCATCTCTATCTGGTTGCCTTTCGATTCTGTACCTTCATCGCTCCCTCCAGGAGCCGCCGTAAAGGCACAAGCGGCGGGAACCTAAATCCGGTGTATTGTGGGGTCCCTCTATTCGTCTGTACCATTTTTCGGTTTTACTTACCTATTTTATTGCAAGGAATACACATAAATAACCATGCTATAGCACTTCAGTAAGAAGAAGGGTCACTCTAACAGATGACAACGGATCCCTTGCTATATTTGTTTCTTTAATTGCTATTTTGTTCAAGTACATCAGATGCGTATGTAATGAAGTCGTGTAAAAGCATCGGAAAATATTTCATTTCTTGCCCTATTCTTACTGACATTGGCTATGAAACACCAAAATTCACGTCCGAAAGTACCAAAAGACAAATCATTGTAGGAGAATTACTGTGCGACAAATACATAAACCATTCAACTTACTTCACATAAAATTTTGTGGTTTTTACCAGTTCAAAGATATTACTTTTAATGAATTAGGAATTTGAAATTTCAGGTACAGTTTTAAACTCAGATAACTGTTACTGTCAAACTATAAGTTCGACATATACTACATTCCACAAAAAACTGTTTATCGGGGTGTCACTGAAAACGGATACATGTTTTGGGTCATCCTGCATCCAGCTTATTATATCGATCAATTCGCATTTGAATTATATGTATGCCTAAGGATCACATATAAGAATGTTTTTCTTTAGTTCCTTTATATTTATATGGTGAGAAAGTTCTTAGTGCTACCACGGGTACTTAAAATCGGTGAGGCATTTTCAGTACCAAGAAGGAAGTCGGGATAAGGTGAATGAAATTAGGCATTCCGTCGGTTTCAAATTTTTGTGTGAAAATTGGGAGAATTTTGTGGGCTATTTGTGACTACACGAAATTGAAATAATTGCCTATAACATAAACCGCAGTATTTGCTATAATCGTCCTCTACATCACCATATGCATTAATTTCACAAAGAACATTTTATGCAACTGATGTTATTTAGCTTTTCGTTGGAATCTATGAAAGATAACCGTGCAACTTTGGCTAAATAACATTAGATGCGGCATAGAATAATTACCTATACGTGTTATTTTACTAACAGATGGCTCTATGGGACTCCGTCGTTTCGCAACTTTCGGGCAGATGTCATTTCCCTCCTCCAGCAGTTTCAAAATAAATGCAGAAACAAAATTCTGCCAAAATGCTAATAGCAGACACAACCAAGACTGATAAGCGACAAGCGTTGCTCAAAAATGCTCATGATTCACTTCTTATAATAAGCTTAGGTTTGTGATATACGGAATTAGGTTAGGTTAGGTTAGATTAGGTTAGGTTAATACTAACCTAACCTTACATGGTTAATTAGTAGGGAGTGAGTTTATAGGCATTAAAAATGTGTGAAATATGCAGGCAAAAGGGAACTAAAATGGACAAAATAGACACTTAAATATTCAATAAACATTTGCAAAGTAAACACCTGGAAATACACACTTTCAGTAAATTGGCTCCTAAAATGCACCATAAATGCACTATAACAAAATGACAATCATCGCAACATATGCTGCAACATATTCGCTAAACGTTTCCCAAGGAGAACTAGTCTACATTTATTCCAAATATCATAAATGTTTCCTCAAGAAGTTAAAATAACAGATATTGTCATATAATTAGAATACATATAAATCCATTTCACTAAGTAAGAACCGTAATGTGCAGATAGTTGTGGAGTAATTAACTATGTCAAGAAACAAAAACACTTGTTTTGCGTGGGGGGGGGGGAATTTAAGGGTAAAAATTGAAATATCTGAAGCCTTTGTTAGATATGTTTAAAATTTAGACCATTTATTTCTCTGATCGATCAAGAATGCAATAATACCAAGTTGCAGCTTTCTATTTACATTAATTTCTGAGGAATTAACAGTTTATGTCTAAATTACAGGCGATATTCAAAATGTCCCACATATTTTCATTTTAAAAATTAATGCTTGGTGTATAATTTTCTGCATCAGTTTTAACATATTAATTAACTGTACCTATTACCTATTTGTAATATTTGTCTTCGCCATATCAGCGATGGGAGAAAATAATCATACCTATTTAACAATTTTCATTTTCCTAAGCGTTTTCCTCAAAAAGAAAGCATTATAATCCTTTCCAATACACATAATAAAAGCACAACAAATGTAAATGTGTACACTAAGTATGCAGTTGCCCTGACAAGCACGTTTAGAATTTCATACAGATTAATAGAAAACTCCATCCTGTGGAAGGTTTTGAAGCTAGGAAAATGTTGTTGTTTTCAAATGCTAGGCTTTGGCATTGTCTCTCTTGCTCTCCAATATTTCTGTTTAGTGGGTCTGGCAGGTAGGACTTTACAGGTTAAAAGATGTTCTTCAGTCATTTCCTCTTTTTTGTTGCACAGAGGACAATTTGGACTTGTATAAATTCCAATTCTGTTTAAGTGTTTGACCAAATAATCATGTTCCGTAAGTAATCTAAAATTTTCTACTGCAGCTTTACGTGGGATTTCTGGAATAATATCTGGATTTTTTAATTAAAATGTTCCATTTTTTATCTTTGGCTTTGTTAGATATTCATTAATTTTGTTTGTTTTTATATTTAATACAATTGGTTGTGTCCGGGCTGTTTTGCCGTGGTCTGTTGGAGTAAGAACCAAACGTTTCGTCCACAACTACGGCAGACATCATCAGTGGCGCGGTCGAAGCTGTCTTGCAGAGAGTTTGGCTGCATCTGAAGCATTCAGTGCCTGAGTCGCGCTATTTGTACTGGTAATTGGATCCTGGGTGGTCCGGCAATGGTGTCTCAAGGGCTCTCTTCGACACACTGTCTATCGCAAGCCTAGACATACCGACCGCTACCTTAACAAGGATTCAAACCACCACCCTAGGCAGAAGCGCTCCATAATAAAACCTTTAGTAAATCGGGCTTCTCGCATCTGTGAATCGCAACAACTAGGAAGTGAACTCAGACACCTAAAACAGGCATTACGCGCCAATGGTTACTCCATCCGAGATATTAAGAGAGCTGTCCGTCCCAGTAGATCTCAGCCCACCATTCAGAAACCGGAGCAACCCAAGAGTAAAGGCACTGTTTTTCTGCCATATTTCAAGGATATTACTGACAGGATAGAAAGGATATTACAACGTCACAATATAAAAACCGTCTTCAAACCCACTAGGAAATTGAACCATTTAATACGCTCAGCGAAAGATCCTCGGCAACCTCTGTCCTCAGCCGGTATATATCGCATTCCCTGTTCTTGCGGCGCGGTATACATCGGAACAACACAACGCAGTGTCAACACCAGAATCAAGGAACATAGGAGCAACTGCCGTCTGGGCTACACAGATAAGTCCGCAGTCGCCGAACATGCAATTGAGGCGGAAGGCGAGCATGTGGTACAGTTCCAGGACACCAGCATCCTTTCTACCACAGAACATTACCACACACGACTTCAGTGGGAGGCCATCGAAATTTATAAACATCCTAATAATTTCAATATAAAGGAAGAAGCCTTAAAACGAAATAGGAACTGGCATCCTGTTCTCGAAAACAGGAAACGCCATTTCACCACCAAAAATGATGCGTACCAATCACAGGACACCATTGCCGGACCACCCAGTCTCCGCCCCCCAACTACCAGTACAAATAGCGTGACTTAGTCCTTGTGAACAAAGTTGATCTACGATACCGGGCGAAGATTCCCGTCCCACATCCTACACTCATACTCTGGGGTCCCGTATATCGTGGACGTGGTGCGGGAAAGATCCCGCACCATCTACGACAAGCTGGACTTCCATCCAAACATACTGGTGAACACCCTTGGCCGTTACGACCACAGGGTTCCTCGCCGGCGACCGAGCTACCGGATACCCAAAGATGCCTTGGGTAACTAGTACTGAACAGGGCCACATTCCCCCTGACTCCAACCTCCTAAGCCCAGAGATGGGCTTTGTAAGCTTAATACAGTAACACGGTTCCTTTACCTCTAGCCTGTTAAGCGGACTCTGCTCAGATGCCTCCCAGGCAGGCGGAAGAGCGCAGCCAGCATTGGCGAATCCCCCCTAACCGGGGCGATTGCGCACACAAAGGCTACATATGTCCACTGCCCAAAACAATCGCCTGAGACAATTATGACTCTTCTATACTGCCCAGATAAAGACGCAATAAGCGGCTAGGTGCTGGGCAGCAAACACTCCGTCCAGGTAAACCTGGATGACTCGTCTCTTCTGCTGGTCTGCTGCTGGTTGTGAACAAAGTGATTGACGCTGAAACTCAGCTGATCGATACTGTTCGCAAGCTTATTTTCACCGTCGTGACGCTTGAGCGCTTTCACGGCAAAGAGGTACCGGTGCAGTGCCATTGATATATGGGCTTCCACCATTCCAGCGCAATGTGTGAGCGCAAGCTTGCGTGCTTGAGGTGTGTGGAGCCGCATATGTTGAGGGACTGCCCCAAGCCTCCTGAAGAACATCAGTGTGCGAACTGTAAAGAACCGCACGCCAGCGTTTACAAGGGCTGCCAAACGCGGCAACGCATTATAGAGAGCCGCCGCCAGGGGCATCCTGAGCCGGCCACTGTCCGCCCGGGGGTGTCTTTCGCGGCAATTGTGCACCCTCAAAAAGCAGGGGGAAAAGAGCGGGAAGTCCAGATCTAAGAAGAGCGGGAAAGACTCTATTCCGCCTCCTGCGCCGAGAGCCAATAATCAGGGCCAGCCTTAGGCCCCGGCCTCAGCTGCTCCTACACCGCAACCTGTGCCACCGGTAGTACCTGCACCAGCAGCACCCTCGGCGGCACCAACCAGTCCAGCAACTCAGTCCGCTGCCTTTGGGGGCATGATATTCCAGGCAGACGTGGACGAGTTCCAGGCCCTCTCCCTGTGGTTCGGTGACCTAATTCAGAGAACCCTCCCGGCCCTACGCAACTGCAAGCTGCAGGTCGAGAACCCTGCATTGACGCCGATGCAGAAGCACGCCATTGTGCTCAAAACGCTGGAGGAACTTTCCCGGGGTCCGCTAAGTAATGACCTCCAGACTCGTCCGGAGGCCATTACGAGCCGCGTTTTGGAACGCGAACGGCATCCGGGGTCATCACCCTAGCGTGCTTGAGTTTGTACAGTCCTTCGGTATTGACATTCTGATGGTCTGCGAAACCCATCTGGATGCTGCAACCAAATTCTCGCTGCCTAGCTTTGTACCCATCGGTCTGATCGGGTCGGCCGACGAGGTGGCGGCACCGCAATCTTCATCAGGAACCACATCACGCACTCACCTTTCCCACTCCCCCCACTCCAGCACTTGGAAGCCTGTGCCATTCAGCTTGCCATTGGTGGGCTAGACACGCTGCTGCTAGTGGCCTATGATCCTCCCGATGATCGCTTCTATGAGGCGGATTTAAACCTTCTGTTCAACCTTCATCTAGTGGTATGCATCCCTGGCGACCACAACGTGAAACATGCCCACTGGCATAGCCGCACAGCTAACACCAAATGGCGTGGGCTCTACCGCCTCATCACCGGAAACCCAAGCCTTGCCGCGCACTGCCCGAGAGGACCTACGTTCCATCCAGCCCACGGCAGGCCGAATGCGCTCGACGTCATGCTCACCAAAAATTTTCCAGAATCCTCTAGAACTATTGGCAGTCAACGAACTGGACTCCGACCATGACCCCGTCCTGGTGGACTCTAGCGTTGACATGCCAGCTTTGTTAAACCCAGACTGGACATACGAGGTCGACTAAGATGCAGCCGTCCTAATCCTGAACGAGTCAGTAGACCCGCGACCACGTATCAACTCCATCAATGCGCTGGAAGCGGCAGCCTCTGACTTCTCACAACACATCGTAAATGTGGTACGTTCCCACACATACCGCATTCCCTCAAACCACCACAACCCCATGACCATTCCAAATGAGCTCCGGCAGCTGGTTAAAGCCAAAGCAACTGTCTGGAAGCTATAGCAGCGCTTCCGCCACCCTAGGATACAGGCAGTCTACCAGAGGTTCAAATCCCTGGCCAGAAGGCTGCTTCGTGCCCACCGCTCTGCGGCCTGGGAGGCAACAATGAAGCGGGTAGACCTCACGGAGAAGCATTCGTGGTGGATCATCCGTTCCTTACGGAAGGACAAAAGTCAATATCAGCATGCTCTCCATGGCACTCGAGGGCGCCTCGCCTTTGAGCCCCAAGAGAAGGCCACAAGCTTCGCAGACTATCTAGAGTCTCAGTTCGAGCCACGGGAAGACCCGCAAGACGACGAGTTCGCCGAACTCGTGGAGGAAGCGGTGGAATACCTCTACGAGGACCACCCTCCCCCACGCGACATGATCCACATAACCATTGCCACCCCCAAACAGGTGGCAGCCCAAATCCGTAGCCTCAATCCAAACAAATCCCCGGGGCATGATGGCGTCACGGCACTCAAACTCCTTAACCTTCCCAAAAGAGCTGTGATCCACTTGACGCGGATTTACAATGCATGCATTTACCTCCGCCACTTCCCAACTTGTTGGAAAGAGGCTAGGGTGGTCTGCATTCTGAAGCCCGGCAAGGATCCACTCTTCCCTTCCAGCTACCGGTCCATAAGTCTTCTCTCAATCGTCTCAAAGGTCTTTGAGCGATTTCTCCTGGCCCGCCTGACTCCTCTCTTAGAGGAAAGGCACCTCCTACCGGATCAACAGTTCGGTTTCCGTCGGGGCCACTCCACGACTCTGCAGCTACTGCGATTAGTAGAAAAGGCTGCCCTGGGCTTCAAGGACAACTTCAAAACCGTCGCGGTGCTTCTGGACGTGGATAAGGCCTTCCCCACAACGTGGCACCAGGGACTGTTATACAAGCTCAAGGAAGCAGAACTCCCCTCCCCATATCTCACCCTCATCAGTAGTTTCCTCCGGGATCGAACCTTCAGGGTGCGGGTCGAAGGCAAACTCTCCTCCGTCAGACACATAGCGGCGGGAGTCCCGGAAGTCAGTGTACTGTCGCCGTTACTCTTTGCTGCCTACATGTCTGACTTCCCCACAGAGCCTCGCACTGTTCTTTGCCAATATGCTGACGACGTCCTCATCTTTGCCCGGAACAAAAGCGTCCGCTACTGCCTCCCTCCGCTGCAACGATCACTCCGAGCCATAGGAACGTGGAGTGAAAGCTGGAGGATGGCCATCAGCCCACAGAAGAGCTCTGCCCTTCTGCTGGGGAAGGTCCTCCGCTGGCGCCCGGAAGGAGAAATGTGGTTAAGGCAGAAAAGGATCCCTTGGGTCCGGACTGCCAAATACCTGGGTGTCCGACTGGACCGCGGCCTCACATTCACCCCACATGCCCGTGAAAAGATCAGCCTCGGCCATGCAGCGCTTAGGCAGTTGTACCCTATATTCCGTTCGCCATGCCCACCCGACTGAAACTACGGGTGTACCGTGCTATTATCCCGCCCCTGATCCTGTATGGATGCGAGGTCTGGGGATCGGTGGCTCGTACAACCATCCGCAGACTGCAAGCCGTGCAGAACAGGGCGCTTAGGATGATCTATGGTACCGAACGTATGTTTCCTTAATACATTCTGCACACCCATTCTGGCATACCTTACGTTGAGGACGTTGTGCGTGAACGCTCGCGCACATTGTATGCCAGGATTGCATCCCATCCCAACCATCTAGTGAACACACTAGGACAGTATGACCATCGTGTACCCAGGAGGAGAAAGAGCTACCGCCTTCCCAAGGACGCCCTTGGGTGTTGAGACCAGCCTCTCATTCCTTCAATTCTACACTCTGTCCCGGCCACACTGGGGCTGAACCTGGCCTGCCGGCTGACCCCCGGCAGCCGGGTCCCCCGGTGTGACCTCGTGGAGAACCATAACCTAAACGGTCCCCAACATCCCGACCTCTCGCTCCTGGCCCCACCACGCTGGACGGACACTGCAACGCAGGCCGCCAACAGCATGGCTGTTCAGGGCACTGGCCTCCTTGGAAGCTAACCCCGCCGCCAGGAGCACTAGGAGAGGTCGAATCAGGTCCTTCAGTCAACAACGACATCCAAGCTTTGGAGAAATGGCAAACTCTTTAAGACCGCAAGGGTAAATCCGCAAAGCGGATAGGTGCCGTGGCGCTCTACCCACTGTCCAGGAGCACCCGGACGACTTGTTCTCGCTCTTGGCTCTTGAACGCTTCAGACGCAGCCAAACTCTCTGCAAGAAAGCTTCGACCGCGCCACTGATGATGTCTGCCGTAGTTGTGGACGAAACGTTTGGTTCTTACTCCAACAGACCACGGCAAAACAGCCCGGAAACAACCAATTGTACTATGGACTCCGGCCGTGAAAGCTTACGTTCTCTCATGTTTTTATATTTGTTGATTAATCTTTTATGGATGTAGAGGGTAAGATATTACTTAAGTTCTGAATCAAATTTTCACCTTTTCGGCAAGAAAATCAGCTGATTCATTTTCAGCAATTCCACATGGTGCAGGTATCCTCTGTAGTATAATTCTTTTCAGTAGTTTTTGAAGTTGTTGGATCATTTTGTGAGATTCTTTAATTTGGATTGGTCTCATTTTATATGAACTTATTGCACATAATGCTACTTTAGAATCAGAGAGCATGGCAACAATTTTAAATTTATCCATTCTGTATAGAAGTTGTTGGAGTGAAATATGAATAGCCATTACTTCTGCATCAAAATTTCTTATGTGGTATCCTGCTGGTTGATAGAATGAGAACAGTGCACACTTAGTTCCTGCTCCTGAGTTGTCCAAGTTAGATCCATCTGTGTGGATATGTAAGCATTCCTCAGGTGGGTATCCATTATTCACAGTTTCTAATGCTAGTGCTTTTAGTACAGGTTTGGAAGTTTCCGATTTTGTAACTATTTGTCCTAAATCTAATTGAATATTAATTGGTTCAAAAGTCAGTGGGTTTTATTTGATTAAAATGTTTTCTTTATAATTAGGAAGACTCAGATCTGTTTTTAATTCCGTAACTTTGTGTGGGAAACTTGTTTGTGTTTTCATCTTGTTTGGTTGTAGTAATCTTTTCTCCCATTTTGTTGTTTTTAACCGAAACATTTGTTCATGTTGTATTAGTGCCTGCTCCTGTAAAGTTAAATATATTATTGCCGTGATTGGAGTTGATATTGCTGCACAGGTTATAAGTCGCAGGGCCTGATTTTGGCACACTTCTAGCTGTTTTTTGTTAGAACTGTTTGCTGTAATTTTTACCTCTGCATTATAAAGAAGTATTGGCTTGATGAATGTTTTGTATGTGGTGTTAAGTGTCTCCCGATTAATTCCCCACTTGACTCCAGCTAATCTTTTCAAAATTGAAAATTTTGTTGTTGATTTGTTTGCTACTGCTTCAATATGTTTCCAAGATAAATTTGAATCAAAAATTGTTCCTTAATATTTTGTTTCATATGTTTGTGTCAGGTTAGTTTTCTTGAACTGCAGATTTAGTTTAGGGATTTTCTTTTTTAAGCTAAATACTTGGAACGTTGCTTTATCAGTATTTATTTTCATCAAATTATTGACAGTCCAATTTTCAAAAGTATCAGAGTCTTTTCCATTGATATTTTGGATATCTCTCGTTGTGGTGAAGATGTCCACATGATCATGTCATCTGCAACAAGAGCTGTCTTTATTTCTGTGTTTGATACAGCCGCGGGAAGATCATTGATTTAGATGTTGAACAAGGTTGTACTCAGTACAGCACCTTGTGATAGGCCCATTTTTATTTGTCGGAATTTGGACGTACTATCATTTTATTTTCTAGCACAGAAACGTCGAGAGAGAAATTGAGTAATCCAATTTAACATGTTATCTTGAATGCCTAGTTTAGTTAGGATAATGCGGTATATATAGAGTCTGAGAAATCTGAGGTTAAAATTACGTAGTGGCAGATACAGGTGTAGGCTTACTTAAAGTCATGTGACTTTTTCTTTAGTGCCACTAGAGAAAAACGAACTTTAAGTATGTATATATTAAGTATGTCTATTTAAGTATGTCTATATTAATTTTAAGACAAAAAATTAATTTTGTATTGTAAGTTTTGGGCCAATTTGCACAGATGAGTCTCTTTAATAAAACCATTTTTGTTCATCCTATTATATATATGTGCAGCAGTAAGAAAGTTCTCTTCCCCGAAACTTTCACGTTGAAACCAACAAATTGAAAAGCTGTTGTCACAAATTGCAAGCAGAAGAAACTGGCTAAAAAGGCAATTTTAGGCACTAATAAGCGGAATAGGCACTAACGTAATAGGCATTTATGGGCACTATAAAACTAAGAAATTAGGCTAATAATTGTAGGAAAAGTGCTTATAACTTACGTTACTGAACAAAGGAATAGGCAAATAGGGCAAAATTCGCGCCCTAGTAGGAACCAATGCCCACCTCGGTAGCGTGGTGGTAGTATGTCTGCTTCACGTTCAAGAGGTCCCGAGTGCGAATCTCGGTCAGTGTGAGTTACTTGGATAAGGTCTTTTTCCGGGGGTTTCCCTTATCCTGAAAGACGAATGTCGGGGAAATATAAGCTCTATGGACTCACTTGAGCATCATTTCGCCCGTTTCATTCATCGTTAGTTATGACTTAATGTTGGAGGACGTAAATAAACCTAATATGAACCAGTGATTACAATAAAGCTAGCGAAGGAAGTATGCATCCCTTACTGATGCTTAAAAGTATAATCCCCTATCTGTATACGCTAAGATACCCGATTCACGCTAGTTCAGTTCGTGTAATGCACTATCGACAATACACTGAATTTTACCCACTTCTGTAGCTTAAGATGATAGCGTTTCTTACCCACGTTTAAGAGATCTCAAGCTCAAATTTCGCTCACAGCGAAAAAGTCTCGGTAACGTTATTTCTGAGGGTCTCCCTTATTCTAAAACATTAATTTCAGGTATATCGAAGCTTCATGTACCCTAAGCATCATGCACGCATTTCTATTATCATCCGATCTGACTTCACCGGTTAAAGGACGCGATTAAAATGACATAGGACTTAATAATTTACAATAATCCTGAGAACTTAAGTTCTCATTTACCTTGGCAACTTCCATCAAGCTATTGCAGTACCGGGAGAATGGCCATGTTTGTTACCATTTCGTGATCGTTCTGCTCAAAGAGCTAAAAGGGGACTGCAGGAATATTTCAGGCTGTAGAAAAGACAAACTCCACACAAACTGTGTTAAGAAAGTGTTTCTGTTTCAATTTTATCACTCTTTCTTGATCCATCCGGTAGTAAAAATAGCCTTGACGTATTATAATCCGTTGATCCCAATCTGTGTTGCTCCGATAAAAAGAACTACAAACTGGTTGAGATACCCTGAATAAAGAACTTTCTATGGCTGAGCGCTCCACTACCCTTGCACACATGCCGAGTGGAATTCCGTCTCAGCTGCCCGAGACACGAAATATGTATGATCCAGTAAATATCTTTAAGCTAAATTTTATCAATAGATGGGAGAAATTATAGTTCTGAAAATTTGGGATAATATGAATATTCCTACATATCAGTTTTTCCTGTAACAACCTAAAAGGTAGAAGAAACATGGGTGGACCTAAGCTCTATAGTGTTAAAAATGAGACCAAAACAAGCCTTATGAGGTTAATGTGGTGTTAGTATACTTACATTGCGCTTCAATGACAACCATCGTGATGAGAATCAAGAAACAAAGTCTGGCCTTCCTTCCGAAAGGCATTTTAGTTTCAAAAAATTTGAGTATCACTGATTCCTTACATATAACATAGATATATTACGTTAATAGCTGCTATAAAATAAAATTGTGCAAAGCTATTTGCCTTTCACGGAATCAGGTTTCAGATAAGCTGTTTGAAACAGGCGTGCCAACATTTAGCATCAGAGAAACAGAAGAACTATGCATTGTTGAACAGTTTTATATTATTTTGGTTTCAGTAACTTCTATATTTGGATTTAAAATTTCAATTCTTTTAGTTTTATTCTTATTTGAAGGTGACCATAATCCTTGGCATCAATAACTGTAGAAGTTAAAAATAAATTAGATCGTAGTTTTTATTTAGATGCTTGAGTCGTTAGTGCAGGCTATGACTTTTGGCTGAACTCTGATTTTACAGTAAATACGTTTTGTTTCCGTGAAAGTAATACATGTTAATCTATTTATTTTAAATAAAATGTGAAGAAAGGAATATTTTTCATATAAAGTAAATTAGTGTAAATTAAAGTCTAAGAGTTATGGTACACCGGAAAGGGAAATATTGGTGGCTAAAATCACGTGATCAAATGGGAGACTAAAAATGGTTGAAAGCTGAAATTAAGTGGAGGCTCATAAACATTTGTAGAGATGGTTTTGTCATATATTTCTTTGTAAGTACAAGGGGATTAAGGAAATATAGCAGGTCTTAGCGCTGTAGTAAATGTTTGGCTACGTGTTCCTTTCAAAATATTGGTGTTGAGGTATCCCTTTCGGTCAGATATTCTCTAGATATACATGCTTATGCTTTCACGGCCGTCGTTAATCCACGGCTTGCGGGCCGTGGTACAGAGCATCTTCAGAGGATTTCCGTCCTAGATACGAGCGAATCGTCAGCAGAATGTTCATCCTCTGGACCACGGCCCCCAAGACCGGGAAATACATTGTATTGGATTCTCTAGATACTTGTTTCAACTCAATGTTATTTTACCTTCTATATCACATCTTCGCATTCTTGCTCGCTGTTCTCCTTGGAAGATTGGTATATTGAAGATTAGCATCCCAAGGTATCCACAGACCTGAAGTCCTATCATAGATTCTTCAACGAGCCCATACCAGTCATACTAAATTATATACTTAGGATATGACGTTATCTAAGTAGAACAGATATTCTAAATTCTTCAACACCTTCTCTGCTGACAAGGGAGCTATAACTATGCTCATACTTACATTCGCTTGAGAATTTGATGGCATCATCCTTGCTCTCTGTGGAGCCTGTGTGCCAAAAACCGGGTGCCGAGTACAACTGGAAGTGCCCGAAAATGAGTCCAGATTACCTAGAAACATATAGGCGTTATAATCACATTGTAAGGGAGGGATTGTTTACCCCTTTCGGGTAGAGGCCTACTCCCATTGGTCCTGGACCCGTAGAACGAAGACTCGGGCCTCTTTCAACCAGGGAGTATCCGAGCTGTCCCAAAGGACGCCCGGCGTCCTCCGTGGGACTTTCCATAGGACAAGACCTGGATTACTACCAAGCCCCCCCCCATCTGGTCCAAGGACACAAGAGGGAATGGAAGTGGATACGCCACTTACGCGCGCCAACACTATAATGGGAAGGCTACCGATATAACCTCGGTGGGACCGCCTGGAGATCTAGCACGCCTTCTACTAGCTCTGCAGGCTAGTACCCGGGAATATTAATGGCTTCCCTCAACCCCATCCGAAGACGTACCCGATCACCCACGGATATCGGGAACCACTGCCACCTCGAGACCAACCCAATCCGAACAACTCCTAGAAGGAGGGACTGAAATGTTCGACCCGAGGTTCCTCTAGCAACGTCAGAGGTACCACGAGTGCTAAGGGTCCGCAGCGCCCGCACCAAAAGGCCTACACATGACATACGTAAGAAGCGCCTTCGCCCACACTCCTACCGAGCCGAAGAGGGGTGTACACCACCTACATGCAAGTGATCCCATGCACCAATTTCCAGGCTTCACCTTTGGGCGATGCGATTCTACTCCGCAGCACACTTTTAGTACTGATTGATTATATACAGCAGGCATTATACCATCAAATTTTCAGGTGCGTAGCGGGATGACTACAATGATAGTTCCCTTGCGAGGTGTATATGGCTAGAAAAGCGTTCGTAATTACTTAATGAGAAATATTTTATAATGTTCACCGACTCCGTCAGGTGTCTTAAAAGGCCTGAAGGCCAAAAACACCCTGGCTCAGTATATTCTCTGCATAAATGTAGAATTTTCCAACACCTTAGAAAACTGGTATAAGTATTGCTGGTTACCAGCTCGGTGCCCCATTTCAGCTTATTCTGCGTATACAATAACACCTATCCACCATTGAGGAGAAAATATTGGATGAATCAGCCAGCCACGAAATCAGGCCTCACCCAGAAGTGGCATCATCTCTTAAGTTTGACGTAAGGAATTCTCCATTTGCTCTAACAGGTTACGGATTGGGCACAGCTCACTAGCACACTCATATTATCTGCTACGATGCCACCATGAAAAGTTGGTAAGGGAAGACTCAGCATCTGGAACGACTAACGAGACCTTCTCAGGCAGAGAAGGTCGAAGTGAGAGAATATTAAGAGTAACCAGACTGAGGAAAGACGACACAGAGGGCATGTCCTCTGGAGGGTATGAGAAATGTGTGAAATGTGTAGTGTTTAACGCCCGCTTTTACTACATACGGCACCGCAGGCGATGACACTGATGATGCATGAGATGAAGATGGAGCACCGGTGGAATGAGATGGCGGGGGAAACCGGAGATCCCGGAGAAAATCCGTCCCAGCACCGTGTTGTCCACGATAAATCTCACTTTGTGGTCACCTGGGATAGAACTTGGTGAGAGCCAAGTGGTCTAACCACTGAGCCACGGCGCGGCCCGAGGGTCCGAGACTCACACATCCTCCCCCCAAACCGGACGTCAAGGAGAGCAGTGTATCAGTCATTCACCCTGAAACTCCCGCTGGCACGTGTAACCTTGTAATAGCCAACCAGGATGAAATGTGAACATAAATGAGAAATGAGTTGAAACAGAATGACAGGAAATGCAGCTGACCAAAAAGTATCTACAGGGTATTCGGCGCCCATGAGGGGAAAGGGAGACAGTAACACATGGCAGCTCACTATGATATCGTAAATAGTTGGGCCATCTACATTAACTACTTTAGTTATCTGACAAAATTGAGGCTAGAAGTTTGTGCGACTCAGCTGTAGCGTTTTCTGAGGAAGACTACGGCTAGGGTTTAAGCACATCAAGAAGGATCAGTCTTCTTGGAAAACACAATGGTGTGTGTGACCGAGCGGGTTGGTTCAGTCGGTTTTGTCTGTGGCCCGCATTCGGGAGGCCCGGGTTCGATGCCTATGGTCGACCTACCTGAACTATGTTTTTTCGGGGTTTTTCCCGGGTCGCTAGGCAAATGCTGGGTAGGTTAATCACATCCCCCGAATTTCCTGTCCCTCCATTTCATCTCCATTATCGTTTCACATAATCTCTCATCTGATCGTCTCTTTCACGGTAGAAGTGTCGGCAGGTGTCTCGGCGGTGCATGGCAGGATGATATTTTCTGAGGAAAACTACTTCCTCCTCCGGTAGGTCGGTTGCCGGGCTCCGCTCCTCTGCTGGGAGCATTTCGGGACCGCCAGCCAGGGACCTTTGGGGCTCGGATTGCCTGCCTGGGACTATTAGGTCTCGGCTGCTAAGCTCGTTGCCGTCCCGCTGTAGTGGAGCGAGTTCGTTGTCCTGGCCTGTCGGGCAAAGTCTGTAGGGAGTCTTCCCTCTGTACTGTCGTGGCTCCTTGGGCCGGCCGCCCTCTGTCTCCTTCACCTCCTCCTTCCTCCCAGGGGTTCCTCCGAGGGGTACCAATGGGCCCAGAATGGTGGCATACGTACCGAATCCCCTCCGTAATGAAATCCCTGTGCCAATGGTGTGTGTGAGAGAGAGAGAGAGGGGGGGGGAAGGGAGACAGAGTGAAAGAGGTTCGCTGTACCTTTGAACACATCCCTTTCATAGCGCCTGGCTTTCTCACAATTTTTCTCCTCTGAAGCAATAATCACAGTATTCAGAAGACTGTTTAATTTTGACAGTCACTTTAATGTTGTCATACCTAAGGAACATATATTGACTGGTGTTGAGGTCTAAACTTTACTCGTGTGGTAAGTCAATTAGCCGGCCTTCGTGGTTTACGGGTAACCTGCTAGCCTGCAGTTCCTTATATCCTGTTTCAAACCTGGGCACAGCCTGCGCGACTAAGGCCAAATTTTGCCTGGCACGATCATTTTACCTTCGGTCGAAGATACTACGAGCCTAATAAATTTAATACCTCTACGTTCAATTACCGCACTAAATACGGGATACCGCAAATCTGAGCAGTTCGAGAAAACAGCTTTCCCTCGGACTCTGAAGGGTTCAGCGCTGAGACAAAGCAGTTCGTGGCATATGACCGTACCGCGAGACTTACCGCGGTTTTCGTTGAAAATCCTGTGACAAACTGCCCAGGATGGGCAAGGATTAGGTTGCCACGTGGCCAGGTTGCACTTCAGGGAGTACTACTTCAGAGGTAGGCATACTCAGGAGGTTTGAATTCCTGTATAAAGGTTGAATTACATTGCAAAACTACTGAAACTACAATTTAGACATGAAAGGTTTACTACAATAATAGGAAATACACAATTGTCCACATGGCCTTTACCTGCCTGAGAGCGGACCTACGTCCGCCCTTGACTAAAACTGTAACACGAGAGAGAGAGAGAGAGAGAGAGAGAGAGAGAGAGAGAGAGAGAGAGAGAGAGAGAGAGAGAGAGAGAGAGAGAGAGAGAGAGAGAGAGAGAGACATAGAGAGAGAGGGGGGGAAGCTTTTACAGGCTTCAACAGAGGAATCTCGCCAATGAGCAGTAATATCTCAGCACGGCTGAACGCCTGTAAAGTCAACAAAAATTGGACTTTACCCTGGAAACTATGACTTTTTAACGTGGTATTCTCTTAACTTAAATGGTGCTATCTGACTTAACTGATTGAAAATTCTGATTAATAACAAGCGACATCTCTTACGATTTACCAGTTATACAGTAGTCTCAAAAAATAAATAAGGCTGCAGAGGCTTTTCCCAAAAAGTTCAAGGTCTACATTTCCTCTGTCATGGAAGTATCTTAAATATATGGTGTTTTAGTCAAAATCCTTTGAGATATTTTGAGAATATAAAAATATGTGAAAAATTTTCCTTTTGAATAGTAGTTTGTGATGGTCAGGTTTTCAATTACGGGTTTCGTTCCGTGCTCTTGGAAAATGCTGAAGTTAGACACAAAGTTTGATATTTAAAAATATTTTGGTTTTTAAGTTATGCTTTTTATAGATAAACAGATACATGCAAACAAGTACGTTCTTCTTAAAATGCTTTGTTGAATTTTGGGGGATCTCAAAATTGCCACAGTATTTCCACAGGAATCTCGCTATTGTGACTTTGTGGGTTCGTATAATTAAAAGT
This sequence comes from Mantis religiosa, assembly GCA_030765055.1. Classification (NCBI taxonomy): domain Eukaryota; kingdom Metazoa; phylum Arthropoda; class Insecta; order Mantodea; family Mantidae; genus Mantis; species Mantis religiosa. The sequence goes on from CM060950.1 coordinate 235,990,960, forward strand.
CTTGTTTGCAGAAATTTAAGATGCACCTTATTACGAGTAAGGCACGCTTTGTATAACCCTGACAGCAGCAGAATGGCGTAACATACACAAATACTGTCTTCAAGGTCTCTCGTTGCTTCACCACACGTAAACAAACGAAAGAAAGCACTTGCGGTACACTTAAAATAGCTGCACACACAATTAACATCTCACTAGCAACTGACTCGCAACTAACACTTTTCCGGATTTTATGCCTTCAGCCATTGTTCTAGAATTTAGTGGAACGTTCGATAACAATCAGGATCGCAGTGGGAAATTCCAGACTATCTGTGTCTCTTTCTCTCTGTCTCCCTCTCTCTTTCGGCAAGCGTCCAGCTCTGCACCCACGTGACGGCCGCGGCCCACCGCACAATAATGCCTCAGCGACATTATGAAAATTTTGACTGGAATGAAATACCTTGTCCATCTGTCATTTAATTGGTAGAAAAAGTAACAAGTAAAATTGCTAAAGTATCTGTAGAACTAATATGGCAACATATGAAGTCTCCTATTCCCCAAAGCGACATAGAGATGAATCACGTTGTAAATTCTCACTTCTACCTTCATAACGTACATACAATTAAGCAATTTTTATTATACATAATTCAGCTAATATATATACATGACTATGCAGAAAAACATAATATGTAACACAAATTTTTTGTAAGTGCATATGAAATCTTCGAAACTTAACAGTCTTGGCCCAAGTTCCTCGTGTTAGGCTCTTATCAATCTTATATAGCAGCCTACCACAAAAGCTCGAAAATGCGTTTAAAAGGTATTAAGAAAGTGTTACAAAAGTATTTATATATATTTATCACAAAATCTTCATTACTTAAGTGATTTCACAAAACATTATTACATACCTGTAGTAAACTAGGATGAAAGTACCGTAGGAGCGTTTGTACTGCACTTACGAGGGTGGTCTGAAAATTTTCCGACCTAATAAAGATAAAATATATTTTTTTAAATTTTTTTTATTTTTCAAAATAATCTCCTTGTAGCTCTACACACTTCTCCAAGCGATGCCCCATCTCTGTAACCCGTCCAAATAGTACTAAGAGTTTTTCTGTGCAAAATAATTGTTTACGAAGGTGACTGCCTCTTCATCTGACGAAAATCTCTGAACGCAATTTTCAGATGGGGGAACAAAAAGAGGTCGCTTCGGGCTAGATTTGGTGAGTAAGGTTAATGGTTAAGCAGTTCAAACCGTAATTCGTGGATATTCGCCATTGCAACCGCTGAGGAGTGAGACTGTGCGTTTAATTGTTGAAAAATGACTTTTTTCCCCTACAAATGTGGCCGTTGTTCCGCAAGTTCTGCCTTGAGCTTGTCAAGAAGTGATGTGCGGTATGCCCCTGTAATGCTTTGAAGATAACCGATTAAAATAACTCTATGACTATCTCAAAAAACAGTCGCCATCACTTTCCCAGCCAATAAATCAGGTTTTGCTTTTCTGGAGCCGGTCCCCCCTTTGCAGTCCACTGTTTGGACTGTATTTTTATTTAGCGCGTATAATGGTATACAAGTTTCATCCACAGTAATTAATCGGCACCAAAACTCGGATTTATTTTGCCTTAACTACGCCAACAGAGCGTTGGAAATGTTCCTTCGAACACCTTTTTTGGTCTAACGTGAGCAAACGCAGCACCCAACGCGTGGACAGCTTTTTCATGTCTAAATGTTGATTTAATATGTGACAAACACGTTCTTTTGAAATTTTCATAGACTCTGCTATCTCTCATTTTAATTGGCAGTCGTCAAGCACTAGTTGTTTAACTGGGGCGATGTTTTCGTCGCTAGTTGCAGTTTTTGGAGGCGCCGAAGGTTCATCGTCTCCCAAGTTCTTACGGCCACGTTGAACTTCAGCTGCCCAAAATTTCACTGTGGTAAATTACGGTGCAGGTTTTCAATACACAGAATCCAATTCATCTTTGATTTGCGTAGGCGTATTACCTTTCAAAGACAAATAATTAGTAACATTTTGATACTCAGTTTTGTCCATTTTCATAAAAACACTCACATCAACTCACTCAAACGACTGTTACATAACAACTGAGCGTCCAAAATGGCTGACACTTTGGTGAGTAACTGCCAAAAAATGAACAACGAAATATACTAACGTTTATTTACGAGTGCTACCATCTTCATGTTGAGATCGGAAACTTTTCAGAGCAACCTAGTACTACATGTACCCAGCGTCCAGCGATGTTCCAGGTCCTGTAGGTATATCACTGTAACTGTTAGGTCCGGACGCTATGGTTCACTGGATGGGCACGATTGAGGAAGATAATACGCTCACGCCAGGAAAACAGAAGCAATCAGGAGTAGATTGAACACTGTAAATAGGTACACTAATAACTTAAAGTAGTTTGACCTTTACTTCAGTAGAACGTTTATTTTCACCTTAGTTGTTTAATCTAACAGTGATATACAATTCAGTGCTTTATTACATGTTGAAATACGTAACAAATCATAATAATTATAATTTGTTATTATATTTTATTCTCATATTCATAGTATCCTACTCATAAAAATATTTTTCGTGATGTTACAAATAGTTTGTTTTCAAAATGAGCTCAAGTAGAGAAGAGACACTTGAAGGAATTGCTGCTGTATTTCACAAGTCTGTTTTGCAGTAATAGCATTTTGGTTTCGCAATTGAGCCTCCTGAACCACATTTTTCAGTAGAAGATGCACACCCACGTTTCTGCAGAGCCACACCACTATTTCCCATATCTGAAATAGAGTAATAGTAATAGGTTTAGAATTGTCTTAATTATACTGTATTATTTTAAGAAATGCACATGTATTTGATTCAGGCATTTGCTATAAGGGCACTTCGTACTGAAATTCAGCCAGTTTAACTGAAATCAGTTTCACATACATCTTAAACAGAACGTAAGTACTATTTAGTGAGCTATATGTCTAACTTTGCAAGAGTATAATTTAAAAGAGGAGGAGCACCCACTCTTTTGAAAAGGTGAACTAGATGACAATTCTGTCATAGGATGTATCGCCACAGAAAATGATAGTGTTAGAATACTGTGATGGAGAATTCAGTTTACTTCTAGCAGGAAGAAATAAAGTACAGTGTTGTAACAGTTGCTTTTGTTTGGCATTAAAATGAGTCTTTTATTTACTTGGTAGTGTTATTTATAATTTTAAAATGCTTAAAATATTAAAATGTTTATATTAAATATGCGGAAGGAAATTCTAGAAAAAAATAAACAAGATATGTATTGTGACTTTGTGGGTTCGTAGAATTAAAAGTCCAATTTGCGAAATGCTAAATGTTCTTTATCTCAGTAGAAACACACTGTTCACTTCTAACGTAATAACATTGCATCACATATACAACACAATCTTCTAAGGTCGATGACAATAACAAACAGCTCTCGTTACCAGAACATTTGTTCACAGCTGTTTACTGTTTACTCACGGCTCGCCACTACCTTTTGGCGATACGTCGCCTTCTTAAATATCTCATTGTTAATTCTAGATATTTCCAGAATAATAAAGAACCCGAATATTCTATCACCTTCCAGAAGCGTGACTTAATCTATGCCGGCAAGTTCTTTACCTCCGTGATACCTATCCGTCTGTTATTTATCGGCGCTATCGTTATCTGCCGGCTCTTTCTGTACACTAGCTGCGCTATCGTAGATAACGGCTTCGCAACAGTATATTAGTACAATTGATGTTAGTATAAAGAAATGAACAGTTGCTATGGAAAGCGAAAATCAATATTCTTCCTTGTGGAAAAAAGACGCGGAGAAGATGAAAGAGTTTATAGTAATGTGTGTGTGTGTATTTGTGTGTGTGTGTGTGTGTGTAGTGTTTAACGCCAGCTTTTACTACATACGGCACCGCAGGCGATGACACTGATGATAAATGAGATGAAGATGGAGCACCGGTGGAATGAGATGGTGGGGGAAACCGAAGATCCCGGAGAAAACCCGCCCCAACGCCGTGTTGTCCACCACAAATCTCACTTTGCGGTCGCCTGGGATCGGACCCGGGCCGTTTATAGTGATGAGTGGACATGAAAGGGAATGATCTAAAAGAAAAGATTTTGTGTAATAATGTATATTCAGTGTTGCAAAGAAGAAGTCAATAATCTGGGCGTAAGATTTACGAAACAAAAAGCGTTTATCAATGGTGACCGCGAAGAGAACAAACGAGTTTCGCATTCGCAATTGTTGAAGCGAATGGACCAAAATAAAAGTTAAACAGAAACTTTGTTCTGAAAATTGAATAAGTCGCGTAAGATGGATGTTCGTGATTGCAGCGAGTAATAATAAGAAATACTTCTACAAATCGTGTATGAGAATAAGTAAATGTGGCCAAAACGTAGTGCATCATCATAGCATCTTCAACATCGCACCATCCCCCCCCAGCACCAAAAATTCCTGTTTCGAAATGATTTTCACAACGCAGGGCTTATAGTTCGTCGTCTTCAATCACTGCATGTGTAGCAGAATAAGAGTCTCTCTCTTTCTCGGCGTTAGTTTACGAGTGGTCTCGTGACAATATTTGGTAAACGGATATCATCACTGAAATTTATTTGACAAATTTTGGGTTTTTGCGTAATCAGAGTCTTTTGTGTGGTTTGTCTATCGCTTAGGCTTTACCAATTATGTAAATGCCATCCAAAATTAAGAGGACTTTCAAGGCCCTTCCCAGGGAATTTAAGATATACGTTTAACTTGCTATGAAAATTACTTTATATTTAGCGTATATGATTAAAATGTAGGGTAATTCTTTGAAATAAACACTTCCTAAAATTTGTCCCTGTGAAGGAAAAATAGGGTTGCAGGAGTTTCCTCAAAACCGACTTGTGGCATTGCTGGAAGATGCTGTACCTAAATACAAAGTGTGGATTTATCTGACTTCTTGTACTTGAGTTGTGGGGTTCACAAGCAAACAGTTATATTTGGCCAGAAGCTTTCCTGGCGATGAATATGTTCGAGGCCTTCTCGGGAAGCAAGCCAGGTGAAAAGACGATTAGAAATTGACGCGACATATTGTGGCTATAACATTTATTAAAATATCCTGATGATGGGAGAGATGTAAGCCTCCGAAACGTCTATTTCTAATCGTCTTTTCACCTGCTTGTTTCCCGGGAATATATCGAACAAACAGGCATATTTTTTTCTAAGTAGACAACGGTTTAATGGTAGCATGCCTGCCTAAGGTTCAACAGCTCCCGAGTTCGAATCTCGGTCGGGGTGAGTCACCTGGATAAGTTTTTTCCGGGGTTTTCTCTAATCCTAAAAGACGAACATGGAGTAACTCTAAGCTCCATGGACCCTGGGCACATTTGAGCATAATTTCACCCTTGCATTCATCGTCCGATATGACTTAACGTTGGAGGACGTAAATAAAAAAAAAGTATTTGTGTTTTTTGTTTACATTCCGGGAGTCTCAAAATGTGATTCCAATAAAATCTCTGTATATAATTTTTATATGGAAAAATTACAAATTAGAAATGTGAACAGTTTTAAGGCTATTTATGACCGAAAATTTGAAGTTCTTAAGTAATTAGGCTAATATTTTAAGATTCATACCATATATATATATAAAATTGTGAAAATATGATATAGCCCAAATTTTATCTATTCCTCTTTGATAGTTTAGAAATTATGCTCACAATTATTATGGTTATGTCACCTAAAAAGTGACTTGCGATAAAACAACCTGAATTTTAGTCTAATATTTTAGCAACAGGTTCCCCATACATCCTCCTTTTAAAATTACTCTAGGTTTACCTCTGTCTCAATAACTTAACGCTCCAGAAATTTTTATTTCTATTAAAGTGGCTTTTCTTTGTCCATAAAGTTGAAATTTTCGTGTTTTGAAGGAAGGAAAGTGTGCTTAAATTCATCTTACAATAAGATTCAGAATAACTTATATTCATTGTGTGTGTGTGGGGGGGGGGGGTGTAGAGCATATGAAACAAGTTTACTTAGTCTAACACCAAATCTGCGACGCAAGCAGCATTTTAAATTAAATAAAATGCTGAAAATTTCAACAGCGAGAAAAAAGTTAAAGAACTAGAATTCATATCCATCACTAGTATTCACGTAACTTTCAAAGTCGATTAGAGTATTTAAAAGTAGCATATTACGGCTAACTAAGGATTCTTCGGATTCAGGAACGCTTACATAATTTTATAGACTATAAGTGGAAAAATATGACTTTGAAAATGGTCATGAAATTTCTCTTATGCATATACTTAAAATTATAAAGTTTTGTTTTTATTAAAATTTTTCAAAGCTATTTTCGTCCAAATTTATCTACATAGGAGCATGAAAATATATAAACACAATTATTCCTTTAGTTAACTGATTGAAATTAATCATTATTTACATTGGTCGTATACAGGCGAAGGTTTTTGATGGGTAGAGTCATCAAGAAAAATTCAATGCCATGTCCGGGATTTGAACCACGGACCTCCTTAGTCTATATACCACTACTGTGAAGAATTGACTAATTTCCAAGATTTAATTAAAACAAGAAGAGTTAAATGATGAAGCCTGGAACTCAAATACAATACTTAAAATGGTAAGTCGCCACAAACGGTGTATCTCAGATACGAGAGCCCCTAGTGGTCTACCGGGGAAATACACGAGTCAAATAGAGAATTTAATGTCAGGATAGCAAGTTGGCCATGGTAGCTCAATGAGTTAGAGTGACTGGACGGAAACTAGGAGATCCGTGGTTCAAATCCTGGCCATGGCATTGAATTTTTCATGTTGACTATATCATTATTCCAGCGTATTACATAGTAAAAGGTTTAGATAATTTAGTTGAAATTTGTTCCCATAATTGCTACTTACCCCAAACTTCTTTGCTGCATACGTTTTGTGTCTCAGAGCAGTTTTGCTCGCATTTTTCTTCCTCTTTGAAGAAAACACATTGGATGTCGGACTCGGGAAGATCGTTGCACGTGAAACATTTCAGCGCACTTCCTGAAACACAAGAAGAGTGGATCACAAACCTCTTTATCAGAGCAATGCTAAACTTATAAAGTAAGACCTGAAGCTGTCCTGGCGACGAATATGCTACACCGGCCTCAAAATGGAAATCCGTCGACTTAAAAAGTACACATCAATACAGCTTGATAATGAAGTACTTACGTTTCTTTGACCCAATTAATTTTATATATTCATGCCATCTCCTGACCTGGTATTTAATTTACTGAAAACAGTCTTAGGTTCAGTAATGCAAATTTTGATAGTCTTTGTTTATATTTGTGTTATATCCAGTGATTCATCCGTGGTTATTACATTTAATATTTATTTGTACAGTATCGATTACAAATTCAGTACAATAAAATTTAACATAGAATATGCTGTAATACACCTCCTGCACAAATACATGAAAATTGCTGACCCAAAGATTTACTTGCTGACTCAGGTTCCCTGGCTATAAGCCTTTGGTTTTCCTGAGCAGCTTGGTGTCATTTCTTCTTGAACTTTACTTATTTTATCCTAATCCACTTTTCTCTTATGCTATATAAGAAATCTCCTATACATCTATTTTTCTTTTCTCACATCCCCGTTTACATGCGTACCGCCAATACCTCTTTACTTACATTGTCCCATTCTTTATCCCATATTTTTCTCCTGTAATTTGTTAGCTCCTTACATTCTATCAGGTAATGAACAATTCTTTCTTCATCTACACAAAACTCACATATTTCTACCTCATTGCTTCTCAACCCTTTTTATTATAATATTCCTACTCTCATCCATGCTATGCCTTCTCTTCCAGTTTTGCCACGTGATCTATATATTTTCCCCACCCCATTATGTCTTTAATTGCTTATACAATTTCAAATATTTCTTGTCTCTTATACTTTCCCATATCTCTTGCCTATCTATGTCTTGTAGTCTAGTTCTCACTTCCTTCCAATAACCGCTATAATTAGTCTCCACTGCACTCCATAGATCTCCCATGCCTATTTTTAATATCATTCTTTCCAATTTTCTGCCCACCAACTAACATTTAATACATATCCTGATGGTGGGAGAGATGCACACTCTCGAAACGTCGATTTCTAATCCTCTTTTCACCTGGCTTGCTTCCCGAGAACAACTTAAGGAATGTTAAATTTGCTAAATTAATAATAAGACGTTATATCGAAAAGTTTTGCAAAAATATATACTTGCCTACTAGATTAGAGACTAGAGAAAGCTCCTCCACTTTTAATTACCCTTATACGGGACTTTATTCTAATACTTTCTTTATCTGAGTTAACTTATGTTTGCTTTAACTGTTTACGGTTTCTAATAGATACTTAGGATAAGTAAAGGACGTTCTTTGTACCTGTACCTTTGTTTCCATGCATATATCGGCCTGTAAACAGCAGAACTTAAGGATACCTTTGAATGAAAATTTGAAATCCTGATCTAATAACGTGAGCTTTTTAAGATTTATGCCACAGATGTAACTCAGTGCACATATGATAAAGCCCAAATTTTATGAATTTCACCTTTATATTATGGAAAATATTGTCTATTTATTTTTGGTTACCTCACCTAAAAGGTCACTTGCGACAAAATAACGTAAATGGTGGTCTAATATTTAAACAACAACTTCCCAACACAATCAGTTTTTGAATTAACCCTAGGTTTCTCTGTGTCTTAATAATTTTAGGCTCCAGAAATATTTAAAGCTATAAATATGGCTTTTTTGCCCAAAATTTGAACATTTTTGTGTTTTGAAGTAAAGAAAGTGTGCTTAAATACAACTCACAATAAAACCCAGGACAATTTATATTCACTGTACCGCTATGAACGTGTGTAGCAAGTTCATTAGTCTAACACCAAGACTGTCACGCAAGGAACATCTTAAATAATGTGACTTTGTGGGTTAGTAGAATTAAAAGTCGAATTGCACAAACACAAAATGTTATTTATTTCCACCGAATTACAGTTGGAACACTTGTCGATTACACAGAATTACGTAGCACACACATTACAATTCACCAGTTCGTCTGTCACAGGTCCACTCCGCACTTGCAATTACGTTCAACTCCTCTGATGCACGTACACAGTCTTCCCGTCCGTTCGCTAGCGCGGCGCTACTCCGACTGCTCGCCAAGAACTTACTCCTCTCGCCCACAGCAGGCCTTATATAGGGAGATCGCTGCTTCTGGAAGTCTCGCGGTTCAGTGAATCATCCCGACTGTTCCAGATGGCAGGGGGAGGGGAAAGAGATGGCTAGTGATGTTTTTCCAACACTCCCCTCGTTAGCGCTACAAGTTAAATGGGTAGGCGTGGCCGAATGCTTCCCGTCCCTCACTCAGCCGTCAGTTGGTCGTGCCTTCCGATAACTGGGTGACACTGCTCCCTCCTTAAAGCTGGTCGTTCCGAACAGCACCATCGTAGCGGGCCAGGTGATCCAGGTGCACCACCAACATCTTTCCTGGAGGCACCTTTTGGATGTGGTAGACCACGTCGTTAATCCTCTTCACCACCCGGCACGGTCCTTGCCATGGCTGCTGAAGCTTTGGGCAGCGTCCCTTGGTCTGGGTAGGACGGTATAACCATAATTGGGTGACACTAATGAAAAATGCTGACATTTTCAATAGCGAGAAAACAAGGATAAAGAATTAGAATTCATATCTAACACTAGCATTCACGTAACCTTCAAACTAGGCTAGAGCATTTAAAAATGTCTTGCGGAGGCTATCTAAGAATCTTTTGCATTCAGAAAGGCTTACACTATTTTATAGACTACGAAACAATATGCTCTGATGTGGGGTGTAGAAAGAAGTTGGGTGATGATGGACTATTTCGAAGTTCTCGGAGTTTGATCTAGTCGTTCCTCGGCTGCTCTGGTATCGGCATAAACTCCTCTTTTCAGGGGTGGTTGCGGATATAGAAGGATAATGTTGTTTGAAATAAAATATTACTTATAATTTCTACAACGAATCTCCAAACTTTGAGATTTATTAAGAGTGAAACTTTTTTAACATAAATCGATACCAATATTCTCTGGTGCAATCCTTTTAACTGCTCACCAATAATCACTTTTCTGTTGCACCAAGTAAAATATACTGGTACATATATTCGTACATACAAAACTTGCCTTTGCACATGAGCGTTTATTTGAGGACTTACTCACACGTCCTTTCACCATGGAAGTAAAAAGAAGAAGGAATCACCTCCAGTCCAGGTGCTTATATAGTCTTTTTGCCGTTGTCATAATGACAAATCATCATCATTCGACTTTTATACATTTCATCATAAATTTTGTATAATAACTTTTTCATGACATTATTCAATATTCTAAATAATTCTTTTTAAGTATTTCAAGTGTTAAATAGATTTAAATAATCATTTAAATAGTTTTAACTAAAAGTCTGAGAAGGTGATTTTTTGAAAACGTTCATGGAATTTCAGACACACACACACACACACACACACACACACACACACACACACACACACACACACACACACACACACATATCCTTAAAGCCTAAAGTAGTTCATAATCAAACTGGGTGTACAGTTTCTTATAAAGATGAGACATTGCTTTTCAAGAACATTTTCCAAACTAAGGTTTACATGGAATAACTTTAGAATATAACGATTTCCTCGAAACAGTGTTAACCCTGGAGTAGTCGCGTGATGCTTTGTGAGTGGTCGCATTGGCTACATATGTAGTCCGTATAAAATTTACTTTATGCACTATTTATAATTCTTCTAATAACCTTCTGGGATATTCCTTTATTTCTTTATAGTGCTTACTTATTATATGCACAAGATTTCTTGAGCGCTGGATTTACGGTGTCGTGCGGGCAGAGGGGAAGAAAAGAAAGCTAACACGCATTTGTTTCTGCAGGGTGGTCAACCTAGAAAAATACAATTCAAACAAATTGCAGTAAGATAAGCGAAGATATGCGCCAAAGCTATGGGATGTGTCTACAAACAATTGAACTCCATGCGATATGCTATATGCTTATATATTCACTGTTATAAAACACATAAAAGTATTAAACGAATATTATGACAGCTATAAACACGCACTCGCTTTGTGATTCTTCGATTTCCAAGTATACTACGTCACTTTCATCGCTGGTATCCTCAAATATGCTAATAATTTCATTATTTGCATTTTCTATTACACTATCGTTTCTCCAATATTGCATTTCCAGCTCCTGGACCTTCTTAGCGTATCCTTCCCAATCCGTCGCTTCTATAGCAAGTTTCCGCAGATTTGTGGCTCTCGTTAACATTGCGTACTTTATAAACATTCTTTATTTTCGCCCACGCCAGCTCAGTTGCATTCAGGTTACAGTTATACGGAGGTAGACGAAAAATAGTGTGTCTCCTTTCGAGAGCCGTAACACTGACAACGTAGTCTCGCTTTTAGCTTTGTTATAAACTGGTTAGCTAATAATTAACCTCAAAATGGCTTAAAATGAAATGGCGTATGTGTGAAAGCTTAGCATATTAGTCATAAGATGTCACAGTGTGTAGCGCATTTTCTGTTTCAAAGTAGTTATCTGTGTTTACGGAAATAGGCGAAACCTACCGAATGAGTACTTGGGACCCGAACGCTCAAGAAATCTTGCACATATAGTGTATTCAAATTGAGTTTTATGAACTCTTTACAGATAATTGGATATTAAATTATGTTATGTATCGTCTAAATTATTCGCTAAGCTCATGTCCTTCTCGGGCAGCAAGCCAGGTGAAAAGACGTTTGGAAATCGACGTTTAGGGAGTGTGCATCTCTTACATCATCAGGATGTTTATTAAATGTTATAACCACAAATGAAATAATGGATATAACACTAATATAAACAAAGACAAAACACTATGAAAATTGGCATTACTGAACGAAATACTGTTGTCCGAAAATTAAATGCCAAGTCAGGTGATGGCATGAGATAAAACATTAATAGGTTCAAATAAACGTAACTACTTAACTTGATTATCAAGCTGTTTTGATCAATGCTTCCTAAATCGACGAATTTCCATTTTTAAGGTCGGTTTCCAGTAGGAGCTGAACTGAAGTCCAGTATCACGATTAAGCGTGCTCCTTTTGGAGGAAATGGCCAAAGCCTCCAAATTCTCCGCTCCCAGTTACTGTTGCATATTGCCAAGATGATCCTCTCCCAAAAGTTGGCTCTATGGTCGTTATCAAAACAATGCTCTGCCAGCCCAGACATCTCAGGTTGCATTGAACGATTAATCAAACTGGGTGTACAGTTTAAAAGAACATGAACGTAGCTTGCGTGTAATGCAACCTGAGAAGTCTGGGCAGGCAGAGCATTGTTCTGATAACGACCATAGAGCCGATTAAACTTCTATTAAAAGTGTGACCACCGCTTATGCCTACTAGGAAGCTAGAAGCTAAGAAGCTAACTGAATACTAAACTTTATATTTAGCCCATTATTAAATATACGGTCTTCAAACTCGGAATTTCCTTCTTTAGAATATCTAATTCCCAACCATTTAAGTGAATCCATAGGCTCGGCTGGTCCTCGTTACCTCGGAGAATATCTTCTACTTCGCTGGTTAAATGATTACAGTAGAATAGAAGAGAGCATTCCAGCGCAGACAAAAAAGGGCAAGATGGCGGTCATGCGTAATCTATGTATTTAGGATATTTTGACAGTGTTTAGTAGACTGGTCAGCCCTCTTAATTTGCTGTAGATCATGATGCTAGGTCTTGAGGTATGATCTGGGGGTTCTAGGGTTAAGAGCTGCAGGTGTTTCACAGGTAAAAGCTTCTGTTCTGGAGGTTAATAGCTGTAGGATTTAATGGTTTGGTCTTGAGGTATGATCTGAGGGTCTAGGGTTAAGAGCTTCAGGTTTTCACAGCTATTTTTCACTGTAGGTCTGGTAGGTTGAAAGCTGTAGGTTTTAGAGGTTAGGTCTCAAGGTATGATCTAGGGGCTCTAGGGTTAAGAGTTGCAGGTGTTTCACAGGTAAAAGCTTCTGTTCTGGAGATTAATAGCTATAGGCTTCAGAGGTTAGGTCTTGAGGTATGATCTGGGGCTCTAGGGTTAAGAGTTGCAGGTTTTCACAGGTAAGGCAGCTGGTCTGGGAGGTTAATAGCTGAAGGATTTAGTGGTTTGGTTTTGAGGTATGAATTGGGGCTCTAGGGTTAAGAGTTGCAGGTTTCCACAGCTAGTTTTCACTGTTGGTCTGGTAGGTTGAAAGCTGTAGGATTTAGAGGTTAGGTCTTAAGGTATGATCTGGGGGGTTCTAGGGTTAAGAGTTGCAGGTGTTTCACAGGTAAAAGCTTCTGTTCTGGAGATTAATAGCTATAGGCTTCAGAGGTTAGGTCTTGAGGTATGATCTGGGGCTCTAGGGTTAAGAGTTGCAGGTTTTCACAGGTAAGGCTGCTGGTCTGGGAGGTTAATAGCTGTAGGATTTAGTGGTTTGGTCTTGAGTTATGATCTGGGGCTCTAGGGTTAAGAGTTGTAAGGCTCATAGCTAAAGGTTTTTGGTCAGGAGTATAAAGGCTGTAGGGTCTTATGGTTATGTTGTACGGGTTGAGGAATTGTGTTATGATTTTGAAGTTCAGGTTGCTAGTCCAGCGTCTAAAGGTTGTTAATCTTGAGGCAAGCTCTACATGTATGCTTTCCTATTTCATCCTATTATAAACTAACCTAACCTAATATACTCCTTTGTTTTTGCCTTCTTTCACAATTCTTTAACCTAATTGTGTTTGATTTTGCCATCTGAGCTCTTTTCTTAAGCTGCTCTATGTTTACCGCCTCAACCTATCATAAGAATGTTTCTTTTGTCCTCTATCTAACCTATATCTTTTAAGCTCAACTATTTTTTTCATGGTAACTACTTGTATGCATGGTGTAAATTTCTTGAGGCAAGTCGATGTTAGAGCTGCAAGAACTATCTTTACCACTGCTAGAAGTATATATGCTGACTATAGATCTTTATACAAGACATTTTTTTAACCCTTTGTGTAACTGCTTCTGTTTTTTCCTGAACATTGTGGGTTTTTGTCGTTGGTACCTTCTCCATGATTTCAAGAACTCTATTCCACTTTTATGTTTTGAGGTCTTATGCTATATCTTAGGCTTCGTGATTAAATCTTTTGATCTGAAAGGCTATGTATATTGGTTGAGGGGCTCGTCCCTTATTGGTCACATGCTTGTCTTGAGGTATGATCTTAGGGCCTTGAGAGTTAAAGGATGTAGGTCTCATAACTTAAGCTCGCAGGTCTTGAGGTTAAAGACCGTAGGGTTGGTGGTTAAGTCGTTTGGATTCGAGGTTAGATCTATCGGTCTAGTGTTAAAGGCTGTATGATCTAGAGACTACGTGTTGAGGTATGATCTGAGAGCTCTAGAGTTAGGAGCTGTAAGCTTCATATCTAAAGGTTTAGAGCTGTGGGATCCAGAGGTTATGTATTAAGATATGATCCGGGAGCTCTAGGGTTAAGAGCCGTAGTTTTCATAGCTAAAAGGTTGACAGCTACAGATATCTTCGTTTCTGTTAGTGCTATATTTGCAATGGTCTAGATGTACAGTTTTCATACGGGTTTTCATGCAGATTGGTGTCTTCATACTCTTGTGTCTTTTTCAAGCTTTTCCCCATCTGCATCTTGTAATATTTCGTAATGCTGAACCAACTTTCTAATGCTATTTTCAAGCTTTTTCCGATGTTCTGAGGTTTTTGTGCATTTCAGGGATTCTTTTAGACCAAGTTCAGCGTCTTAAATCATTTTATACTAATTCAAAGGTTTTCAAGGATATTTCAAATTATGAGGTAGTAGGTCCTTTTTTTTAAATTTACCTATTTAACATTAATTAAGGTGTGTTCAGTTAGCTTATGTAGTGAGGTAGACGCCCCTCGTCTTTTCTCTGGACTTGGGACCAGCGTCAGAATTTGTTTTCTGAACGGTAGACTTAACGCCTTCCTCTGCTCTTATTATTCAGGGTTTTTTCGTGTTTAGATGTCAGCTACGTACCAGAGTTTGTTGTTTCTGGGTATGGAAGTTGGTTTTTTCTGCTCTAGGGTTCCTTATTTCACTCACTGTTAACAACACGGTAATGTCCATGGGCATATGTAGATACTCCATCATCTACAATTACTCTCTTATCATCATGTGGAGATAGGGATATTTTGTTCACTTCCACTGACGTAACATTATGTTGACGGGACATAATTAGGTTCATCGGCGTTCTTATGATTTCTCTGCTTTTAAGACAATCCACATAGTTCTCAAAGGTGATGTACTGTTTGATGGCACTATGCTTTATGCCCTTTATCTTCTTGATTACACCTCCATCGATGTCGAGTGCATACATCTTCGGTCTCAGTCCAACAAAACGATGAATGATTTTTCCATTGGCTTCATCTTTAAATTTTCCCAACACTTTCTTGTTTTTTGTAGAATGACATATGTGGTCGCTAGGATAATCAGCAGTATCCAGATGTTCCAGAAAACCTAACTTATCCTGGTATATATCTCTGGTAGTCACACGATGGATGAAAGAGTCAGTATCCATGTACATGAGCTTCAGATTTTCAAGTCCGTAATACGGCATTAGCACATCATAATGATACCGATACATCAAGGTCTTTGAGATATCCAGCACACACATCCCAATGTATATAGGCTTGTTGAAGACTATCTCCCGCGACGCCATGTGTACTGCCGCCAGATTAGGCCCATATATAGTTCTATCAATAAATGTAGGCTTAGCAACCAGCTTTTCCAATGTCTTCCAATCGGTAACAAGTCGTATATTCAGTCGGTTTCTGATGTTTTCCATAGTTTTTCCAAACATGGCATTGTTAAAAAGTTTGTAAAGATCCTTCTCGAAATCATTTCTCGATCCCTGTCGTAGCCGGTTATTGAATTCCACATAAGGTTTTAACCAACATGACTGTTGAAATTGTAGCACCCTATGGATTTTAGTCAGTTGTAACCCATGACTAAGGGCCTGCTTCAAGGTCATATAATGCACCACATACTTAGTTCTTGATCCAAGGTGAGGAATTAATTTCTTTGTAGAAGAACCCGTAGGCTTAATACACTCAGGCAGGAACGGTAAATCATTATGCAGGTCATGGAGTTCTGCAGGATATTGAAGGTCTACTTCTAAAATGTATCCGAGAGGGTCATCTTCTCTTAGTATTTCTAGGTTGATATCTTCAGGAGAAACCCACTTAAAATCCCCAAATGGTAGGGCGTGGCACATTGCCCAACCATATTGGTTATTCGCGTCCTCGTACGTAATATATTGTGAAGGCTTACTTGAGTCATATTCCTTCATGTAGTGGTTGTTCGCCTCTGCATACCGATGAGAAACTTGACATAATCCTCCTCTTATACCTGCTTCAACCATGAGTAGCTGGTCATAATCCTGTAGTAATTCCAGTTCAATTCCTGTGTACAGCAGCATGGCATCCCATGTAAGTCCAGGTGATGTAAAATAATGTGCAGGATCAACTTTATGGGTTTTCTGGGTCTGCTCTCTGAATGTCTCAGACACATCTGTTAGTAGGAGGACATCCGAAGTTAAGTAGAGATCACTGTAGTCACCTAGCGTTTCAATGTTGAAGTGACTCCATATTGTTTTTGCATGCTCATACTCTGCATCACTAATTTCTTCTTTGTTTAACTTATTGTAGAATGCCTCCCTCGGAGGAATTTGTGTTTCACTCAAAACATCCCATGATGTGACGTAATCGTAGGGGAACACTCCCTTACGGCTCATTAATTTGATCTTCTCTGCTCCAAAGTACTTCAGGGTTTCAGGATATGATGTCAGATTTTTTGCTAGTTTATCCAAGCTGGTACTAAGGAAACGGTAGGTATCTACAAAGCGGAGTTTAATGTCACCAACATACTTGGAAAATGATATGTAACTTTCCTCGGAGCTAGGAATTACTTCTACTCTCTCGCTAGTGAAACCCAACTCTTTAACAATGAAATGAGAGTCATATCCACTCAGGTTATGCATGAAGACAGGAATATAATTAGGTATTTTACAGGTTAGATTACACTGATTATGTAGACTTCCTCGGTATTCACCAGTTATATGGTCATGGTCCCGTACTTTCCAGTTCTCAACGGTAAATTCTTTACCACATAAGTAACACTCTCTAGAGCATTCGAAAGACTTTTGCTGCTCATCTGTTAGTGTTAATGGAGCATAAGTTTTATAAACACTATTAATCTTCGTTGCAAGAGAAGTTACATACTCCATAAACTTCGCCGCTGCATCATAACCACGATACACGTAGGGTTCAGTAGGAAGATCGGTCTGCTGGCCTTCAATCGAGACCGAGGGTTTGGCATATACACAGAAACTCATAGGGATATGATTCTGATATGGAGCTGTATAAGATATTTCGGGATTAGAAGAACAGCTATGGTAAGGACTGAGAATGCTTTCAAAGTCAGCATAGATGACATAAGGCAATTTCAGCATCCTTTCAATGTTTTTGAATCTAACGATAGACTTCTCCTTTGTTGGCATAACAATCCTGGCAACTCCGTGCCGATTGCATATTTTTGTATGTTCCTTCAACTTCTGCAAGCCTCCTCGTCCATGCTGATCATCAAAGTGCGTGAAACAACGTTTGCAGGTGTAGATCTTTCCATTACGTTTAGTTTTCTGTTGATGAACAAGTTTTTCAAAATCCCTTATATAGACGTAATGTTGGCGTCCAGCAGCATCACTTAAAAGAAGCAAATCACGATGCTCAGCCAGTTCTTCATCGTTAACTTTCATAGGAAACACTTGATTCTTCTCATCCAGTCCGAAAACATTTATAGATATGTTATTCCCTCGTTCAAATTTCGGGATATCACTCAAGCTCGTGGGAAATGAGACGCAGGTAAAGTCATATCTTTCTTGAAGATCCTTATACTTGCTAGTCCGTTGAGGATCCTTTTGAACGAACTTGGCAAGAACAGCATACATAAAACACTTCTCATCATCATAGTTCTGTGTATTTATACAAGCACCTTTAGCTCCAACAGTAGCCGGTAGAGGGATGTAACTGCTTCCTCGTAGTCCATTATTCTTGTTGATTCTAATACGCACACCATCAACAGCTAATAAAGCCCAGCTGCTTCCTTTAAGTTGACTTTCCTCCATTTCAGTACAAAGTTTCTTGAATTTCCTTTCCAAGATGGCGTTCAAGTCACTTTCTAAAAATATTGCTTGATTTTGCGTTTTAAAGGCTTTCTCAGTAGTGTCACCAACGGCATTAACAAACTTACACTCAGCCATGATGTTAATTTTCACACTTTTATGAATCCTTAGCTGCTTCTGAATGACTTGAATTATTCGCTGTTTTGATTCTTGGAGATATGTATTTAGATCTTGACATGTAGAGCACTGGATGAAATATGATTTCAGTCGATCCTGGAAAGCTGTTTCATACTCTACAATATCGTCTTCATCAGGCACCATTAAGAGCAATTTATGTTTGGTAGGCTCGATCTTGAGTTTCTTAGCAGCAATTATTCTCTCGCATCGTTCTTGATGCACATCTCTGCGATATTCAGTACCATAAACTTCAGCACAATGTTTACATTCATAATACTGGCCGCAGACCAGCTCGTGTCTCTTTTTATGGTAGTTTTTCAGGAAACTCTTATCACATTTACCACACTTAAATTCTGGAATAGCAGTGCCTAACAGAGCTTCCATTGCTATAGTTTTTGTTATGTGCAGGCTAATTCTCGGGGAATATGTTGTTAAGTAAGTGTCCGATACACCTTTTCAGATCTCTTCAATTTGATAACTTATCAACGCTACTGAAGCTGAACTTCACTGCAGGAGCTGATCCGTTAGGCTATAAACACACTAGCGTAATTACAACCTAAGCTCAATCAAGCTCCATTTATACAATTAATGCCGACCTAAAAGAAAACTTCATCATTCCCACCAATACCGGGGTTCGAAGGTGGCGCTCCTATCGGAGAAAACCTAAAAGAAAACTATTATCTTGCTACCAAAGGGGTTCGAAGATGGTTCTACTATTGGAGAAAACCTAAAAGAAAACTATTAATTTTCCAGTTTTCGATTACTCTTTAACTACTATACAATTCACATGTGAGAAAAAATTAGACAAATTAAAATTGAAAAAGGAAATAAATAACTAGATTTGAAGATAAAATTTAGACAATTCAAACGAGTATAAACACGACTAAGCTACGCCTTCTAGTTTTAAAGTTACATTAGGAGCTTACATTGCCACCCGTAGACACCTCTCCGTCATCTTCAACCACGTGCTCTTGATTCTTTTCTCATATCTTAACCTAGCAGTTCTATTTTCCTCAAGTTCATCTATTGCACTGTTTAACTCATCTAAGGGGCGTCCTTAGGCTCCTTCACTTCATCCTCAACCTCGTGTTCTGATTCCTTTAGATCCATCTTTAACCTAGTTATGTTTTTGCTATGGACATCATTTCTCTTTTCTTAAGTTCAATTATTTCATCCATCTTGTTATGTTGAGTCTTTTGCTTATATCTTAAACTTTATGATTAAGTCTTTTGATTTGAAAGTATATGTATATTGCTTGAGGTCCTCATCCCTTTTGGTCATGGGACAGGTCATGATATATGATCTTATGGGTTGAGCTTGTCAACACACCTAAAACATTAATATTCAGAGTTATTTAAATTATCCTGCTGAGATTCGAACCATGATCGTAAAGTGTAAATCACCAGTTCAACAGCAAATCAGCCCTAAGGTATGAATGAACACGCTATTTCATTGCGTTACCATTATTAGTTCAAGAGTTATTTAAGATTCAATTTATTTCGACTGAACCGGTAATCGAACCATGGATCACTAGGATACGGAGCCATAAAACATTCACAGAATACGTAAATAAAAATACCTACGGTTTACGCCGCTATTCTAAGTGTAATAGCTCGCAAAATAGATCACAATTACGGAATTTGATGAACGCCGGGAATCGAACCAAGGATCTTCTCCGCTAAAACATAATAGGATGTGATTAACCGCAAACAGTATCGCCATATAAAGTTAATTTCACCACTCTAGACACATTGGTTACAGAGATATTCAGATTAACTGATCCAGGAATCGAACCAGGGACCCTCGAACTATACATTGTCAGCATATGATTAACAATGAAGTTAATGTTTATTTCAGGGCTCTAGTTCTATTGGTCACAGAGATATTCAAATTAAACGATTTAGGACTCGAACCGAGGATTCCAGGTATACGGTATAAACCCAGCAGATACCACTTAACTATATAAAATTTATATAGTTTGTTAGAACCCGATCACATAATTAGTTTCAGAGTTATAACGGTATTAAGAGTGCTCACTTGCGCGAGAGTCGAACCCAGGATTGGGACAATTTACCTACCTGCCCTCAGGCGTGATAGATAGAAACGATGGTGGTTAGCTCGTTGTTGCACTAAAAGCAATTTACCTACCTGCCCTCAGGCGTGATAGATAGAAACGGTGGTGGTTAGCTCGTTGTTGCACTAAAAGCAGTAGGGGATAAATGTATTTTCAAACACAGATTCAAGGTCATCCAGGCGGCTCTATGTCTAGACATATGACGCAACGCCTGTCAATGCCATCCAGTAAGTAAACATGTTTACTTCCTAATTAACCTTGAATTGCCTCAGGAAACTAAATATATTTATCCCCTACTGCTTTTAGTGCAACAACGAGCTAACCACCACCGTTTCTATCTATCACGCCTGAGGGCAGGTAGGTAAATTGCTTTTAGTGCAACAACGAGCTAACCACCATCGTTTCTATCTATCACGCCTGAGGGCAGGTAGGTAAATTGTCCCAATCCTGGGTTCGACTCTCGCGCAAGTGAGCACTCTTAATACCGTTATAACTCTGAAACTAATTATGTGATCGGGTTCTAACAAACTATATAAATTTTATATAGTTAAGTGGTATCTGCTGGGTTTATACCGTATACCTGGAATCCTCGGTTCGAGTCCTAAATCGTTTAATTTGAATATCTCTGTGACCAATAGAACTAGAGCCCTGAAATAAACATTAACTTCATTGTTAATCATATGCTGACAATGTATAGTTCGAGGGTCCCTGGTTCGATTCCTGGATCAGTTAATCTGAATATCTCTGTAACCAATGTGTCTAGAGTGGTGAAATTAACTTTATATGGCGATACTGTTTGCGGTTAATCACATCCTATTATGTTTTAGCGGAGAAGATCCTTGGTTCGATTCCCGGCGTTCATCAAATTCCGTAATTGTGATCTATTTTGCGAGCTATTACACTTAGAATAGCGGCGTAAACCGTAGGTATTTTTATTTACGTATTCTGTGAATGTTTTATGGCTCCGTATCCTAGTGATCCATGGTTCGATTACCGGTTCAGTCGAAATAAATTGAATCTTAAATAACTCTTGAACTAATAATGGTAACGCAATGAAATAGCGTGTTCATTCATACCTTAGGGCTGATTTGCTGTTGAACTGGTGATTTACACTTTACGATCATGGTTCGAATCTCAGCAGGATAATTTAAATAACTCTGAATATTAATGTTTTAGGTGTGTTGACAAGCTCAACCCATAAGATCATATATCATGACCTGTCCCATGACCAAAAGGGATGAGGACCTCAAGCAATATACATAGACTTTCAAATCAAAAGACTTAATCATAAAGTTTAAGATATAAGCAAAAGACTCAACATAACAAGATGGATGAAATAATTGAACTTAAGAAAAGAGAAATGATGTCCATAGCAAAAACATAACTAGGTTAAAGATGGATCTAAAGGAATCAGAACACGAGGTTGAGGATGAAGTGAAGGAGCCTAAGGACGCCCCTTAGATGAGTTAAACAGTGCAATAGATGAACTTGAGGAAAATAGAACTGCTAGGTTAAGATATGAGAAAAGAATCAAGAGCACGTGGTTGAAGATGACGGAGAGGTGTCTACGGGTGGCAATGTAAGCTCCTAATGTAACTTTAAAACTAGAAGGCGTAGCTTAGTCGTGTTTATACTCGTTTGAATTGTCTAAATTTTATCTTCAAATCTAGTTATTTATTTCCTTTTTCAATTTTAATTTGTCTAATTTTTTCTCACATGTGAATTGTATAGTAGTTAAAGAGTAATCGAAAACTGGAAAATTAATAGTTTTCTTTTAGGTTTTCTCCAATAGTAGAACCATCTTCGAACCCCTTTGGTAGCAAGATAATAGTTTTCTTTTAGGTTTTCTCCGATAGGAGCGCCACCTTCGAACCCCGGTATTGGTGGGAATGATGAAGTTTTCTTTTAGGTCGGCATTAATTGTATAAATGGAGCTTGATTGAGCTTAGGTTGTAATTACGCTAGTGTGTTTATAGCCTAACGGATCAGCTCCTGCAGTGAAGTTCAGCTTCAGTAGCGTTGATAAGTTATCAAATTGAAGAGATCTGAAAAGGTGTATCGGACACTTACTTAACAACATATTCCCCGAGAATTAGCCTGCACATAACAAAAACTATAGCAATGGAAGCTCTGTTAGGCACTGCTATTCCAGAATTTAAGTGTGGTAAATGTGATAAGAGTTTCCTGAAAAACTACCATAAAAAGAGACACGAGCTGGTCTGCGGCCAGTATTATGAATGTAAACATTGTGCTGAAGTTTATGGTACTGAATATCGCAGAGATGTGCATCAAGAACGATGCGAGAGAATAATTGCTGCTAAGAAACTCAAGATCGAGCCTACCAAACATAAATTGCTCTTAATGGTGCCTGATGAAGACGATATTGTAGAGTATGAAACAGCTTTCCAGGATCGACTGAAATCATATTTCATCCAGTGCTCTACATGTCAAGATCTAAATACATATCTCCAAGAATCAAAACAGCGAATAATTCAAGTCATTCAGAAGCAGCTAAGGATTCATAAAAGTGTGAAAATTAACATCATGGCTGAGTGTAAGTTTGTTAATGCCGTTGGTGACACTACTGAGAAAGCCTTTAAAACGCAAAATCAAGCAATATTTTTAGAAAGTGACTTGAACGCCATCTTGGAAAGGAAATTCAAGAAACTTTGTACTGAAATGGAGGAAAGTCAACTTAAAGGAAGCAGCTGGGCTTTATTAGCTGTTGATGGTGTGCGTATTAGAATCAACAAGAATAATGGACTACGAGGAAGCAGTTACATCCCTCTACCGGCTACTGTTGGAGCTAAAGGTGCTTGTATAAATACACAGAACTATGATGATGAGAAGTGTTTTATGTATGCTGTTCTTGCCAAGTTCGTTCAAAAGGATCCTCAACGGACTAGCAAGTATAAGGATCTTCAAGAAAGATATGACTTTACCTGCGTCTCATTTCCCACGAGCTTGAGTGATATCCCGAAATTTGAACGAGGGAATAACATATCTATAAATGTTTTCGGACTGGATGAGAAGAATCAAGTGTTTCCTATGAAAGTTAACGATGAAGAACTGGCTGAGCATCGTGATTTGCTTCTTTTAAGTGATGCTGCTGGACGCCAACATTACGTCTATATAAAGGATTTTGAAAAACTTGTTCATCAACAGAAAACTAAACGTAATGGAAAGATCTACACCTGCAAACGTTGTTTCACGCACTTTGATGATCAGCATGGACGAGGAGGCTTGCAGAAGTTGAAGGAACATACAAAAATATGCAATCGGCACGGAGTTGCCAGGATTGTTATGCCAACAAAGGAGAAGTCTATCGTTAGATTCAAAAACATTGAAAGGATGCTGAAATTGCCTTATGTCATCTATGCTGACTTTGAAAGCATTCTCAGTCCTTACCATAGCTGTTCTTCTAATCCCGAAACATCTTATACAGCTCCATATCAGAATCATATCCCTATGAGTTTCTGTGTATATGCCAAACCCTCGGTCTCGATTGAAGGCCAGCAGACCGATCTTCCTACTGAACCCTACGTGTATCGTGGTTATGATGCAGCGGCGAAGTTTATGGAGTATGTAACTTCTCTTGCAACGAAGATTAATAGTGTTTATAAAACTTATGCTCCATTAACACTAACAGATGAGCAGCAAAAGTCTTTCGAATGCTCTAGAGAGTGTTACTTATGTGGTAAAGAATTTACCGTTGAGAACTGGAAAGTACGGGACCATGACCATATAACTGGTGAATACCGAGGAAGTCTACATAATCAGTGTAATCTAACCTGTAAAATACCTAATTATATTCCTGTCTTCATGCATAACCTGAGTGGATATGACTCTCATTTCATTGTTAAAGAGTTGGGTTTCACTAGCGAGAGAGTAGAAGTAATTCCTAGCTCCGAGGAAAGTTACATATCATTTTCCAAGTATGTTGGTGACATTAAACTCCGCTTTGTAGATACCTACCGTTTCCTTAGTACCAGCTTGGATAAACTAGCAAAAAATCTGACATCATATCCTGAAACCCTGAAGTACTTTGGAGCAGAGAAGATCAAATTAATGAGCCGTAAGGGAGTGTTCCCCTACGATTACGTCACATCATGGGATGTTTTGAGTGAAACACAAATTCCTCCGAGGGAGGCATTCTACAATAAGTTAAACAAAGAAGAAATTAGTGATGCAGAGTATGAGCATGCAAAAACAATATGGAGTCACTTCAACATTGAAACGCTAGGTGACTACAGTGATCTCTACTTAACTTCGGATGTCCTCCTACTAACAGATGTGTTTGAGACATTCAGAGAGCAGACCCTGAAAACCCATAAAGTTGATCCTGCACATTATTTTACATCACCTGGACTTACATGGGATGCCATGCTGCTGTACACAGGAATTGAACTGGAATTACTACAGGATTATGACCAGCTACTCATGGTTGAAGCAGGTATAAGAGGAGGATTATGTCAAGTTTCTCATCGGTATGCAGAGGCGAACAACCACTACATGAAGGAATATGACTCAAGTAAGCCTTCACAATATATTACGTACGAGGACGCGAATAACCAATATGGTTGGGCAATGTGCCACGCCCTACCATTTGGGGATTTTAAGTGGGTTTCTCCTGAAGATATCAACCTAGAAATACTAAGAGAAGATGACCCTCTCGGATACATTTTAGAAGTAGACCTTCAATATCCTGCAGAACTCCATGACCTGCATAATGATTTACCGTTCCTGCCTGAGTGTATTAAGCCTACGGGTTCTTCTACAAAGAAATTAATTCCTCACCTTGGATCAAGAACTAAGTATGTGGTGCATTATATGACCTTGAAGCAGGCCCTTAGTCATGGGTTACAACTGACTAAAATCCATAGGGTGCTACAATTTCAACAGTCATGTTGGTTAAAACCTTATGTGGAATTCAATAACCGGCTACGACAGGGATCGAGAAATGATTTCGAGAAGGATCTTTACAAACTTTTTAACAATGCCATGTTTGGAAAAACTATGGAAAACATCAGAAACCGACTGAATATACGACTTGTTACCGATTGGAAGACATTGGAAAAGCTGGTTGCTAAGCCTACATTTATTGATAGAACTATATATGGGCCTAATCTGGCGGCAGTACACATGGCGTCGCGGGAGATAGTCTTCAACAAGCCTATATACATTGGGATGTGTGTGCTGGATATCTCAAAGACCTTGATGTATCGGTATCATTATGATGTGCTAATGCCGTATTACGGACTTGAAAATCTGAAGCTCATGTACATGGATACTGACTCTTTCATCCATCGTGTGACTACCAGAGATATATACCAGGATAAGTTAGGTTTTCTGGAACATCTGGATACTGCTGATTATCCTAGCGACCACATATGTTATTCTACAAAAAACAAGAAAGTGTTGGGAAAATTTAAAGATGAAGCCAATGGAAAAATCATTCATCGTCTTGTTGGACTGAGACCGAAGATGTATGCACTCGACATCGATGGAGGTGTAATCAAGAAGATAAAGGGCATAAAGCATAGTGCCATCAAACAGTACATCACCTTTGAGAACTATGTGGATTGTCTTAAAAGCAGAGAAATCATAAGAACGCCGATGAACCTAATTATGTCCCGTCAACATAATGTTACGTCAGTGGAAGTGAACAAAATATCCCTATCTCCACATGATGATAAGAGAGTAATTGTAGATGATGGAGTATCTACATATGCCCATGGACATTACCGTGTTGTTAACAGTGAGTGAAATAAGGAACCCTAGAGCAGAAAAAACCAACTTCCATACCCAGAAACAACAAACTCTGGTACGTAGCTGACATCTAAACACGAAAAAACCCTGAATAATAAGAGCAGAGGAAGGCGTTAAGTCTACCGTTCAGAAAACAAATTCTGACGCTGGTCCCAAGTCCAGAGAAAAGACGAGGGGCGTCTACCTCACTACATAAGCTAACTGAACACACCTTAATTAATGTTAAATAGGTAAATTTAAAAAAAAGGACCTACTACCTCATAATTTGAAATATCCTTGAAAACCTTTGAATTAGTATAAAATGATTTAAGACGCTGAACTTGGTCTAAAAGAATCCCTGAAATGCACAAAAACCTCAGAACATCGGAAAAAGCTTGAAAATAGCATTAGAAAGTTGGTTCAGCATTACGAAATATTACAAGATGCAGATGGGGAAAAGCTTGAAAAAGACACAAGAGTATGAAGACACCAATCTGCAT
Source organism: Mantis religiosa (assembly GCA_030765055.1). Lineage (NCBI taxonomy): Eukaryota > Metazoa > Arthropoda > Insecta > Mantodea > Mantidae > Mantis > Mantis religiosa. The sequence continues at coordinate 236,017,584 of CM060950.1, forward strand.
GAAAACCCGTATGAAAACTGTACATCTAGACCATTGCAAATATAGCACTAACAGAAACGAAGATATCTGTAGCTGTCAACCTTTTAGCTATGAAAACTACGGCTCTTAACCCTAGAGCTCCCGGATCATATCTTAATACATAACCTCTGGATCCCACAGCTCTAAACCTTTAGATATGAAGCTTACAGCTCCTAACTCTAGAGCTCTCAGATCATACTTCAACACGTAGTCTCTAGATCATACAGCCTTTAACACTAGACCGATAGATCTAACCTCGAATCCAAACGACTTAACCACCAACCCTACGGTCTTTAACCTCAAGACCTGCGAGCTTAAGTTATGAGACCTACATCCTTTAACTCTCAAGGCCCTAAGATCATACCTCAAGACAAGCATGTGACCAATAAGGGACGAGCCCCTCAACCAATATACATAGCCTTTCAGATCAAAAGATTTAATCACGAAGCCTAAGATATAGCATAAGACCTCAAAACATAAAAGTGGAATAGAGTTCTTGAAATCATGGAGAAGGTACCAACGAAAAAAAACCCACAATGTTCAGGAAAAAACAGAAGCAGTTACACAAAGGGTTAAAAAAATGTCTTGTATAAAGATCTATAGTCAGCATATATACTTCTAGCAGTGGTAAAGATAGTTCTTGCAGCTCTAACATCGACTTGCCTCAAGAAATTTACACCATGCATACAAGTAGTTACCATGAAAAAAATAGTTGAGCTTAAAAGATATAGGTTAGATAGAGGACAAAAGAAACATTCTTATGATAGGTTGAGGCGGTAAACATAGAGCAGCTTAAGAAAAGAGCTCAGATGGCAAAATCAAACACAATTAGGTTAAAGAATTGTGAAAGAAGGCAAAAACAAAGGAGTATATTAGGTTAGGTTAGTTTATAATAGGATGAAATAGGAAAGCATACATGTAGAGCTTGCCTCAAGATTAACAACCTTTAGACGCTGGACTAGCAACCTGAACTTCAAAATCATAACACAATTCCTCAACCCGTACAACATAACCATAAGACCCTACAGCCTTTATACTCCTGACCAAAAACCTTTAGCTATGAGCCTTACAACTCTTAACCCTAGAGCCCCAGATCATAACTCAAGACCAAACCACTAAATCCTACAGCTATTAACCTCCCAGACCAGCAGCCTTACCTGTGAAAACCTGCAACTCTTAACCCTAGAGCCCCAGATCATACCTCAAGACCTAACCTCTGAAGCCTATAGCTATTAATCTCCAGAACAGAAGCTTTTACCTGTGAAACACCTGCAACTCTTAACCCTAGAACCCCCCAGATCATACCTTAAGACCTAACCTCTAAATCCTACAGCTTTCAACCTACCAGACCAACAGTGAAAACTAGCTGTGGAAACCTGCAACTCTTAACCCTAGAGCCCCAATTCATACCTCAAAACCAAACCACTAAATCCTTCAGCTATTAACCTCCCAGACCAGCTGCCTTACCTGTGAAAACCTGCAACTCTTAACCCTAGAGCCCCAGATCATACCTCAAGACCTAACCTCTGAAGCCTATAGCTATTAATCTCCAGAACAGAAGCTTTTACCTGTGAAACACCTGCAACTCTTAACCCTAGAGCCCCTAGATCATACCTTGAGACCTAACCTCTAAATCCTACAGCTTTCAACCTACCAGACCTACAGTGAAAAATAGCTGTGAAAACCTGAAGCTCTTAACCCTAGACCCTCAGATCATACCTCAAGACCAAACCATTAAATCCTACAGCTATTAACCTCCAGAACAGAAGCTTTTACCTGTGAAACACCTGCAGCTCTTAACCCTAGAACCCCCAGATCATACCTCAAGACCTAGCATCATGATCTACAGCAAATTAAGAGGGCTGACCAGTCTACTAAACACTGTCAAAATATCCTAAATACATAGATTACGCATGACCGCCATCTTGCCCTTTTTTGTCTGCGCTGGAATGCTCTCTTCTATTCTACTGATTACTATTACCACGATTTTCTTGGGGCATTTTCACAATAGCTGTCCCACAGGGGCCCCCCTTGTTCAAAAGAGGATATCAAGAAATACCAGTACATTTTATTAATTGCGTGCACGAGTACATTAATCAAGTTCGATCACTGAGTATCATCACCTAACAAGGGATAATTCGCAACTATCAACTGAGAGTCACTAGTTCGTGCACTCCTGTGATATGTACTTTTATGTATATTTGGCTTTAATTGTTATAAATTTTATTTGGCGATTTAACCCGCAGTAAATAGAAATTCATGATATAACAAACCAAATTAGCATATTTTTCTGAAAGGAATCACCTCGTGTATTGTAAATTACTTTAAAGTAGCAAAAGTATATAATTCTGTTAGGATAAAAAAGCTGGAAACTATCCAGTAAACGTTGGCAATAAAATAAATTGCAAAGGTCAATATGAGGGCAATGATGTTTACGAAAAGAAGTCTTTATAAATTGAGAAATGAGCATAACAAAGAAACGACAGGTAACCGCCAGGCATTGAGTTATACAGAGATACTAAACCTCGATCAGGAAGGTAGCTGTGGAGAATGGTATTCCTGAACCATTTCTCGTAAAAACATTACATTTCCTTATCAAGATGGCACAGTCAGCCTGCAAATTGCTAATCCAATATGTGCATACTAATGTCTTCCTATCTTCAACGTGGACACAATTTTATGTGTAAAATTATCTATAATGCTATTATCCAGGTTGACTAATATTACGCAGCTCAGGGGAGTTATATCACCATTGTTTTAATATCCTCCTTTAAACCATTAATCATAAAATTCTGTTAAATTCGGTATATCTTACCTTTTAGTTAATTGTTTGACTACTCTGTGATATACGTAATGTCGAAAAATCGCTTGAATCCATTTTGGTTCGTACATCATTTTTGGTAATGAGTCTATATTTTAATTCGATTCATTGAAAATTGCAATGGCTTTCCATTATTTTGACACTCTTAAACTTTTGTTGTTGTTGTTGTTGTTGTTGTTGTTGTAATTTACGTCCTCCAACGTTTAGTCATATCGCACAATGAACGCAATAGGTGAAATGATACTCAAATGAGACCAGTGTCCATAGAGCTTAGACTTAACCGACATTTGTCTTTAAGGATAAGGGAAAACCCTGGAGAAAGCCTAATCCAGGTAACTCACCCTTACCGAGATTACAAATCGGGACCTCTTGAACGTGAGGCAGACGTTGTACCAAACGCTACAGAGGCGGTCTTTGAATTTCAAGATATACTGTTAACATTAATCATCTTCCAGTTTTCCTTTATTCAGTGTTGAGGAATAAATATCTTAAGAGAAATGAACCACAATTACAATATACTAATTGTAAGCAATATCTTGAAAAACGTGTCTTTATGGACAGTAAAAAACTTAAAATACAGGTAATGCAGTTAGCATATATTCCCGAATACTCACTTTCAAGAAATATGAGAAGGTACAGCAAAAACAAAAACAAATAATAATAATAATAATAATAATAATAATAATAATAATAATAATAATAATAATAATAATAATAATAATAATAATAATAATAATAATAATAATAATAATAATAATAATAATAATAATAATAATAATAATAATAATAATAATAATAATAATAATAATAATAATAATAATAATAATAATAATAATAATAATAATAATAATAATAATAATAATAATAATAATAATAATAATAATAATAATAATAATAATAATAATAATAATAATAATAATAATAATAATAATAATAATAATAATAATAATAATAATAATAATAATAATAATAATAATAATAATAATAATAATAATAATAATAATAATAATAATAATAATAATAATAATAATAATAATAATAATAATAATAATAATAATAATAATAATAATAATAATAATAATAATAATAATAATAATAATAATAATAATAATAATAATAATAATAATAATAATAATAATAATAATAATAATAATAATAATAATAATAATAATAATAATAATAATAATAATAATAATAATAATAATAATAATAATAATAATAATAATAATAATAATAATAATAATAATAATAATAATAATAATAATAATAATAATAATAATAATAATAATAATAATAATAATAATAATAATAATAATAATAATAATAATAATAATAATAATAATAATAATAATAATAATAATAATAATAATAATAATAATAATAATAATAATAATAATAATAATAATAATAATAATAATAATAATAATAATAATAATAATAATAATAATAATAATAATAATAATAATAATAATAATAATAATAATAATAATAATAATAATAATAATAATAATAATAATAATAATAATAATAATAATAATAATAATAATAATAATAATAATAATAATAATAATAATAATAATAATAATAATAATAATAATAATAATAATAATAATAATAATAATAATAATAATAATAATAATAATAATAATAATAATAATAATAATAATAATAATAATAATAATAATAATAATAATAATAATAATAATAATAATAATAATAATAATAATAATAATAATAATAATAATAATAATAATAATAATAATAATAATAATAATAATAATAATAATAATAATAATAATAATAATAATAATAATAATAATAATAATAATAATAATAATAATAATAATAATAATAATAATAATAATAATAATAATAATAATAATAATAATAATAATAATAATAATAATAATAATAATAATAATAATAATAATAATAAATATAGCGGAATGCGACTTCAAATAATATGTACAACGGCGAGACCTACCAAAAGTGTAATCATTAATAACTAATTGAAGCTCTAAGTCCAGTTCCAGACAACTGAAGTTCTACAACATCAGAAACAAAATCTCTTTTTGCTCTCAAACTAGACAAAATGCAGCACTGAAAATAACCTGGCAGCGCGGAAAGGTTAAAAGCAAAGTTAATTGCGGGAAGCCTCAGGTGCAAAGTAATTTCATACACTGCTTTGTTCCTATATGGCCGAACGACTCATAGCTTACCTGCTGCTAAAAATATCATAAAGCACACGTAATTGAGTTGTCATTCCGGCTTAAAGATTTAAACCAGATAATAAAATGTGACAAAATATTAAATATGATAAACTTTATGTTGATAGAGTATAAATAGTTTTGAGTGCATGTAAAGGATGTCACATCGGTTAGTTTAAATTCATAAGCCCTAACACACAAATCCTATCACAGATGAATAAGTGTACTAGAATCATATTAATTCGATGTTGAGGACTTACACGCATCATCAAAGATGATTTCTTCAACATCTTAGTGCATTTAGTAGCATGTAGGACAATGATTTCCAGCTTGAATGCTGCAATTTCAAGAATTCGAAACTGAATGTCGAAGGCAGCAGTGGAGTACGATACACATTGACATAATTCGAAGGAATCAATGACAACTGAAGATTAAAAAAATAAATATATGCTACTAAAGAATTATGATTACAGCATATACAACAGTACCGTGGTAATGTATTTGAGACCTATTTTAACTAGAAAATCTAATCAACTTCCTACATGTTTAATCTACGGAACCCGTTTATCATTAGTGTATTCCATCGCGAAACTTTCCCCCCATATAATTTCTTCTCCGTTTCTGTTGTTACTGAAATATATAATACTCAAGCCACAGTCCAGTGACCGAAAAACTTCAAATTATGAGCACACGAATGATTGTGTTGTGAGTTCTAGGAGGAGATGGAGGAGGGCCGCTCTGCTTAACCTTACCTCCACGTGTAAATATTCAGTCACAGCAAGGCACAAAATAAATATTCCCACTCATCAGTGACTATCTAGTACGCAAAATATGCCTACCATAACGCTTTTGAAGTAAATATCATGCCGGTACAATTAACGCTTCGAAATATCTATTTTCCATGTGGGAGAACAAAATACAAACACTATCAAAAAATACATTTATTCATAAATGAATTGCTCCATGTTCATAAATACTTGTTACTGAAAATATAGGAACTCCCAAAAATTACTGCATTCCTTGCATCGAATCACAAGGTCCAATTGTGAGTATCGAAAGAAAGACATGTTCTACTTTCCTTCAAAATAAGTCAACCTAGAGAAACTTCATTCCACATTCCACATGATGGGACAGGTACAGAACGTAGAATGAATATCATAAGAATCAACATTCATCACTTCGTTTTCATTGTTAGAATCTAATAAAACATTCATGGCACACATATCTGCAAAGCCAGGGAGTTTCTCCCGGAAATTTCTAAATTAGGCTTTCACCTGCGCTATAAGTAATTCTGAGTATCTGCGAAACTCATTTAATGATTAGAAAAGATTCGACTAATTTTTCTCAATCAAAGATTATACCATTGTTCTCGGGGTAAATTCCTCTGAAGAAAATGTGTTTATTAAGTCTGAATTATTGAGCAGTATGATTACAGTGATCAATGATCTTCGCTACGTAACAACCTGTGCTACCTCATCCCAAGGGCCGAGGTATCAACTCAACTCCCTACGTTTAACACTTCAGTCGCTGCCTCCATAATTTAAAACGGCGGCTTGGTAGTGATATATAGCGGAGATACATGGCTCAGAATTGCAAGCTGCGAAGTAGTAATTTTGGTTAGTAAACATGTAAGGAGCATGAGTTATGAATAAATAGAAGTAAATTAGAGAAGAGTAACCTGTAGACTTAAGATTGGTAAAGCTATTTAACAATCAGAGAAAATGAAAAGAAAATTGGCTATGTAAATAAAGGGAAGCTTTTGAACCAACGAGAAATAAAAGGAGAACGTGCAGAAGGAAAATGTTAACATTTTGGAACAGAGATGTATAAATTGAAGGGAAAAAAACAATACAGCAAAGAAACAGACTGTTTCTATGCTAAAGTATACTGGCTTCGATTTCTTCGGAACGGTGGGATTTTTCTGCAATTATTATCATCATCATCATCATCATCATCATCATCATCATCATCATCATCATCATCATCATCATCATCATCTACTACCCTCCACAGCGTCTAGAATTATGCACTAGAGTGAATGTGAGTAAATTCAGTTGAACCACTGCGCACCAGCAAGTGTTTCCAGCGTGTCGTCAATCCGGGGAAATGGGAAGTAATGTTTCCTGGTGACACTGTTCAACTTCCTGTAGTCCACGCAGATATATAGCTCGCCATTCTTCTTCGTCACTAAGACTACAGGGGAACACCAAGGGCTGTCAGACCATTCAGTCACTCCCCTGGATTTCCTGACTTCCACCATGTCCCGTACCGCCACCTGTATTGCCAGCGGAACGTGTCTAGGTGGTTGCCGAATAGACCGGGCGTCTCCGGTATCAATGCGGTGGAGCAGTCTCTCCGTTCAGCCGTAGTCGCTGTTCCCTTGGCTGGAAATGCGTTGGTATCATATCAGCAGTTGTCGAACTCTCTCCAGCTGTTCCGCGGTCAGGTGGTCGGCCGCCCTCTGCAGTAATTCTTCCAGAAGGGGCCCTAGGTGTTGCGTCGACACCGGCTTCTGGGTCTGGTCGATTGGTGTTCTGCTGACCACGGGCTCAGAGGTCCCCATCTCCGTCCCAGGCTGGATGACGTTATCGGTGTCCATTGGATTGAGTAGGCACACCGGCAGCTCCTGTCGGCACGGCAACAATGTCCTGGCTACCCGAGGCCGTGCACAGACGTCTTCTGGTCCAGCATTATGTTCTTCGTGCACTGGATTTCCACTTGCGCCGTACAACCACCTGGTATCTCAGGAGGACAACCACAGGATGACCCTGCAAATTCCCAGGTGCTCTTCAGGTTGCCGAAGTATCACTTCTTCTCTCTTAAGCCGAAGGAACAGTCCCAATATCACCTCCTCAGCCACCTTCGCGACGAACACCCACTGACGCACGGCACTCCATCCCAAAGTCTACTTCAGCAGGGCCTGCTTCTCCACAAGCAAGGTGTCTCCCGATGCCGTCACAAGCTGGTATGGTCGGCTCGGTTTTCTCGACGGAAAACCCCTGCCCACGTGAGGTCTGATGACGATCACGGCTGCCCCGATGTCAACCAGGGCGCGACATGGCCTGCCTCTCACCCCACCATCCGCTATGAGGCTCTCATGCACACGCCGGCTGACGGCCACAGTGTCACTCTAGGCGTTGGTGGTGATGGCGCCGAAGTGCCCCTTCATCACGACGTCCGGCTGCTCTTCCTGGTGTGGGCAGTCTCTCTCCAGGTGTCCCGGCTGGCCACACCCCCAACACACGCCACTTGGTCTACGCCTGCGTCCCTTGGCTGGCCTTCGGTCTCCAGTGTATCGGATATTTCTTGTTCTCGACGTCAGGGTAGCCCTTACCTTGGCCAACTCCATCCTCAATGTGGCCGTTAGCGCCTCGTGGATGGCTTTGTATTTGCCGGCCGTAAGGCGCTGACATACCTTGGTGTCTCGTACCACATCAACGACTGTGTAGGCAGCCTCTCGAGATACGAACTCGCGTGGGAGAACGACTAAGGCTTTGCTGACCATCTGTTCAATGGACAAGACGAGCTCTTAGTAAACCAATGCTTTGGAAAAGAGAATAGAATCGAAAAATTGGGCAACAAAAATTTTTTGCTGCATTGCCTGCCCTGGCTGCTGTTACCTTGACTACAATTGGCTGCGGTAGGCTGCGGCTAACCGGTGGTTTGCGAAGTGGTTCTCCAGGGCCACCCAGATGTCCTTGGACAACGCCGCCCTCTGGACAGCGTTCAGGATTTCTTTCAACTTATATATTACTGCACCATGACTTGAAATTTTAATTAATATTACATTCAGAAAATCTGCGGCCCGTCCCTTTAGGCTGGCAATTAGCTGTGTGGCCTCTTCCTCTGGTGACCACTTGTGCTTGGCCACTGTGTCGAATTGGCGGCGGAAGACCGAACGTTGACGTGCCGTCCTACTTGGGTGGTATGACGCACGCAGATGTTGTGTCGCGTCCCGGCGCGTCTGCCTTTAAATCTTTCAATCTCCTGCTGACGATGTCCTCCAACATGGCGTTCAGAGATATGGTGTTGGTGTCGGCCATTCATTCTAGGTCGTTAACGCGGTTCGTCAGGTCTTCGATGTTTTCCACCGTAGCGTTCAGGGTTTTGGTGTTATTTTCGGCCTTTCTCTCTAAATCGGTAAGGCGCTCGTCCACTTGACCTATCCGCTTGCCCAGCCCCGCGACGTTATTTTTCCGCTCAACTGCTCTTCAAATTTTGCGGCGAGGGCTTTGCCGCTTTCACTTCCGTGGTCAATTTGGCCATCTTCGTGACTAGTATCGTATTTGCCGTTTCGGTCTTCGTTGTTAATTCGGCCTTCACTTCTTCCTTCTTCTTGGTGAGGCTGTCATTAGCCGTCTTTATTTCTTTCAGTTCCGTGGCCAGGTTGTTATTTGCCGCTTCTGTTTTTGCAGCGAGGTTGTCATTCGCTCTTCTCATTACTTTCAACTCCTCTCTAGAATTTTTGCCAATGCAGCGTTCATTGTCGTATGTTCCACTTCCTGACACCAATTGTGACTTTGTAGGTTCGTAGAATTAGAAGTCCAAGTTCCAGAAATTCAAAATGCCCTTTATTTCCTTACAAACATTCTTTGGTCAACCTTTACATTGGCAGACTTAGGTAACATACACAAATAAAAGCTTTGTCACTTCTGCAGACGTAAACAAACAAAAGAGTTCACTTTCTAATCACAGTCCTCACTTTCAAATCAAGTCCATTTACGACTGTCTACTCAACTAACTGTGGCTTCCTTTTAACCCTCCATTCATGTTTCCAGAAGTTTGTGGAATGTTTTGTCACAATAAAGACGGTAAAAGACGAAAGACGAACCTTGCAGTTATCTATCTTTATCTGCTTTGGACAGCTTTTTATCTACGCGATACATCTATCTGCTTCGGCAAGGTTTTTATCTCCGAGTCGAACTATCTGTCTCTTTGTGCGCGTCGGTTTCACCTACTCGCAACAATGTGATCGACGACATTATTATTAATTACTCACATACTGTAGAACGTGACACTAGCAAGGTAGTAATTGACGTGAACTTTAGTTTTTCTAAAGTTTGTTGCAAGTCAAGAGATGTAAAAAAGTGAAGGCTTTACATTATTAAGCGTCCACGTGTTGTAAAAATTATTCCATTCTTTGTAATATTTATTCGTTGTAACAGCTCTTTAATGTGAACCGTCATACGCTTAACTTTTTGCTGGGCAACTGTGTCCTCCATCTTACTTTTTGGTTCGATATATGCACCTTAATTAACTAAGTAACCTCATTTGTGATTAAAACAAGATTGGAGGCCTTTCCAATGCAGATGGAACTTTTTGTTACATTTTCTATTGTTCATCGTGTATCTGAAAGCAGGACAGTTGCCTATGTGTTTTTTATAGAAGGTAGAGAGGAAATAGATCACAAAATTGCCGAAACGTTTGGAAATACGTATATTCTCATATACACATAAAAATTGAAAAAAGTGCTATATGTATACTGGTTGTAAAATGGTATACGCATATACAGCTACAAACAAAATATATGGCAATGGATTTTAAGAGCGCATTGATATAAAACAGTACGCGACCATTTCAAAAGTGCCGCGTTCTAGCCAGCCGTGCAGTGTGCGTTTACTGCAAAGATGCGAGAGCATTCTGGTGCAGTATAAAAAGCCAACCGTGATGATGTTAATACCGTTCCCTACAAATAAAGCGTCAGTATGACTATATAAGAAATGTAACGTTTAATAAACCATGTGTGGAAAATAATGTCCACCTTTGTAGATAAAAAATCACAAGGGCGCATAACATTCTGGAACTCCTGTAACTATATTTAATTTGACTGAACATTCGCCTGATTTCATTCTAGTTCTTGAAGAGTATGGGGATTTTCATGTGCACTTTCTGTATTAAATTTATCTCTCACAGACAAAATTCACACTATTCACTGCATTAACCACTTTAAACTAGAAATTTACGTAACTGGTTTTCAACAACATATTAAAACACTCTGCACACGCTGATCAGTTAGTTGGTATGAAATGCGTGGCGACTGATTTGCTTGCCCTGAGGGAAAGGATGCTTTCTCCAGTGAACGCCCGCTGGCAGGTTTAAATTGGACCGCACTGTATGAGTGTGTTACTAAGGAAGATTAGCCAGCGTTGCCGCTAAAGTTAAGCATTTTTAAAAGCATGCAGCTTATTTACTTGAAGGAGGGAATTTAAGTCTTGTTCTCTATTACAAGTCCAGTTTCTTTCTCTGAGGATACAGCCCTCATGACTCACTATACAAAATGCACACATATTTACGTACATAAAAGTTTTACACTACCATGGAAGCGCAGCAGCGGACGGAAAGCCGACAAATATTAGTTCAAAAACTCACGTAACCTGCAAGACATATAAATATAGCTGAAAATGAACAATCCATCTATTTATATATAGCACTATGCTATTAACTATCCTACATGTGAAGTGTGGTAGATGGGGAATGCTGAATTACATAAAAAATATTTTTGCGAATTCCCGAAATGACCCTTTGTAAACTCCTCCTCGAATCAATTTTTAAACATGTTCCTACTGCGAAGAGAGAACACAGCATAATTTCAGGCATGAAAATCGAATTAAGGTCTGTTTCAACGAGGCTTTCCAGGAAATTTCTGCAACTCAAATGACCACTTCCTTGGAAAATTTTAATGCTCTATTCTTGGTAGACGATGCTCTGCGCTCGAACGCACACACCCACACATTATAAAATGATTTATTAAAGGGGGCCTCAAAACATAGAAAATAACTCTACTTATCCTTTCTCAGAAAGTGGCAGATAAAGCAAAGTTATGACATACAAGTACACCCAGGACAAATTAAGGAAAATAGTTCTTATAAAAAATATTACTTTCTTCAGAATAAATGTGAATCAACAGTATTCTGAAGATGCTGTTTTTCTAACTGGAGGTTCCCACAAGGCATACTAACCTCAAAGATGTTCATTTTGCCAATTTAAGTGTTAATTAGTTAGGAGTATACAGCTGTCCATGAACAGTAATAGAGTAAATTAATATTTAATGCAGTGCAGATGAAGGAAAAAAGTTAATAAGTAAATCAGACAAATACAAAAGCTGTATAATAGATTGTGTGATAATCATAAATTAAAATTTGCAGAAGTATTCCGCTGGTTATACTACAAATTTCTATATCATAAAAACAGTAAGAAGAAACAATGCTTTCACAAAGTGTCATTGAATAGTGCACTTGAACACTGGAATCACTAAAAGTACCAGGAATTATCTAAAACATTATGGTTACAACATTATTTGACAAAATTGAATTTATTACACTGTTTTTCTTTATTTATATTTTACCAGTATAAGAGTATTAAAATAAATATATCACAATGATGAAAAGATTATAACTAGCTGCAGGAAATTTCAGATGCACATTTTGGTGGCCATACTAATATCTAAGAGTCAGATTGGAGAATAGAGGTATGAAAATTTTGAGATTAATGTCAGGGAAGACTAGAAGTGATAGAATAAATTAGGATGCAATGTATCAGTGTGAAATTATCTACATTAATAAATTTTTGAAGAGATAAAGGCAATGCAATCATCAGATTAAAAGAATGACAGATGAAACTGGAGGTAAAATAGCAGGGACTTGAAATCATCAGGAAGGTGTATCAGAAAGCTATAGCCGTTGTCAATGTAATAAACGTGGAGAAAGGAAAAAGAGGAGGAAAGAGACGTTGGCAGCCCACGAAAGAGAAATGAAAGAAACGTTATCATTTATGTAGTAGAGATGTAAATTTGTTTGAATTTTGCGTCAACTGTGTCTGGCTGAGGTGTGAAGCATAGTATTCAACTAAACGTTCGGTTTAGAATCTCTACCCGTTTCCTCCACCCCTTTTGTGTTGAACTAATCTTCAGAAGGTGCATTTAGGTTTAAATTTCTATGCCGAATTAACGGATTGGGAACATAATAGAAGCAGTTTTAGCAGATCTGTAAATGTCCTGAAAATAATAAAAAGACCACCACCACCAGAACGATAAATACAGTAAAGAAAAATAGAACTAAGCGATAAGAATGAAAAGCGATTCGCCGATTTAGACCGAACGTAGAAGCTTTCCAATATACCTTCTGAATAGAAGTTCTGAGGCTGGAACTGAATCACACGCCCTAAGGAAGATTGAGATCTTTTACACAGTGACCACGTTCTCACAGGCGCAAAATGGAATCTGTGTTCATGAATTTAACCTCAAATCTTGCGAAAGTAATTAGAGTTGAAAGGGTCATTTATCTGAAAACAAGGTCAGCAGCTCTCGAAAGTCCCATTTGAATACCTTACATAAATTTTGTGCTCGATGCTTCATAGCCAAACTGGAAGGTTAAACCACTATCTATCCCCCCACCGAAGATGGAAACATCTTTCCAGACTTCTACTTCACCAGAGAGAAACGTCAGATGGCGTACATTCCAATAGATGCCTTCCATTCCCGTTATCGTTAATTCCTCGCATTTATCGTCTCTATATCCTCAGAGAGACACTGGGGGATCTCAAATCGGTTTACCTCAGGTAATTTCGTTGCATTTATTTATTGTTTATACTTATGAACATAACAGGAAAGTTTATTACCCTACCACCCTAGGCCTCACATCAGATACACCTATGATAGTGACGAGGATTTAGGATAATTTATTACTCCCATACAGTTATCAGTGATGCCTCGTGGTCCAGCGGCTGCACCTTCTCCCTTTACGCTAATTGTTCAGCTGCTGTCACCGTCACCGTCGCTTGAATTGCTGGGCACTTTCAGTTGTTTTTCTAAAATTTCTTGTCGTTTTTACTCCTCCATTCTTTCTCTTAAACACCTCTCATATTTAACTATGCGGCCAAACCATAACTAGCAAGTTCTACTTTATATACAATAAAACAGATAAATTTACCTATTTAAAACAATTTGCGTAATTTCGTATAGACTCACTAGTGCACGTATTGCGCCTGTAAATCAATCACTGAGCATACAAAGTAATAGTTCTGCAAGCCGTGTTCGTTTACACACACAAGCAGCAGCACAGCAAAAAGTGAGGAATGTTGCAAACGTATTGAAGCATGGGTGCCATCACACTCGTTGCCACAGGCATTTAGAGCACAAGATAGTCAAGCATCCTCCACACATAAGCGTGTCATGTAGCTGACTCAGACTTTGGGCCTTTCAAACATTCTGGTACTCTGCAGAAGATTCCAGCGGCTTCTAAAGCGTGCGTTCTCGCGAATAAACAAATGGCGAATGCCTTTTTGGGGGGCGGGGTCGAATATGAATTATGATTCTGTGGGAGTTTGTGACGATATGAGGTACAGCAATTAGCACTTTTGCAAGTAATGAGATACGTCTTGCCTCTGATTCCTGCGTGAATTATCCGAAGAGGAAGTTGCTTCATTATACGACTGCGTCACGAAAACAAGTAGTGCCAATAAAGTAGTTCATATTACTGAAGCACAGTGTGAAATAAATGAAGCCACTAAACTATATTACATCAGTAGTGACGGTGAAAACTGGACAAATTCACAATATAAAATGTTAACATTTTTCCAGATTAAAGCTACTACCGGATTTAGGTTAGAAGTTGGTTGTATGTAGAGATACATTAAAACAGCTCTACCATTATTCTTATTTCTATATAGGAGATGAAGCCCTACCAAATGTAGTAGTTCTAAACTTTTTATATATCCTGTAAAGGATACTTTTAGAAGTGGAATTTCAACGTATAAACTTTCCATTTCTCCATTGCCTTGGTATTTTATTACCTGCAAATTTAAACATTTTTAACATATGTAGGTACCTGGATTCCAGTTTTATCCATCATGTGCCATTTCTAAATATAGTGTACGTCCTGAGTACGAAACTGCCATGTGGCCTGTGTAGAGATTACGTCATCATTTCTGTCTAATTTGGAGCGAAAGAGTCGAGTCGAGAAATTCAGACGCCTTCACGAAGGAGCTGGAGTAGGTAAATATAAAGGTTGCTTTTTGGCTGGTGGAGTGGGAGTGACACGCCTTCTAGGGCAGTCACGAGCTGAGGTCATGAGGTCGAGGCGGAACTGTGTTTCTACTATGAAAATACTTTCCTGGAGCGTGCTTCGAGAAGGATCCGATTCCAGAAAAATCTACCACACAAGCTACGTAAATAAAAATGATGCAAGGCAATCAGTAAGTAGTGAGTTGGCTCTAGTCAAGAGTCAGTGAGTTAGATGAGTTTGGTGCTTCGATCAGAGTGTCATACATTCCAGGTTGCCGTGGAGTAGGTAAGAAGCAACTCACGGTTCCGTAAATGCGACTCCAGGTTAGACATCGCTGAGCTGTGAATCCGGCAGCGAAGTAGTTTACATGTGAATATATCAGTTGTGTTCAGAGCTGGTGTGTACCTCCGGTGTTCAGGTGGATCTGTGTGCAGGATGCGTGTTACAGAGAATTAAAGGATCATTGCAGAGAGGCTTCGCAGTGTTACATTTTATGTTAACAGTGAGCTAACGATTTAGTGAAAAATAAAGCAGTTTTCGTTCTTATCAGTACTTATTCAGTACAGAATCACACGCCTAATATTGCAAAGCTGGTTAGCGGTGTGACATATTAAATATTTTGAGTAGATCTTTTAGACCTAGCTGTACATGTAAATTCCTTCACCTTGTTTTATGCGCAGTAAAAGGGAGACGAGCCAACTGAATTTCGTTTTAAACGCGTCAAGTCTCACACAAACAAGATGACAAAAACGCAGTCGGCTACGTTCTGAATGAAACGAAATACCGTGTTTGTTTGACAAGCCACTACGTTAAATCCTACTTCACAGCTCCCAGTGAATACTTTATAAAATTCTATTTCTTGTCAACACTAGTGCTGTTGTCTTTTTAGTCCTTTTCCTTTGAAGAATACAAGCCAAAAGAAAAGGAAGAAACTTATCCAAGAAACAAATGTTTACTTTCAGATAAAAGCTTCGCAATATTCTCTAATTAAGGGCTATCTTTTGTTCTAATTTGTATTTTCCTTATTACTAGCTACAGTTGAATACCTGTTTATTTCACGAACTAATTACTAATTCCCTTGTTTTTTTAAAGTATCTGTTACATTAAAAACGTGTAGAATGGTCTGTCAGCCTCTCTGGAAGGGTATTAACAGAACTCAAGAGTAAATTAATTTCTTCCAGATTAACACATTGTAGTTTGCAAAAAAGTGTTAATCGACGTTTGCTTTTCAAACTATCCTTAAAATTTTTTTTCTGTTTCACATTGACCCAGATAAATATTTGTTGGATTGGATTTAGTGCATATTTCCTTGTAAGAACAGTGGAAACTGAAAAATACAGTGGCCCTAAGCCATAATCAAATAAGCTGATCGCTATGTGAGTGATGGCCTTCAAATTCCATTCACTTTGGACAACTAGGAAGTTTGGAGAAAAATATACGGAATGAAAAATTCAAACAGGGACAAAGCATACATTGCTCCTTTTTGTACTTAAAAATGTGTTACAGTAGTGTGCATTTCTCTACTTATTATTCTACTTTTTATTCTTACAAACGGATTTCTTTACATATTTCATGTCAGTTGATTGTGTGTGTGTGCGTGTGTGTGTGTGCGTGTGCGTAGTAATTTACTTATTCCACATCTTGAAAATATAATTGAAATAATGGATTATACCAGGAGTTAAGCGATATCCAAACATTTTAAAAGCGAGCTTTGAAATCACGTTCCTTTAGTTAGCCGAGAAAAAGTAAAAGGAATAACGACTTCTATTTTAGAAAACTATATTAATTTTAAAATACAAAAAAATATCAAAATATATCTCGGAATGAATACCACCACAAAAATTGTGTGCCTGAATGAATATCTTTTTCAAACAATGTTTCCTATGTCTTATTATTTATACAAAAGTCATTCAGAAGGAATAGGATTCATAGCCTATTCCCTATTCACAGCCTATTTCTCTATACATTTCATCATGAAAATATTGGTATTAAGATCGTAAAGAGATATTTTTGAGAAATGTAAAAATGGTAGTAAAACTTTACATTGGTGAAAATTCTGACAATTATATATTTCAGCTCAACAAGCTTGCTGAACTCGCCGCAATATCTTTGCAAGTGTAACAACGGTCACAACCCACCATATCAAAACCCAAAGGAAATTATTATCCAACTAGATGCACTTAGCGTACAAATAAGTAGTGAATTTAAAATAATGATATGGATCTTGCCTTGGACCTATTGACCAAATCATTTGGAACAGAGAATTCAATAAAAATGGCGTTACATTGATACCACTGAAATAACATTAAATTGTTTATAGAATGTATACCAACGAAATTAAACAAGGCAGTACTAAGAATTTTATAATAAAATAGGAAGTAACGTTAGGTAGGTAACAGTGCAAAAACAGTGCAATTACTTGCACTGTAGTAGTTCAAGTTAAAGATAAACATTAATTTATAAATAAGTAAAACCGAATGAATTTCTTACGCAAATACAGAAGCCTATATTGTGACTTTGTGGGTTCGTGAAATAAAAAGTCCAATTACACAACTTAAGAATGTTCTTTATTTCCACCTTATTCCAATGTCACAATTACATAGAATTTCGTAATGTACACAATTACAATTTTGCCAGTTCGTCTGTCCACGTACACTGGGCGCTCCTTACACACTGCTCGCCACGACTAACTCAACTCAACTCACGGTCGCCTCTCCTATATTGATAGGCGGCCCGAAGTTTCTCGAGAATTCCTTTTTATGGAGGGGGAAACAATCTCGATGCTTCGCCCTCCTTCGGGCGGCAGGAGGAGGGGGAAACGAAGACTCAGCCACCCCCGTGGTCTCCCCTCCCTCCACCCTGTCTCGCCTGAATTTATTGATCGGCACCGTAGAGCTTGCCGCTTGGGTAACACTGCACCCTCCAAAAGGCTGATCGTCCCAAACAGCGACATCGTAGCGGGCCAGGTGATCCAGGTGTACCATCAACATCTTTCCTCGGGGCACCTTCTGGATGCGGTAGACCACGTCGTTAATCCTCTTCACCGGTACGGTCCTTGCCGTGGCTGCTGAAGTTTCAGGCAGCGTCCCTTGGTCCGGGTGGGCGGTACAACCAGACCAGGTCATCTTGCTGGAACCTTGTCTGTTGTCTTGCCTGTCGTATCGGGTTTTCATGCGGTCGCTCGCCTTCTGGATGTTCTGGCCAGCCATCTCATGCATGTCATGGAGGTGGTACACCAGAATCTCCACATACTCGGTAGCTGGCAGTTTCACCCTCGGAGGGCTTCCAAAAGCCAGGTCAAAAGGGAAGCGTAACTCTCGGCCGAACATTAAGCTGGCTGGCGTCATCCTCATGGCGTCGTGTGTTGACGAGCGGTAGGCCAGCAAGAACAGTGGCACCTTTTCGTCCCAGTCTCGCTGATGGCTGGCCACGACCTTCTTCAAGTGTTCCTCTAAGGTCTTGATGTACCTTTCGACCATGCCATTGGACTAGGGATGTAGAGGTGTTATGCGGGTCTTGTTAACCCCAAGCCTCTTTAGTGCCTCCTTCATCAGGTTGGACTCCAAATTGTTGCCTTGGTCACTCTGCAAATCTAACGGTACCCCAAATCGACATAACATTTACGCCACGAGGCAGTCTGTGATTGTCTTTGCCTCTTGGTTTGGGATGGCATACACCTCATGCCACTTGGTGAAGTAGTCCACGACCACCATCAGGTACTTGTTGCCTCGGTCGGAAACTGGGAACGGTCCAGCAATGTCATCGGCGATTAGTTCGAATAGCGCTCCGACGTTGTACTGCTGCATGCGACCCCGGCTCCTAGTCTGGGGGCCGTGACACGCCACGCACACGTGACACTGACGGCACCATCTCTCAGCATCTGCTCCGAACCTCAGCCAGTAGTGGCGCTGCCGTAGTTTGTCAATCGTTCGGTTCGTGCCCTCCTGAAGTACTGGCTTGCACTTCCTCCAAGAATTCCGAGACCTTACTCCGGGGAATTACCAACTTTTCTCTCTGCCTCTTCCCATCGGGTGACTCCCATATCCGGAACAGCACGCTCTCTCTGGTCTTCAACGATTCCCATTGGGCCCAGTACGACTTGTAGGTGGCGCTCCTCGGTGGGACGTCCTAACAGGATGGTCTCCTCCCTGCCTCCACTTCCATCAAGGGTTTCCCCAAGTGTGCGTGCGTGCGTGCTCCCTCCTCCGGCCTGCGCTATCCCAGTCATCCGCAGGCACTGCCGTGACTACTCAAACTACTGCGGTACGCTCCTTCTTCTACACTCTTGTGCATTGGCCGCACTTTTCTGGACAGGGTCTTCGGGACATAGCGTCCGCGTTACCGTGGCATTTCCCTCTGCGATTTTCCGAGGTGAAGTCGTACTCCTGCAGCCTCTGAACCCAACGTGCTGTCTGGGCATCCAGGTTCTTAAAGCTCAATAGTCAGGTTAGGGCTGAATGGTCAGTCCTCAGGTGGAATGGCTGACCGTACAGCTACTTGTGGAAGTGCTCCAAGGACTTTACTACCGCCAATAATTCTCGTCGGGTGACGCATAAGTTCTTCTCTGCTTTGGATAGCGTCTTGCTGTAGTAGGCTATCACCCGCTCATGGCCTTCCTGGATCTGCGATAGCACACCTCCAATGCAATGGTCGCTGGCGTCGGTGTCCACAATGAAGGCGCCACCCGTTTGTGGAAAACCCAAAATTGGATCGCTGCTCAGGGTCTTCTTCAGGTGCTGGAAATCATCTTCGGCGTCCTCCGCCCACACATAAGACCGGTGTTCCTCTGTCAGGCGGGAGAGGGGTTTTGCGATGTTGGAGAACCCCTTCATGAAGCGGTGATAATAACTGCACAGCCCCAGGAAACTGCGCAGCTCTTTCTTATCCTTTGGGCGAAGCCAATTTCTCACAGCTTGTGTCTTCTCCGGGTCTATGGCCACTCCGGTTGCTGAGACTAAGTGACCTAAGTAGTTCATTTCCTTCCGGATGAGCTGGCACTTCTTTCCGTTCAGCTTCAATTTGGTCACCTGCAGTCTCTGGAGCACCTTCCTCAGATTCTCGAGGTGATCTTCAAAAGTCTTCCCGAAGATGACGTTGTCGCCCTGGTATAGCCGGCAGGCATCATAAGTCAGCCATCTCAACACTGACTCCATGAGGTGTTGGAAGGTAGCTGGTGCGTTGCAGAGGCCAAAGGGCATAACCGTGAGCGGCCAGAGAACTTGGCCTGTCGAGAATACGGTCTTCTCCTTGTCTCTTGGGTCTAGAGCTACCTGCCAGTAGCCCGACTTCAGGTCCAGGGTCGAGAACCACTGTGCACCAGCTAGCGTGTCCAGGTTGTCGTCAATCCGGGCTAAGGGAAAACAGTCCTTCCGCGTGACAGCGTTCAACTTTCTGTAGTCTACGCAGAAGCGCAGCTCGCGGTTCTTCTTCGTCACCAAGACTACAGGCGAACACCACGAGCTGTCCGACCCTTCAGTCACTCCCCTGGTCTCATGTCGCCCAGCATGTCTCGTACCGCCCCTTGCTTCACCAGTGGAACGCGTCTATGTGGTTGCCGAACAGACCGGGCGCACCCAGTGTCGATGCGGTGAAGCACTTTGTCCGTGCGGCCGTAGTCACTATCGCCTTGGCTGAAGACGCGCTGGTATAGCCTCAGCAGTTACCGAACTTTCTCCAGTTGTTCTGCGGTCAGGTGGTCGGCCGCCCTCTCCAGTAAGCCTTCTAGCCGGTGCCCCAGGTGCTACGTTGGCACCGGCTCCTGTGTCTCGTCGATTGCTGTTACGCTCACTACGGGCTCGCACGTTCCCAACTCCGCCCTGTCCTGGACGTCGTGATCGGTGTCCGTTGGATTTAGCAGTCTCACTGGCACCTCCTCTTGGCACGGCAACAATGTCCTGGCTACACAGAGTCCGTGCACAGGTGTCCTTTGGTCCAGCATGATGTTCTTTTTCCGCTGGCCTTCTAGTCGCACCGTCACCACCACCTCGCTCCTCGGGGGGACAACCACGTCTTCGTTCAAGACGACCCTGCAAATTCCAGGGCGCTCTTCGGGTTGATGGAGTATAACCTCTTCTCCGTTGAGCCGCAGGACATTCCTGCCGATGTCGACCGTCGCCTGTTGGCTCCTGAGGACATCCAGTACCAGAATCACCGCCTCAGCCACCTTCGTGACAAACACCCACAGACGTACGACACTCCGTCACAAGGTCAGCTTCAGCAGGGCCTCCTCCCCAGGCAAGGTGTCACCCGATGCCGTATGATCGGCTCGGCTTCCTTGTCGGCAAACCCTTCACCACGTCAAGTCTGATGATGGTCACGGCTGCCCCGGTGTCCACCAGCACGCGTCACGGCTTTCCTCTTACCCAGCAGTCCACGTTGAGGCTGTCATCCATCCGCCGGCTGACGGCGCGCAGTGTCACTCGAGGAGATGGGGTGGACGGCTTAGTCGTTCTTCCGGCTGCCCTTCCTGGTGTCGGCAAGCTCTCTCTAGGTGTCCCGGCTGTCCGCAACCCCAACACAGGCCACTACGTCTTCGCCGGCGTCCCTCGGCTGGTCCTCTGTCTAAGGTGTAGCGGACGCTCCTCATTCTCGACGTCAGGATGGCTGTTACCTTGGCCGCCTCCATTCCCGATGCTGCCGTTAGCGCCTCGAGGATGGTTTTATAATCGCCGAGCATTAGGCACTGACGAATCTCCGTGTCTCGTACCCCGTCAACGAATGTGTAGGCAGCTTCCCGGGTTACGTACTCTGGTTGGAGGTCGACAAGGGCCTTGCTAGCCAGTTGTTCAACTGCCAGGGCGAACTCCTGCAGCGTCTCCCCTGGCTGTTGTCACCTTGCCTTTAGTTGGCTGCGGTACGCTGCGGCTAAGCTTTGGTTTCCAAAACGATTCTCCAGGATCTCCCAGATGTCCATGGGCGCCGCCCTTGTCTGTACCGCGTTCAGGACTTCCGCGGCCCGTTCCTGGAGGCTAGCTATTAACTGTGTGGCCTCCTCCTCTTGTGACCATTTGTTGTGCCTGGCCATTGCGTCGAATTGGCGGCGGAAGACCTCAAACGTTGACGCGCCGTCATATTTAGGAGCTTTGACGCGTGCAGATATTGTGTCGCTTACCGGTGTGTCGACCTTTAAATCCTTTAACCTCCTGCCGACGACGTCCTCCACCATGGCGTTCAGAGACTTTGCCTTGCTCTCAGCCTTTCCCTCCACCTCGTCAACGCAGCTTGCCAAATTTTCGACGCGCTCACGCCGTTCAGCTGCTCTTCAAACTTCACGGCAAAGGCCTCGTTTGCCGCTTTCATCTCCGTGGTCAACCTGGTCAGTAGTTTAAAATTAGCGGTTCCAGCGCAGACCCAAATGAGCAAGATGGCGGCCATGCGCAATCGGAATGTTTAGTGGATTTAGACAGTGTTTAGGTAGGCAGTCAATCCTCTTAATTTGCTGTACCTTATAATGCTGTGTCCTGAGGTATGATCAGAGCTTGTCTTGAGCTATGATCTGAGGCTCTAGGGTTAAGGGCTGCAGGGTTTCTTAGGTAAAGTCTGTTGGTATGGGATGTTAATATCTGAAGGATTTAATGGTTAGGTCCTGAGGTATGATCTAAGGCTCTAGGGTTAATAGTTTCACAGGTGAAGTCTGTTGGTCTGGATGGTTGAGAGCTGTAGGATTTAGGGGCTAGGTCTCTATGTATGATCAGGGAGGGGGGGGTCTAGTGCTAAGAGCTGCAGGTTTTTCACAGGTAAGGGTTGCTGGTCTGGGAGGTTTATAACTATAGCATTTGGAGGGTAGGTCCTGAGGTATGATCTGGGGGCTCTAGGGTTAAGAGTTTTCACAGACGAAGTCTGTTGGTCAGGATGGTTGAGAGCTGTAAGATCTAGAGGTTAGGTATCTATGTATGATCAGGGGGGTTCTAGTGTTAAGTGCTTCAGGTTTTCACAGGTAAAGGTTGCTGGTCTGGGAGGTTAATAGCCGTAGGATTTGGAGGGTAGATCCAGAGGTATGATCTGGAGCTCTGGGGTTAAGAGTTGTAGGGTTCATAGCTAAATGTTGTTGGTCTAGAGGATAAAGGCCGTAGGGCCGTAGGCTTATGGGCTGAGGTATGGTCTTATCATTTTGAAGTTCAGTTTGCTAGTCCAGCAATTAAAGGCGGTTAATCTCGAGGCAAGTCCTACATTTATGCTTTACTATGTCATCCTATTATAAACTAACCTAACCTAATATACTCATTCAGTTCTACCTTCTTTCATCATTCTTTATTGTAACCTAGCTGTGTTTTGCTAATGGCTTCCTTTGTTGCATCTGTTAACCTAATTGTTCTCTTTACTTAAGTTCCTCTATTCTGCCACTTTAACCTAACCTAATATATCCCTTGCTTTTACCTTCTTGATCATTGTTCAACTTACTTGATTCTGCTATTAAGCTGTCCTATTCTTACCTCCTTAACCTATCCTAAGCATGTTTCTTTTCTCCTCTATCTAACTCATATCTTTTAAGCTCAACTATTTTGTCTAATGCTAACTACTTGTATGTATGATGCAAATTTTTGAGGCATGTCGATGTTAGAGCTATCTTTGTCACTGCATGAGGTATATATGCTGATTACAGATCTTTATACAGTAAATTTAACCCTTTGTGTATCTGCTTCTGTTTTCCGAAAAATTGAGGTGCTTTTGTTGCTAGAGTTTCTTGTTTTTCGTACCTTCTCTATGCTTTCAGGAACTCTGTTCCACCTTGTTATGTTTTGAGGTCTTATGCTTATACTTTAGGTTTTTTTATTGTCTTTTTGATCTGAAAGGCTATGTATATTGGTTATGTTTCTCATCTCTTTTGGTTACATAGGTCTTGAGGCACGATCTTAGGGTCTGGGGTTTAAAGGATGTAGGTCTCATAGCTTAAGTTTGCAGGTCTGAAGGTTAAAGCCTGTAGGGTTAGTGGTTAGGTCGTATGGATTCTAGGTTAGATCTCTCGGTCTAGAGTTTAAGGCTGTAGGATCTGGAGGTTACGTATTGAGGTATGATCTGAGGGCTCTAGGTTAAGAGCTGTAGGCTTCATAGCTAAAGGTTGCTGGTCTGAAGGTTAAAGGCTGTAGGTCGCATGGATTCAAGGTTAGATCTCTCGGTCTAGAGATTAAGGCTGTAGGATCTGGAGGCTACGTATTGAGGTATGTTCTGAGGGCTCTAGGGTTAAGAGTTATAAGCTTCGTAGCTAAAGGATGCTGGTCAGGAGGTTAAAACTGTAGGATTCGGAGGTTAGGTATTGAGGTATGATCTCGGAGCTCTAGGACTAAGAGCTCTAGGTTTCATAGCTAAAGGTTTTCCAGCTAGAGATATCTTCGTTTCTCTTAGAGGTATATTTGCAATGGTCTGGGCGTAGAGTTTTCATACGTATTTTCATGCAGATTGATATCTTTATACTCTTGTGTCTTTTTTCAAGCTTTCACCGCCTCTGCATCGTCTGTAATAAGTCGTAACGCTAAACCAAAGTTCTTATGCTATTTTCAAGCTTTTTCAGATGTTATGAGGTTTATGGGTGTTTCAAGGATTTTTCAGACCAAGTTCAGTTACTTAAATCATTTTATAACTAAGTAAAAGTTTTTTCAAGGATATTTCAGATTACGAGATAGTAGTTACTTTTTCAATTTACCTATTTTAACATTAACTAAAGTGCGTTCAGTTAGCTTGTAGTTCAGTAGTAGACGCCTCTCCTCTTTTATCTGGGCTGGAGACCAGCACTAGAATTTAATCCTAGTGGCAGAGTTAACGCCTTCCTCCATTTTTGTTATTTCATCTTTCTTCCTCAGGCGTCGTGAGAGTCGTAGGATAGACGTCACTTGTGTAAATAGTCATTCTGTAGCTTAGCTTACAGAGATAACCATTATCTTCTGATCTAAGTTGTCCCCTGTTGCACACTTTCTGCAATACTATAGTGTCCGTACGCGTATGTTGATACTCCATCCTCAGCAATCACTCTCTTGTCGTCATGAGGCGATAGGGCTATTTTATTAGCTTCAACTGTAGAAACATTATGTTTTCGGGATAGGATTAAGTTCATAGGAGTTCTTAGGATCTTTTGGGTTTTAAGACATTCCACATAGCTATCGAAGTTGATGTACTGCCTGATTGCGCTACGCTTTATGCCTTTGATCTTCTTGATGACACCTCCATCTATGTCGAGAGCATACATCTTAGGTCTGAGCCCTACAAAACGACAAATAATTTTTCCATTGGCTTCATCTTTAAATTTTCCCAAAACTTTCCTGTTTTTTGTAGAATGACATATATGGTCGACAGGATAATCAGCAGTATCCAGATATTCAAGAAAACGTAACTTATCCTGGTATATATCTTTCGTAGTCACTCTATGGATGAAAGAGTCTGTATCCATGTACATGAGTTTTAGATTTTCAGTCCCGTAATACGGCAATAACACATCATAATGATATCGATACATCAAGGTTTTTGAGATATCCAGCACACACATCCCAATGTATATAGGTTTGTCGAACACTATCTCTCGAGAAGCCATGTGTACTGCAGCCAGATTAGGTCCATATATAGTTCGGTCAATGAACGTAGGCTTAGCAACCAGCTTTTCCAATGTCTTCCAATCGGTAACAAGTCGTATATTCATTCGGTTTCTTATATTCTCCATAGTTTTTCCGAACATGGCATTGTTAAAAAGTTTGTACAGATCCTTCTCGAAATCATTTCTAGATCCTTGTCGTAGTTCGTTATTGAATTGGACATAAGGCTTTAACCAGCACGACTGTCGAAATTGTAGTACACGATGGATTTTTATCAGTTTTATCCCATGATCAAGAGCTTGCTTCAGGGTCATGTAGTGCACCACATACTTAGTTCGTGATCCAAGGTGTGGAATTAGCTTCTTTGTAGAAGAATCCTCAGGCTTGAAGCACTCGGGCAGGAATGGTAAATCATTATGCAGCTCATGAAGCTCTGTAGGATATTCAAGATCCACTTCTAAAATGTAGCCGAGTGGGTCATCTTCTCGAAGTATTTCTAGGTTAATATCTGCAGGAGAAACCCACTCAAAACCCCCATAAGGAAGGGCGTGGCACATCGCCCAGCCATATTGGTTATTTGCGTCCTCGTACGTAATATATTGAGAGGGCTTACTTGAGTCATACTCCTCCATATAGATGTTGTTCGCCTTTGCGTATCGATGAGACACTTGGCATAATCCTCCTCTTATACCTGATTCAACCATGAGTAGCTGATCGTAATCCTGTAGCAATTCTAGTTCAATTCCTGTATACAGCAGCATTGCATCCCACGTAAGTCCAGGAGATGTAAAATAATGTGCAGGATCAACTTTATGCGTTTTCAGGGTCTGGTCTCTGAATGTCTCAAACACATCAGCTAGTAGAAGAACATCTGAAGTTAGATAGAGATCGCTATACTCTCCTAATGTTTTAATGTTGAACTGTCTCCATATACTTTTTGCATGTTCATACTCTCCATCACTAATTTCTTCTTTGTTCAGCTTGTTGTAGAATGCCTCCCTCGGAGGAAGTTCTGTGTCATTCAAAACATCCCACGATGTAACGTAATCGTAGGGGAAAACACCCTTACGTGTCATCAATTTGAATTGCTCTGCTTCAAAGTACTTTAAGGTTTCAGGATATGATGTTAGATTTTTTGCTAGTTTATCCAAGCTGGTACTAAGGAAGCGATAGGTATCCACAAAGCGAAGTTTAATATTTCCAACATACTTGGAAAATGATATATAACTTTCCTCAGAGCTAGGAATAACTTCTACTCTATCGCTAGTACAGCCTAACTCCTTAACAATGAAATGGGAGTCATATCCACTCAGGTTATGTATGAAGACAGGAATATAATTAGGCGTTTTACAGGTTAGATTACACTCATTATGTAGACTTCCTCGATATTTACCACTTATATGATCATGGTCTCGTACTTTCCAGTTATCGTCGGTAAATTCTTTACCACATAAGTAGCATTCTGTAGAAGATTCGTATGATTTTTGCTGCTTATCTGTCAGAGTTAATGGAGCACCAGTTTTGTATACAGCATTAATCTTCTTTGCGAGAGAACTTACATACTCCATAAACTTCGGTGCAGCATCATAACCCCGATATACATAGGGTTCAGTAGGAAGACCAGTCTGCAAACCTTCAATTGTAGCTGAGGATTTGACATAAACACAGAAACTCATAGGAATATGCTTCTGATATGGAACTGTATAAGACGTTTCGGGATTAGAAGAACACCCGTGGTAAGGGGTAAGAATGCTTTCAAAGTCAGCGTATATGACATAAGGTAATTTCAACATCCTTTCATGATTCTTGAATCTAACAATAGATTTCTCCTTAGTTGGCATAACAATCTTAGCAACTCCGTGTTGGCTACATATTTTTCTATGCTCATTTAACCTCTCAACTCATCCATTTCGATACTCAAAGTGTGTAAAACAGCGTTTGCAGATGCAGAGCTTTCCCTCACATTTGGTTTTTTGTTGATGAATAAGTCTCTCGAAATTCTTTATATAAACGTAATGATAACGTCCAGTTGCATCACTTAATAGAAGCAGGTCGCGATGGTCGGACAGTTCTTCATCGATAACCTTCATAGGAAACACTTGATTTTTCTCATCCAGTCCGAAAACATTTATAGAGATATTATTTCTTCGTTCAAATTTCGGAATATCAGTCAGGCTCGTAGGAAACGAGACGCAGGAAAAGTCATATCTTTCTTGAAAATCCTTATACTTGCTAACACGTTGAGGATCCTTTTGAATGAACTTGGCGAGAACAGCATACATAAAACACTTTTCATCTTCATAATTCTGTGGATTTATGCAGGCTCCTTTAGCTCCAATAGAGGTCGGTAGAGGGATGTAACTGGTTCCCCTCAGTCCATTATTCTTGTTGATTCTAACACGCACACCATCAACAGCTAATAAAGCCCAGCTGCTTCCTTTAAGTTGACTTTCCTCCATTTCAGTACAAAGTTTCTTGAATTTACTTTCCAAGATGGCGTCCAAGTCACTTTCTAAAAATATTGCTTGATTTGGGGTTTTAAAGGCTTTATCAGTAGTATCACCAACGGCATTCACAAACTGACATTCAGCCATGATGTTAATTTTCACACTTTTATGGATCCTCAGTTGCTTCTGGACGGCTTGAATTATCCGCTGTTTTGATTCCCGGAGATATGTATTCAGGTCTTGGCATGTAGAGCCCTGGATGAAATATGATTTCAGTCGATCCTGGAAAGCTGTTTCATATTCTACGACATCGTCTTCATCAGGAACCATTAACAGCAATTTATGTTTGGTAGGCTCGATCTTGAGTTTCTTAGCAGAAGTTATTCTCTCGCATCTTTCTTGATGAGCATCTCTGCGATGCTCAGTACCATAAACGTCAGCACAATGTTTACATTCGTAAAACTGGCCACATAGCAGCTCATGTCTCTTTTTATTGTAGTTTTTCAGGAAACTCTTATCACATTTACCACACTTAAATTCTGGAATAGCAGTGTCTAATAGAGCTTCCATTGCTATAGTTTTTGTTGTGTGCAGGCTAATTCTCGGGGAATATTTTGCTAAGTAAGTGTCTGATACACCTTTTCACTTCTCTTCTTCACCTTGATAAGTTATCAGCGCTACTGATGATGAATTTCACTATAGAAGCTGATCCGCTACGCTATAAACACACTAGCGTAATTACAATCTAAGATCGATCAAGCTCTCTTTATACACTTAGCGCAGACCTAATAGAAAACTTCATCATCCCCTCCACCAACGGGATTCGAAGGTGGCGCTACTATCGGAGAAAGTCTAAAAGAAAACTTCATCATCCCCTCCACCAACGGGATTCGAAGGTGGCGCTACTATCGGAGAAAGCCTAAAAGAAAACTTCATCATTCCTACCACTACCGGGGGTTTGAAGGTGGCGCTCCTATCGGAGAAAACCTAAAAGAAAACTTCATCACACCACCACCTTTGTAGCTCGAAGGTGGAACTACTATCGGGGAAAACCTAAAAGAAAACTCTATTCATTTTTGCAGTTTACGATTATTTTTAATCTAGTATACAAATCACATGAGAGAGAAAATTAGACAAATTAAAATTAAAAAAAGGAAATAAATAACTAGATTTGAAGATAAAATTTAGACAATTCAAACGAGTATAAACATGACTAAGCTACGCCTTTTAGTTTTAAAGTTACATTAGGAGCACCCATCACCACCCTTAGGCATCTCTCCATCTTCAATCGTACCTTCTTGGAGCCTTTTTATACATCTCTTAACATAACAGTTAGATTTTTCTCAAGTTCATCTATTACACCGTTTAACTCATCTACGGGGCACCCTTAGAATCCTTCACGTCATCCACAAACACACCTTCTTGAACCCTTTTAATATATTTTAACCTATTTATGTTTGTTGCTACGGACATCCGTTCTCTTTTCTTAAGTTAAATTATTACATCCTCTTGTTATGTCTGAGTCTCATGCTTATATATTAAACTTTGTGATTAAGTATTTTTATTTGAAAGTCTATGTAAATCGTTTAAGGTAAACATCTCTTCTCAACATGAGACAAGTCATGATGTATGGCCTTATGGGGTGAGCTTGTCAACACGCCTAAAGGCATTTATATTCAAAGAAATTTAAATTATCCCACCGAGATTTGAACCCTGATCCTAAGGCGTAAATTACCATTTCAACAACAATTCAGACCTAAAGTATATATGTATACGCTATTTCATTGCGCTAACGTTATTAGTTCAAGAGTTATTTAAGATTCAAGTTATTGCGAGAGAAGCGGTTATCGAACCACGGGTCTGTAGGATACGGAATCATAAATCATTCACAGCATATGTTGAATGGAAAAAACCTGCGCTTTCCCCTGCTGTTCTATGTGCAATAGATCAGAAATAGAACACAATTACATAATTCAATGGACGATGGGAACTGAACCAGGGATCCCTGAGCTACACGTTGTCAGCATATGATTAACTATGAGAAGCATAACCATAGAGAGCTTATTTCACTTCTCTAGACCCACTGGTTACAGAGATATATAAATTAAACAATTCAGGACTCGACCTAAGGACTACAGGTATACAGCGTAAACCCTGCGGACCACGCTAACCATATTTAAGTAATAAAGTTTATCCGAACTCTCTATCATAATTAGTTTCGGAGTTATTCTAATATAAGCAGTACTCCTTTGCGTGAGATTCGATTCTGGACCCTTGATACAACTACATTTCACAGGCAGTCAGTAAGGGCATGGACACCCCTTACCAGGCGGTTAAAGGTACCATCACTTGTCTTTCCACCCCTGGTCGGCATCCCATTGTTTACACACCCTCTTTATTTATCACATGCAGGTGTGCTGGCGTCTTGTGACAGGGGTTTGACAGGTCATTAATCAAGTAGTAGTTCATAAATGGTCCCCTATCCCTTGCCCCACCCCTTTGCAATTTATATGCAAATTAGATATTCTATTGTGCTTAAGTCCCCCTTTATGAACTACTACTTGATTAATGACCTGTCAAACCCCTGTCACAAGACGCCAGCACACCTGCATGTGATAAATAAAGAGGGTGTGTAAACAATGGGATGCCGACCAGGGGTGGAAAGACAAGTGATGGTACCTTTAACCGCCTGGTAAGGGGTGTCCATGCCCTTACTGACTGCCTGTGAAATGTAGTTGTATCAAGGGTCCAGAATCGAATCTCACGCAAAGGAGTACTGCTTATATTAGAATAACTCCGAAACTAATTATGATAGAGAGTTCGGATAAACTTTATTACTTAAATATGGTTAGCGTGGTCCGCAGGGTTTACGCTGTATACCTGTAGTCCTTAGGTCGAGTCCTGAATTGTTTAATTTATATATCTCTGTAACCAGTGGGTCTAGAGAAGTGAAATAAGCTCTCTATGGTTATGCTTCTCATAGTTAATCATATGCTGACAACGTGTAGCTCAGGGATCCCTGGTTCAGTTCCCATCGTCCATTGAATTATGTAATTGTGTTCTATTTCTGATCTATTGCACATAGAACAGCAGGGGAAAGCGCAGGTTTTTTCCATTCAACATATGCTGTGAATGATTTATGATTCCGTATCCTACAGACCCGTGGTTCGATAACCGCTTCTCTCGCAATAACTTGAATCTTAAATAACTCTTGAACTAATAACGTTAGCGCAATGAAATAGCGTATACATATATACTTTAGGTCTGAATTGTTGTTGAAATGGTAATTTACGCCTTAGGATCAGGGTTCAAATCTCGGTGGGATAATTTAAATTTCTTTGAATATAAATGCCTTTAGGCGTGTTGACAAGCTCACCCCATAAGGCCATACATCATGACTTGTCTCATGTTGAGAAGAGATGTTTACCTTAAACGATTTACATAGACTTTCAAATAAAAATACTTAATCACAAAGTTTAATATATAAGCATGAGACTCAGACATAACAAGAGGATGTAATAATTTAACTTAAGAAAAGAGAACGGATGTCCGTAGCAACAAACATAAATAGGTTAAAATATATTAAAAGGGTTCAAGAAGGTGTGTTTGTGGATGACGTGAAGGATTCTAAGGGTGCCCCGTAGATGAGTTAAACGGTGTAATAGATGAACTTGAGAAAAATCTAACTGTTATGTTAAGAGATGTATAAAAAGGCTCCAAGAAGGTACGATTGAAGATGGAGAGATGCCTAAGGGTGGTGATGGGTGCTCCTAATGTAACTTTAAAACTAAAAGGCGTAGCTTAGTCATGTTTATACTCGTTTGAATTGTCTAAATTTTATCTTCAAATCTAGTTATTTATTTCCTTTTTTTAATTTTAATTTGTCTAATTTTCTCTCTCATGTGATTTGTATACTAGATTAAAAATAATCGTAAACTGCAAAAATGAATAGAGTTTTCTTTTAGGTTTTCCCCGATAGTAGTTCCACCTTCGAGCTACAAAGGTGGTGGTGTGATGAAGTTTTCTTTTAGGTTTTCTCCGATAGGAGCGCCACCTTCAAACCCCCGGTAGTGGTAGGAATGATGAAGTTTTCTTTTAGGCTTTCTCCGATAGTAGCGCCACCTTCGAATCCCGTTGGTGGAGGGGATGATGAAGTTTTCTTTTAGACTTTCTCCGATAGTAGCGCCACCTTCGAATCCCGTTGGTGGAGGGGATGATGAAGTTTTCTATTAGGTCTGCGCTAAGTGTATAAAGAGAGCTTGATCGATCTTAGATTGTAATTACGCTAGTGTGTTTATAGCGTAGCGGATCAGCTTCTATAGTGAAATTCATCATCAGTAGCGCTGATAACTTATCAAGGTGAAGAAGAGAAGTGAAAAGGTGTATCAGACACTTACTTAGCAAAATATTCCCCGAGAATTAGCCTGCACACAACAAAAACTATAGCAATGGAAGCTCTATTAGACACTGCTATTCCAGAATTTAAGTGTGGTAAATGTGATAAGAGTTTCCTGAAAAACTACAATAAAAAGAGACATGAGCTGCTATGTGGCCAGTTTTACGAATGTAAACATTGTGCTGACGTTTATGGTACTGAGCATCGCAGAGATGCTCATCAAGAAAGATGCGAGAGAATAACTTCTGCTAAGAAACTCAAGATCGAGCCTACCAAACATAAATTGCTGTTAATGGTTCCTGATGAAGACGATGTCGTAGAATATGAAACAGCTTTCCAGGATCGACTGAAATCATATTTCATCCAGGGCTCTACATGCCAAGACCTGAATACATATCTCCGGGAATCAAAACAGCGGATAATTCAAGCCGTCCAGAAGCAACTGAGGATCCATAAAAGTGTGAAAATTAACATCATGGCTGAATGTCAGTTTGTGAATGCCGTTGGTGATACTACTGATAAAGCCTTTAAAACCCCAAATCAAGCAATATTTTTAGAAAGTGACTTGGACGCCATCTTGGAAAGTAAATTCAAGAAACTTTGTACTGAAATGGAGGAAAGTCAACTTAAAGGAAGCAGCTGGGCTTTATTAGCTGTTGATGGTGTGCGTGTTAGAATCAACAAGAATAATGGACTGAGGGGAACCAGTTACATCCCTCTACCGACCTCTATTGGAGCTAAAGGAGCCTGCATAAATCCACAGAATTATGAAGATGAAAAGTGTTTTATGTATGCTGTTCTCGCCAAGTTCATTCAAAAGGATCCTCAACGTGTTAGCAAGTATAAGGATTTTCAAGAAAGATATGACTTTTCCTGCGTCTCGTTTCCTACGAGCCTGACTGATATTCCGAAATTTGAACGAAGAAATAATATCTCTATAAATGTTTTCGGACTGGATGAGAAAAATCAAGTGTTTCCTATGAAGGTTATCGATGAAGAACTGTCCGACCATCGCGACCTGCTTCTATTAAGTGATGCAACTGGACGTTATCATTACGTTTATATAAAGAATTTCGAGAGACTTATTCATCAACAAAAAACCAAATGTGAGGGAAAGCTCTGCATCTGCAAACGCTGTTTTACACACTTTGAGTATCGAAATGGATGAGTTGAGAGGTTAAATGAGCATAGAAAAATATGTAGCCAACACGGAGTTGCTAAGATTGTTATGCCAACTAAGGAGAAATCTATTGTTAGATTCAAGAATCATGAAAGGATGTTGAAATTACCTTATGTCATATACGCTGACTTTGAAAGCATTCTTACCCCTTACCACGGGTGTTCTTCTAATCCCGAAACGTCTTATACAGTTCCATATCAGAAGCATATTCCTATGAGTTTCTGTGTTTATGTCAAATCCTCAGCTACAATTGAAGGTTTGCAGACTGGTCTTCCTACTGAACCCTATGTATATCGGGGTTATGATGCTGCACCGAAGTTTATGGAGTATGTAAGTTCTCTCGCAAAGAAGATTAATGCTGTATACAAAACTGGTGCTCCATTAACTCTGACAGATAAGCAGCAAAAATCATACGAATCTTCTACAGAATGCTACTTATGTGGTAAAGAATTTACCGACGATAACTGGAAAGTACGAGACCATGATCATATAAGTGGTAAATATCGAGGAAGTCTACATAATGAGTGTAATCTAACCTGTAAAACGCCTAATTATATTCCTGTCTTCATACATAACCTGAGTGGATATGACTCCCATTTCATTGTTAAGGAGTTAGGCTGTACTAGCGATAGAGTAGAAGTTATTCCTAGCTCTGAGGAAAGTTATATATCATTTTCCAAGTATGTTGGAAATATTAAACTTCGCTTTGTGGATACCTATCGCTTCCTTAGTACCAGCTTGGATAAACTAGCAAAAAATCTAACATCATATCCTGAAACCTTAAAGTACTTTGAAGCAGAGCAATTCAAATTGATGACACGTAAGGGTGTTTTCCCCTACGATTACGTTACATCGTGGGATGTTTTGAATGACACAGAACTTCCTCCGAGGGAGGCATTCTACAACAAGCTGAACAAAGAAGAAATTAGTGATGGAGAGTATGAACATGCAAAAAGTATATGGAGACAGTTCAACATTAAAACATTAGGAGAGTATAGCGATCTCTATCTAACTTCAGATGTTCTTCTACTAGCTGATGTGTTTGAGACATTCAGAGACCAGACCCTGAAAACGCATAAAGTTGATCCTGCACATTATTTTACATCTCCTGGACTTACGTGGGATGCAATGCTGCTGTATACAGGAATTGAACTAGAATTGCTACAGGATTACGATCAGCTACTCATGGTTGAATCAGGTATAAGAGGAGGATTATGCCAAGTGTCTCATCGATACGCAAAGGCGAACAACATCTATATGGAGGAGTATGACTCAAGTAAGCCCTCTCAATATATTACGTACGAGGACGCAAATAACCAATATGGCTGGGCGATGTGCCACGCCCTTCCTTATGGGGGTTTTGAGTGGGTTTCTCCTGCAGATATTAACCTAGAAATACTTCGAGAAGATGACCCACTCGGCTACATTTTAGAAGTGGATCTTGAATATCCTACAGAGCTTCATGAGCTGCATAATGATTTACCATTCCTGCCCGAGTGCTTCAAGCCTGAGGATTCTTCTACAAAGAAGCTAATTCCACACCTTGGATCACGAACTAAGTATGTGGTGCACTACATGACCCTGAAGCAAGCTCTTGATCATGGGATAAAACTGATAAAAATCCATCGTGTACTACAATTTCGACAGTCGTGCTGGTTAAAGCCTTATGTCCAATTCAATAACGAACTACGACAAGGATCTAGAAATGATTTCGAGAAGGATCTGTACAAACTTTTTAACAATGCCATGTTCGGAAAAACTATGGAGAATATAAGAAACCGAATGAATATACGACTTGTTACCGATTGGAAGACATTGGAAAAGCTGGTTGCTAAGCCTACGTTCATTGACCGAACTATATATGGACCTAATCTGGCTGCAGTACACATGGCTTCTCGAGAGATAGTGTTCGACAAACCTATATACATTGGGATGTGTGTGCTGGATATCTCAAAAACCTTGATGTATCGATATCATTATGATGTGTTATTGCCGTATTACGGGACTGAAAATCTAAAACTCATGTACATGGATACAGACTCTTTCATCCATAGAGTGACTACGAAAGATATATACCAGGATAAGTTACGTTTTCTTGAATATCTGGATACTGCTGATTATCCTGTCGACCATATATGTCATTCTACAAAAAACAGGAAAGTTTTGGGAAAATTTAAAGATGAAGCCAATGGAAAAATTATTTGTCGTTTTGTAGGGCTCAGACCTAAGATGTATGCTCTCGACATAGATGGAGGTGTCATCAAGAAGATCAAAGGCATAAAGCGTAGCGCAATCAGGCAGTACATCAACTTCGATAGCTATGTGGAATGTCTTAAAACCCAAAAGATCCTAAGAACTCCTATGAACTTAATCCTATCCCGAAAACATAATGTTTCTACAGTTGAAGCTAATAAAATAGCCCTATCGCCTCATGACGACAAGAGAGTGATTGCTGAGGATGGAGTATCAACATACGCGTACGGACACTATAGTATTGCAGAAAGTGTGCAACAGGGGACAACTTAGATCAGAAGATAATGGTTATCTCTGTAAGCTAAGCTACAGAATGACTATTTACACAAGTGACGTCTATCCTACGACTCTCACGACGCCTGAGGAAGAAAGATGAAATAACAAAAATGGAGGAAGGCGTTAACTCTGCCACTAGGATTAAATTCTAGTGCTGGTCTCCAGCCCAGATAAAAGAGGAGAGGCGTCTACTACTGAACTACAAGCTAACTGAACGCACTTTAGTTAATGTTAAAATAGGTAAATTGAAAAAGTAACTACTATCTCGTAATCTGAAATATCCTTGAAAAAACTTTTACTTAGTTATAAAATGATTTAAGTAACTGAACTTGGTCTGAAAAATCCTTGAAACACCCATAAACCTCATAACATCTGAAAAAGCTTGAAAATAGCATAAGAACTTTGGTTTAGCGTTACGACTTATTACAGACGATGCAGAGGCGGTGAAAGCTTGAAAAAAGACACAAGAGTATAAAGATATCAATCTGCATGAAAATACGTATGAAAACTCTACGCCCAGACCATTGCAAATATACCTCTAAGAGAAACGAAGATATCTCTAGCTGGAAAACCTTTAGCTATGAAACCTAGAGCTCTTAATCCTAGAGCTCCGAGATCATACCTCAATACCTAACCTCCGGATCCTACAGTTTTAACCTCCTGACCAGCATCCTTTAGCTACGAAGCTTATAACTCTTAACCCTAGAGCCCTCAGAACATACCTCAATACGTAGCCTCCAGATCCTACAGCCTTAATCTCTAGACCGAGAGATCTAACCTTGAATCCATGCGACCTAACCACTAAACCTACAGCCTTTAACCTTCAGACCAGCAACCTTTAGCTATGAAGCCTACAGCTCTTAACCTAGAGCCCTCAGATCATACCTCAATACGTAACCTCCAGATCCTACAGCCTTAAACTCTAGACCGAGAGATCTAACCTAGAATCCATACGACCTAACCACTAACCCTACAGGCTTTAACCTTCAGACCTGCAAACTTAAGCTATGAGACCTACATCCTTTAAACCCCAGACCCTAAGATCGTGCCTCAAGACCTATGTAACCAAAAGAGATGAGAAACATAACCAATATACATAGCCTTTCAGATCAAAAAGACAATAAAAAAACCTAAAGTATAAGCATAAGACCTCAAAACATAACAAGGTGGAACAGAGTTCCTGAAAGCATAGAGAAGGTACGAAAAACAAGAAACTCTAGCAACAAAAGCACCTCAATTTTTCGGAAAACAGAAGCAGATACACAAAGGGTTAAATTTACTGTATAAAGATCTGTAATCAGCATATATACCTCATGCAGTGACAAAGATAGCTCTAACATCGACATGCCTCAAAAATTTGCATCATACATACAAGTAGTTAGCATTAGACAAAATAGTTGAGCTTAAAAGATATGAGTTAGATAGAGGAGAAAAGAAACATGCTTAGGATAGGTTAAGGAGGTAAGAATAGGACAGCTTAATAGCAGAATCAAGTAAGTTGAACAATGATCAAGAAGGTAAAAGCAAGGGATATATTAGGTTAGGTTAAAGTGGCAGAATAGAGGAACTTAAGTAAAGAGAACAATTAGGTTAACAGATGCAACAAAGGAAGCCATTAGCAAAACACAGCTAGGTTACAATAAAGAATGATGAAAGAAGGTAGAACTGAATGAGTATATTAGGTTAGGTTAGTTTATAATAGGATGACATAGTAAAGCATAAATGTAGGACTTGCCTCGAGATTAACCGCCTTTAATTGCTGGACTAGCAAACTGAACTTCAAAATGATAAGACCATACCTCAGCCCATAAGCCTACGGCCCTACAGCCTTTATCCTCTAGACCAACAACATTTAGCTATGAACCCTACAACTCTTAACCCCAGAGCTCCAGATCATACCTCTGGATCTACCCTCCAAATCCTACGGCTATTAACCTCCCAGACCAGCAACCTTTACCTGTGAAAACCTGAAGCACTTAACACTAGAACCCCCCTGATCATACATAGATACCTAACCTCTAGATCTTACAGCTCTCAACCATCCTGACCAACAGACTTCGTCTGTGAAAACTCTTAACCCTAGAGCCCCCAGATCATACCTCAGGACCTACCCTCCAAATGCTATAGTTATAAACCTCCCAGACCAGCAACCCTTACCTGTGAAAAACCTGCAGCTCTTAGCACTAGACCCCCCCTCCCTGATCATACATAGAGACCTAGCCCCTAAATCCTACAGCTCTCAACCATCCAGACCAACAGACTTCACCTGTGAAACTATTAACCCTAGAGCCTTAGATCATACCTCAGGACCTAACCATTAAATCCTTCAGATATTAACATCCCATACCAACAGACTTTACCTAAGAAACCCTGCAGCCCTTAACCCTAGAGCCTCAGATCATAGCTCAAGACAAGCTCTGATCATACCTCAGGACACAGCATTATAAGGTACAGCAAATTAAGAGGATTGACTGCCTACCTAAACACTGTCTAAATCCACTAAACATTCCGATTGCGCATGGCCGCCATCTTGCTCATTTGGGTCTGCGCTGGAACCGCTAATTTTAAACTACTCTGGTCATCTTCGCGGTCAGGCTGTTGTTTGTGGCTTCCGTCTTCTCGGTAAGTTTATCGGTAGCTGTCCTTATTTGTTTCAGCTCTGC
Organism: Mantis religiosa; assembly: GCA_030765055.1. Lineage (NCBI taxonomy): Eukaryota > Metazoa > Arthropoda > Insecta > Mantodea > Mantidae > Mantis > Mantis religiosa. The sequence goes on from CM060950.1 coordinate 236,056,366, forward strand.
GGCCAGGTTGTTATTTACCGCTTCCGTTTTCGTTGTTATATCGGCTTTCATTTCTTCCATCTTCTCGGCGATGTTGTCGTTGGCCGTCTTCATTTCTTCCATTTAGTGTAAAATCTTTTCCAGTGCCGATTCCATGGCCGTTATCCCACTTCTGACGCCAGTTGTGATTTTGTGGGTTCGTGAAGTAAAAAGTCCAATTACACCACTCAAGAATGTTCTTTATTTCCAAATTATTCCAATGTCACAATTACATAGAATTTCGTAATGTGCACAATTACAATTTTGCCAGTCCGTCTGTCCACGTATACTGGGCGCTCCTTACACACTGCTCGCCACGACTCACTCAACTCAACTCACGGTCGCCTCTCCTGTATTGATCAGTGGCGCGAAGTTTCTCGAGAATTCCTTTTTATGCAGGGGGACACATTCTCGATTCTTCACCCTACTTCGGGCGGCAGGAGGAGGGGGAAACGATGACTCAGCCACCCCCGTGGTCTCCCCTCCTTCCACTCTGTCTCGCCTGCATTTATTGATCGGCACCGTAGAGTTTGCCGCTTGGGTATTCACAAATTATGAACTCACCTGTTAAGAGAGAGGGAAAATGACATAACTAAATAAAATAAATTTAAAAGTAAGAGAAAATGTCCTGCCTCTTACTTCGCTTTCATGGAGCAGTAACATGCTGATCATATTGCCCTTCAATATTATCAAAATAATAGAGATTACTTTTACAGTTTAGCATTGAAAATTGTGGTTCTTTAACTACATGGTTTCCAACATAGTGCTGCAGCAATCTACTAAGAGGAACTCTGGGAATATTTCAAAGAATGAAGTACATCTTCGGTTTGGTTAGCTAAAACATATACTGGTTACTTAACAAAAAAGATAACTAATGAATACTAGAAAGTTGGTGTGTGTGTGGGGGGGGGGGGGAGGCATATGCAGGCATTCCGCCAAGAGTAGCGTTGGCCTGTATTTGTCGCCTTGACTGTCGGAAGTCACAGTAATTTGGCATACAGTAAGTGGTAGAACACAAAACACTTGGAAGCTGTTGTCTCTGATAAGAACGGTTTGCCAATTAATTAGTGTACTAAAATGTAAATGAACATTGGAGCCACCCGTTTGACCCTTGCCACAATACTCAGTCACGTTGTATACGATTTCTCGCGCCTCCATATATATGACACGTTACTGTCCAGAAGACTTAATGGCAACTGAAAGTTACGTACGTACACACCGTGAGTGCAGTATACGCCGTGTATATATGATAGGCTTGCGTAAACAACTCCGTTGTTTAATAAATTTTCCAATAAGCTTCCACGCTTTGCCATGTAGTAATATAATCTGTCTTAGAGACGCCTTATGTTAAACAAATGGAAGCTGGGAAACAGAAAGAGATACTTTAACGTAACGCTCTTGGACTGCTGATTGGTGGAGGAAAATTAATCGGTGTTTACAGAGCCGGTTCGTATCGCAAACCGAACAGTAGCCTAAGACGTTCATTGAAGCATCTCTCTCCCTCTCTCTCTCTCTCTCTCTCTCTCTCTCTCTCTCTCTCTCTCTCTCTCTCTCTCTCTCTCTCTATATATATATATATATATATATATATATATATATATATATATATATATATATATATATATATATAGCCTTTCAAAGGTTTACAGCAAGATCATTCTAGTTTAAGAAAGATCAACAAATTATTTCTGTAACAGTATGTATTCTCGATATCACATTTTCACAGAGGGGAGACACAAAGTCAAGTTTCATAAACGCACTCAATAAACAAATGCCAAACGTCACAAGGTATGTGGCACAAAGTAATACTGTTCCTCTCCCGCCCCCCCCCCTTCCCAATAGAGCAGTGCTTACTGTCTGCAATAAAATACTGGATCAGAGCATTAAAGTCTACTGTAATTACAGCTGCAGGACAGAAATGCCTACCATGAAGCAAAACAATAATATTTTTGCGGCTAATTTCCCAATACGTTAAATTAATAATTTCAGTGCAGCTAATTTTTGCCTCTAGCAGCACACTGTAAGTTTGAAAGGCGAAATGGTTCTAGCTGGTAGAAGTGAACGATTCAAACCCACGAGTGTTTTCTTTGTTTGTTGAAATAGAATGAAATGGTTAAGTACGCACATTCCTTATTCATGAGCTTTAAATGGCAGCAATATCCTATTAAATATTTCTTCTAGAACATTGCAAAACTAATAAAGGAAATATTCTAATAATACTAGCCTTCATTTTATTCAACAGTAATTTTAAAATATTAAAAAGGCACAATAAACATGATCAAGGAACATCAAAAAAGGTAGTAATGAAGAAGTGAAACTCTCCCTGTAAACTTTAGACATTCGGCTTAGATGAGCAAGCGGGAAAACACAAAGTACAAAGTTTTCGATAGGCCTCTTGTCTCACCCACTCTCTCTTTCTTCCTCTCTCTCTCTCTCTCTCTCTCTCTCTCTCTCTCTCTCTCTCTCTCTCTCTCTCTCTCTCTCTCTCTCTCTCTCTCTCTCTCTCTCTCTCTCTGTCCGTTAGCGCTATTCGGATTGAGCAAGGTCTCCTAAGATTAGTGCATTGTTTGGGTAAAACAATATATGATGCGTATGCCTCCGAACATAAGAACTTTCGCTATGTTACAAAGTGTAAAAGAAAGTAAATCGAAAGGTCAAATTGTCAATGTATGTATTTGTATGTTTCTTATTTTTACACAAATGTATGACTCTGGGTGCTTCAGACCATTACAACAAATGACAAGAGAAACTTTAAACGCAAAAACGTCATAAGTTTGTGTTCCATTTCAATCTTTGAATGATCACTGCAAGTTACTTCACTAAATTTCCTTTAAGATTTGTCATTATGTATATTCGCTTACAGCTAACTTGGCATACTCCCAAAAATTTTAGTATCAGGAAGAAAATAAATAATGACAACCTGAAGCGTCCCTTAGAAGGCTCGCTCCCTCCCTACCTCCGCCTCCCTCCCTCTCACTCTCTCACTTATCATGGGTCATTTAAAAAACGTAATGTTCCTTCATTTCTGAAACGTGAACCTCACAATGAATTTTCTGCGAATCGTTTACCTTTATCCATTACTCTGCCAAAACAATAGCGTATTCATGGAACCAGTTACAGTTTTCATGAAAAATTACAGTGATTTAATGGATGTCCATAAAAGCAGCTTGGTAATAAATCAAACCACAAAACATATTTTAATACACTTGGTATCCCGAGACCACTCGTCATGCAAATCCATTTAACTCTTTCTAGAGAGGAGGCTTAACGGTGCATCTTCGTTGATGAAAGATTATAAATCAAAAACCATAAAGCAATATATATGGCCATGAAGGCTAGAGTCCCCTTTCAGTCAAGACCATTAATGCATTTCACTTCGTAGTGATGTACTTGGTGAAGAAAAAAGAAGCGTATTGGCTCGGCTTGGAATTTGGTGCAATTTAACCACTAGGAATGAGTTATTTTCTCTCTACTTCCAGTTTCACTATCGCACATCAGTGAACAAAGTGAGATACAAAGAACCAAAATGCGTATGCATTAAGAGAGTCTGTGCTTCTTAGAGTGTATCATTATGGAAGAAAAAATACGAGCATTCTGGAATTTGTGAGTTTATACTCCTCCACTGAAGAGGAAAAACGACTGTTTTACACATATTAGTATTACAGGCAGAGAATATGCGTGCGAGCAGATAATCCAAAAAACCATTAATCGATTTTGATAATTCTTTCACCATTGAAGATCTGTTATTTCCGATGAATTTGGTCTATAAAATGCCTTAGAATTTTATTTCATACCTTACTAAAGTTAAAGCGAATCAAATTCCCATAACTGAATACATAGGAGTCACAAAAGTATATGCTTCTAAAGCAGCCTTTTACATTTGAGTGCCATAGAGTAACCAAATTACTACACAGGATATGCGTGTAAAATAATACAAATGTCACGGATGTTTCATTCAAGGAATATAAATATGAGTAGGTGGTCAACATTTGATAACTAAGACATCAGCAGAATCGAATCTGTTTACGGCATGCATACGACGCCAATGCCATCTTATTTTAGTAATCCTCATATAAGAACGTTTTACTTTATTTCATTGTATGCTGTAATGAATATTCTTAGTACCGTATATTACACAATGATGGAAATAGATTGTGTTCGGCTAAGTCGTAAATCAAGTTTATATTTTATAACTATCCCATATTATTGTTTCTTTGATGGCCAAAAATCATGACTCACTTTGAAAGCGGTTGATTATGTAACCTGGAAGTGAACGTTTTTATACTCGCTACATTCAACTTTGTCCCCTTGTATATATCAGGAATTTTCCCATTTTTGCGAAAACTGCGTGCTTTATGTTATGCTATTAAATAACAAAACGTTCAATATCACACCAAGGATTCTGGCTGTTAGTTGTTCCGCAGGAAAGAGTACATAGACTCCAGAACATGGAAGATTATCGAAGAGAGGTGAAGGAATGCTGATCTTCCGTCGATGTTGTCAACTATTACGAGAACGGTTCTTTTTTCTGCCTTTGTTGGGAATAACAAAGATACCGTTAAAAGGCGTAAAGGACAGGGTTAACAGAGTCTTTAATTCCACAAAAAGCGAGTGCAACTACATTTATAAGATCATCCATGCAACGTCAAACAGCCGACATAGTTGTATATATTTCAGTTCTACGAAATTGCTTATAGAAGAAGTGACTGCCTATAAAGTAACGATGAATGATACTTACACGTCCCCTTTGACACCGTCTTCATTCTTGTTCCCCGTGTATCTGCTAGCAGCTATTGTAATAGTGGCTGAACTTCGCGATCTTTATCTCAGGGTAAGCGTGGGCGGGTGTGAGAAAAAACACCAGTTAACTGATGAAATTAATGTCTGCCTGCACAACGTGGCCACCTCCCATGAAGACAAACTGCTTCTGATTCATATATACATACTATTGAATTATCTCTTCTAACTTCTGGTGTATCCAGCCTATAAAAATTATAAAAATAAATATTTCTGTAATAATAATGCTGGGCGCACATTGTTGAGTAGTAGAAGATGCTCAGCCTGAGGTTCCTGGACAGTGATCAGTAAACACGTACGCATTAAATTAACTCGATCGTGGTCTTTAAATACTGCGGCAGCCAATCATAGTCAACACATCTGCAATGCGCGGAAAAAAGGTCGGAAAACACAGGAATTTTAGAAATATACGTTGTTTTTATTACGTACCGCCTAATAAGTGTAAGTTGCCACCAACCTTCCCACTATTGCCAACATTCAAGCTGCAGATATGTAACTGAGGCACAAGCATCATCCTTTGTAATGTTAAATTCGCAGAATTTCATTTCCACTTTCATTTTCAGAGTTAAGTCTGTGTGGTTTAGTAACATTGCGTTAAATCAACACACTACGTTCTGGGTAAACCTTGAGCTAGTTGCTGTCTCCACACTAGCCTAATTGCTTTTCTGTGAAATGAAACTCACTAATGATCTCAATATCCTTACAAAGTCTTATATCGCTTAGCTAATGACTTACTCAGGTTTATTGCATACCCATACTGACTTTGATATGAGGTAAGGTAAATAATAGTTTAGGTTTATTACTGTTATTTAAATAAAACACTAATTTTGGAATAAAAGCTAAGCAAGTTTGTTGTATCAAACTGATGCATCAGCCGATTCAGGTATAGCTAGTTTTTGGAAACCGTGCAAATCGCAGGGACTTAAAGTGAAACCGTTGGCCATTGACATACTCTTCTACAGCTTATAGGTGTGCTATTTATTTCTGGTAAATATTCAGCATTACGCAATTATTAAAAAGGATCCGGAAACATGACAATTCAGAGCTCTCTCATCAGACAGCAACTTAATAACAGCTACTAGGTATTTTAAATTCACAGATACCAACTGCGGTCATGATTAGGGCATGTATTTATAGCCAATAATAGATGAAAACTGAACGAAAGGTGGTTGGCCAGACACAATCGAATAAAAGCACAGTTTATAGACGTAAAACAACTCAAAAATTAGAGGAAAAAGTGTGCCACTTGTTAGTATATTGTTTGGCACTATGGTTCAAAACTATCGAGTAAGTTCGATTCTGAGTGGTGAATAAAGCATCAATAAGACCATACATTGGCTGAAAAGCACTAGAATATATCACCGGTAGCATAGGTTTGGGGGTTCTAAATTATTGCTAAGAGGCACGTGTTTACCCTATCTGCCATATATTTAAAAAGAGGAATTATGGGATTCCAATCAGAAATTCCATATGCGCATTTCACTGAAAATACATGTTTTGAGATCCCTGAATATGTAAAAAAGCGTTTTTGAGTGAGGGCGTGAGTGAGTGAACATCATCAGTGAACATGCGTTGAATGTTCAATAAACAAATACTAAATTCAGCATCTTCTAAAGGTTTTTGAAAAATAAGAATTAAATATTTCCTTAATACGGACTAGTCTTTGCGCCGAAAGCTTTTATTTTCCCTTAAAAGCTAACGATATTTACTTAAAAGTGTAATTTAAGAAATTTATATGTCAAAAGTATATCTTATAACGTCCTGGGAACAGACTATGGATGTTTTATTTGAAAGCAATTTGGTATACCTACTTCAAGAATTAGACAAAAGGCTTACGTCACACGATAAATGCAGATAGGTTTATAAGACACAATTTATTGAAACTGAGTTTTATAAAATCGCGTTTTCCTGATATCCAGCATTATTTGAAGCTTTCAATACGAAAGCCAGTTTTTTTTTCGAAATGCTGTTAATGTTGTTCATTTGTGTTCCGTAATACCATGGAGAGGCTGGAATATCAAGACCAACATATAGCGACCAACTTTTATATATCCGGCTATTCATTGGGTTCTTCTATCCAGCCTATACTTGCTGCGTATTAGGTAATGGATGATGACGACGACCGTCATCGTCATCGTCATCGTTATCGTCATCGTCATCGTCATCGTCATCGTCATCGTAGTGGTAATAGTGGTAGTGGTAATAATAGTGGCAGTGGTAGTAATAGTGGTAGTGGTAGTAATAGTGGTAGTGGTAGTAATGGTAATAATAGTAGTAATGGTAATGGTAATAATAGTAGTAGTGGTAATGGTAACAGTGATGGTAATATTAATGGTAATAATAGTAGTAATGTTAATAGTAATGGTAATAATAGTAGTAATGGTAATAGAAATGGTAATAATAGTAGTAATGGTAATAGTAATGGTAATAGTAATGGTAATAATAGTAATAGTAATGCCAATAGTAATGGTAATAATAGTAACAGTAATGGTAATAGTAATGGTAATAGTAGTAATAGTAATAGCAACAGTAATAATAATAGTAGTAATAATAGTAATAATAATAGTAATAATAGTAATAGTAGTAATAGTAATAGTAATAATAGTAATAGTAATAACAGTAATAGTAGTAATAGTAATAGTAATAATAGTAATAGTAATAATAGGAATAGTAGTAATAGTAATAGTAGTAATAGTAATAGTAGTAATAGTAATGGTAGTAATAGTAATGGTAGTAGTAATAATAGTAATAGTAATAATAGTAATAGTAATAATAGTAATGGTAATAATAATAGTAATAGTAATAATAGTAATAGTAATAATAACAATAGTAAGAGTAATAATAACAGTAATAGTAATAATAATAGTAATAGTAATAATAGTAATAATAGTATTAATAGTAATAGTAATAATAAGAGAGATAGTAATCGTTTAGGGTAAGAGAAAGCCTCTAACAGTAAGTCACTTCGGAGGATGAAACAAATGAAGTTCAAATGAATACAGGCCAATTACAGCTTAGAGTTCCAAATAACAATCTTTCTGGATAAAAGAAAAACTCCAACATTAAGTGATTTCGGGGGATGAAACAAATGATGTTCAAATTAGTACACGCTCCATAGAGCTTAGATATAACAAATAACAACCTTTTCGATAAGAGAAACACTCCAAAATAAAGTCATATCGGATAGGGAAACATATGCGGCTCAAATGATTACAGGCTCCATAGAGATTAGAGTTAACAAATGCACATCATTTTGGATAAAAAGAACCTCGAATATTAAGTTATTTCGAAGGATGAAACAAACGAAGTCCAAAAGAGTACAGGCCCCATAACGGCTAGATTTTACAGATAACAATCTTTTCGGATAAGAGAAATCCTCCAACATTAAGTCATATCCGATGATGAAACAAATGAAGTTCAAATGAGTATAGGCTCCTTAGAGCTTAGAGTTAACAGATAACAATCTTTTTGGATAAGAGACAACTCCAAAATTAAGTTATATCGCATAGTGAAACATATAAAGTTTAAATGAGTGCAGCCACCATAGAGCTTAAAAATCTTATGTACAAGAGAGAAGCTCCAACATTCTCAAATCTGAGAATGAAACATAAGACCTCCAAAAAGGTACAGGCACCATATAGCTTAGAGTTAACAGAGAGCAATCTTTTTGGATAAGAGAAAACCTCAAAAAAAAATGTCATTTAGGATAATGAAACAAATAAAGCTCAATATGTACAGGCTCCCTAGATCTTAAAGTTAACAGAAAACAATCTTGTTGGATAAGAGAAAACCTCCAAATTCAAGTCCTATCTGAGGCGCAAAAAATCTCAAAACTTGTACAGGCACCATAGACCTTAGAGTTAACATATAACAATCTTTTGATTAGAATCAACAAATTAAATTCATTTTGGATAAGAGAAAACCTCCAATATCAACTTATTTCGGAAGATGAAACAAATGAAGTTCAAATGTGTACCTGCCCCATAACCCTTGGGTTTAGCAGATAACAATCTTTTAGGACAAGAGAAAACCTCCAACATTGAGTGATATCAGATGATCAAACAAATGAATTTCAAATGAGTACAGGCTCCAAAGGGCTTAGAGTTGACAAATGAAAACTATTTTGTATAAGAGAAAACCTCCAACTTTAAGATATTTCATAGGATGAAACAAATGAAGCTCAAAAGAGTACAGGTACGTAGATCTTACAGTTAACAGATAACAATCTTTTGGATAAGAGAAAACCTCTAACATTTATTCATATCTGGGGAGGAATCAAATAATGTCCAAATTAATACAGGCGCCATAGGGCTTAGACTTAACAGATAACAATCTTTTGACTAGTGTCAACAAATGAAAATCATTTTTGATATGACAAACCCGACTTCAACTTATTTCGGTGGATGAAACTAAAGAAGTTCAACAGTTTAACGGCCCCATAACGCTTAGATTTATTAGATAACAATCCTTTTGGATAAGATAAAACCTCCAAAATTAAGTGAAATCGGTAAATTGAAGAAATGAATTCCAAATGAGAACAGGCTCCATAGACCTGTACAAGACAAAACGTCCAACATTAAGATATATCTAATGAGGAAACAAATAATGTCCAAATGAATACATGCTCCTTGTAGCTTATATTTAAATAAAAAAGATCATCTTGGATAAGAGAAATCCTCCTAAATTAAGTTATTTGCGTGGATGAAGCATATGAAGTACAAATACAGACAAGCTCCTTAGAGCTTAGAATTAACATATAACAATCATTTTGGATAAGGGAACACCTTCAATATTGAGTCATATCGGATAGTGGAAGAAATGAACTTCAAATGAGTACAGGCTCCAAACAGCTCAGCTTTAACAAATGACAATTATTTTGTCTAAGAGAAAACCTCCAATGTTGGGTTATTTCGGAGGTTGAAACAAATGAAGGTCAAAGGAGTACCGACCTCTTAATGCTTAGATTTAACAGATGACAATATTTTTGGATAAGAGAAAACGTCCAAAATTGAGACATATCGGACGATGAAACAAATGAATTTCAAACGAGTACAGCCCCTATAGCGGTTATAGATAACAGTCATTCTGGATAAGCGAAAGCCTCAACATCAAGTCACTTCGGGGGATGACACAACTGATGTTCAAATGTGTACAGGCTCCATAGATCTTACAGTTAACAGATAACAATCTTTTTGGATAAGAGTCAACCTCCAACATTAAGTCACCTTGGAGGATGAAACAAATGAATTGCAGAGGAGTACCGGCCACATATGGCTTAGATTTAACAGATAACAATCTTTTTGGTTAAGAGAAAACATCAAGCATTAAGTCATATCGGATGATGAAACAAATAAATATCAAAGGAGTACAGGCTACATAGAGCTTAGAATGAACAGAAAAGATATAATTTTGGATAAGATAAAACCTCCAACATTAAGTCGCTTGCGTGGATTAAACAAATGAAGTCAAATTAAGACAGGCTCCTTAGAACTTAGAATTAACAAATGACAATCATTTTGCATAAGAGAAAACCTCCACATTAAGTCATATCAGATGATGAAATAAATGAATGCCAAACGAGTAACAGCTACATAGAGCTTAGAGTGAAGTGATATTCATTTTGGATAAGAAGAAACTTATATTAAGTCATTTGCGTAGATGAAACAAATGAAGTTTAAATGAAAACAGGCTAATTGGAGCTTAGAATTAACAAATAACAATGATTATGCATAAGAGAACACTTCCAAGATTGTGTCATATCAGATAGTGAAACAAATGAATTTCAAAGGAGTACAGGATCCAAACAGCTTAGCTTTAACAAATGACAATCATTTCGTATAAGAGAAATCCTCCAACATTAGGTTATGTCAGAGGAGAAAACAAATGAACGTCAGAGGAGTACCGGTCTCATAACGCTTAGATTTAACAGATAACATTCTCTTTGGATAAGAGAAGACCCCCAACATTAAGTCATATCGGATGATGAAACAAATGAAAATCAAACGGGTACAGGCCACCTAGAGCTTGAAGTGAACAGATAACGGTCATTTTGGATAAGAAAATGCTTCCAAAATTAAGTTATTTGCGTGGATGAAACAAATGAAGTTCAAATGAAGACAGGCTCCTTAGAGCTTAGAATTAACAAATGACTATCATTTTGCATGAGCTAACTCCTCCAACATTAAGTCTTTTGCTTGAATGAAACAAATTAAACTCAGATGAATAGAGCCTCCTTCGAGCTTAGAATTAACAAATGACAATCCTTTTGCATAAGAGAACACCTCCAAAAATGAGTCATATCAGACAGTGAAGCAAATGAATTCCAAATGAGTACAGGCTCCAAACAGCTTAGCGTTAACAAATGACAATCCTTTTGTATAAGAAAAATCCTCCAACATTAAGTTATTTCGGAGGATGAAGCAAATGAATTTCAAATGAGTGGAAGCTCGTAAGAGCTTGGGTTTATCAAATGTAAGTTATTTTGTATAAGAGAAAACCTACAAGATTCGGTTATTTCGGAGGATGAGGCAAATGATGATCAAAAGAGTACCGGCCATATAATGCTTAAATTTATCACATAACAATCGTTTTGGATAAGAGAAATCCTCCAACATTAAGGCATATCAGATGATGAAACAAATGAATATTGTCATCCGAACATCGGAATTCCTGAGAGAACCAGCTGGCAGGTAGGGGCCACATGGGAAGCATTCAGACTACGCCTACCCATTTAACTGTGTAGGGCTCACAGAGGGAATGGTTGGTAAAGCATCACTACCGTTCTCTTTCCCCTCCCCGTGACGTTTGGAATCATCGGGGTGATTTTCCCAGCCGCGAAGCTTCCAGAAACAGCGATCTTCCTATATAGGGCCTGCAGTGGAAAAGTCAGTTCTGCATCCGTGAAGAGCGCTGTGCAATCGAACGGACTGGAAGACTGCTTACGTGTATCAGAGCCATTGTACGTAATTGCGAATGTGGAGTGGACCTGTGACAGACGAACTGGTGGATTGTAATTTCGTGCGCTAAGTAATTCTATGTGATCGGCAAGCGTTCCAACTGTAACTCGGTGTAAATAAAGAACATTTTGATTTTGTGCAACGAACCCCCAAAGTCACAACTGGTGTGAGAAGTGGGATATTACAGCGATGGAGGCTGCATTGGCACAGATTTTAGAAAAGCTGCAGACGGCAAATAACAACTTGGCCGCGAAGATGAACGAGTTAACAAGGAAGACGGAGACGGCAAACAACAACCTGGCAGCAGAACTGAAAGAAATAAAGGCGGCGAATGGCAACCTCGCTGCGAAGTCGGAGGCTGCAAAAAAAAAAAAAAAAAAAAAAAAAAAAAAACCTGGCCGCAAAGATGGAAGAAATGAAGGTTGTTAACGAGGCCCTTGCCGCCAAATTTGAGGTTCGGTTGGCCGGCGTGAAGGAGTACGTCACGGGACCCGGCAAGCGGATCGGCGAAGTCAACGAGCGCGTCGAAGACCATGGTAAACCCCGTTAATGAGCTGCAGCGTCAACTCTCTGAACGCCATTTTGGAGGACGTCATGGGCAAGAGGTTGAAGGATTTGAAGGCCGACGCGTCGGGAGCCGACACAACCTAGTCGCGCGTCAAACTTTCAAAATACGACGGCGCGTCAACTTTCGTGGCCTTCCGCCACCAGCTCGACAGGGTGGCCAGGCATAACAAGTGTTCACCGGTGGAACAGGCCGCACAGCTAATACCCAGCTGCCAGGGAGGATCCGCGGAAATCCTAAGCGCGGACTAGACAGCGGCGGCTCCCAAGGTTATCCGGGAGGCCATGGAGAACCGTTTTGTGAACCACCGCCTAGCCGCAGCCTACCGCAGTCAGCTGAAGACAATGTCACAACAGCCAGCGGAGACACTGCAGGAGTTCGACCTGGCGATTAAGAACCTGATTTGCAAGTCCTTGGTTGACCTTCCACCGGAGTTCATATCCCTGGGAGCCACCTACGCCTTTGTCGACGGGGTACGAGACACCGATATACGTCAACGCCTAATGCTCGGCGACCACACAACCATCCACCAGGTGCTGACGGCCGCATTGAGGATGGAGCCAAGTTAACGGCTACCCCGACGTGGAGAACGAGGAGTGTCCGCTATATCGGAGACATAAGACCTGCCGTGGGACGCCGGCGCAGACCTAGTGGCATATGTTATGGTGAGAACAGCCGGGACACCTGGAGAGAGACTGCCTACACCAGGGAAAGCAGCCGGTAAACGAGTAAGGGCCGGCGTGGGACCGATGGGTACGTCGACGCCATCACCACCATCCCCTCGAGATACTCTGCGCGCCGTCAGCCAGCGTATGGATGACAGCCTCATCGTGGATGGTTGGGTGAGAGGGAAGCCATGCCGCGTGCTGGTGGACACCGAAGTAGCCATGACCATCATCAGACCCGACATATGCAATGGTTTGCCATCCTGGAGGCCGAGCCGAACATACAAGCTGATGACGGTTACCGGTGACACCTTGCCTGTGGAGAAGGCTCTGCTGAAGCTGGCCTTGGGACGGAGTGCCGTGTATCTGTGGGTGTTTGTCGCGAAGGTGGCTGAAGAGGTGTTTCTGGGACTGGATGCCCTCAGGAACCACGAGGCAATAGTTGACTTGGCAGGAAGGTGCTGCGGCTCAACGGAGAAGACGTTATACTCAGTCAACCCGACGAGCGCCCTGGAATATGCAGGGTCATCTTGAACGAAAACGTGGTGGTCCCCGCAAGGAGCAAAGTGGTGGTGAAGGCGTGACTGGAAGGTCAGAGAACCAGGAACATGATGCTGGACCGGAAGACGCCTGTACATGGACTATGTGTAGCCAGGGCTGTGCTGACCTGCCGAGAGGAGGTGCCAGTGAAACTGAAAAACCCATCGGACACTGATCACGACGTCCAAGCCGGAAAGGATTTGGGAAAGTGCGAGCCCGTGATGAGCGTAACAGCAATCGACAAGACACAGGAGCCGCTGCTGACGCAACATCTGGGGCCCCGGCTAGAAGGCTTACTGGAGAGGGCGGCCGACCGCAGAACAGCTGGAGAAAGTTCGACAACTGCTGAGGTGATAGCAGCGCGTCTTCAGCCAAGGCGACCGTGACTACAGCCGCACGGACAAAGTGCTTCACCTCATCGACACCGGAGATTACCGGCCTATTCGGCAACCACCATGACGAGTTCCATCCACGTGCATTGCCGTATGCGGTAGACACGTTCCAATGGCGAAGCAAGGGGCGGTACGAGAAATGCTGGAGGACATGTGATTCAGCGGAGTGATTGAAGGGTCTGACAGCCCTTGGTGTTCCCCTGTAGTATTTGGTGACGCAGAAGAACGGCGAGATACGCTTCTGTGTGAATTACAGGAAGTTGAACGCTGTCACCCGAAAGGACTGTTTCCCCTTACCCCGGATTGACGACACCCTGGACACGCTAGCTGTTGCGCGGTAGTTCTCGACCCTGGACCTGAGGTCGGGCTACTAGCAGGTAGCTCTAGACCCGAGAGACAAGGAAAAAACCGCGTTCTCGACAGGCCAAGGCCTCTGGCAGTTCACAGTTATACACTTTGGCCTCTGTAATGCACGAGCTACCTTATGGAGTCAGTGATGAGAGGACTGAGTTATTACGCCTGCCTTCTGTACCCGCACATCATCATCCTAGGTAAGACTTTCGAAGACGATCTGGAGAAACTGAGCAAGGTGGTCAGCGGATGCAAACGACCAAACTGAAGCTGATCGGGAGGAAGTGGAAGCTCTTCCGCAAGGATGAGAACTATCTGGGCAACAAAGTCTCAGCAACCGGAGTGGCTCCAAACCGAGTGAAGAGATTGGCCTCGCCCAAAGGATAAGAAAGATTTGCTCAGTTTCCTGGGGCTGTGCAGTCTTTACGACGCCTTTCAAAGTGTTTCTCCAACATCGCAAAGTCCCTCATCCGCCTGACAGAGGAACACCGGCCTCAGGTGTGGACAGACGACGCCGATGACGCTTTCCAGCTCCTGAAGAAAACCCTGTGCAGTGCTCCAATTTTCGGTTTTCCACAACCAGGTAGCACCTTCATTGTGGATACCGAGGTCTTCGAACATTGCATTGGAGGCGTCTTATTGCAGACCCAGGAGGGCCATGAGCGAGTAATTGTCTACTACATCAAGATGCTATCCAAGGCAGAGAAGAAGAACTGCCTCACACGGGGAGAATTATTGGTGGTAGTAAAGACCTTGGAGCACTTCCACAAGTTCCTGTGGGGTCAGCTATTCCACCTGAGGACTAACCATTCCACAATAACTTGGCTATTGAGCTTTAAGAACTTGGAAGGCTAGACGGCACGTTGAGTCCAGAGGCTGCAGGAGTACGACCACACCTCGTAACATCGCAGAGGGAAAAGTCACGGTAACGCAGAAGCTATGTCCCGAAGACCCTGTCCAGAAGACTGCGGCCAGTGCACAAGAGTGGAAGAGAAGGAGCGTGTCGCAGCAGTCCGAGTAGTTACCGCAGTGCCTGTGGATGGCTTGGAAAGCGCAGGCCTGAGGAGGGATTAGCTGGCGGACGCAGACTTGGGGCCACTCTTGAGGGAAATGGAGGCAGGGACAAGAGCAACCTGGGAGGACATCGCACCGAGGAGCAACACCTACAAGTCGTGCTGGGCCCAGTGGGACTCGTTGAAGACCAGAGAGAACGTGCTGTTCTGGGTATGGGAATCACCCGATGAGAAGACCCAGAGAGAACAGTTGGTACTTCCTCGCAATAAGGTCCCGGAAGTCTTGGAGGAAGTGCACGCCGGTACTTCAGGAGGACACCTGGGAGCGAACCGAATGGTTGACAAACTATGGCAGCAAAATTACTGGCTGAGGCTTCAAACAGACGCTGAGAGCTGATGCCTTCAGAGTCACGTGTGCGGTGCGAGTCTCGGCCCCCAGACTAGGAGTCCGGGTCGCATGCAGCAGTAGAAATACGGAGCGCCATTAGAAAGGATCGCCGTTGACATAGCTGGACCGTTCCCAATGTCCGACCGTGGCATAAAGTACCTAATGGTGGTCGTGGACTACTTCACCAAGTGGCCGGAGGTGTATGCCATCCCGAACCAAGAGCCAAAGATAATCACAGACTTCTGCCTCGTGGAGCAAGTGTTCTGCCGATTTTGGGGTGCCATTTTGGCCGTTTTGGTGACCAGGGCACCAATTTTGATTCCAACCTGATGACGGAGGCTCTAGAAAGACTGGGGATTAACAAGACGCGCACGACGCCTCTACATCACCCGTCGAATTGCGTGGTCGAAAGATACGTCAAGACCTTAGAGGAACACCCGAGGAAGGTCGTGGCCAGCCATCAGGTAGACTGGGATATCAAGGTGCCACCGTTCCTGCTGGCCTACCGCTCGTCAACACACGACATTACGGGGATTACGCCAGCCAGCTTAATGTTCCGCCTAGAGTTACGCCTCCCTTGTGAACTGGCTTTTGGAAGCCCTCCGGAAGCGAAACAGCCAGGGACCGTGTATGTGGAGAACCTAGTGGACCACCTCCACGACATGCACAAGAGGGCGCGCCAGAACATCAAGAAGCTGGCAGGTAGGCAAAACGGGAAGCATTAAGTCCA
Organism: Mantis religiosa; assembly: GCA_030765055.1. Lineage (NCBI taxonomy): Eukaryota > Metazoa > Arthropoda > Insecta > Mantodea > Mantidae > Mantis > Mantis religiosa. The sequence goes on from CM060950.1 coordinate 236,072,781, forward strand.
TGCCTATCCACTTATCTGTGTAGCACTGACGGAGCTGATGGTTGGAAGGGCATCACTAGCCGACTCTCTCCCTTCCCCTGACGTCTGGAACAATCGGGAGATTTTCCGCTTTGCAAAGCTTCCAGAAAAGGCGATCTTCCTATATAAGGCCAGCAGTGGCAAGCAGCCGTGAAGAGCATCGTGATAGAAAACGGACTGGAACACTGTGCACGTGTATCAGAGGAGCTGTACGTAACTGCAAATTTGGAGCGGATCTCTGACAGATTAACTGGTGGATTTTAATTGTGTGCGCTACGTATTTCTCTGTGATCGGCGGGTGTTCCAACTGAAATTCGGTGGAAATAAAGAACATTTTGAGTTTGTGCAATTGGACTTTTAACTTCACGAACCCACAAAGTCACAATATCAATACTGTACAGGCTCCATAGACCTTAGAGTGAACATAAACCCTCCATCATCAAGTCATTTGCGTGGATGAAACAAATGAAGTTCAAATGAAGAAAGACACCTTAGAGCTTAGAATTAACAAATGACAATCATTTTGCACAAGAGAACACCTAAAACATTGGGTCATATTGTACAGTGCAAAAAATGAAGTGGACATGAGTACAGGCTCCAAAGAGCTTAGATTTAACAAATGCCAATCATTTTGTATAAGGGAAAACCTTCAACATTAGGTTGTTTCGGAGGATTAAACAAATGAAGCTCAAAGGAGAACCGGCCTCATAACGCTTAAATTTTACAGATAATCCTTTAGGATGTGAGAAAATCTCCAAAATTTGGATATATGATGTAGAAACGAGTGAATTTCAAAGGAGTACAGGTTCTATAGATCTTATAGATAACAGCTATCAGTAAATTTGGATAGGTGAAAGCTTCAAACATTAAGTCACTTCGGAAGATATAACAAATGTTGTTAAAGTGTGTACAGGCTCCTTAGAGCTTACAGTTAACAGATAAAAATCTTTTTGGATAACAGTAAAAATCAAACCTTAACACACAGCGGAGGATGAAACAATTTAAACTCAAATGAGTAGAGCCTCCTTCGAGCTTAGAATTAAGAAATGACAATCATTTTGCATAAGGGAACACATCCAAGGGTGTGTCATATCGGATTGTGAAATAGATGTATATCAAAGGGGTACAGGTTCCATAGAGCTTAGAGAGAACAGTAAAAATAATTTTGGATAAGAGACAACCTCCAACATTAAGTCGTTTGCGTGGATGACACAAATGAATTTGAGATCAGACAGGCTCCTTAGAACTTACAATTTATAAATCATGATCATTTTGCATGAGAACACCTCCAACATCGAGTCATATCAGATAATGAAACAAATGAATTTTAAATGAGTAAAGCTCCAAACAGCTTAGATTTAACAAATGACAGTCATTTTGAAAAAGAGAAAATGCCCAACATTAGGTTATATGGTAGGATGAAACAAACGAAGGTCAAAACAGTTCGGCCTCATAACGCTTAGATATAACATATAATCCTATTGGATAAGACAAAACCTCCAACATTAAGACGTACCTATCGGATGATGAAAAAATGAATTTCAAAGGAATACAGACCCTATAGAGCTTATAGTGAACAAGTAACAGTCATTTTGTATAAGGGAAGGCCTCAAACATGAGGTAGCATTGGAAGATGAAGCCATTGATGTCCAAATGTGTACAGGCTCCATATAGCTTACAATTAACAGATAAAAGTCTTTCTGGAAGAGAGAAAACCTCCAACTTTATGTCAATTGCGTGAATGAAAAGAAAAGAAAATCAAAGGAAGACAGGCACCTTAGAGCTCAGAATTAACAAATGCCAATCGTTTCGCATATGTGAACACCTCCATTATTGTGTCATATCAGATAGCGAAATAAGAGAAGCTCAAATGAGTCCATGCTCCAAACAGCTTAGCGTTACAAAATGACAATCTTTTGTATAAGATAAATCCTCCAACGTTAGGTTATTTCGGAGGATGAAACAAAAGGTCAAAACAGTACCGGCTTCATAACGCTTAGATTTAACAGATAATCCTATTGGATAAGAGAAAACCTCCAACATTAAAACATATCGGATGATGAAACAAATGAATTTCAAAGGAATACAGGCTCTATAGAGCTTATACTTAACAGGTAAGTCATTTTGGATAAGAGAAAGCCTCCAAAATTAAGTCCCTTCGGCAGGTAAAACAATTGATGTTCAAATGTGTACAGGCTCCATAGAGCTTACAGTTAACAGATAAGAATCTTTCTGGATAAGAGAAACCTCCAACAATAAGACATATCAGAAGATGAAGCAAATTAAACTCAAATGTGTACCGCCCCCTTACAGCTTAGAATTAACAAATGACAATCATTTTGCATAAGGGAACACGTACAGCATTGAGTCATATCTGATAGTGTAACAAATGAGATTGCAGGCTCCAAATGGCTTATGTGTAACAAATGACAGTCATTCTGTGTAAGAGAAAACCTCCAACATTAGGTTCTTTCGGAGGATGACACAAATGAATAGCAAAAGAATACCGGCCTCATAACGCTTAGACTTAACAGATTACAATCAATTGGATAAGACAAAACCTCCAAAATTAAGTCATTTCGCATTATGAAACAAATGAGTATCAAATGAGTAAAGCCCACATAGAGCTTAGGTGGACAGATAACAATCATGTTGGATAAGATAAAACCCCCAACTTTATACCATTTGCTTAGAGGAAACAAAAGAAAATCAAAAGAAGACAGGCACCTTAGAGCTTACAATAAACAAATGACAATGGTTTCGCATATGAGAACACCTCCAACATTGTATCATTTCAGATAGCGAAACAGATGAAGCTCAAATGAGGACATGCTCAAAACAGCTTAGCGTTAACAAATGACAACCTTTTGTATAAGAGAAAAGCTCCAACTTAAGGTTATTCCGGAGGATGAAGCAAAAGAAATTCAAAACAGTACTGGCCTCATAAAGCTTAGATTTAACAGATAATCTTTTAATGATAGGAGAAAACCTCCAACATTAAGATATATCGGATTATGAAACAAAGGAATATCAAAGGAGTACAGGCTCCATAGAGCTTTACAGTTAACAGATAACAATCTTTTTGGGTAACAGTAAACCTCCAACATTAAACATTTCGGAGGAAGAAACAAATTAAACTCATATGAGTACAGCACCCATAGAACAAATGACAATCATTTTATGTAAGGGAACACCTCTAGAATTGAAACATATCGGATAGTGAAACAAATGGGGTTGAAATTTGTACAGGTTACAAATGGCTTAGATATAATAATTGACAGTCATTTTGTGTAAGAGAAAATATCCAACATTAGGTTATCTCGGCGGATGTAACAGCTGAAGTGCAAAGGAATACCGACCTCATGACGCTTAGATATAACAGATAACAACATTTGGATAAGAGAAGCCCTCCAACATTAAGTCATTTCGGTTATTGAAACAAATGGGTAACTAACGAGCACAGGCTCCAAAGAGCTTAGGTGAAAAATAAAACTCATTTTTGTTAAGAAAAAAACTCCAACATTATGTCATTTGCGTGGATGAAACAAAAGAAGTTCAAAAGAGAACGGGCTTCTTAGGGCTTAGAATTAACAAATAACAATCTTTTCGCATATGAGAACACCTCCAACATTGTGTCATATCAGGATAGCGAAACAAATGAACCTCAAATGAGTACATGCTCCAAACATCTTAGCGTTTGCAAATGACTATCTTATGTATAAGAGCAAGCTTCCAACGTTACGTTATTCTGATGATGATATAAAAGATGAATCGAGAGAGGGAAGAAGTCGTCAAAATATTTATGGTAGAACAAGAAACTATAATGAAATCCGCGGGCAGCATTGCGAACGGAGAGATAGGGGTAGGAACAATCTGACAAGGTTCGTTGGGAGACACTCAAACAACAGACGTGTTCATCAGATTAACCTATTAAGAAGTGAGAGAGATTACTACCGTAGGCCTTACAGCTTTAGGGGAAATCGGAACGGGTTTAATCAAAGAATGCGTATAGGAAATAATTCTTTGAATGATGAATATTACCAAAGAGAGGAGAACCAGTCTCACGATGGCAGAAGAAGTCCGCAGAGGTATTTTCTAGAGGAGAGAGCTAACAACAGGCGAGAAGTTCCCGAAATATTAACAACACCGATGCGAAATGTTCAGGTAACAGAACCACAACAGGAAGACTAATTAGCAATCCTTTGGTGGACCTGGAAGAGATTGCAGATGATTCTCGGGTGGTATATTGCACAGGGTTAAGGTCCGATTTCAATTTGAAAGATAACAGTGAAAAATTAGTCATGCATAGGGATTATTCAAATGAAAATGTAATGGAATCCCCCACGATTGAAGTTAAAGTAGCAGGGAAACTAATAAAGTTTGCAATAGATACCGGGGCGACTATGAGCGTATGCAGTATGAATTTTTATCACAAATTAATAAACGAAAACGTGAAGTTGATGACATTACCTACTTCCAATTTAGTCTGTAGGGTTGCAGTCGGTAAACAAGTGCAAAGGATTAGATTTCAAACCATGTTACGCTTTGAAATAGAAGGGGAAATATTTGAATCAATATTCTTAGTTATAAATAACTTAATTTGTGATACCATCCTTGGTTGTGACATGCTATATGACGCGAGGGCTGTGATAGATTTCGCGGAGAGGAAGGTCAAAATAAAAAAGAATGGGAAGGAAATATTTGCGCCATTTGCAAGCGTTGCTGGGGAGAATAACATATTCAGAACGCCGGAGGAAGTTTCAATTGAGGAGGAAGACATTTTTGTACAGTGCTGTGACGTAGAACCGGATTCACAGATTTTAAAGGTCACCACCCACCGTCTAGACCAGAAAACAGAAACAGCTGATGTGAGAAATACCTGCTCGGAGCGAGAGAGACAGAAAATGTTTCATGTAGATGATGATAAGTCAAGAGGGGAGGTAGTGATACGGAAAGCTGAAGGCGCGTATTTGTAACGGAAGAACAAAGGGAGCGCTTAAAAACAATGTTACTAGAGAATGCGTGTACCTTCAGTAACGTTCCAGGCAAATGCACCGCATATCAGCACAGTTCCGTTGTTAGGGATGTAAAACCGTTTAATCATAGGTATAGAGAATTGCCATTAGCTTTACAAGGGAAGGCACGTGCAGTCATAATGCAAATGTTAGAACAAGGCATTATTAAGATTTCTCAATCTGAGTTCACAAATCCCGTAATTTGGGTAGAAAAGAAAGGGGGAGCTCTGCGTAAGGCTCTGGATGGACGCAACATAAATAAATGTACACTTCCAGACTATTTTTGAAGTGAATCGGTAGAACAGATAATAGCCAAGATGTTTAGGGGCCGATATATAATCTCTATAGACCTAACCGCTTCATACTGGCAGATTAAATTGAAGGAAGAGGTAAGAAAATATAGGTGCGCGTTTGGGATGCGTACATCAGGAAACGAGTTGTTAAGAGCAATAAAAAAAATCCTGGGGGATGCTAAGAAAACATATTTGCTTCATTATGTCGATGACTTCATTATAATTGACAGCAATTTTGAAGAACATTTAGGACATATAGACTACGTACTAACTGAACTTAGAGAGAACGGGATGACAGTAAACCTCAAAAAATCACAATTCTGCGTAAAAGAGATGGAGTTGTTAGGTTACTTGATAAATGAAAATGGTCTCCAGCCAGACCACAAATGAGTAGAGGCCGTGATGAATATTCCGCAGCCAAGGACTGTTAAACAGATACAAAAATTTGCAGGCATTCTTAATTATCAAGCTAAGTTCATTCCCAGGTATGCTATGTTAATGGAACCATTGAGAGAATTGCTTAAGAAGGGAGTTAAGTGGCATTGCGGTGAGCGACAACAAAAGGCATTTGATGAAGTTAAAAGATTGTTTTGCGAGTCAATATTACTCGAAAGACTGAGGGAAGGCATTCCTTTCGAAATTTACGTGGATGGCTCATGCCAAGATTTTGGTGCTATATTGGGTCAAATGTCATCTCCAGAACAATTTCATGTAATTACCACTGCCTCACGAGGATTAAGCAAGGTAGAAAGAAATTCATCTTTAACCGAGATCGAAATTTGTGCAATGTATTTCGTGATCCAAAGATTCAAGACTTACATATATCAGAAAAAGGTGAAAATATTTTCAGACCATCTTAGTTTATCGTTTCTACAAAAATGCAAATATACAAGTTCCAAGATGTGTAGATACGCACACGAAATAATGAAGTATGATGTAGTAATCATTCATATCCCTGGCAAATTAAATACGTTTAGCGATTTGCTGTCCCGTTTAACATACAACACTCAAATACCCGATTGTATGGGTGTACCGCGAAGGGAAGTGACGGTTTTGAAGATTGATATACCCATGGACAGGGATTTTTAAAAAAACTGAAGAATATAGGTGACTGGCAAAGAGGAGAAGTAAAGTTAGCGAAATTGTTAGAAAGCTCGCGTGAGATAGACGAACAGGTAGGAGGCAGCATAGGAAAGAAAGGCGGTATATTATATAAAAAGCATGGGGCGATCAACCAAGCGTGGAAAACGTACATACCACAAAGCATAGAAAAGGAGATAATCCTAACATTTCACAGAGCTTTGTGTCATTCCTGAACAGACCGCACCACTTCCAACATTTTGGAAAACCTTTACGTACCTAAGCTAAGACAAAATGTCCGGAGAATAGTCACCGCCTGCGATACTTGTCAGAGAGCAAAACCATTCCAGGTTAGCTACGATTTTGAAACTAATGCGATTTTGAGAGACAGGCCATGTTCATTAGTAACAGTAGATTGTCATGGAGAGCTGCCTCAGGGCACATTCGGGAACCGATACGTAATTGTTTTTACGGATGTATTTTCGAAGTATGTGAACATTTTTCCAGTGAAGAAAATCAACAGCGCCATATGCCTAAATAAAATATTCAAATACTACATACCGCAGTTGGGGAAAATGGACGCACTATTGTCAGATAATGCAAAAATGCTCGCGGGAAAATAATTCACCAATGCAATGAAAGAAAAGGGCATAAAATTATACCACTGTTCTCGATATCGACCTAATAGTAACCCCACGGAAAGAACCATTCGGGATGTGGCATTATATCTTAGAATTTTATTGGGTAAACGTCATACGGGCTGGGTAGAGATGTGCCCAAAAATAGAGAAAATTTTAAATGAGTCGGTGAATCAGGTTACTGGGTTTAAACCGATAAAGCCGATGGAGGGAAAAGGCATTTACACAATAGACAGTAATATTCCAGGGACAATTCCAGTAGAAGACGCCAAAAATTTGTCTGAAGCCGAAATGTTAAAGATAGCCGCCGATAGAATGCGCGCAAAACCTGAAGTGAGAAAAGCCAAGCATAAGGCGAAAAAAAGAAAGAAGTGGGAAATCCGAATAAATGATTCGGTCTTGTTAAGGAATAAACAGTTATCTAGCGCCATAAATGAATTTAATCATTGTATGGCTATGTTATTTAAGGGACCATACAAGGTAGTAGAAATGTTCGGGACGGGCACATTTTTGTTATCGGATGTACAGAACGGTAAGATGGTGGGGAAGTTCCATAAACAGCTTTTACGTCCGTATGTATGCGAATGGGTAAATAAGAATAGCGGGCGCCCAGTAAAAATAAACTAAAATAAACAAATAATCACAGAAAAAAACAAAGGTAATAAACATTCTAAGTAACTGAGAAGTGGTGGATATTTCCATTTATCTAGTTAACAAAGAGGGTTAAGTTAAATTTAAAAAGAAAAAAAAGGTAACGTCTTTGTGACATGCTAAGAAGCCAGACGGAAGCGTAACTGTAAGTAAAAGAACTAATATGTATGTGATTGTGTGCAACGAACCACTTGTTAAAACAAATGTAAATAGTTATGTTATAGTCTTGGTTGTTATTAGGATAAGAAATAGGTTAGTGTAAAACGAATAATTGGGCATTAAGAAGCCAAACCTTAAGGTTAGAGAGTGAGAAAATGAATTGAATACTTAAGGACCCAACAGAATGAAAGTGAACTGTGTGACAATAAGACAGGTGGCAAAATAAAAATTATCTTGTACTGTAAACGGTAGAGGGTTAACCGGTATTGAGGTTCAGCTACCTGAACAAGGAAAGAACACGTAGTTAAGTGATTATGTGAAAGTGAAACTGTAAAAATGAGTGACATGAACAGAGATGGAAAGAGCCTAACTTTGGAGGAACTAAAACAATAAAGTGAAATTTTCTCAGTGCAAACTCTAAAAATGTTAACTTCATTGTTTGGCGCAGTTTGAAACTAGAACTTTGGTCCTTGGACCAATTATTTATTTACTAACATGTTTAATAATTACTCATAAATTTAAGAACTATAAATAATTATGTTAGTTAAAACTAAATTGTAGACTTGAAGGAACATTGTGATGGACCTGGGCAGATATATGTGAGAAACCCGGCACTCCCGGGTGACAGCCTAGAACGAGCGGATGTTTGGACAATAGAATAGTATGCTAGCTATTTGGCGTACCGTTATACAGGTCAATACACAATTAGCTTTTGCTAGTGACGCGGTGCTGCGTGTATTTATGAGGATGGTAACCCCTACTCATCCCTCAGTTGTTATCTCATTTGTACTCAGTTGCCACTTAGTTGCTACTCAGTGTTGCTCATTGCAGTATTATATACATCCGTCAGGTGTGTTCGACGAGCCCAGGGTACAGCAAGTAGCCAACGACGACGTGGAGACTGAGGAAGGAGTCCCGACGTCGAACCATGTACGTGCAGAAGGGAGGCAGCCATAACCTCAGACATTAAAACATATGGGAGGGTGAAACAATTTGGAATCAAATGATTACAGGCCCATAGAGCTTAATATCAACAAATGACAATCATTTTGCATTAGGGAACACCTACAGCATTGAGCCATATCGGATAGTGAAACAAATGAAGTTGAAATGAGTGCAGGCTCCAAATGGCTTAGCGTTAATAAATGACAATCTTATGTATAACGAAAATCCCAACCTTAGGTTATTTAGGAGAATGAAACAAAAGAAGGGCAAAACAGTACCGGCCTAATAACCCTTAGATTTAAAAGATAATCCTATTGAATAAGAGAAAAATTCCAAAATTAAGACATATCGGAAGATGAAACAAATGAACTTCAAAGGAGTACAACCTCTATATAGCTAAAAGCTAACAGGTAACAGCCATTTTGGATAAGAGAAAGCCTCCAACATTAGGCTACATCGGAAGATGAAACGATTGATGTTCCAATGTTTACAGGCTCCATAGAGCTTACAGTTAACAGATAAGAATCTTTCTGGATAAGAGAAACCTCCAACAATAAGACATATCGGAGTACAAAACAAATTAAACTCAAATGAATACCGCCTCCTTAGAGCTTGGAATTAACAACTGGCAATCATTTTGCATAAGGGAATATCTCCAGCATTGAGTCATATAGGATAGTGAAACAAATGAGGTCGAACTGAGTACCGGCTCCAAATGGCTTCGATGTAACAAATGACAGTCATTTTATCTAAGAGAAAACCTCCAAAATTAGGTTATTTCAGAGGATGAAGCAAATGAAGTGCAAAAGAATACCGGCCTCATAACGCTTAAATTTAACAGGTAACAATCATTTAGATAAGAGAGAACCTCCAACATTAATTCATTTCGGATAACGAAAAAAATGAGTAGCAAACGAAGACAGGCTACATAGAGCTCAGGTGAACAGATAACAATCATATTATATACGAAAGAACTTCCAGCATTATGCCATTTGCGTGGATGAAACAAATGAAGTTCAAAAGAAGACAGGCACCTTAGAGCTCAGAATTGACAACTGACAATCGTTTCACATATGAGAACACCTCCAACATTGTGTCATATCAGATAGCGAAACCAATGAATTTCACATGAGTACATGCTCCAAAGAGCATAGCGGTAACAAATGACAATCTTTTGTATAGAAGAAAACCTCGAACATTAGATTATTGCGGAGGACGAAACAAAAGAAGGGCAGATCAGAACTGGGCTCATAACGCTTAGATTTAACATATAATCTTATTGGACAAGAGAACACCTACAAAATTAATACATATCGAAGGATGAAACAAATTAAACTCAAATGAGCACTGCCTCGATAAAGCTTAGAATTAATAGATGACAATCGTTTTGCATAAGGGAACACCATCAGCATTTAGTCATATCGGATATTGAAACAAATGAGGTTGAAATGAGTTCAGGCAACAAATGGCATAGATGTAACAAATGACAGTCATTTTGTTTAAGAGGAAAGCTCTAACCTCAAGTCATTTCGGATAATGTAAAAAATGAGTATCAAACGAGCACAGGCTCCATAGAGCTTTGGTGAACAAATAACAATCATTTTAGATCAGAAATCACCTCTAATATGTAATTTCGGTGGATTAAATAAAAGAAGTTCAAAAGAAGGCAGGCACCTTAGGGTTTAGAATTAACAAATGACAATCGCTTCCTATATTGGAAAACCTCCAACATTGTGTCATATCAGACAGCGAAACAAATGAAGTTCAAATGAGTACATGCTCCAAACAGCTTAGCGTTAACAAATGACTATCTTTTGTATCGGAGAAAACACCCAAATTTAGTTTATTTCGGAGGATGAAACAAAATAATTTCAACGCAGTACCAGACTCATAACGCTTAGATTTAACAGATGACAAAAAATAAAATAAAGTATAAAATTCCAAAATTTAGGCATATCGTATGATGAAACAAATGAATATTAAAGTAGTACAGGCTGCATAGACCCTGCAGTTAAAAGATAACAATCTTTTTGATTAAGAGTATACCTACATCATTAAGACATATCGGAGGTGAACCAAATTAAGCTCAAATGAGTACACCCTCCTTAGAGCTTAGAATTAACAAATGCCAATCATTTTTCATAAGGGAGCACCAGCAGCCCTGAGCCATATCGGATGGCTAAATAAATGAAGTGGTAATGGTAAACAGGCTCCAAATGTCTTCGATGCAACAAATGACAGTCAGTTTGTGTAAGAGAAAACCTCAAAGATATGCTTATATCGGGGGATGAAACAAATGAGGTGCAAAGGAATACCGGCCTCATCACGCTTAGATTAAACAGATAAAATTCATTTGGGATGAGAAACAGCATTCAGCATTATATCATTGGCGTGGATGAATCAAAATAAAATAAAAAAGAGACAGGCACCTTAGAGGTTATTATAAACAAATGACAATTGTTTCACATATGAGAGTACCTCTAACATTGTGTCATTTCAGTTAGCTAAACAAATGAAGCACAAATGAGTACATGCTTAAAACAGCTTAGCGTTAACAAATGACAATGTTTTGTATAAGAATAAACCTCCAACGTTATATTATTGTGGAGGATGAAATAAGAAAAATGCAGAAGAGAACCAACCTCATAACGCTTAGATTTAACAGAAAACAAACATTAAGATAAGAGAAAAAATTCCAAAGTTAAGTCATATCGGATGATGAAACAAATGAATTTCAAAGGAGCACAGGCTTCATAAATCTTATAGTTAACAGATAAAAATCTCTTTGGATAAGAGAAAATCTCCAACATTAAGACATATCGGAGGATGAAACAAGTTAAACTCAAATAAATGCCGCCTCCTTAGGGCTTAGAATGAACAGTGACAATCATTTTGCATAAGGGAACCTCCAGCATTGAGTCATATCGGATAGTGAAACAAATGAGGTCCAAATGAGTACAGGCTCCAAATGGCTTCGATGTAACAAATGACAGTCATTTTACCTAAGAGAAAACCTCCAAAATTAGGTTATTTCAGAGGATGAAACAAATGAAGTGCAAAAGAATACCGGCCTCATAACTCTTAGATTTAACAGGTAACAATCATTTAGATAAGAGAGAACCTCCAACATTAATTCATTTCGGATAACGAAGCAAATGAGTATCAAACGAAGACAGGCTACATAGAGCTTAGGTGAACAGATAACAATCATTGTGTATAAGAAAGAACCTCCACCATTATGTCATTTGCGTGGATCAAACAAAAGAGGTCCAAAAGAATGGCACCTTTGATCTCAGAATTGACAAATGATAATCGTTTCACATATGAGAACACCTCCAACATTGTGGCATATCAGATAGCGAAACCAATGGAGTTCAAATGAGTACATGCTCCAAACAGCTTAGCGTTAACAAATGACAATCTTTTGTATAAGAGAAAAGCTCCAACGTTCGATTATAGCGGAGGAACAAACAAAAGAAGAGCAAACAGAGCCCTCCCATAACGCTTAGATTTAACATATAATCTTATTGGATAAGAGAAAACCTCCAAAATTGATACATATCGGTGGATGAAACAAATTAAACTCAAATGAGCACAGCCTCCATAGGGCTTAGCATTAATAAATGACAATCGTTTTGCATAAGGGAACACCTCCAGCATTTATTCATATCGGGTAGTGAAACAAATGAGGTGGAAATGAGGACAGGCAGCGAATGGCTTAGATACAACAAATGACAGTCAATTTGTGTAAGAGAAAACCTCCAACATTAAGTCATTTCGGGTAGTGGAACAAATGAGTAACAGACGAGCAAAGGCTCTATAGAGCTTATGTGAACAGATAACAGACATTTTGGATAAGATATTACCTCCAATATGTAATTTCGATGGATGAAACAAAAGAAGTGCAAAAAAAAAGACAGGCACCTTTGGGCTTAGAGTTAACAAATGAAAATCGCTTCGCATATGAGAAAACTCCAACATTGTGTCATATCAGGTAGCGAAACAAATGAAGTTCAAACGAGTACATGCTCCAAACAGCATAGCGTTAACAAGTTACTAAGTTTTGTATAAAAGAAAATTTCCAACTTTAGTTTATTTCGGAGGATGAAACAAAAGAATGTCAATGCAGTACTGGCCTCATAATGCTTAGATTTAACAGATAACAAACATTAGGATAAGGGAAAAAATTCCAAAATTAAGGCATATCGGATGATGAAACAAATGAATATCAAATGAGTACAGGCTCCATAGACCCTACAGTTAACAGGTAACAATAGTTTTGATTAAGAGTAAATCTCCAACATTAGGATATATCGGAGGATGAAACAAATTAAATTCAAATGAGCACAGCCTCCGTATGTCTTGGAATTAACAAATGACAGTCATTTTTCATAAGGGAACACCTCCAGCACTGAGTCAAATCCGATATTGAAACAAATGGGTTTGAAATGAGTACAGGCTCCAAACGGCTTAGATGTAACAAATAACAGGCATATTTTGTAACAGACAACCTCCAAAATTATGTTATTTCAGATGATGAAACACATGAGTATCACACGATCTCAGGGTACAAAGAGTTTGTTTAAACAGATAACAATAGTTTTGGAAAAGAAAAAACCTCCAAATGTAATGCATTTGCGTTGATGTAATAAAAGAAGTTGAAAAGAAAACAGGCAACTTTGAGGCTAGAATTAAAAAAATGACAATCATTTCGCCTATGAGGACACCTCCAACATTGTGTTCAATCAGATAACTAAACAAAATAGGTTCCAATAAGTATATGCGACAAACTGTTTAGGGTTAACAAATGACAATGTGTTTTATATGTTAAAATCTCCAAATCTAGATTATTTCGGAGGATGAAACAAAATAGTGTTAAAGCAGTAACGGCCGCATATTGCCTATATTTTACAGATAATATTTTTGGATAAGTGTCAACCTCAAACATTAGGTCATATAGTTAGATGAAACAAAAGAAACATACCTGTGTGCAGCCTCCTTAGAGCTTAGAATTAACAAATGACAATCATTTTGCATAAGAACACACCTCCAGCATTGAGTCATTTCTGATCATGAAACAAATGAGCATCAAACGAGCACAGGCTCCATAGAGCTTAAGTAAACAGATAAAATCATTTTGGATAAGAAAAAACCTCCAATATTATGCAATTTGAGTGAATGAAACAAAGGAAGTTCAAAAGAAAACAGGTACCTTAGAGCCTAGAATTAACAAATGAATTCGTTTCGCATATGAGAACACATCCAACATTGTGTCATATAGGACAGCGAAACAAATGAAGTACAAATGAGTACGTGCCCCAAACAGCTTCTCGTTAAAAACGAATATATATTGTAAAAGAGAAAGGATCCAACGTTTGGTTATTTCGGAGGTTGAAACAAGAGAAGGTCAAAGCAGTACCAGCCTCAAAACGCTTAGATTTAACATATAACAAACATTTGATTTAGAGAACAATTCCAAAACTAAGTCATATCGGATGATGAAACAAATGAATATCAAAGGAGTACAGGCTCCATAGAGCTTTACAGTTAACAGATTACAATCATTTTGGGTAAGAGTAAACCTGCAACATTAGGACATATCGTAGGAATAAACAACTTAAACTCATTTGAATACAGCCCCATAAAGCTTTGCATTAACAAATGACAATCATTTAGCATAAGGGAACAACTCCAGGATTGAATCATATCGGATAGTACAACAAATGGGGTTGAAATTTGTACAGGCTCCAAATGGCTTAGGGGTGACAAATGACACTCATTTTGTGTAAGAGAAAACCTCCAAAATTAGGTTATTTAGGATGATGAAACAGCTGAAGTGCAAAAAAAATTCCGACCTCATAATGCTAAGATATAACAGATAAAATCATTTGGATAAGAGAAATCCTCCAAATTAAGTCATGTCGGATATTGAAACAAATGAGTATCTATGGAGCACAGGTTCCAGAGAGCTTAGGTGAACAGATAACAATCATTTTGTATAAGAAAAAACCTTCAACATCATGTCATTTGCGGTGATGTATCAAAATAAGTTCAAAAGAAGAGGGGCACCTTAAAGCTTAGAATTAACAAATGACAATCGTTCTGCATATGAGAACACCTCCAACATTGTGTCATAACAGATAGCGAAACAAATGCAGTTCAAATGAGTACATGCTCCAAACAGCTTAGCGTTAACAAATGACAATCCTTTATATAAGTGTGCACCTCCAAAGTTAGGTTATTTCAGAGGATGAAAAAAAAGGTCAAAGCAGTACCAGCCTCATAACGCTTAGTTTTAACAAATAACAAATATTTAGATAAGATAAAAATTATAAAATTAAGTCATATCGGATGACGAAACACATCAATATCAAAGGAGTACAAACTCCGTTGGGCTTACTGTTTACAGATAGCAATCTTTTTGGATAAGAGTAAACCTCCAACATTAAGACATTTGGGAGGGTGAAACAATTTAGACTCAAAATATTACAGACCCCATAGAGCTTAATATCAACAAATGACAATCATTTTGCATAAGGGAACACCTTCAGCAATGAGTCATATCGGATAGCGAAACAAATGAATTTGAAATGAGTACAGGCTCCAAATGGCTTAGCGTTAACAAATGACAATCTTAGGTATAAGAGAAAATCCCAACCTTAGGTTATTTCAGAGGATGAAACAAAAGAAGCGCAAAACAGTACCGGCCTAATAACGCTTAGATTTAAAAGATAATTCTATTGGATAACAGAAAAATCCCAAAATTAACACATATCGGTAGATGAAACAAATGAACTTCAAAGGAGCACAACATCTATATAGCCAAAAGCTAACAGGTAACAGTAATTTTGAATAAGAGGAAGCCTCCAACATTGAGTTACATCGGAAGATGAACCCATTCATGTTCTAATGCGTACAGGCACCATAGAGCTTACAGTTAACAGATCAGAATCTTTCTGGATAAGAGAAACCTCCAACAATAAGACATATCGGAGGATATAACAAATTAAACTCAAATGAATGCCGCCTCCTTAGAGCTTGGAATTAACAACTGGCAATGATTTTGAATAAGGGAACACCTCCAGCATTGAGTGATTTCGGATAGTGAATCAGATGAGGTCGAAATGAGTACAGGCTCCAAATGGCTTAGATGTAACAAATGACGGTCATTTTTGTCTAAGAGAAAACCTCCAAAGTTAGGTTATATCAGAGGATGAAACAAACAAAATGCAAAAGAATACCGGCCTCCTAACGCTTGGATTTAACAGGTGACCATCATTAGGTAAGAGAGAACTTTCAACATTAATTCATTTCGGTAACGAAACAAATGAGTATCAAACGAAGACAGGCTACATAGAGCTTAGGTGAACAGATAACAATCATATTATATAAGAAAGAACTTCCAGCATTATGTCATTTGCGTGGATGAAAGAAAAGAAGTTCAAAAGGAGACAGGCACCTAAGAGCTTACAATTGACAAATGACAATCGTTTCACATATGAGTACTCCTCCAACATTGTTACATATCAGATAGCGTAACCAATGACGTTCAAATGAGTACATGCTCCAAATGTAATAGTGGTAACAAATGACAATCTTTTGTATAGGAGAAAACCTCGAATGTTAGATTATTGCGGAGGATGAAACAAAAAAAGGGCAGATCAGAACCTGCCTCATAACGCTTAGATTTAACATATATTCTTATTGGACAAGAGAAAACCTACAAAATTAATACATATCGAAGGATAAAACAAGTTAAACTCATATGAACACTGCCTCGATACAGCTTAGAATTAATACATGACAATCGCTTTGCATAAGGGAACACCTCCAGCATTTAGTCATAACGGGTAGTGAAACAAATGTGTGTTAAATGAGTACAGGCTCCAAAGGTCTTAGATGTAACAAATGACAGGCATTTTGTATAAGAGACAACCTCCAAAATTACGTTATTTCTGATGATGAAACACATGAGTATCAAACGAGCTCAGGGCACAAAGAGTTTATTTGAACAGTTAACAATAGTTTTGGATAAGAAAAAACCTCCAATGTAATGCATTTGCGTTGATGTAATAAAAGAAGTTGAAAAGAAAACAGGCAACTTTGAGGCTAGAATTAAAAAAAATGACAATCATGTCGCATATCAGGACACCTCCAACATTGTGTCCAATCAGATAACCAAACAAAATAACTCCAATAAGTATATGCGACAAGCTGTTTAGGGTTAATAAATGACAATGTGTTTTATAAGTTAAAATCTCCAAATCTAGATTATTTCGGAGGATGAAACAAAAGAGGGTTAAAGCAGTAACGGCCGCATATTGCCTACATTTTACAGATAATATTTTTGGATAAGTGTCAACCTCAAACATTAGGTCATATCGTTGGATGAAACAAAAGAAACATACCTGTGTGCAGCCTCCTTAGAGCTTAGAATTAACAAATGACAATCATTTTGCATAAGAACACACCTCCAGCATTGAGTCATTTCTGATCATGAAACAAATGAGCATCAAACGAGCACAGGCTCCATAGTGCTTAAGTTAACAGATAAAATCATTTTGGATCAGAAAAAACCTCCAATATTATGCAATTTAAGTGGATGAAACAAAGGAAGTTCAAAAGAAGACAGGTACCTTAGAGCCTAGAATTAACAAATGAATTCGTTTCGCATATGAGAACACATCTAACATTGTGTCATATAGGACAGCGAAACAAATGAAGTACAAATGAGTACATGCCCCAAACAGCTTCTCGTTGAAAAGCAATATATATTGTAAAAGAGAGAGCATCCAACGTTTGGTTATTTCGGAGGTTGAAACAAGAGAAGGTCAAAGCAGTACCAGCCTCAAAACGCTTAGATTTAACAGATAACAAACATTTGGATTAGAGAACAATTCCAAAACTAAGTCATATCGGATGATGAAACAAATGAATATCAAAGGAGTACACGCTCCATAGAGCTTCACAGTTAACAGATTACAATCATTTTGTGTAAGAGTAAACCTCCAACATTAGGACATATCGAAGGAATAAACAACTTAAACTCATATGAATACAGCCCCATAGAGCTTAGCATTAACAAATGACAATCATTTAGCGTAAGGGAACAACTCCAGGATTGAATCATATCGGATAGTGCAACAAATGGGGTTGAAATTTGTACAGGCTCCAAATCGTTTAGGGGTGATAAATGACACTCATTTTGTGTAAGAGAAAACCACGAAAATTAGGTTATTTCGGATGATGAAACAGCTGAAGTGCAAATGAATTCCGACCTCATAACGCTAAGATATAACAGAAATATCATTTGGATAGGAGAAATCCTCCAAATTAAGTCATGTCGGATATTGAAATAAATGAGTATCTATCGAGCACAGGTTCCAGAGAGCTTAGGTGAACAGATAACAATCATTTTTGATAAGAAAAAACCTCCAACATCATGTCATTTGCGGTGATGTATCAAAAGAAGTTCAAAAGAAGACGGGCACCTTAAAGCTTAGAATTAACAAATGACAAAAGTTTTGCATATGAGAACACCTCCAACATTGTGTCGTAACAGATAGCGAAACAAATACAGTTCAAATGAGTACATGCTCCAAACAGCTTAGCGTTAACTAATGACAATCCTTGATATAAGTGAACACCTCCAACGTTAGGTTATTTCAGGGGATGCAACAAAAAAAACGTCAAAGCAGTACCGGCCTCTTAACGCTTAGTTTTAACAAATAACAAATATTTAGATAAGATAAAAAATTATAAAATTAAGTCACATCGGTTGACGAAACACATCAATATCAAAGGTGTACAAACGCCATTGAGCTTACTGTTTACAGATAGCAATCTTTTTGGATAAGAGTAAACCCTCAACATTAAGACATATGGGAGGGTGGAACAATTTAGATTCAAATGATTACAGACCCCATAGAGCTTAATATCAACAATTGTCAATCATTTTGCATAAGGGAACTCCTTCAGCAATGAGTCATATCAGATAGTGAAACAAATGAATTTGAAGTGAGTACAGGCTCCAAATGGCTTAGCGTTAACAAATGACAATCTTATGTCTAAGAGAAAATCCCAACCTTAGGTTATTTCAGAGGATGAAACAAAAGAAGGGAAAAACAATACCGGCCTAATAACGGTTAGATTTAAAAGATAATCCTATTGGATAAGAGAAAAATTCCAAAATTAAGACATATCGGTGGATGAAACAAATGAACTTCAAAGGAGTACAATCTCTATATAGCCAAAAGTTAACAGGTAATAGCCATTTTGAATAAGAGGACACATAGGCACACTTTGAAAAATATCACTGTTGTTCTTGAACTTGCAGAGGACACAGTTTCACAATGGGACGCCTATATTCACCCTTAGAAGCTCGCATTGTAACTACCCGCACTAAACCATCACTACCAGGATGAGTCTCAGTGATGATTCAAATTTCTCCATGCAGAGGAGATGAATTGTCTTTCATTAACAGGGCCTTGGTGCCTGCCTTAAGATTTTCACTGGAACTGGACCACTTTTGCCTCTGCTGGAGTGCATGTAGATAGTCGGTTGACCACCGCCACCACAGATGTTGTAGACTATCTTGGAGCTGTTGCCATTTCTGTAACTGATTCAGATTGTCAGAACAAGGTGATGGTATGGAAGTCAATGGTTCTCCAATGAGGAAATTCCCTGTAGAAAGGTAGGAAGTATCAAAAGGATCATCAGTAAGGCGTAGCAATGGACGGGAGTTCAAGCAAGCCTCAATTTGAATTAGTAATGTGGTTAATTGTTCATAGGTCAGTACTTGTGTACCCATTACTCTACGAAGATGATATTTTATGGATTTCACTGTAGCCTCATGTAATCCTCCAAAGTGGGGTGAGCTGGGTGGTATAAAATGCCGTGTGCATTCATTAGATGAAGCGTAGTCTTGTACAATCTCTTGGTGTTTGCGAGATTGCAAAAGTAGTATAAGTTCTCTAAGTTTGTTGTTAGCACCTACAAAATTTGTGCCATTGTCACTTAGGATCTCTTTACACAATCCTCGTCTAGCTGTAAACCTTCGTAAGGCAGCAACAAAAGCATCGGAAGTCATGTCTGAAACCAACTCAATGTGAATTGCCTTTGTGGATAAACAGACAAAGATAGCTATGTAGGCCTTCACCTGACTCTTGCTGCGAGGCGAGCCATAACGTAGGAAGAATGGACCAGCGTAAAATTATGGAGATAAGGTCATCCTGAATAGTAGGACCCAACTTCAGCACATCATTCAAGGATAGTCCTGAAGATGACTGCGCAGAGGCATCAAATACAACTCTGGTGCGAGTAGTAGTAGAAAAAGGTTTGAAAACTGCATGATGCGGAAGATAGTAACATGGTTCGCCTTCCTTTGGTGGTGACACTTGCTTCATGTGCCCCATGGATTCATATTCAGAGAGAAATTGAGTGTAATCTTCTTTAAGTGTGATGTCATTTTGAAGACGTCATTCTAAGTGCATAAAGCGATTGATGGCTTGCTGTCAAGATTCACCTAAGCGATTTTTGTACTCCTTGAAGGGTAGACGAACTGTAAAGCTACCATCGGCAGCTTACGAGTGGTTGTTTTTACATTGTATTCTTCACACTCCTTTTCCTCCTTAGTAAGAACATGCTGAGGAAATTCTTCCTAATCCCAGAAACGTCTTAACTGTGTGTCAAGGTTATCAGTGCTGATGAAGAAATTATGCTGAGGCGAAGACTTAGCCTTGTACTTGTATGATGACCTTGGAATAGGGCCTGATATTATCCAACCGAGGGCTGTGCTGACTAGTATAGGATGTCCTTGTTTCTTTAAGGTTTTTCCATGCAACAACTCGAAGAATAAGGAACTTCCGATTAGGATTTAAACTTCATCAGGAATCAAGATTTAACTGTATTGGAACACCACAGTGAAGCGAAAAATTATTAATTTTTAGATGAGTAGTATTTATTACAAATCTGCTTCACTTTCGTACCTATTTTGAGGACATGTTTCGCAAATCATCGTTTGCATCTACGGCTCTTATGCGACTAAAGCTTGATCCAGCGTTGTGGGTAATTCTGGGGTTGCTGCTGCCATCTGTTGATTTAGTGATGAACTTAAATTTGGGATTCTCTTCTGGCGGGATTTCAAAGTTCATTAGTTGGTTTTTATGTTTTTCTATGTATATCCTCTCCCATATGATGAGTTCACTATGTTTTTGTACGTATTTTAGTAATTCTGTGCTATCTTCAATTTCATGATTTTCAGACCAGAAATGAGCTGCTATTGCGGACTTATCAATATTTTTGTATCTTAAGTGCTAAGTGTTCTTTCTTTCTAGTGCCTATGTTTCTTTTTGTCCTCCCTATGTAAATTTTTTCACAGTCTTTACACTTAATCCTGTAAATGCCTGACTTTTCCTCTGGTTTTATCTTATCAGTATTATTACTGTGAAGTAGGTTTTTAATGTTGTAATTGTTTTTGGTGCCAATGTTATATTGTATTTCTTGAATATTTTTTGGAACTTTTCTGTGGTAAGTAAATTTAGCAAATCTAATTTATTGTTTTATTGGTGTGAGAGCTGTAATCTGTTTTAATCTCTTTTGAAGTTTGAATGATTTTAGTTTTTTATCTACAAGGTTTTTTCCATATCCATTTTAATTGCAGTTTTTAAGGTTTTATGGTATTCGTTTTGATATTCTTGCTGGCTGAGAGGTAGATTTACTAATCTGTGTGTGAAACTGTTGATGGTTGCATGTTTGTGTGGAATTGGGTTGAAACTATTTGCTTTGATGTAATTATCTGTGTGTGTTGCTTTTCTATGTATGCCAAATTCTGGTTTTTCATTGCTTTTTTGATTTTAAGGTCTAAAAAGGTAGAGTACAGTCCTCTTCAGTTTCCACTGTGAATTGTTTGCTGGGTTCTTGCAGGTTGAGTAGTTTTAAAGCATCATCTATTTGTTTGTAGGGCACTATTGCAAAGATGTCGTCTACGTATCTGTACCATGTTTTAAACATATGAGGGAAGGCTTTCGTTATATGTGTTTCAAAAAAGCTCATGTATAGATTGGCCAAAAATGGTGATAGCGGGCTTCCCATAGCTAGTCCTGAAATTTGTTTATAATATTTTCCATTGAAGACAAAATAATTTTGATGTATACATATACTCATAAGAGCCGTAGATGCAAACGATGATTTGCGAAACATGTCCTCAAAATAGGTACAAAAGTGAAGCAGATGTGTAATAAATACGACTCATCTAAAAATTAATAATTCATCAGGAATGTTGAACCTAGGATCTGCTAATGGAATGCTAGAAGGAATATTCCAGTTGCACAAATTGATATGTGTGGAAGGTAGTTTTCCTGTTATACGAGGAAGTACTAGACATTCAATTTTAGTCTTAAAATCATGTACCATAGATTTCAGATTGACCTGAACATGCTGAGCGGCCATAGAAATGGTGCCTTTATACCATTGATAGGCGTATCAGCTGCAACCTTATTAAGCTGTAAGCGCTTCGCAAGATCTGCAGTTATGAAATTGGATTGACTGGCAGAGTCGAGGAGTGCTCTACATTTTATGAGGTTGCCATATCTGTCTTCCACTTGCACTAGTGCGGTGGCAAGAAAAACCTGCTGTGTGGATTTTGACTTAAAAGAGCAGTAGCTAGATGGCGAGTCAATTGTTCTAGTAGAATCATTTACAGGACTAGATGAAGTTACACGTGAAGCAATTTTTCTGTTACTATCATGAAGCAACTTGCTGTGAGTGGATGAGCCACAATTGCAGTATGAGGCACGATTACATTTACTTGAAATGTGATTAGGAGCAGAGCAATTGGCACAAAAAGGCGCTTGGTTTCAATGAAAGTCTAACGCTTATGCACATTAAGATTTTTGAAGTCATCACAATTATGTAGCATGTGATTGCACTGACAAAATGGACATACACGATCACTCGTGGATATGTAAGACTGTTTACTGGCTCTGATGTTGGGCTTAGCAGAGCTCAAATCAGTCTTAGGCTTATCTACCATCTTGTTACATGCAGTGTTAGCAAGCAATTCAAAAGAGTGTGCTCTTGCTTCTAAAAATTGCATAAGAATCTTCAAAGAAGGGAAGTTTTGAGAATCTATTTTACTCTCCCATTCTCTGCGTGTGGTGTCAAAAAAATGTTCTAGGAGAAGTTGCATTAAAATGATTTCATGCAAAGGCACTTCAAGTTTTAATGCTTCAATGGCATTCAAGTTATTTTGAAAATGGTTGAGCAAGGTATGTAGTTCATTTACTGTTTCCTTATGCATTACTGGTAGTGCCAATAAATTTTTATATGAGCTGTAGCTATTAGTCTTGTATTGTTATAGCGTGAGCATATGAGCTCCCATGCTACATCAAAATTTTCACTAGTGACCGGTATGTTCTGTATTAGTGAATGAGCTTGTCCTTTGAGAGAGGAAAGTAAGTAATGATATTTCTGAATAGCATCTAAAGCTTGGTTGTTTACCACTAAGCTTGTAAATGTGTCATAGAAATGTTTGAAATGAGTGACATCAACCTCAAATTTAGGTAATTGTATCACAGGCAGTTTGATAGCTTTAGCTGCTTGTGACGATTGCGATGCACTGTGTGCTGCGAATGTCCAGAACCATTTTCTTGCTGTTCATGATCCTGTATTAATTCAACTAACCTAGCCTTCGATTCGAGGTAACTGTTTCTTGTTTCCTCCTCATGTTCTGCATGCATATCTAATTCAGTTTCTGCTTCCACAAGAGATTCAATTTGGGTCTGAATAGCTTCATATTTGTCCCAAATTTCACTTAAGTTATCGAAATTAGCTCTCAATATGAAAATGTTGACCTGTTCTGGTAATTCATCAAGAAATTTTCGAACAAAGGTAAATTTTCTTTTGATTATAGCCCTTCTTTTGACAAGAGCTTTCAAAGTGATTGTAAGCTAGCATTGGGCTTAAGATTCTAGTGACAAATAATGTGTCCTTGGTGCAATTGATGTTAGATAATATTGAGCAGTGCAACTCTGGTTAGAACTGCTGAGTTAATGTTTAACACTATCTCACTTAGCCTTGTTTTTAAGTTTTTTTGTTGCCCATGTATATGTGATCATAGTCTGCATCATTTATGTAATCTGCGTTTGCCATAAAATTACTTACAGAAGTGTTTCTAGACATTTGTCTTCAACATCCTAAATTATTCTACAATTGTACATCTCATAAATACAAAGGAGATCAGGGTAACTTTTCTGGACTGCTATTGATTGTTAACAAGAGGGATAAATAATAGCACACATGTTAAAAGATGTCAAGAAATAGTGTTTATTTGTTCTTATGGTTGAGCATAAAACTAAGCCCTATTAAACTGCATACATTCATTGCATACCTTACCCCACTTTTTTAGCATATAAGAAATACTCCTGAAAGAATTTAGTTTTGTCACTACTGGATGCTTTGTGATGGCACAAGACCATGTGAATGACACCCTGCTTCATCACTAAACTAAAAATTATCACTAAAAGTCATGGATTGATTGTTCCATCATTAATATTTCTCAAAATTCAGTTAGAGAAATTTACCTGACTGATAAAAAGAAAGGATGCCAAAGGATAGATAATCCTATCTAGCAAGTAGGTGTCATGAAGGAGTAAAGTTGTCTAAGGAAGGAAGAGGACAGAATACCACAGCAAAGGAGCATAAATGCCGTAACAATTGCCATTAAGCTGCTGTAAAAGTAATATAAATGCAGAGAGAGCCACCATGGCAGGGGAAAGTCCACGAGAAGTTATTTGCCTTCAAAACTCCCAGTACATATAATTTTCAAAAGACTATTAAAAAAGAGGAACTTTAGGACTCATACAATGCTTCTCTTCAAAACCCAAACAGGTATTTTAAGGACAGTCCAATTATTATTCATGACTTCTCATACGCTTAATCTAACTAGAAGTAAAAGTGAAAACTGGACAATAACATGGCAACTATCACATGCAATACTTATTATATCATACTTTATGTGATATTGATAATTTATTTTTAAGTCACACAATTACATTAAAATATAAAATTATTATTGTAGTATTATGCTACTGTATTTCTTATGTTGTTTTTATATTTGTAATAGAGATGCAAGCTATCAACTAAAACAGTACTATAACAATACTCGTAAAATTTATTATATATACATTTCTGATATATGCATTAATCAAGTTTTGAAACATATGTTGAAAAATAAAACCCTTATATTCTGTCAAAAAATTAAATTTACAATATACCATTGCAGCACATTATTTATTTCTATGAGATCTAGAAATTCTATAAAACTCAACCTATTGAAACTTATCTTTAGATGAAAATGAAAAACTCATTTTATGAAATACTACAAGTGTTGCATTATCAAGCTTTGCAAAGATGTACCTTTTATTCCCAGCACATGAATATTGCAGTAGAACAGCTAACAAAATACAAACTAACCATAATAGATACCAGCTTTGCAGGTTGTATTAGGAATGTCTCAAATCTATGAATGCTTTTATCTTTATCCATATTTTTTAAGTAGATTTGGAAGTGAAATCGTACAGTACGTCAATAAGCTGGCTGAAGTGATAATTGCATTGGCATAGGCAGATAAGTATCTGTAGTTTGGATAAGACGTATCTTTGAATTTCTTAAGTCTGTACAACACTCCAAGAAGTTCTTTCTATGATAAAACCACAGCGATATGTAATGTGTTTTGAATAATTATTGATGGATTCCAAGAAGGTGATGTTACAACTTGCTCATATTTTATATATATATATATATGTCTCTTTATTTACAGATTTGTTTCTGAAAATAAGATATACATCTCATTTGACAGCTATTTGAAATGGAAAAGCAAATAGAAATCAAAGAAGAAGATCCCATCACAGACAAAATAGCCTCACAGAATGCAACAGAGTTCATTCAGAAGATGAATACTGTGAAGACAAGTAATGATGCTGTGCTTCTGGATGCTGATTCTAACATGACAGTCAAAACAGAAATTAAATCAGAGACTCCTTTTATCAAACATTTAGTCAAGCATATAAAGACCGAAGCTGTAACTTGCAGCAACAACTGGGTGATACTTGGTTCAAATGAAGTTGAACAGAATAAGGGAAAATTTCTTCCAGAGGATCCTGTAATAATGGATAAAAAATACAGCAGTGATAATGAAATATGTAATAAAATAGAAATTAAAGAAGAATCTTGGTGGTTAGAAACAGAAACTTCATCAGCCTATGATAATAGTAAGGTAAGGTAAGCAGTAAACTCCTTTAGCTAGTCAGAATGTTTTGTAATAATCATCCCAATATACTCTGTGCTATTGCAGAGTATTATTGTCTACAACATGTAAAATAAAGGGTAAAATGAATGGCAAATGAAGTCAAGGATTCGAAGGCAGTAGACCAGCGAGCTGTAAACATTTGAGCCATATCCTATTGGGCAATATAATTCAGATTCAGCCTTTTTGTTCTGCCAAGAAGTATTACAACTATGCAGTAAGTTATTTTGATAAATTAGAGATAGGTTAGGCTGTACAACTGTATTTGCACCAACTTAAAAATTAGTAATACAATTTTGGGTCAAACTAGTACTGAATGCTCTATTTATTGCTTCGTTTTTACCTAGAACATGTTTCATTAAGACCTTCCCAACATCATCAGCTGTTGTCGACTAATGGATGTTTGGTTTAGTGAACTCCTTGGAGGTGATAGGGGAATCTCTTTTGGTATCTTATTGATCATGAAGTTTGGGTTCCCTTCAAAGTTAGTGTCAAAATTGATCAATTTCCTTTCATATCTGTTTATTAACATTTTTTCCCATGTAGTTAATGCTGCTGGATCTTTAACACTTGGTAATAAGTGAATTTCTCGTTCTGTATCGTGGTCATCCTTCCAAAAATGGTATGCTACTGCTGATTTATCTATTTCTTTGATCACAATGTTCCTTAAATGCTCTCTGTGCCTGCTGTTCAAATGTCTTTTAGCTTTTCCAAAGTAAAAGTTGTCACAGCCTTTGCAGTTTATCTGGTACACGCCTGATTTGTTGTCTGTAGGTGTGATATATTCCATTTTGTTCAAAGGTACATTTGCCAGCCGGTAATTTAGAGTTGATAACAGCATGCTTGTGTTTGCTTGGGTTATATCCATCTGAGTTTATGAAATTTCCGAGATTCTAACATGGCAATTTACTTTCCCTCCTGGCGAAGCGTTGGCTCTAGACACTAACTTGTCGGCCAATCTGTTCTCTAACACGTTCTGCGTTTTAATGCAGATGAGGCGTCTGCTCTTTGTCTGCAAAGCTGTACTTTGGTTGGCTTTAAAAACCCGCCCTTTCTCGAATGTGGCATAGAATAGTTTGTATGACTAAAATTTCGACTATCACAAGTTATTAACCTCTTTACAATATGGTAATATGAAAATTAAATGTGTAATGTTTAACTCCCACTTTTAATATATGCGGCAAGTGATGATACTTGAGATGATGGAGCACCGGGGGAATGAGATGGCGCGGGACACCGGAGATCCCGGAGAAAACCCAGCGTCCTGTTGTCTACCACAAATCTCACTTTGAGGTCCCTTGGGATTGAACCCGGGCTGCCTTGGTGAGAGTAGAACATGGTACCGAGCATAGATAGGGTCCTTCGAGATTTACGGAGTGTACTCATGACTCTACACCCCAATGAAAAGTGATTGGATCATATTTTAAAGCAGTGCTCTCCATTGGGGCTTTGCGTGAATACCATCTTAAAAGAATGCATGCTCTTACTTCGAGGACACCATTCTCAACAATGGACACAAACAGGCAGTAACACTTCCAGCAGTAGTAGAAAAAGCATGGGCACGCCAAGCTCGCAAAGAAATTGCCAAGCATTAAAACGATAACAAAAGGAAATTAGACTTATCTGCTATCAAACCTTACGTTGTGAATATTATACCAGTTCTCATCCATCATACAGTCTGGTGGCGTTTCTGAATAATCCAGAGACCGTATTTTACCTGCCGTCACAGACGCGTGGTTGCTAAACCATATACGAAATGTGTAGTGTTGAACGCCCTGCAGGTGGTCACACTGATGATACATGAGATGATGGAACAACGGTGGAATGAGATGTTGCGGGAAACTGGAGATCCCGGAGAAAATCCGCCCCAACACCGTTTTGTCCAACACAAATCTCACTTTGTGGTCACCTGGGATAGAACCAGGGCCGCTTTGGGGAGAATCGAGCGGTCTACCCACTCAGCAACGCGCGGCCTCTACCTAGTTGCCCATTACTGCCTGTAAACATGATCTATAATGCTCTTTTCTTAGTTTAACGTTATTTTTAGACCCGCAAATCATAGCGTAAATAATGAAATGGTTCTCAAACAAGACCGGGTACCTTACAGCTTAAGAGGTACCTGCCATCCTCTTCTCTGGATAAAGTAAACCCACAGTTTAAAGAAAAAGGTATATCCCATTAACTTAACCTAATAAACTGAACCGTGACCTCTTGAATGAGAGGTAAACAAGGCTATATCTACACCACAGTGTTTTGTGTATGTAATTCTTTTAACAAATAGAACAAACTTTAGTTAAAGTTATATCTTTTTCACAATCCTGTATTGCAGCTTTTCTTTCGGTTAGCTTTTACAGCTATAACTTGCTTTTACATTTAAAACATTGGAATCATAATTTGTGTACTAGGTTTCTCCTTGGAAGGGGATTACATATCATCAGTATATGAACAAAAGCAGGTTGTTACAGGACGTGTTCATTTATTTTTATTTTTCCTGTTGAAAAAGAGAAAGAGATATAAAGATGAAATTAAATGCAATTTTTCGGTTATGTCTTCAATCCTAAGTTACTCATAACTTAAGTCTTCTTACCACAAAACTAATAGTGCCCATTAGGTTTAAGGTATTAACCAAGTTAGATTAGCTGATAGTATATTTAAATTGGCAAATATTTGAATTTAATAGTGAAAAGACGTTACTTTTATACTTGTCTCGCAAAAGAAGACAGTACACAAATATAGTTGTGAAGTTGGATCTAGCCGAAAGCAAAACTAGCGTTTTTATTCCTTACATCAAACACGGAAGCTGATAAATCAGTCCAGTTCATGTAATGTTATCCACGAACAGCAATTTCTCAATATGACGCCCTCCCCAACATATGTAAACAGCACATTTGCCCGCTTGATGCATTCACGTACACCTCCTGCAGAAACGTCTTGCGGAGGAACCTGGAACTTCTCTCAATTTGTCGACTGTAATGTTGCAGACCTCGAGCTAGCCACTTCTCGGTGCTGCTGTGATTACTAGATTAGTTGAGGTATATGTGTAATTTTGGGAGAGGAGTTCAAAGATGTGATGTGTGTGTTTCAGTACTTTTTGTAATATCTAGAATATTCAATTAGTGCTAGTCGTTTAACTTGATTGTTACAACTGACCATTTTTTAAAAATATTACATGTGACGTCCTTGGAGGACGATAAAGTTTAATATCTAGTTTCTTATTTAACCCCTTTAACCTTTGAGTAATACTGTTGACACACAAACAGGGATATTTTCAGAAAAAAATGTTTATTTATTCAGCGAGCCTCAAAACGTATATTCCCGCTAAATTCATAGAATTGAATTTTTTGGTATAATGCAATATTTGTTCACTTATTTAATACTCTTACGTGCTTCACTTATGAAATATGAAATTAAATATGATTATAGCTGTGTCTGCCATGGTTTAAACAGTGATTTACATTTCATGCTGTAGAATATGCTCTGAAGTTTAGTTACGTTTATTAACAAGTTTTAATATTGCAGTTTGAAACGCTTGTTAATTTACAAACCCCAAAAATATTGTTAATGCTTTTATGTTTCTTATTTTAAACTTATTTTAAAAGTATCTAAAAAGACATTATTAGAAACAACTGAAATCGATAGTAAAGTAAACTTCTTTACGTGTTGAGCGGAAGGAAAATGTGTAATAAGGTGTTAGAAATGGAAAATAAATAATGGTGATTCGTTGTAATGATGTAACTAGAAGCCTAAAATTATTTGAAATAATTATTACATTTTGGATTGATTAAACTAAGCTTTGAAAGAAATAAAAATAACCAAATATTGTATGATTGAATTGGTCTTTAGGTATAACGTGACCAATGGGAAAAAGTTTTATTGCATTGATGACAATAAAAGTAATCTTCCCTGAGGAAAATAGCTTCACTTAGTGTCGGGACAGGAATGGTGCAAGACGTGTTCTTACAAACCTTTGAAAGGTTTTCTATGTTGAGATGTGAGAAGCCAAATGTCTTACTTTGCGTCAAGATGCGGTAGAGGATGGACGTAAATGATTTCCTTTCGTAAGCGTTAGCATATCATGTGAATTAGTGGTGAAAAAATATTTTGATCAATGTTGTCTAAAGAAAAAGGCGTAGAGAGAATTATCTATTTATGTAACGACGTTTATAGTAAACTATATGAAAAGTATTAAAGATTAAAGTTTTGATTTATAAGGAAGTTCAACTTATTTATTCATTGAATAGAAAATCGATTCTTATGACTTCTGCTCGAGACAGGCCACAGTCCATGCATTGGCAGCAGCTACTAGGAACCTCAGGATAAATTATTTCCTCCAAAAACATCGAACTCGGTAGTAGAGATCTGGACATCGACTCAATCTGGGGCATCAGTTTCATCTTATCCAACCACGAGGAGTTAGGTTCATCCCAGAGATATTGAACTCCGTTCCAAGTTTGCCTGCATAACGCAAATATAATTAATGAATGACTGACTAGAAAACTAGACATTTCCTTTAACAGGGAATTTTCACTACTGCGGGCACCATTTCCAAAAGACCCGGATATATACGTTTCACATAAATGCGTTCTATACTGTTGCAGCAGCTGGTCTATTAAAGCAAATTTGTTAAGAAAGAGAAGCAAATTTAACGGCTACACTCTCAGCTCTGCTGGTGCAGGCTTAAAGCACCAATGCCCTTTTCTGCTACTCCATACCGATGACCAAAAGTCATCTAAGGAGTGATATAGGACATCATTCAATAGTGGTCAAAAGCTATTTGAAACTTGGATAAGCAATGCAATAATACTAAGCATGAAACAACGTACACTTTCATGCGTTTTTCTCAAGTTAGAAACTGCTGAATAAGTTCTTATTTGGAGTCCAAACTAAACGATACAAGTGCACTTTGCTGGTGTACAATCTCCAAACGCAGCTATCCAAAATAATGGTGGAGGTAACCCCACACAGCAGAGTAGAAACGGCAAGGTGACCGATACAGTTACACTGTACTCCGAGAGTGACAATGTATCCGAGGATTTTGTGTTTCTTTTTGTATAATATAGCAAAATATAGGTTCATCGGCTATTTTACATTATGTACATATCAAAGCTAACATTCAGATTCCTCAATCCGCGCCTAACTCGGTTAGATGTAATATTTATTTCCAACTAAACAAAACAGTCATCTTAATGTAGAACAAGGTAAAACTTCTGTTAGCATAAAATTGTGTGTTAATTTCACATGATTGTTTGTTCTTGTACTAAATATACTGGGAGAATGGACGCACTGTTTAGTACCGAATGGAAGAAAGCTTCAGAAAATGTCTACCACCGCAAATGCTTATTGTTTGTATGTGCCTTATAGGTAAACATAATAACAATGAAAAGCAGTATCTCTCAGCAACTCATTTGAACAAACTATAATGAATATTTTTTATACTGAGAATAAGTATTAATAGATTTGTATGTTTTCATGGTAGCTCAGTGGTTAGAGCACCGGATGAAGACCTGGAGATCCGTAGTTCCAATCCCGACTATGGCATTGTATTTTCCACTTTAGTTGCTGCCTGTCCAACACTTGTACACGCTAGCGTAAAAGAACAATTAATTTCCATTAATTAACGTAATAGTGGTTTAAATTATGAAGCCAAAGACGTAAAGGACTTGAAAGCATTCTAGGTCGCCATTATGTATACGAGATATTTTGTCGTTCATCGGAGAAAGTAGGGGTCAGTTGGAGTATTTAATATCATCCTAGCATTTTTCCATGGTTCAAATTCCGCGTATGGTATTCAATTTTTAGTCTGACTCTAGTCGTCAAAGTATTATCAGTTTGGTTAATATGGACCATTACAATGCATATTTGCTCGTCCGATATGACTTAACGTTGGAGGACGAAAAATTACAAAAATGGATATTTGAATACATTTAAAAACAAGAAATCTCTAGTAGAAATAGAGGGGTGCACAAAAGACACTAATTAATCACTTAATGCATTATCCGCAGTTGTATAATATGCAATTATTACCATAGGGACGTTATGCATTTGAAATAAAAAATAAGAAGAAAAAAGTGTCCTCAAAACATGGATAATTAATCTTTTAATGTTTTCCAACGGAAAGATATCGCTAACGCAGGTCAGAAATGTGACGCGGCATTCACTTTGTGTTAAGCTGCTATCTACACACCAATCGAATAGTTTTTCATTGTCAATTATATCAGCTGCAAAAATAGCACAAACCTTAAGTCGGTTTGTCAGTTGTATTTATGCTATGTTTACGGCTTACTCATAGAGTATTTAGAAGGTAACTAGAGTCGTAGAAAGCTTCATATATTCGAGGCTTAATATCGTGACTATTCTGCGTAATTCCAATTACAGATTTGCACCCTAGAAATTTAAACATGAATCTTCGACCTGCGAACCGTTTCTCTAAACAGCTGACGACATGACAACAACACATAGATTTACCCAACTGACTGCACTTTTTCCCGGTAAACCACAAGGTGTTGAAAAATGCTCCAATCTCGTATATAACGTGCCTTACTACAGTTACACATGTTAACTAGTGTTAGGTGGATCAATACTAATTATTATTACTCATTGATTATCACTGATGGACCAGGTGTTTAAATTAGTTGCTAAGGTCAAGCCAGACAATCGGAGACTCGTGTTACAAATTCCTGTTGTGACATTTGAGTTGTTAGTTTTAGTTCTATATTTCCATTTTAAACCTCACTCAAGCTTATGTGGAAGTATAATTAACTATAGATATACTAGACATTTTCGACTGGCCGCGATGACACCAGATCATGTTTCTTATTGAGAAACGAGAGAAGGTAGGAATAGTGGAGGTATTTGTATTGGGTATTATTGAGTAGATACGAGAACGAGCACCAGGAATATACATACTGCATATTCAGTGGGCTGTAGTTCCGAGGATGGTCCTTTTGTTTAGGAAACATTGTTCCGCTATATAAGTTTCTGGGCATTAAGTTTAGTGGGTTTCAAAGAAATTCAGTAATTTTACAGCCTGCTCATTATGACAGTATCAAAGGGAGGCATTGAACTTGAATGCACGATATTTTTACTGTGAATTTCACACTCACTAGGTAACTGTAATAGGTGTAAAATAACCTATTGTTAGTTAAGTTCAGAGGTTCCACTCCCATTGGTCCTGGACCCGTAGGACTGAGGACCCGGGCCTCCTTCTGCCCGGGAGAGATGGATACTCCAGGGCTCTTTCCATAAGGCAATACCTGGAGTCTAACCCCCCCCCCCCCCCGCTGAGCACAACGTCAAGACGGGTGGAAGTGCATACGCCACTTACGCGGTGGGGCCGCCTGGTGATATAGCACACCTTCTACTAGCTCAGGAGGCTAGTACCCGAGACTTATTAGGCAACCCTCTACCCCCTCCGGGCGGCTTTAGCCAGGCTGGAGGTAACCAATTCCCTGTGGGTGTCGGGGACACACTGCCCCCTTGAGTCCAATCCAATCCGAACAGCTCCCCGACGGGAGGGGATCGGCAGTTCGGCCCGAGGTTCTTCTAGTAACGTCGGAGGTACCACGAGTGCTAAGGGTGCGCAGCGCCCGCACCGGGTGTAACACTGTGCTCTTACCAAATTGTCATGCTAATACATTAATCGCCATTTAATTAAAATCAGAATTTTGATATCCTAATTTTTTGCCAAATTAGAAGCTTAAGCTAAATTAAATGCATAGTTTACGGTATGTAAAATAAATTAAATTTCTAACATTTACAGATCTGAGCTTATAAATCCCCCAACTGGAATTTGACATTAAAATTGCAGCTAAATGAAAGTATTTCAGTTAATAGCCCATTGTTACATCCTACTAACATATCAAAAACTTACAGGAGAATATGTCACTTTGTAAAGCTCGGAATTGCAATAGGTGCAAAAATTGTTTACAGCAACATATTTTGACGAGGATATTTGAAAAATCATTTTTATAATTTTGACACGCCAGTGCTTTCATATACCCAGACATTAGATTTACACCCTGCCTCAAAGATACAAGTTTGCACTGTCTGCTCTCTATGTTCCGAAGCCTTTCTAGAATTTCGGAGTGGCCCTAAGACATTACTGCACATTCAGTTGAAAAGAAATTATGTATAATAATTGATCAAAAATACTCTTTTCAGCTAATCCAGTTGCAATATTTCCCACGTTTCATTCACCTCAAATCGAAAGGAATATAATCAACAAAAGTGTTCAGTAAAGTTATGCAAATAAATAATTATTTATATTAGAACTTCAATTTTATAAACCGTCTTTCCGGGGATCTAACTTTTGCTATGATTTTAAAAATTCAAGTGTTCAGGTTTGACCAAATATAAAGATCTCTGAAGTAGTCTACCATTTATAACCATTTGTAAATTAGAACCGATCAGACAGAAAACCTTATCGCAATAGCATCAAAATACGATATAACCATATCTCGATTGAAGTTTGTGTACTGGAATAACTTAGGATGTCAAATACCATTGTGAGAAACTTGACGTGAATTTCAGATGCAAATCTTCAGCGAGAAGTATTACTGCGTTATAATCTCCCTTTTCAAACGATCTTGTTAGTACCTATTCTACTGGCATCTCTCCATGAAATATGTCAGAATCACTCCATCATTATCGTTCCATTATGATTGAAAGTGCATAAATTCATTCTTCCGGAAGCATATCAATGTAGGATGATGGGTGTGGTCTTAACGTGATTTCTTTATTCAGATCTTTAAAAACGGAAACTTTGTTACACCATTATTCGGCTATTTAAGATACTTCAAAAGGCTTAAAGGTCTTCCTGGAAGCAAAAAAAAAAAAAAAGTCTATATTGTCGTACGACTTCACAGCTGGAGAGTGTACTTATAATATTATTAGCTTCCGTCTTGTTTCATTTGCACTGCTCGGTTTCGAAATGCAAAAGCAATGAAACTGCATTCTGCAATTTAGAGAAGATAGTCCCAATTGCTTTGGGCATTCTAATGATAGTGTTAGATGGTGTCCATATAATTATGGACAATGTAGTCAATATGCCAAATGGAATCCGAAAGGAAAAAGCGGAGTGCGTTTTTTTCACAATCATTTTCTTGTGGTTTTAGCATCTTTTTTGATTGCGCAACACCTATATTCGCATCAAACTAAAGTACAATACGTTCAACGATTCTGAGTTTACAATTAAGTTTGAAAGTTTACATGGTAGTAATATTTAAGTATGGCTGCCTCACCTTTGGACGGTCAGACCGGATGTTTCAGAGGGAAAGTTAACGGACACAAAGTCTTGAATTGTTTACGATTCCAATTCTCTTTCGCACACAACAGCTGTAGCCCCGCGAACTTGTTTTGTTTGCTCCCTGAGATTTTGCATCTGCCATCAAATACAGAATCTAATTTTCATTTCAAATGGTAAAAATCATGCGTATTGCACTCACAGGATTTTTATATTTTCTTATTTTCATAAATATGCTAGTTGTTAATAACGAGACAATTTCAATTTACATTGACATATTTTGTTATAAGGTACTTAGGTAAAGCAGCTGTCCGATATTTAGATAGCGTATCGTTATGTAATACCCTAGAATGCTGCTTTATCAGTAGAAAAAAATTAAAAATTCAAACAATATCAAGTAATATCGCGGAAAAAGTTATTTTAGAAGTTTCTCTTCGGCATTAACTGTGTTTGGTGTGGTAGGATTTTGTATATCTTACAATTTACAGGTTACATATACAGGTGCTAGTTTTACTCTGCCAAATTTTCCGGTGATCCCATTCCAAAATCAAAATAGTAAAAAGGAAACGTTTCTTAAACATGCACCTAATATTGCTTGATAGCACTGTAGGAATATAGTCCTTCCTTTGGCCGCAGTGCTATTTGATTTAATAAAACTATTGTCCGTAATTTTCTTTGGTAGTCGTTGTAGAGAAAATACTTTATAAGTAAGTGAATTTAAATGTCTGCTCTTTGATTGTTTTCCGTTTGAGTAGGGTAGAATAACAATGGAAAGTGGGGAGCAGACAGGAAAAAAATGAAGCAAAAGGAAGGGCGGCAAAGAATGGGATAAGAATATGCAAATAAAAGCTACAAAGGGCAACCGAGTAGTTAGAAAGACTGTTTGAAGCACACGTTGAATCCAAAATGTTGTATGTAGTGGAGATCTGGGGGGCTCAGAGATAAATAAAACGGTACAGCAAAACTACAGTAGGTTTTGAAAAGAGCTACTAGGCTTACCAATATCAGCGTCTGGGGAAGTAGCTTTAGTAGAATTAGGAAAGACAAGAAGAAATGGAATAATAATGGAAAGAATAATACAATTTTGGTATAGGTGTTTGGCCTAAGATGAAGGGGAAATTATGAAATTATACACAGGACAGCAACAAAAGATTAGCGAACTCAAATAGTTGGTGGGCAGAGATTGGAGGATGTCGCGTTGCCCCCGTCACTCGCGTCACTTTTGCAGGAACCTTATGTCATTGGCAAATGCTCTTGATTGTTATTATTCGGAGTTGATTTATTAGTGCTGTCTAAGTTGTGTCCAAGGCTGCTTATTGGGTAAGGTTTACGGAGAGCATGCGGGTATGGAGATCTCAAGTTGTGGGAAGAGAAATAATAATAATTTATGCACTAATAACTGTTTATTCCACTCACAGTTTTATATCAAGTACCCGGTAAAAGAATGTTTTCACTACCGGTCCACACAGCTGGCGTCTTTCACCCATACTTCTCTCCAACTGGCTTTCAGGTTCTGACCTGCATTCCTCAGCGTCTGGGTTGGGGTGGTGTGGTCATTAACCAACCCTCGGCTTCTGTTTAAAAAAAAGCTAAAGAACATTCTTTGCATGTAGTGAAAACATTCTTTCGTTGGCATATTTTTTTTACACACATGTTACATTACTTCATAGACATATATCTTAATGAGGTCCTAATAAATAATGCCTCATATGCCCTTATAAGGCAAACAACTAATTTTATTACACAGTTTAAGAAATTTTGTTTGTCTTATAATCTTCCTCCTCATAAATTCAGTCGAAAGAAGTTCATCATTTTCATTTACGATTTCTCTCTCTAAGCAGAACTCATTAAACTTCCTGAAATGTTCACTTTATTTACTAGATGTCGCATTAAACACTGGCTCACATTTTTAGCCTACCAAGACTGACTATTAACAATAATTACACTTCACACAACTAGATTTACACAACTATTCTTAAATATTACTTTTCTTACTCTAGATTTTCTATTGAATCCTATCTTGGTTCTTACAAAACTAGTTTTTTACAATGCTTTTATATAAAATAGTATCAATTCGTTTATTGTTTCTGGTTACTATCATCACAGATGTGCATAATGATTTTTAGTTATTTTCCCACACCTTTCTTTCTTTCATTCCCCTTTTTTCTTCTTCTTCCTCTAATTGGCTTCTTGCCGTATGATTTTTTTTTAGTAATTCCTTATGAAATCTTCCTAGAATTTTACCACTTTTGTCATCCATTATTTCAACGCTGTCAGTCGAAAATACCTTTGTGACCTTATATGGACCTTTAAAATATAACATCAAGCTTTGGTTTTCCTGCTTAATTTTACTTGAAAGTGTTTTGTTTCTTATTAAGACTAAATCACCCTCTTGAATGTTCCATTCGACTCCTTTCTTGTTTAAATTATGTTTCAATTTTCTTTTCTTCTTAATTCTTTCAGCTGCAATCTTGCATATCTCCTCTGCCTCTATTTCAATGTTCTCCTTTACTTTTATAGGTTGAGGACCTTTAATTCCTATTGTATCGATTATCTTTCCTTTCATTATTTCCACAGGCTTAAAACCGGTCACTGGACTTAGCGTTTCATTTAGAATTCTCTCAATCTGCGGAATATATGAAAACCATTGGCTGTGACGATTATTACAAAGGATTCTCAAAAATATCCCAATATCTTTTATTGATCTTTCTGCTGGGTTGGCTTGTGTTCTATACCTTGAACAAAAATATTGCTTAATCCCTGCGCCTTTGATTCCTTCTGTAAATTTGTTTCCAGAAAATATTGTGGCGTTGTCAGTTAAGATAGCTCTAATTTTCCTTCTTCCGGAATCTAGTAATTTAGCAATTTAGTAAGGCAAGCCTGGCTATTGGCCTTTTTAGTGGGAAAATTCGTAGATATTTGCTGAAAACATCTGCATTGTCTTTTAGTACCTCAAATAACTTGTTTGTTTCCTGTACGTTCAGATTATGGGCTTCGGCACATTTTTGCTGCATCAATACCAATTTGTCATCAAGGTTTTCTATTGCTGTACTGTCAGTAATTAGTGAGGTTGGTTCCATCTCAGAAACAGGTTTCACGCGTGGCTGAACAACATGGTTCCTCTCGTTGCCACACGAGAGGGTAATTACCTCTTGGGCTTTGTCAATAAACATTTTCTGGACAAACAGCTCACATTCTTGAAATTATTTTTCTTCAGCAGTCATTTCTACAGGACAGATCCTTTCTTCAACAAACTTGGTATATATTTGATTCTTATCTTTGCAAATAATAGGAACTTTATTCTCAAAATCTATTTTAGCTTTATTTTCATCCATAAAATCACAACCAATGATCGCATCACCGTTTAGGTTGTTAACTATTACAAACATTGTTTCAAAACACACATTTTCAATCTCAACTGGTAGTAAACATTGTCTTTTTATTAATTGTGCCGATCGTCCAATGGCTACTCTGCATACTAAATTTGATGTTGGTAAGCTCATTATTTTCCTGCCTTTGTTTATTAAATGAAGATATAATTTCTGTGAACACACACTAGCTGATGCACCAGAGTCAACACTAACTAGGTATTCTTTGTCATATAATCTAATTTTGATATATGGGGTATCAAAGTCGCCTTTCTCATTTTTGTTAACCTTAATTTCGCCAGTATCAATACCATTCCTTGCTAGAGTATTGGGGTCTATTTGCGAATCCTTTGTGACGCCTCTGTGACCCTTGTCCATTACGTCACATTTCAGTTTTCCTGCTCATGGTTTTCATCTATTTGCGGTCGGCCATTTTGAATAGGAGCTACAGTTATTTCTTTCTGGGTTCCTTGATTTCCACATCCTCTATTCCCTCTAAAGTGAAAATTTTGTCTCTGGCCTCGGTTTGAATTTTCATCTTCGGACCGATATCCCACGTTTTGATTCCTCCATTCTGGGCTGTATCTTCCTCGAAAATGATTATTCTGGTTTCTCCCACGTTGCTGATTTCCGAACGGTAATTCTCGTGCTACCTTAACAAAGTTGATTGTTTCCCGGCGTTCACGTCTAGGATCATTCCTGTCTGGATTATATCTAAATTGTTGCAATTGGGGTCGATATCTTTCTCTTGCAGAGTTATTATTTCTATACTGACCTCGGTATCCAGAGCTTCCATGTGACTGATATTGGTTGTGTATAGCATTTGGCCCTTGGTGGAACTGATTTCTAGGCTGATATATTTCTCCCGTTTGGTTTTCTAGCGCAGATACCAAATCAAAAGTTGCTGTTATTCTTTTAGGTTTTGCGATCAGAAGATAGTTTTGTATTCTAAGAGGAAAGTGATTGGTTATCAAATTGATAAAGTCCTCTTCGGAAATTTTAGGTCTAAGGTGTTTGATGTATTTAGATTGATGTAGAATATAATCTGCCATACTTATGTTTTCCCTGTCAGAATACTGTCCACAACTAAGCTTAACTCGTATTTTATGTTGTTTACTTGCATTCCAAAACCGGTATAAGAAGAGATGTTGGAACTGTTAAAAATTCGTTTCGGGCCCCATTGATAGTTGTACCCAATTCAAAGTACGATAGCCTAGACATCTTCGAACTATTATCATTTTAAGTGCATCAGGCACATTTTTTACTCTGAAGTACTCTTGAAGTTGTTCTATGAAGCATACAGGACTGTCCTCATTTAGTTCAGAAAAAATAGGTAATGGCAAATCATTTAGCACAGAGCTGTGGTAATTTTGTGGAACTGGTTCGCTCAAAATACTAGTTCTATCCGTTACATTGTTATAAGTGTCTGCATTGGGTACTGATGGCCCCGTTGCAACACTTGTCTGGTTTGATATAATGTAGTGTGTTCCTCCCTGATTTAAACTATCACTTAAGTTAACAGGTTGTACATGATTGTCATTAATGTTAACATGC
This sequence comes from Mantis religiosa, assembly GCA_030765055.1. Taxonomy (NCBI): domain Eukaryota; kingdom Metazoa; phylum Arthropoda; class Insecta; order Mantodea; family Mantidae; genus Mantis; species Mantis religiosa. Next base: position 236,113,048 of record CM060950.1, read on the forward strand.
AACATATTAACTTTAGAAACTAAATTCTCAATTGCTTTCTGAGAATTACGAGAAGCTGAATCCTGTTTATATATCTCAAATTCGCATTTACTATTTATAATCTTTACCTCATCTTCTAATTTCTTTAATATTTTTTGATTAGCAGAATTTAACTTCTCGTCCCATATTTGCACATTTTATTTTTGTTGTTGTTCAATTTTCTTATCTAAACTAGACACATCACTGCTCAAACTTACATGCACAAGCTACATATCATCATTAGTCTTTTCAATTAGACCTTTTAGCTCTGATCCCTGCCTTAGAATTTTAGAATTTAATAATTTGTCATTTTGTTCTAAATTTTTCTTAACCTGTACAATCTCTTTTGAGCTCTTTACAATTTCCTCGAATAATCTGTCCTCTCGGATGGACATTTCCTTACAAATTTCACTTACAGTGCTTTTCAGCTTATCCTGATTTTCTTTAGAAATCTGTTCTACCCTATCTTCTACTTCATAAAGTCCGTTGTTTAATTGATACACTGTCTTTTGCATTTCCTCTTTGAGTTCATCTCTAATTCTTTTACTTTCTTGACCTGGATTTCTAATTTCTCATCTATTGCTTTCATTTCCTGACCATGTTTCCCTAATTTATGATCTATTAATTTCATTTCCTGGCCATGTTTCTCTAACTTCTGATCTATTGATTTCATTTCCTGACCATGTTTCACTAATTTCTGATCTATTGATTTCATCATTTCTATCAGTGCACGCAATTCACCGTTCGACTGTTTTGGTTACCGTCTGTGAATCTAAACTTTCCACCTGATAATTTCCTGTATCATTCATACTTAATACTAAATCTGGGTTAGATAACTGCTCGGGTTCCATATCTATTTCTGTGTATAGTGTATTAACCTCTACTGATTCTACTGTTGACGTTTCTACATCTGACATTTTTCTACAAATTATTTTCTTATTTCTTAATAACATATAGAAGCTGAAAAATCTTAAATAACAAACACACTACAATTTTATTTTGTTTAGATCTGAAATTTGTTTTTGTCCTTTTACTCCGTCCCGTAAAAATGATAACCGCTGGTCCTAGATGTAAATGTAAAGTTGCTCTGAAAACTCTGCCCCTTTCTTTCTCAAGTTCTTTACGTGTTCCCTGTTGCTGATGAGAGGTGTTGTAATGCTGGTCGTCTATGATGTCTGATCCACTTCTTTCTCGTTCTAGTTAGCGTTTCCTAGGTGTCTTTTTCTGCTCTGCTCTCTTCTTTCTTCTCGCACTAACTCATCAACACCATCATTGTTTCTCTATTCCTTCGTACCCCAAAGTTGGTCGCCATTCTTTGTCGCGTTCCCCCCCGTCACTTGCGTCACTTTTGCAGGAACCTTATGTCATTGGCAAATGCTCTTGGTTGTTATTATTCGGAGTTGATTTATTAGTGCTGTCTAAGTTGTGTCCACGGCTGCTTATTGGATAAGGTTTACGGAGAGCATGCGGGTATGGAGATCTCAAGTTGTGGGAAGAGAAATAATAATAATTTATGCACTAATAACTGTGTATTCCACTCACAGTTTTATATCAAGTACCCGGAAAAAGAATGTTTTCACTACCGGTCCACACAGCTGGCGTCTTCCACCCACAGTTCTCCCCAACTGGCTTTCAGGTTCTTACCTGTATTCCTGAGCGTCTGGGTTGACGTGGTGTGGTCATTAACCAACCCTCGGCTTCTGTTTAAAAAAACTAAAGAGCATTCTTTGCATGTAGTGAAAACATTCTTTCGTTGGGACTTTTTTTTACACACATGTTACATTATTTCATATACATATATACCTTAATGAGGTCCTAATAAATAATGCCTCAAGGAATTATAGAAAAAATAGGAATGGGAGATATATGGAGATTAGGGGAAAAGAATACAAGCGATGTGGCTATATTAGTAAAATGCAGAATAGAAGATCTGGAAAGACAGGAAATATGGGGAGGTCTAGAAAATATGAAATGACTACAACTTTACAAGCAAATAAAAATAAATTGAGGATGAGAACCTAATGTAGATTACTGCAGTAGGTAAGAGAGGAGGGTTAGCTTGGATGAGAAAACAGGAATGATATTTCTAAGAGGGATAACAGGTATGGGACAGGGAATTTGTGAATTGTGTGAGGGAAAAGTAAATATAGACCACTATGTAACATAATGCGAGGAGGTTGCAATGTGGAGAATAAAAGGTTTGGGAGGAAAAATGTAAGAAAGTATTGAAGAGGATAGTAGCTATAAGAATGTTAACGGTCAGGGAGGAAAATAAGGTAAGAAGTATTGGTGAGCTCTTTCAGAAAGTAAAAGAAAAATGGGCCAGAAATGAAAAGAATATAAGAAAGGAAGATGAGGTGTAAGAATGGGACTAATTAAGTAAAAGGGAGACATGGAGGCTAAGAGCTACATGACAGAGTCATGTAAGCCAAGGTAGCTACAAAGTAATGACAAAAAATGTAGCCGAAAGTTGTAAACTGAAAAAAGTTTGGAATATGCACCTAAAATCTAATCTAATCTAAAATGCTTTTGAATATTGTTATGGAGCACAAGAGTTGAAGAAAATTTATTCTATAAATTAAAATACAGATCAGCAATGAAATAAAACCTTATATTAAGAAATGTAGAACGAGTGCAGCAGCTTTATGCAGAGATATATCAGGACGGGCTGTTTACCTTAAATTCTTGCCAATTCCCCAACAGTTGACAGTGACTCATTTCAGAAAGACAGGAGAGGTACAAAGCTTTTGCAATGAAGAGAGGTTTCTTCGTGATGTGAACCCAAGCCAGTCGGGTAGCACATGACTTATTGCAGTAAAGGAAGAGATTAGTCGTATGGCTATCTGGAAAGCTTTGCATGAAATCTTCTGTAAATCACCTTCAGTCAGTGCAACTTTTAATGACCTTTCTGTCATTGCAAGATACAGAGTTATGCTATATTCATGAATTAAACTGCACCTTTTTCATCGATGAGTGAGTCATTCATGATAACCATACTTGAGTTATTATTGTCATGTAAACTTCCAAACTGCATATGTCGTAAACTCAAAAAACCTGGAGATTATTATGCTTTAGTCTGTTGCGAAAATCAGTGCTGCACAACCAAAAAAACCTTATTGATCCACGTTACTTGCCTCTCCACCTGAATGCATGGACGTGTCTACAGTCTCAGAAATGAGTTCTATCAATTCATTTATTATGTGGCTCTAAACATCATCCGATGGAATATAGTTTTTAGGTAATGGCATGCCAACTTATTTCAGTTGGGTAGTACGTAATGTTTTGAAAGATAAATTTCAGCATAAGTGGCATAGTCGAGTTTGAGCCATTCCATGACCTGTTCGATATGCTGATTTTAATCCAATGTAGTTCTTCGTCTGGGAACATTGAAGTCCGTGATAAAAGCGGCTTCTGTAGTAGATGGACACTCTGATAGAAACTGTTATCTAAATTTTATAAAATACAGACTGCTTCATTATTTTTGTAAGAGTAGTGGATTGCGGGCTTACTGCATGCATGGAAACAGTAGGAAACCACTTTGAATAATTCTTGTACAATCCGTTGCTTTCTTTAAAACTCAGCCGTAAATGATTTGAACCCACCCTAATTTAAACTGTGGTGGGCATGGGATCTATCATAAATATTTGCTATTGTTAGTTTGCATTTCTCTAAAAATGTTATTTTTAAGTGTTGCGGCTTTTCAGTTGCTTCTCAAATATAGTGGACAACGTGTCCAATGTCAGGGCAAACACACAGCAGCTCCCTCACAAACGTTTAATCATTGCCAGTTTCATTATTCCACCTGAATCCATAGAACAAATAAATAACCATTTGTTTAACCGTTTATCTGGATTAACAAAGAAAATATAAAACTAATTATGTCTATAATTATAGTATGTATTAGTGATGTTACATTATATTAAAAGCTGAGTAAGGCTCACAACATATATTGATTACTAGAACATAGCCCTAATCACGTTATTGCAAAGATTGATTTCCACCGCCGTCCTCCCTTTCAGTGTCTGTTTCCCTTCTGTTTTCAACAATTTCCCTCTCCTAATGCTTTATCTTGCTCTATCAAGCTCAACCTCTCTCCGGGTAACTTGAATTCAGATTGAAAGGATAATTTAAATGGTGTTTTGATAAAAATGTAACATAAGTGAAATGTTATGCAGCGTATAAATTTACGCCCTATTTTTACTTTTGTAATTTGATCTGAACTATACCACCTTTATTAATATACTATTAATGGAAATCTTAAAGTGTTATAGCCACATTATTTCTTCCGCTATTCTTTAGCAAACTGTACAATTAGAGGCTTACCCTTCCATCTCTTTCATGTTAATTGAGATATATATTTTTAGAAATAATTTCACTGTAGAATTTCCTTGTTGCTTAAAATGGGAATAGGAAAGAGAAATCAAAAGCGGGCCCGCTAAGTAATGACTTTGAAATTCCACTTTCTCTCTTTGCCCAATAGAAGAAACATCAGAATCTGATGCATTAAATTCCACTGACTTGCTGCGAAAAATGTTGTGCTTTAATGAAATCTACAATGTTGGTGTAGTAAGACTGTGTATCTCTAGCTGTCATTCCGAAGGAGGAGACTACTGCCAGAAATTCAAGATATACTTTTAACTTATGAGAACAAGTGCTTTAAAAATTTAAAATGTTTGTAGAACTCGTTATGACTCATTTAAACAAATTGTAAAGTTTCCAAATGAAGGTGTCTTTGGGTTGTGGAATTTACTTTAAAGTATTTCTCTTATACGTGGAAGACATTAAACTAAACTAAACTTTCGTATTTGAAGAAAGTACACTTAGCGCGTGAACACATAGACGCTGACACGTGCATTTTCTGGATATGATTTTCTTATATTTATGGAATATCAAAACAGGAATTCCGGTGAAAGCACCACATTGAATTTTAAAATGGAACGCAACATCTTTTTCTACTGTTGAAGTGGTAGATTATACAAAATCTATATAACAAGCAAATTATTTGTGCTACTGTTATCTCGTTTTTGGTTAGGTTCTCACTCCCTTAAGACAAGGTAATTAATATAGCACATCACCTATTTTTGAAATTTGACTTTAAGCATGTCATATATTAGTTTAGATAACAGTTGTTCGGCGATTGTTTCGAAACCACTCCTTATGCACAAACCTGGAGAAACACCTCCAGAAGTATTCGTTTTCACTTGGAAACTACTATAGCGAATAAAATAAGGGTGAAAACGAAATATTATACAACTGAAAGCTATAATTTTACACGTTCTTTCTGAATATTAAATATTAAATTCTTCCTTTTCAGCAGCTAAAATATTTTGAAAGGTTTCGTACGTTGTTGTGACAATGGGTGGGTACTCCGATTTATGCCAGGTTCTGAATGTGCGCACAGCTTGCCTTCTAGTGGTCTCAGATTTCAAGTTCTGCCTGCTGCTATTTCGTAAAGACACAACAAGTTAAGCCCATGTGTATCTGCAGTTATCTCAGGACTTGGTGAGGACAGTAATACAAAAGTATTCGTTTATTAGTTGGAATACAAAGAAGTGGCAAAATACATCCTACTAAAAGCAAACTCTGAAAGCATACATTTTTCTAAGTCCACACGGTTTCCACGGCCAATTTACGATGGTGTCACGGAACGCATCTCTTTAGCTTCATCCTAATGAATTCTCTCATAATTATAATTATGAGTAGCGCCCAGATTTTGACGAAAAGATATCTTTTTTCCGAGTAGTCACAGACAATGCTTATTGGAAATGAAGTGCATTCTGGAACAAATGCGTTATATATATGGTTTTATAGGTAATCAGAATAAATTATTTTCCAAATTTTTATAACAGTCATTTTTTAAAATTTAGATGCATATTCCCGTCATTCTCGTTATTTTTAACGAATTTGTTGAGCATTTTCATCTCTAGCCCACATTCGGGATGTCCGGGTTCTAGTCCTGTGGCCGACCTGACCCTAATCCATGGGCTTTTGGGGTTTTTAAAATAATCTGCGATTAAAACTTCATTTATATCATCTTCTACAAATAGTAACTTTGTAAGTGTGGTAAACATGTAATTAACAGATTAAGATTACGTCATGCAGTACGTGTGGATTGCAATAGTCAGGACTTCAGGAGCCGGAAGTGTCGCCGTCTGGAGAGTAGTCTGTGAGGTGTGTAAATATGTTGTGTTGTGGAATTGAAATGCCGAAACGAAAACAGTCAACTGCACATCACGTTTGAAATAGTATGTTTCAGAGTTTGGCGAAACATATTCTCTACTGATGGAACTGTGTTGTTCTGTAAAGTGTAAAAATTAAAGTCGCTAAAGACAAACGGTTCACCGTACAACATGTAGGGGGAGAAAAGCATTTTCGAGCTTTTCAAAATGCTAACAGTACACAAGCGTCTCTTCTTCTTTCACTTTCCCTGCTGCCGTTAGGCGTCTTAGTTACTGTTAAAATGAAGTTCTTCGATGTCAAGTAACAAGTCGTCTTCCTTTTATAAAGTATTATGTGAAGTGTTTGTTAGTTTAAATATTCCGCTAGGAAAGTTAAGTAATTCCAAATTACGAGATTTTCTTGAACCTCACATTGGTCATACAATTCCAGATGAATCAACTTTGCGTAAGAGTTACCTACAAAAATGTTATGAAGACAGGTTAAACCGAATACGTGAATGTGTGAATGGAAAAAATTATGTATCAATTGATGAGAAAACCGATTCAGAGCGGCGTTATGTAGCCAACTAGTGATAGGTACGCTAGAAGCTACTAGCGCCAGACAAATGTTTCTTCTGACCTCAGAGGTTATGGAAGCTGTTAACCACTGTCAGATATGCAAACTGTTCGATAAATCTATGGGTTTATTGTGGCCTAGTGGAATACAGAATGCCAACGTCTTCCGCTTCCTAACAAACGCAGCGCCTTACATGGTAAAGGCAGCAAAATCGATCCAAACATTTTACAGTAAGATGGTGCATGTTACGTGTTTGGCCTATGATTTTCATCAAATTGCGGTGCAGTTCAGATGAACATTTACAGAAGTAGATACACTAATTTCCACAGTAAGGAAATATTTTTGACAGCACCAACCCGAATTTATGTATTTCAAAGAAAAGGCCCCTAATATAGCTTTGCCCCCGACACCAATTTTAACACGCTGGAGTACATGGTTAACTGCACTGTGACAATTTTCAAATAGTGAGAGAAGTGGTGAAGAGCTTAGATATGGTAGATTCTAAGGCAATTGTGAGCGCACTGGATCTGTTCTCTGATAATCAGGTCCAAGGTATATTAGCTATCATTAAATCAAATTTTGCATTTTTGAGGGATACCATAAACCGCCTTGAAGAAAAGGATTGGATAAGTCGTCATTGGATAAGTCGATTTAGTTAGTGAGGATTGCGGAGAAGATATAAAGTGTAAAAGGTGAGATTGGGGACAAAATTAGATAGAAACTAATGTTTGTGTTGGACAAAAATAAAGACTACCAAACAGTTTGTCAGACTGGCGATATCTTGTCAGGATAAAACTTAAGAACTGATATTTTTGAACAGGATTTAACACGCAGAGACCTAGCGCTTATCAGATACGCACCTATAACATCTGTGGAAGTGGAGAGAAGTTACTCAAAGTATAAGACAGTTTTAGCTGGCAACAGCAGTACCTTTACTTTTGATTACTTGAACATGACTATGGTGGTGTACTGCAACGCTAAGTAAGGTATGTTTTGGTAAATGGGTACAGTAACTTATATTTTCGTATTTTATATTTTTTAATATTTTACTTTAATGACCTGAAGAATTTTGAATGGATTATTTAATAGCAATAATTGCGTTATTTACAAGGAAAGTTAATGTCAAAGTGTTATTCGAACCATATGTTCATTATTTGTCTATTGCAGTTATTAATTTATTATTATGAAAGAAATTGTTAATTTTTGTTAGATAATTTTCTTTTAATTTTATGTGCATTTTGTTATATTTTAAGGGCATTTTATTGCTCACTTTTAGAGATATTTTTAGGTCAACATCTTCCGGGCACTAATTATGATAATATTTATATTGTGTATTGTTTCGTGCATATTCCCACACTGTAATGTGTTCAAAAAATTGAGTCTTTCAATTGAATCATAATTGAATCAATTGCCAAACGTACACAGATAGTCGAGCGGTTATAGACAAGAATGTGGGAGCTAGACCTACAGATTCCAATCCCCATCATCATTTTGAATTTTTTGCTGTAGAAATATGAAATGTGTATTGTAGCTTCCAACTGCTAAGCTTTTCTTGATTTTACGACATTTATGCTCACACAGAAGCTGATGCACTCTACTGTTTTTAAAATATCTGGTAAAACATGTTTTATTCCTGTTTTTAAAATCAAATAAAATGTAAGTTAAGTTTGTTGCGGGTGTGTAAACCCTCGCCTTCTATTACTGCCCTCATTCTACAGGGGCATGAATGAGACCAAATTTCTAGTGAAATTTTCACGAGAGGATGCTTCGAATTATATTCTAGCACCATTCATGTCACATCAAAATGAATAGGTTTAAAATAATATGTATCTTCTGCAAGAAAGCATAAGGCAGTGCCACTAAAGTAAAACCAATAAAAAGGAACATGCACATCAAGGATTCGAGTTCATGTTCGCCAACTTACGAGACACACGCGTTTTACTTCTCGGCTACAATGCACACGACCAAGTGGCAAGGCAATTCCCTAACTACCTCATAACTTTGAAATGAAACCAGAGTGGAATCAAAGCGTGTATTGGAAAACTAATTGTTCTTTCACACTATTGGTGTGTAGGACAAAGTATGGAAAGGTAGAATCATACTGAAAACTTTAATGCCGTAGCCGGGATACAAATAATTGAGCTTTCCAGTCTGACTACCTTTCCAAGGCGTATATTGTGAACGCAGCCTTAAAAACTGCTTCCGATATTTCCCCTAATTACATGTTTGCACTTTTATCTTTATTCCTTAATATTTCATCTGATACTCCACTACATGTAATAATTAAAGCGCAGTCAAGCTCCTTATTACAGATTTATTGCTCATCTTTCACATAACGTGCCAAGGATTCAGCGTCCCGTTGCTTAGAAATCACAATCACAAGGTGAGCTGCTCGGAAAATGTTTTCGTATTTATATGAGAATGCCCCAACGAGCACATTCACACCAATAATTCAATCTATGTTTTGAATGTTACTTTACAATCGATGTGTGAGTGTTCAATCACTGATATTCTTGCTTCAATGCTTCTGCTGACATATTGAATGTTCCTGTGTAGCTTTGAGTCTCGCTTATGGCCGATGTCTTCTCCGCAAACTGAAACGTTTTCTAACTCCATCTACATTACAAATCTCGAAGTTCCTTTATATCTGTGACTCTCACTTGTCGATCTCCTCTATCATAGAAGCTGTTACATTTGCCAATTCCTACTGCTGCCGAATTGTATTAACTCGCAAACTCAGTTATCCCGCCCAACGTTTCCTCTACAATGTCACACTATTTTATAATTACATAATAACTGTGCTATTTACATATGTCGCCTATTTTGCATTTATTTCGAATATTTTGCGCGTGCTTAGCTTTTTCTATTGTATATTAATGTTCGTAACATTTCTTTATAGTCAGCTGCGTATTGATTATGGGGTAGGCATTTCCCTCCATTGAGAAATCCAGAAACTTTACTATGTAAAGTAAAATTCAATACTGGAATGTCACCAAGAATACATATTTTGAGACATTGTGTGTGTGTGTGTGTGTGTGTGTGTGTGTGTGTGTGTGTGTGTGTGTGTGTGTGTGTGTGTGTGTGTGTGTGTTTGAGCGTGAAAAGTGAAAAGTGGGATAAATACGAAACTCAGTATTTCATTTCAGAATCTTCCAGATTGAACACGAAGAGTTTCAAGAAAATTCTGCACCACACATTACTCTTTAAATGACACATTGATTCGAAAACTCCAGTTTTGTCAAAAGTCCTTCCAATGAATTTGATTAAATTACCATTATGTTTTAAGATACTTTGGAAGTTCTTTTTATACCGAATGGTCTTTGCATAGCTGAAAACCAGTAAGAAATAGACAAAGATCTTACTACAAATAAGGGCAATGAAGTGTGTAGTGTTTAACGCCAGTTTTTAGTGTATGCGGCACCGCAGGTGATGACAGTGATGATACGTGGGCTGAAGATAGAGCACTGGTGGAAAGAGATGGTGTGTGAAACCGGAGATACCAGAGAAAATCCACCCCAGCGACATGTTCTCCACCACAAATCTGAATTTGCGGACCTGGGATCGAATACGGGCCATCTTGGTGATAGACGAGCGGGGTAACCACTCAGCTACGGCGCGGCCTCCAAAAATTGTAGGTTCCCATACATGAGAATTTGTAAAACCCACTTTTCTCTGTAACCAAAAATTTTGGATATGTTTCTTATTATTTTCAAAAATTTTCTAATACTCATAGTTTTCTCAAATAGGGGTCATTATTTATCTGTTAGCCATATAAGAGAATGACATTCAAAGGCATCACATAGCCACCAATTCCTTAAAACCTTGACTCTCGCTTAAAGCTTACTGCATTCCTACATTCCCTAGGAGCTACAAAACATTAGCAATGAGATGATCTCTGCAAATTTTTATTGCTATTAACATAAAGCAGCAAAAGGAAGAAGCGTTTGTAAGAATAGTTTGTTATAAGAGTGGAGAAAGTCATGTGAGAACAACATCAATATTTTATGATACACAAAGTTTTAGTGAAAAAAATTACTTCTGAACCACGAATTGTCCACGTCGATATTAAAGTTCTTTAGCGCCTCATTTATCACACGTTCACTAACTTATTCATCCATCAATTTAAATCCCAGTGACAGGTGTCACGTCAAAATAATTCCTCTACTAAAGTTAAATGAAATAATCCTCTAAATACCACACATAAAGCGATTGAAAAATCTGTCATATATTCAAAGTCTTTTAAAACCAAGACGATTAAAGCTCTCAAAAACTGTCAGATAGTATACACTATTGCATACTCTGAATCGTGTGTATCTTAAAAATTATGATTTTCTTTATTAATGTAACCTACAGAATGTTTTAAAATAGAAACGAACTTTCTGGGCTGACTGCATATAATTGAAGATTTTAAGTAGACCTCATTTCGTAGTCCATTATATACATTAGTTATTCATTTATCACAAGAAGCTTACAGAAACAAGCAGTTGAAACACATGTAGGAAATAGATAAGTGATGGATATTCAGCATATAAAGCGACAAATCCACAATAAGCCCCTATTCTTTTCAAAGTGGCACAACACATAAGATAAAAAAGTACCAAAGATACAATTAGTATAAAAATAATTAATGCAATACACTATATCGATTGGGATCACTAAATTATAGTCTGAGGGTAATTACAGCTTTTAAGCGAAATATTGTGTTAATATGCTTCAGAATTATGGCTAACTGGACGGCGAGACGTCATCACCGTTGGACACCGCAACACTGGTGTAGCGGATACTGAAAAGCGTTATTAAATGACAATGTCTGTTCTTGAGCCCAACGAGACAGCTAATGGGAGTTTTGCAGTGTTTTCATAATTCATTTCCGATAGTAGAAATTGCTGCTAACCAACTGAACGGCTTATAATACATGCCTCTTACGTTGGATTTAAGTATTCTAATTTTGCAAAACTTAATTCATTAGGAAAGTATTTAGTCACGTATAAATGTAACAGTGAAAACCATATAAATGTAACCGTGACCTCATATGGCTTTCAAAATAATGAATAAAGACACCCAAATATTAGTAGACAGCCACGCAGGCATCGAAATGGCATCGTTCCTATGTTATGCATGCAATTAAAAATTTACTGCAATGCTAACTACTGATTGGTTGGTGCTAAAGGAATTGCCTTAAACAAGCATCAGAAATGCGCTGCTCTCTCTCTCTCTCTCTCTCTCTCTCTCTCTCTCTCTCTCTCTCTCTCTCTCTCTCTCTCTCTCTCTCTCTCTCTCTCTCTCTCTCTCTCTCTCTCTCTCTCTGTGTGTATGTCTCAACAGCTCACTTAGCCTGGTTATATTTATGACACTTAAGAGTGCCTTATGCTCAGTTTTCAAAGCACCCATAATTTCTATCAGCAATCCATTGTTGCCCTAAGTAGCAACAAAATAGATAAGTTATAGAACTCTCAAGCGGTGAATTTAGGTAATAAATCACATAGCTAGATATTGCGAAGCAAAGCCCGATGTATTATTTCAAGTTATACACGTTTGTTTAAAAGATTAACTACAAGAAGACGGAAAATCAACCCAGTTTACAATATGTTTAGCAAGTTACTTTTATAGTAAATGCGCCTCGGGAGTTATTTGAATTGCCAAATTCGTGCTACAATGTATGCGTGTTGAGAGAGAAAGAAAGGATATATACAAGTTAGGTGGTAATGAAGTGTGCAAGACAGTTACAGAGTCTGATTCGTTGGAGAGGAAAACATCTTCCGGTTTGAGAGCCGATGTAAACTTTGCAGTACTCCGTACCACTACGTAAGTACTATTTACCACGTTAGAGATTTGGCCAAACTATAACTTCCTCGCTCATTTTGCATTAACACAACTTCTAGTCCCATATTAACCATTTTGCATATGGACATAATTTGAAGAATAAGGTCTCGGTACACTCGTGTATTCCATAGCAGCATACTGCAAATGCTCACCAGAAAACTGCTAACTCTAATGGTGTGTTTCTAAGGATAATTTAACTGTAACCTAGATCAAGAAAAATAAAGGAACTTAAAATACAAAACATTAAAAATAAAAATGAACATAATTCCGCTCAGCAGGAAAGTTATAAAGCTACTAAGGGACAAGATGAATCCTATATAAAGGCATAACTCCCTAGGGTATAACAATTAATTGCTGATCGCAGGTCAAGCATTTCTGGGCCAGTGAGTTGATCATCCAACTGTTGCTAGTGTGCTTAAACCAATTGCTCTCCCAACGGTGAAGCTTCAGCTGTCCAAACGATGTCCTTCATTGATCAGTGTGACTTGGGGACTTCATACGCCACACGATCTACCATGATTACAGTAATCTTATTTCCAGAAATTTTATGAGGAATAATTAAAAAGCTTTAATAACGAAAAGTTAGCTTTAATCTCCACAATACTATTAAAGATTCAATGAAAACTGGATTTTAACGGACTAAAAGCTCTAAAAGGCGTTATAAGATACGTCTTAGTCCTGAAGAATTCAATTAAGAAAGTATTTGTAGAAAGTGATTAATAAACTGTTGCCAAGGAATTTACTTAGATGAAACAATGTTTTCCATATTATATACCAGCTTTAGCAACAGCGTGATCTGTTTATACACCCACTAGAGTTTGTTGCTACATATGATCCATAAAGGCAAATGCGTCTGACGTTTTTAAACATGTTGAACTACAAATAACAACGTTTTCTTTCACTACAAATCAGTTTTGGATTTTTCATGCTGAAGTTTTATCGATGTCTTAATTTTCCGCTTATATGGAATTAGGACAACGAGGACTACTTTGGTCATGCATAGCACTCCTGTTTTATCACCATCCATGTAGGTATATCGAACACGATACTCTACACAAATTTAAGGTAATTTTCTTTACAAAGATATATCACAAAAGGCATTATTTTAAAAAGCATTTTGCTTGGCCTTGTTTTATATGACTAATTTTAAGTTGGGTATTCATACAATTTTTACACACACACACACACACACTTATTATACTCATCATTTACTTAAATCTATCAATGCCAGCGAGTAAATCTCTCCGTTAAGCTTTCTACAGCTGAACGGTAAAGAGGTTCGAGAAACACGTGGTTTGAAGAGGTCAGAAATGGCACGGTTTAGACTGGGATGTTAGAGGGGATAAAAGGATCGTCGATTCCAACAGAACAATCTGGTCATTATAGACTGCGTGCATATTTTTTCGGAATGCGCACAATGGGAAAATCAGTGAACTATTACAGCAAAAAAAGGTAAAAATTTAAACTTTTGTTAGAAGAACAGAGACAACTTGGGATACACTGGTGGGCTGAAGGACGTGGATAAACATGGACAATTTCCTGGATAAAGTTTAAGGAGCCAGATGAAATTTCTTAAGTTAGTCGAGAGAAACTGCATTTGTATTTTTTCCTGATGAATTCGTATCATAAATTTGTATGTACGTTCAGAGACACACTGTAGATATTTGTGTATCAACCTTAATATGACATTCACAAAAACACATTACACAACACATGGATATCGTTTTACTTTCATTTGTTACATGAAATTATTAGTGGTGAAATAGCTCACTTTTTCATTTTCTTACCATTAATAAAGATACATGTCAGTAGAATGTCTCTCTTACACATTCCCTTGTATCTTCCGTCTGATTTGTAAAAGAAGATACGCGAACATCAATGAAGAGACGCGAAGCGTAGGAGGGGAAGGTCGTTGCTATGGAAACGTAAACAAATTTGCCAGATTAGTTACACTGGTGAATCACGTACAGAGATAGCTCAAACCCTTGTTTATGTTTCCAGTGTTGAGAGGAAAAAGAAAGGGGATCTGCATTACTTCTTGTCTGCTATTGGGCAACACTGCAGTACCCCACGTGGAAAATCACATGCCCTTCGCGTATTTTCTTTTAAAAATCAGATTATATAAAAGTGTAAAGAATGAACGTATAGGCAAATGTTCAAATTGCAAAGTTGCCTATGCCGACTGATAGTGGTTACTCTCTATGACCACAAGAGACACAAAATAGTACAATCTGTTTTTTAAAACATTCCAAAATTAAGGTTTTAAAATAATTCAAAGAAACAAATATTTTCCAAATCTGTAGTTCGACAGCGTTTTTGGCTGACAGAAAATATAAATTTCATTGTGTTCTCAATCCTGGACATTGTTTAATACAACTGTTTATTTCAACTCTCCATATCTGTAAACTTTAATTTGAAACAGTCAATGAAATGCTAATGAAAGAAAATTGGTAGATGAGAAAACAAAAGAGAGGCGAAATGAGCCGCTATCTAAGAAGATCCTTCTACAATAGGTGATCGTAAAATAATTACATTACCAGTCAGATGAATGGGGACTTCCACAATAAGAAAAAAGAAAAAGGCGACAGTTTCATTACGGTTCAAGAAACTTTTTAAATAATGTAGTATTCAGCTATGCGTTAAACGAACTTTTAAGACTTTTAAAATAAAGTTTGATCTTCAGAATCCTACAAGAAATGTGATGTCCAATCAGCAGTCGCAAATAATCATCAAACCAAGACAGCGACCTAAAGACGCAAAATAGATTCCACTGCTCACGATTTCAGCTAGGCTGAGAAAAAACAATAATACATTATCACAGGGAGTTTAATACAGCATCCACCAATAACAAGCAACATAAAATGCAAGCAAACATTACATAGTTGTCATACAAATTGAAGCTATATAACTTGAAAGCAATGATTGAAACGTTAACAAATTTTACGGAATGAGTGTGTAAAATGTAAAAATGCAGGCGCCCAGGCTGCAATAATAGTTATGGAGGATATCATGGTCTGTTGTCAACCGCCACCGCCGCCAACGCCCCTGCTGCCGCCGCCACCGCCGCCGCCACCGCCGCCGCCACTGCCGCCGCCACCGCCGCCGTGCACCTTTTAATTTTTTGCATGCAGTACAATTATTGAATATGTTACATTCCATGTCTTTTCCCTTCCATGATTAGAACAAACATGAGTGATAAAAATGAAACAGTGGATTGCGTCACTTCTATTTAAAATGTTGTGTCCTACCTCAAGTGAGGTTCAATAGAGAGAAACAAAGTATCAATATATCAATACCATAGGAGGAAAATTATTTGTAGTTCCATAAATTTAATTTATCATTACACTTTCACTCCATAATGTCAAAAGCTCTCTTCGTTAAGTATTCGTTAAGTATTTATACAGCGGAAAACAATATACTCAATACTGATAGTGTTTATATTAGTCTTCAAATTGCAGATGCGGCTTTTCGATGAAGTGTTTATAACAATCGAAGACAAGAATGTGTGTCACTGAGGTTACCTTATTACAATATAAATATTTGTTCATTCAGGTAACCTATTAGCGTAAGCCACACAAGTTATATTTGCAAATGATGAGATGAGTATGTCGTTGCCATAACCTACCTTTCGTTAGGCATATTGCAACACAGGCTTACTGCCGATACAAACTGATTGTAGATCTGGGAGTGAAGTTTTGTGATGAAATAACAATCATGTACTGTATGCCCACGTTTGTGGATTGACACAACGTAGTCCTACAAAATGGGTACTTATTTTCATATGTAGGTTATATTGCGGAAAGAAGTGTATATAAAATAGTTGAAAATACTTTTTGTTTGTGTTTTCTGTGGTACTGTTTTCAGCATAGCATTTTTGCTTGGTGAGCCTGCATCTAGAACCTGTATAACCCGAGCAGGAAGAACGCAGCAATAATATCTTTTCACTTATATATGTCCACAGAGGACTGAAGTTAGAACATGTTTCATGTGTTGTTTATGTATTATTGATCTTTTTACCAGTATTAATATTACGTCGACAAGTTGCTTCAAGTTCCTTTAAATTAATTTTTCTCTTGAAAACAGATGCACAACTCGTCTGCTAATCTGCCTGCCAATGATAAAGCCACATCCATTGTGTAGCTGTGGGTAGACTTATGTACAGACTGCAACACACTAGCTGTAGTTTCCTTTCCTCTGTGGGACAGTGTTGATGCTGAAGGCATTTCATTCTGGAATTGACTCTTGTCACCGTTCCAAACACAACCTTTCTCTACACCCTCCTCTGTTATAATCATGTTCAGTTCCTCTACCATCTGTTGTGCCTTCTGACGTACTATTGTTGGGTTCTGTCCTTATGGTCACTAATGTAGTAATATGACTGAATGAAATGTCATATTCAGACTCAAGATGGTCGATAATGAAATCGAAGGTTTGACATTGTCTAGCTAACCAATTTTAATGGTCTCCAGTGCTTAAATTTTCAGATGCCACTAGTAAACTGTAGATTCATACGTCCTTGCACTATAAAATTGCTGTAGAAGATGTTCTTTTATAGTTTGTAATCCCGACAGCCTCTTTTCTTTGAAATGAGCTCTTGCTCGTTTGTTAAATACATTATTTGGAATCAACCTGTAATTTGATTTACCTCTAAATGCACTTATAACGTTTCATTAATTGCTATAGGAATTTAAGCCACCATTGGAATAGTCTTCATAAATGTTCTCTAGTAGCCGTCATCAATGCCGTTCAGTACACTCGACATTTTGGGTGGAGAGAGTTTGCACTTTCGTTGTATCGTACTTGTTGCCCTGAACATGAACGTCGTGTACTGCTTGAAAAGTCACCTTCAGGATCAGGTTGCTCCTCTCCTTCATAATCAAAGTATCTATCCAACGTAACACCATGTATTTTAGTATTATCCCCATTATATCCAAATCCTCAACCCCGATTTCATTTCCTTATTCCTCATGTTGCGAACTTGTCCATAATATTTGGATCATATTCGTAGAACTAATTCTCTTCCTGGTATCACTCTATGCAGTTTACAAAGTAACCCGCATGCAAACACTCAAACAAGCATATTGCAGCTATATCGTTCACGCAACTCAAGCACTGCTTAGTACAGCTAGAACATGTCACCGTCTAATGCCGCTAGCAGTAATGTGGGAACTTTTGCATGAAAATTGCACATATCGCTTTTAATGATCTTTTGTTATTCGAGGTGAAATGTTTCACTTGTTATTGTTGTGGGATACTACAGAATAACTGTACGGTTAAGGCCCCGGATTTGGTTCTCACATGTAAGAAGCACAAAGCTTATTCAACTCGCAACACCTACTTATTTTCGCCATAGAGCATTTCATGCATGGCTTTAGCTGACCTTAATAATGGAATCGTTATTATAATACTTATTTCGACTTTTATTCATCCTAGCTGCAATACTTTCATCGCGTGATACGCAGGCATTTGCACGCAAACGCACCAGGCACGCAACGAATCATACCGCGTTTGACAATGGCAGAAAGCGCACAAAAAGACATAGGCATAAGGAAGTCCTATATTACAGTTGACAATGTAGCCGCTTATGTAGCTGCAAACAGTATTGCCGTCTATGTATCCATAGCACAGTTTTGGGTGACATTATCCATGGAGGGGATTGAACGCTGTCATCCTGGTTCAGAAAGAACACGTGTGCTTACTCCCGAAATGACTGCAACTTTTATTGTAGTAGTAGATAGGAACCCCTTACAAACTGGTTCAGATATGAAGGCATATTCACAAATTCATGGATCAGCACAAACATCATATTTGTAAATGATAGTTCTCCCACATACGGTATCTAAAAAGCAAGATCTCGCAGATGGTTACAGATTGTTTCGCTCTGCGCCTGTAGAGGAAAATGTGAGCAGCAACTGAAACGATATGATGTACTCACTAGGGGACATTTTCTTTCACACTTTACCGAAAAAAGTAATTGTCTAGTGTCCAAAGATTTCTTGATACGATATAAAAATACCTGGTTTTTCAGATGAATCACGGCGCCTATCTTATTGCGGAAGGTTTCATTGAGCAGTGTGCAACACATAGTAATACTCGCAATGAGATTTACTTGATTTTCTCAGTTGGGATGAGCTGTCCTAGTGGAATTCTCAAATTCGCACAAGAGAATTATTCTGCCCACACATGTAAAAAAGTTTCAAATTTGTGATGAACTGGCCTTCCCGTTCAATAGGTTTGAGCCCAATTGAAAATGTATGGGCTGCGCTTCCATTTCCCTGCAGATGCACGGAAGAAATGGGGAGGGTTTATGGACATAAATTCAAGAAACCTGGAATATTTCTTCTCGTACATGTTCCTACTGGGATTTAATTTAATTTATGACTCGAAGCTTTGTAGCAGCTATAGGTGCTGAAGTTTTATGCATCCGATACAAGTTTTCTTTAGTTTTTAATTTAATTCACTACGTTACAAATATATATTTTATCATAATCTTAGCAGTCGTGAAGAAATAAAAACTAGAGGTAATTATGTGCACAAAAGGAAGGCTCTCCTGTTAAACCATTGAAACATTCTGCACATATACACAGATTGATATCAATCCAACTAGTCGCTTCGTGTCTCATCCCCTCCCTATGCATACATTACAGCAATTTCAATTGAAATATGGTATTTTCTCTACTTTTGTAATTGAAAGGAAGTAATAAACAGTAACAAATTTTAATGTGCGCGATTGGTTTGTGCAGATGAAAGAAAGGATGAATGAAATGGAACTATACAGCTCATTTACAGCAACAAAACCCATTATCAAATTTTCATTTAAAGATCAAAGGAATATCTTGAAAACAGAAGTTAAACTTCACACTGATTGGATTGCTACTTTAAAGAGCTGTGTAAGAATCTACTGCAGACAGTTTTAATCACAGAACATTAATTTGAGAGAAACCTATCCATAACTTTTGATGCAAAACACCACTTTATTTAAAAATTAAATAGCCTTTTGGTATAATCAACCATGCACAAGCTATAGAAAATATGAAATATGAATTAATTAATTAATTAATTTTAGTATTCAGAAGTTACCGGAGCTCTCAGATAGGTTTGATAATGTATTTTAATTAATGCCTACTTGATATTCTCCGCCATGATTTTGAAATGGATAGAGGGCGGCTTTGCTCTATGCCATCCCTTTAGATCAACTATAAAAATCCACATGTAAAACCTCCGATCGCCTGAATCACTGAAGCGCAATGTAAAATTGTGTTTTCATTTAATACACCAAAATTCCTTCTTTCATATTTGATTTTTAAAGGTGATGATAACCCTCTCATGAAATCCATAGATATTTCAATGTCCATAAAGCTGGTTTGTAATTTCCTTTTCAAGTTACTTGTTTGCATTCGTAACTATCCCAGAGCACTTGACCGTTTATCTGACAATATGTTCAAAACGCAGCGGTGCCAGTATCATTAGTAGTGCAGTACCAAATTAGCATTAGAAATAATAGCAGTACAAAGAAATATATGATTTAGGCTTTGTTCCTTCATCAGGAGATTAAGAAGATTAAGAACTCCATATAACGAGAAGGTACATTTGACGATCGATTTGTTTAATAAACGACTTTTAATATGTAGAACCCAAATGGAATTTTCTCATGATAAAGGATTTCATTTTACAATTTAATGTATTCGAGTTATCACATGGAACAACCATATCATTTTCAAGTCAAAAGCCTAGAGTGGAGCATTCGGCCGCTAGTACCGCATAAAATTAAGTTTGCACATTTGTAAAATAGTAAAATGCTACTACCGTGTATGCCTTACGTGTTTAAATATATTGCTGTGCGTTCTGTTTGAATTTCTCAAAGCTGGCTAAATAATAAAGGGCTGTTGGAGTCATATTGAAACTAACGTGTGCAATGTATGTAAACCTTAGGATAATAGAATAAGAATGTGAAATCATGACACTCCACATCAATGAAGAGAAACTGTTTTAAAATTACAAATAAAAAGTATAGTTCTTTCACATCTTTCCATCTCAGAACAAAGCTACGAAATTTAGATTTCCTGTTGCATTTTCTTTGAAAAGTACTTTAACTAAACTTCATGTAAACAGATTAATTGAGAGGGAGTTACATTCACAGGAATTTCTCTATCTCCTATTTAATTTTGTTTAGTTACTTCAAACCATTATTACTCATTATAACTCTTTGATGTTAATTAAGGTAAAGTTTACAAAAATGCTTAATAGTACATGTTCCATTCCATGTGGGTGCGGAAATTCCATACTATTTCCATAAGAGACTGGCGTCCTCTGTGACTAGGATTACATGCTAGCCTGATTCCCACCGTCTCGGGTTCAAATCTGGCATAGGATAATTGGTTTGCTCGGTCATAAAAATCCCTAGCATGCATTCCTTCGGAAGTAAACTAAAGTCGGTAGTTCCAAAAAGTAAATTTGTGACACATTAAGAACCGTAGACCTGAAAAGGAGGCTTCTGAACCAAATTAATGGCTGCTCACGCCCAAAACTGGATGGTACGCAAAGAACTACAGCATTTAAGGGGCATAAATAAAAACTCAATTTTAATTTTCCAGAATACGACGATATTTATCAAAGAATAGACCATTTCAAAATGGCATCCAATTTGTAATAAGCTTACTCCTAGTGTCCGCCAGAGTTTGATGAAGCCTTTCCATTATCGCACAATACTAATGCGAGAGACTCCATTCTTCTGAACTTCCATCTTCACTAGGCACTAAAACACTAGCAATATACTCCTTACCTATAAATTTCAGTCTAAGCCTCCGATGGACCAAGGCGTACCTCATGACCGCTTGATCCCCTACCTATCTCGACATGGAATATAAAGAACAGCCTTCTGTTTTGGGTTGGCTTATAGTAAATTCAGCGCCTTCCCAGGCACGTTCCGCATTCTCTTCGCAAAATAGTACTAGAAGATCTCACGAGACTAAGTGAAAGCTACACCGGAGCTTCCCCCTAAGAAAAAATATTATACCAGTACTAGCAAACAAACACGTTTCCTTCCGAAGATGGCTTCCCGAAGTTCATCGCTCTTTTCTCCCGTTTTTCTTCATAGAGTCAATTAATTCTAACACAGAATTACTTTAACATTTCATGCCGTCGATGTTTTCAGTTGAAGGCACAGGTCTTTAATTTTGTTCGCTGCAGATTGAGCCAGGGACCTGTTATGATTACTGAGAGACCAACTTTAAACTCCTACGAACAGAAGTTGTGTGAGAGAGAGTTTCAAACATGTAATTTCATCGCGAAGAAAAATAAAAGTGGGGCATGGGAAAGGAAGCATGCTGGAGCTGACGTGTCGAGCTTACGATGACAATAACAAGCGACCAGTGGTGTATTGCAAGCATGGAGTGTACCCTGACAAGTGTCAGCCACAGTGTCCACTAAACAGCAAGGAGCGTTTCCATTCCTTTAGGAATATCCTCCCTTTGCTTCGTCTTTTTTCAGGAGTTTATACATAAAACGTTTCCTCTTTAATTACTACAGTTATAAACCGGAAGCAATATTTTCGGTGAAATGTTCTCTCAAGTATAAGAAACAGATAATTTTGGTAAGCTATCTGAAATCATTAAAACATTTTACTTACCAATTACTATGTTAGGAAGAGGAAGTAATGAGTAACACTTCAGATTATTTTAACTTTCGGTACTATTTACTTACAGTAAGGGAAGCATTGGATTCTATCAAAAATTTCGATTTCAGTATATACATGTATGTAAGCCAGTAGGTATGTGTATTAACAGAATAACTCAAACAAATCACTTTACGTGCATAACCCTTCAAAAATCTCTATTTTCTCAAAATTAGTTCTAGCGATTCTGATTAAAATACCATATATTTAAGATAGTCATAAAATAACTTTATATTTTGAATTTTATTAGAATGTCCTCATAGTACTTCATTCTGAGCATCTTCCATAAATGGTAAACCGGAAGCTTGCCAGTTATTACACAAAAAGTGTAGATCTCATTGAACCAACAGGTCAGTTAAAATTCATTTCTTGGAATGAGCAGTTTCAGAAACATTGTTATTTTTTGAATTTGTAAATGCTTCCATATTTCTCAAATACACAGTCACTCACTCCTTATCTGTTGTACATTCAAATAGATCATAATTTCAAAGACAACACATAATGCTCTTAAAAACTATCTCACGAACCAAATGACGTGTGTGTGTGTGTGTGTGTGTGTGTGTGTGTGTGTGTGTGTGTGTGTGTGTGTGTGTGTGTGTGTGTGTGTGTGTGTGTGAATTGTGCTTGGAATTTTGTCACATATCAAATGCAGGAATAGACAGAAGTCCACCGTCGCTTACAGCAAAGACAAGTAATGTGAATGTGTATGTGAAAGTGATGTGAATGTAATTATTTGCATGGCTTGTGTGCGTTTCCAATAAATAAAATAATGCTTTTAAAAGACGTGACTATTGCTTAAGATCTACTGTATTCCCACATTTTCCTTGCACCTGCTATAAAATTAGCAACAAGATAATTTATACGTGACTTTGTCAGAATTAATATGAAGAGAAGAGGAGCATAAATATTTATAAGTATGTCATTTACAACAGTAAATAATGTCACTTGTTTACCATATTTGTTATTGGTTTAGATTTAAAGTGGAACTTCGAGTCGTGGTGTTATACTTCTAAACCGATAATTCCCTCCGCGACTGAGGGATGAGACAGATTGATCGGCCCGCGGGATTTGGACCCCGCTTCCTAATGTGGGTCACAGACTTTACGGCCATAAGACTCGAAAACATTAAGTTGAACAAGAGGTGAAGCACAGTAATGGTCTGTACTGCCAGATACATCAATCTATACAGAATTTTTTCTGAATGTCGACTCACTTGTTAAATACTTTTGCATGGACAGTCAGTTTAGATAGGTATACAACAACCTATTTGCCTAGTTTGCCGGATTTTTCGGTATATCATTTTCCACCACAGTAGCGATGCATTAAGAAGGAACGCTAAAAGCACTTTTTCCACAGCGAAGAGAAAAACACGAACAACTAGTTAGCAAACAAAACTTTATTCTTACTACGAAAACGAAAATGACGTATATAAAACCAGGGCGAACATAGTGGAAATTAAATTATTTGGGTAAATTAGTTCAAAGAAATATAAAGAACAAAATGTGTCCCTATTTAAGGAGAGTAGTGAAACATCAGTACATTTTATAGCACCGCCTGTCTATTAATCCTTGCTGTAGACGAAGAAAGCAGTAATTTAAAAGTTTGTATCTATCACTGACTACTTCGAACCTTTCCTTTATTATTTCAGTTTAGAACTTGAGACTCGCGGATTTCCTACATTTATGGTATCACGTTTTAAAGTTTACCGAATGCTTGCAGGGATGGAAGGATTTACCAAAAGCATAACCAAGGACTTCGCTAAAAAAAAGATAAAAGAATGTTTTGTGTTGAAACCTACAGCTCTATCTTCAAGATCTTATTGCAAAACAACTTCAACAACAGAAAGCAACTGCTACACGCTGCTCATTAATTTAAAGCCTTATCTTGCTATTAAGTACTCCAAGAGGATCGCTGTGATGCCTCACAAAATCATAGAAAGAAGAAAACTATGAGGAACTTCGGGTTAGGGCGGGGGCATATCTCAATCACAGCATAAGTCTCGTGGTTTGTTCCGTCTTCAAGAAAACTGATCTCCCCACCTCACTGGAACCCGAAGTATCTACCTTTCAGTTTATAACTCTTTGTTTTTATGGGGCTTGATATTCATCTATTCTGTTTATATGTACCTAGTATTTTCCAAATTAATCAGTTTTAGACAATGGATCCCCAACCCTTCTCTAATGTATTGTTACTTTTATGCAATAGTCTATAATCCGTCACATGCGTATAAATGAAAAGTCTTATCTCGGCAACCTACGTATTTTTTGGTGTGAGGCGGTGGCAACAAATTCTTAATTTCATACTCATTTCTGGTATAGGTATCACTTTATAAAATTCTAGCATAGTTGCTTGTTAATCTTCACTGTTTTACGTTACATTTGTTGCACTTCTTAGTATTTGGAACCATTTTTTTTTTCTAAATACTGTTACACAGGCAACAGCTCGCCGCCTGACGGGAACTTTAGCGGGAGTCGAGGAATTACTCCGTCCCTGTCGTCTGTTGACTGCAGGCGGGGGAGGGACGCGGCACAAAAACGTCACGAGGCCGAAGTGGAACTGAATGTTACTGCGCAAAATACCTTTCGAAACTAATTCGAGAGGATTCCAGTTCCACAAGCATCCAACCAACATGGTTGTTAAACTATGAAGCTTGGGTCTTAATTCCTTACAGCGTAGTAAGTCATCACCAAAGGTACGTATCCCATTATATATTACATCTCCTAATGGTTCTCTGGGAAAAATATGAGAAGATATTTTAATATCAGTTCGCATGTTCTATGGTAGCTCAATGGTTAAGAGGAACCGGACAAAGACAGATCCGTTGTTCAAATCCCGGCTATAGCATTGAAATTTTCAGTCTGATTTGACCTATTGCATTATATGCTTGACATATATGGTACGAAGAGCGTATTGTCCTCCCAAAAATGTACTCTTTTTCAAACACTATATAACTTTCCATAAATACCTTAAAATTAATTTTTAACATCACGTAGGAAAATTTTAAAATGCATAGATTATCGCAGAAGTAGGTAGAACAAAAATGGGGTCCCGTATATAAAAACAATTTATATCTGTTATCCACTTTATTTATAAGTACAAATTTAATTTTGCTTTGCAATAGATATTTATTGTTTTAGACTGATACTGAACTATAATTTAAAATTTAATTTTAATATTATAAATGAAGGAAATACTGTACGGCAGGCTGAATGAAATAATGATCCTAAGATTCGATTAGTTAAGGTGTATTGTAAAGTATTAAGGGCTTGCCCAAGTTATTGTAAAAGGTTGTGACTAAGAATTTAAGTTTGAACATGCTCTTCGTGTACATAAGTGATAAACTTTAAGACAAACAGCTCGTATTAAGTTTGTTCATTCCCAAGTCTAGGCGAAGCGGAATAGAAAATGTATTTGTAGGAATTCGCAGCTACACATTCCTATAATTAAAAATTTGTAAGCATTGGAAAACACTTTGTAGTTTAGGACACTACGAGAATGAGGATGGTAAGAAGCTTTTCAATAATATTTGATGTCATCCCATGATGCTCTGCCAATTTTAATGTCATTCCTCTTTGTTAGAACCAACTTTTCTTTTGGTCATTCGCAGTGCATCAGTTTTGATTCGTTCTGCCCTACCACTTCCTGCCACTACAGCTTTTTGATCATGATATGCTTGTGAAAGACAACACCTAAACATGAATCACAACTGAGCCTATAGTCAGCCATCAAGTCAATAATTTGTTCCAGAAATCACGAGCCCACTCAACTTAAGCACCACCCACCTTTCACTAAACCTACAAACGTCCACTCAGGTATTAACCTGTCATAATTCGCTATGCATTTTAGATCTGAGCCAGACCCCTACACTTATCTTGATTTAAAGACATTTTACTTCTCTTCTAATCCCAATAATTTTCGTGTACACGAATTTGTATACATGCTTAACCCATGGTAACTTTTTCCGGAACCTTAAAGCTAATGGGTTTGTAATTTGACCGTTACTAACATTTTTCTTGACTTGAATCATAATTGATCTGTTATGTGCAAAAATCTTTTCACTTAGGCTTCTTATATTACTTACACATTGATAAGTGTATAAAGAAATTATTCATTAAAATTACTGCTTGGGTTTACCATAATTCCTTTTAATTATTTGTATCTTACCATCAATAACTTATTACTTTTCATTTGTTTTTGAAGTTATGCTGTGAATCGTAAATAATTTGATGCATAACAGCTTAATAATTTTCTTGCTCACAATTTCAATACACCTTTCTTGCATGCTATGGCTCCTCAAAATCGAGTGAGGCTTGATCACAATCGGAAGTTTTGATATCAGAGCACAGGATAGAGCTATGTCTTTGGACTTATAACACCTCAGGACATAAGACATTTAAAATGGTCGAACTGTAGGAGATCTCAATATGCAAGGCGGGATATCTCAGCGACGCAAAGTTTCTTCAAGTATTTGTTTGAAAATATTTCACATAGTAAAGACTTCGCAACAATCTCATGTCACATAGCTAAATTATATAGAAAATCCGGGCACAAGAAAACTACAGGAACTTTAGCCGAGTTCTCTTTCTCACTTCAAGCCACCATCTTGTGAGGAGCTGCCAAATCCGAGGCGTGTAGTCCACCAGAATCACGGTAACACCCGGTACTTCTATAATTGATACCATATTATACAATCAAGTAGATATTTTACTTAGCTTCTGTAGCACAGTAAAATGTTTTATGGACGTAAAAATACATAAGATTAGGTATGGTATATCGTATTCTACTCGTACCAAGTTCGTATCTACTTCCAGATAAAGGAAATTCCCTCCCATTTTCTCCACAGTTGTGACCACCAAGGCTAAAAACGGGGAAAATCAAAGAGGAAGCCGGTTTCACTGAATGTGTTGGTGTACATAAGATGAAATTCATATTGTCGCCAGGCCATTGTTGATTGGAGGTGGTGTGGGTGACGAGATCAAAGAGACGGCAGTGCCGTGTGTAGATAAATGCTCGCCCAAACGGCGAGGGAGGGGGGAAGAGAAGGATTTCTCTAGAGTTCGCTTTTGTTCTAGCCAGCTCTCGATTGTTTGAGAAATTTCTGGAATGTTAGTAAACTATATAAAAGCAGCCGGCCCGCCAAAGGTGAGTCAGTCGGTCGTTGAACGCGTGCGGGTAAGCAGCTGTGTTTGTTGAAATTGTATGTTTTATTGTGGATGTGTAAGAAGCGTATTTATACGGAAATAAAGTGCAATTTTTTGGGTTTGTAACCTGGAGTTTTATTTCACGAACCCACAAAATCAACAACACCGAGAAGAGGGAACAAATGAAGACAGTTTAACGACGAAGACGGAGGCGGCAAATAACAGCCTGGCCGCGGAACTGAAAGCTGCAAACGAGGCCCTCGCCGCAAAGTTGGAAGAGCAGTTGGCCGACGTAAAGGAGTATATCATGGAGCTTGGTAAGTACATCTAAGACCTGGCGATCCGAGTAAACGACCTGGAGGGAAACGCCGACAGCAATACCCAGTTCCTGAACGCCATTGTAGAGCACATCGTCGGCAGGGAATTGAAGGAGTTGAAGGCCGACGCGCGCGGGACGCGACACATCTGCGCGCATCAAACTTCATAAATTCGATGGCGCGACAACTTTCGAGGTCTTGCGTTGTCAATTCGACACGGTGGCAAAACACAACTAGTGGTCACCAGAGGAAAAGGCCGCACAGCTAATAGTCTCTAGGGACGGACCGCAGAAGTCCTGAACGCGGTCCAGACAGTGACGGCGCCCAAGGAAATCTGGGAAGACCTGGAGAACCGCTGTGGAAATCGCAGCGTACCGCAGCCAGCTGAAGTCAAGGTCATAGCAGCCAAGGGAGACGCTGCAGGACTTCGCCCTGGCAATTGAATAGCGGGCCAGCAAAACCCTAGTAGACCTCCCACCAAAATTCGTATTCCGAGAGGCTGCCTACACCTTTGTCGACGGGGTACGAGACACGGAGAATCGTCAGCGGTTAATGATCGGCGATTACAAAACCATCCGCGAGGCGCTAACGGCAGCATTAAGGACGGAGGTGGCCAAGGAGACATCTATCGCGACGTCGGGAGCGAGATATGTCCGCTACACTGGAGACAGAAGACCAGCCGAGGGACACCGGCGAAGACCGAGTCGCCTGTGTTGGGGATGTGGACAGCCGGGACACCTGCAGAGAGACTGCCCACACCAGGAAGAGCAGCCGGAAAACGGATAAGGGCCGTCGTGGAGAGGGGCACATCGGTGCTCTCACCACCATCCCCTTTAGTGACACTGCGCGCCGGCGTATGGATGACAGAAGACCAGCCGAGGGACACAAGCAAAGACCTAGTCGCCTTTGTTGGGGGTGTGGACAGCCGAGACACCTGGAGAGAGGCTGCCCACACCAGGAAGAGCAGCCAGAAAACGAATAAGGGCCTCGTGGAGAGGGGCACATCGGAGCCATCACCACCATCGCCTGGAGTGGCACTACGCGCCGTAAGCCGGCGTATGGAATACAGCCTCATCGCGTAAGGCTGGGTAAGGGGAAAGTCGTGCCGCGTGCTGGTGGACACCGAGGCGGCTGTGACCATCATCAGACCTGACGTGGCGAAGGATTTGGCGTCGAGGAAGCCGAGCCGACCATAGCAGCTTGTGACGGCATCGGGCTACTCCTTGCCTGGGGAGAAGGAAGCCTTACTGAAGTTGACCTTGGGAAGGAGTGCCATACGTCTGTGGGTTTTTCGTCGTAAAGATGGCTGAGGAGGTGATACTGGGACTGGATGCCCTCAGGAGCCACGAGGCGACGATCAACGTCAGCAGGAAGGTCAATGGAGTAAAGGTGGTACTCCGGCACCCCGAAGAGTGCCATGGAATTTGCAGGGTCTTCCTGAAGGAAGACATGGTTTTCCCCGCGAGAAGCGAGGTAGTAGTGATGGTGCGACTGGAAGGCAAGCGGACGAAGAACATGATGCTGGAGTAGAAGACGCCTGTGCACGGGCTCTGTGTACCCAGGACATTATTGCCGTGCCTAGAGGAGGCGCCAGTGAGGCTTCTCAACCTGGCAGACACTTATCGCGACGTCCAGGCCACAACGGAGCGGAACTGCGAGCCCATGGTCAGCGCCACCGCAATCGACAAGACGAAGGAGCCGGTGTCAACACAACACCTGGGTCCCCGGCTGGAAGGCTTACTGGAGAGGGCGGCCGACCAAATAACCGCAGAACAGCTGGAGAAAGCTCGACAACTGCTGAGGAGATGCCAGCGCGTTTTCAGCCAAGGCGTCAATGACTACGGCCGCGTGCTCCACCGCATCGACACTGGAGCCGCCCGGCTCCCGGCCTATTCGACAACTACCTAGTCGCGTTCCGCTGGCAAAAAAAGCGATGGTATGGGATATCATAGATGACATGAAATCCAGGGGAGTGATTGAAGAGTCTGACAACCCTTGGTGTTCCTCTGTAGTTCTGGTGACTAAGAAGAACAGCGAGATATGCTTCTGCGTGGACTACAGGAAGCTGAACGCCATCATCCGGAAAGACTGCTTCCCCTTTCCCCTGATTGACGACACCCTCAACACGCCAGCTGGTGCACGGTACTTCTCGACCCTGGACCTGTTGTCCGGTTACTGGCAGGTGGCTCCAGACCCGCGGGACAAGGAAAAGACTGCATTCTCGACAGGCCAAGGGCTTTGGCAGTTCACAGTTATGCCCTTTGGCCTCTGCAACGCACCAGCTACCTTCCAGTGCCTAATGGAATCAGTGAATCAGAGGGCTGACTTATGACGCCTGGCTGCTATACCTGGACGACATCACCATCGTCGGTCAGACTTCCGAGGACCATCCCGATAATCTGAGTAAGGTGCTACAGAGGCTGCAGGACACCAATTTGATGCTAAATGCAAAGAAATGCCAGCTCTTGGCAAGGAGGTGAACTACTTGGGCCACATAGTCTCACCAACTGAATTTGCCACAGACCCGGAGAAGACACGTGTCGTGAGAGATTGGCCTCGGTCAAAGAATAAGAGAGAATTGCGCAGTTTCCTAGGGCTGGGCAGCTATTACCGTCGCTTCATAAAGGGGTTCTCCAACATCGCCAAACCCCCACCCGCGTGACAGAGGAACGCTGACCTTAGGTGTGGACGGATGACAAAAAAGGCACTTTCCAGCACCTGAGGAAGACCCTGTGCAGTGCTCCAATTATGGGATTCCCACGAACAGATAGTGCTTTCCTTGTGGACCGAAGCCGGCGACCATTGCATTGGAGGCGTACTATCGCAAGTACAAGACGGCTACGATCGTGTGATAGGCTATTACAGCAAGACGCTATCCAAGGCAGGGAATAACTACTGCGTCACCAGGCTAAAATTACTGGCGGTAGTAAAGACATTGGAGCACTTCCACAAGTACCTGTACGGTCAGCCATTCCACCTGAATCTGGAATCTGGAAGCCCAGATGGCACGTTGGGTCCAGAGGCTGCAAGAGTACGACTTTATCTCTGAACTTCGTAGAGGGAGGAGCCAAGGTAACGCAGACGCCATATCCCGGATACCCTGCTCAGAGGAGTGCGGCCAATGCACAAGAGTGGAAGAGAAGTAGCATGTCACAACTGTCTGAGTGGTCATGGCAGTTCCTGCGGATGCCTGGGATATCACAGTTGGTTTTTATGTTTTTCTATGTATATTCTCTCCCATATGACGAGTTCACTATGTTTTTGTATGTAGTTTAGTAATTCGGTGCTATCTTCAATTTCATGATTTTCAGACCAGAAATGAGCTGCTATTGCGGAGTTATCAATATTTTTGTATCTTAAGTGCCTGAAGTCTGACGAGGAAGCAGCTGGCGGACGCAGACTTGGGGCCACTCTTGAGTGAATTGGAGGCAGCGAGAAGACCAACCTGGCGCACCAAGGAGCGCCACAAGGGACAAGAGAGGGCGTGCTGTTCCGGGTTTCGGAATCGCCTGATGGGAAGACGCTTTCCCGAAGCAAGGTCCCGGAAGTCTTGGAGGAAGTGCACGTCGGTACTTCAGGATGACACCTGGGAGCAAACCGAACGATCCACAAACTCCGACAGCGCTACTACTGAATGAGGCTCGGAGCAGACGCTGAGAGATGGTGCCGTCAGTGGTATGTGTGCGCGGCGAGTCGCGGCCTCCAGACTAGGAGCCGGGTTCGCATGCAGCAGTATAACTTAGGAGCGCCATTCGGAAGGATCGCCATCGATATAGCTGGACCATTCCCAGTGTTCGACCGTGGCAACCAGTACATGGTGGTGGTCGTGGACTACTTCACCAAGTGGCCGGAGGTGTACGTCATCCCGAACCAGGAGGCAAAGGCAACACAGACTGCCTTATGGAGGAAGTGTTCTGCCTATTTGGTGTGCCGTTATAGCTCCACAGCGACCAGGGCACCAATTTTGAGTCCAATCTGATGAAGGAGGCCCTAGAAAGGCTTGAGGTGAACAAGACCCGCACAGCACCCGTACATGCCCAGTCAGATGGCATGGTGGAGACATACATCAAGACCTTAGAAGAGCACTTGAGGAAGGTCGTGGCCAGCCATCAACGAGACTGGGACTTCAAGGTGCCACTGTTCTTGCTGGCCTACCACTCGTCAACACACGACACCACTGGGATGACACCAGGCAGCTTAATGTTTGGCCGAGAGTTATGCCTCCCTTGTGACCTGGCTTTTAGAAGCCCCCCGGGCGCAAAACAGCCAGCAACCGAGTGTGTGAAGAACCTGGTGGACAATCTGCACGACATGCATTAGATGGCTTATCAAAATATCCAGAAGGCGAGCGACCGCTTGAAGACCCGATACGACTGGCAAGCCAACAGCCAAGGTTCCAGCATGCTGACCTATTCTGGTTTTACCACCCTAAGCGGATCAAGGGATGATACACGAAGCTCCAGCAGCCTTGCCAAGGACCGTACCGGGTGGTGAAGAGGATTAACGACGTGGTCTACCCTATCCAGAAGGTGCCCCGAGGGAAGATGTTGGTGGTACACCTGGATCGTCTAGCCCATTACGATAGTGCTGTTCGGGACAACCAGCCTTGAAGGGGTAGCAGTGTCGCAAGGCCATTGTTGATTGTAGGCGGCGTGGGCAACGGGATCAAAGAGACGACAGTGCCGTGTGTAGATAAGAGCTCGCCGAAACGGCTTGGGGGGAGACGGATTTCTCTAGACTTCGCCTTTGTTCTAGCCGGCTCTCGATTGTTTGAGAAATTTCTGGAATGTTCGTAAACTATAAAAGGGCAGCCGGCCCGCCAAAAATGAGTCAGTCGGTAATAGAACGCGTGCGGGTAAGCAGCTGTGTTTGTTGACCTTGTATTGTGTATGAAGAGTATTTCTACGGAAATAAAGTGCAACTTTTTGTGTTTGTAACCTGGACTTTTTATTTCACGAACCCACAATGTCACAATATTGAGACTGCACAACAATTAAAGTGGATATTTTGGGCAATTGGCTTCCTCTTAAATGCTCTCTAATATGTTAGTTGGTGAAAACTACATTTTTAAGCATGTCAGATTTGCAGGTAATCTTCAAGAAAAAACTACGTATACTGCGGTTTTGCATGGGTACTCTACCTGTATAACACGAAGACAATGTTTTCTCCTTAGTTTCTCCTTATGAAACTGGGTTTAGTGTATCAGTTTGGGACATTTTTCCGCTATTAGCCATATTCCCATGTGCCGCTTTTACAGATCACTTCGTAGAAAATTATTTCAGGCCGTCTTGGAATATTAATAGGAGTGGATGTCATGTACAATTTTGTTTTCGGAAATTTTCCTTATTTTAGAAGCTTAAATTTCCGATAGGTATCTCATATTTCAGTAAACCTTGGAATATATTAGTATAATTCAGCGTGATTTCTCTGAAGCACAGAGGATAAATGGGATTTAAACGCTAAATAAAATAATTAGAAAAACACAGAATAGAAAATTCTATGTGTGTTTCCAATGAAGATGTTCTCGGACCGTAAGCTTGGATTTATTGTTAAGAATGCCTCAGTGTCATAATGGATGAATGTTGTCAACAATTGAAATGCAATTTAAATTTCTAACGAAATATTATTGGTATGAACAAATTAAAATAATTTTGAGAACCACATTTTCAAGCAACTTTATTAAATGTCTTCGGGATGGAGGGGAATTGCTACCGCAAATTGTACGTGTATCTTACATTATCTGTGGTGAAATGTTAATATAGGATTGCAAGCAACATCTAGAACAATTTACATAGAGAAATAGGTAAAACTAGTGCCAATACAAGGAAGTTATTTTATATGTACACAGTGAAATATTGCAGAGCAACTTACCTAGCGAAATACGTGATAATGACAAAAATTCATGGAAGTAATTCAGGTACTCGCTTGTGCTGATAAATTAAAGCACTATACAAATATGTTTAAGAACACTGCGCCGAATTTTAGGTGAATTATCACCAAAGGTTTAATTATTTTTCAATTATATCACAAATATTCTATGGACAGCTGTTAACCAATGAGAACAAATGTTTTTCAGTGTCCAGTTTCAAAAGTCTAGCATCAGGCTTAAGACATCCTATGCTCCTTTTAAAACTCCTGAGAGGTTCTTCATGTATTTTATTCCGTTGTACATTGTTGCACATTTAATACATTCTTTATATTTTAGTTGTTCTCCGATTGTATGCAAATTTGCTTATGTTCTATCCATTATGAAAATTAAGGAAGCTCAACATTTATTTTTCTATAGATGATATGAGCTTCTAATCAAGCTCATGAAATTTTTACTCCACCACAGAATCAGAATCACCATTCTGATACTTAAGGTTTATTCACCAAACTGCTTAAGAAAATGGGTGTCCTCCTTCCTAATTAAAAACAAGTGTATTACCTGAAAAGTTATTTGAGGTAGAGTTATTGGCATTTCACAGCAATTTATTTGCATACATGAGGTGCACCTATTTTAAGTGAATAACTTTGAAATTTAAAAGAGTTCAGAAACTGCTTCCTAGTGGCCCTTAATCGATTTAGGCAGAATCTCCAGACGCCTCACAAACTGCAAATATCTTAAAGGGTCTCTTCCAATAACTACGTATATTCTGTGTGTTATCGATTGAATGTTTAAGGTGTTCTTGTTATCATCCCAGTTTGCAAATAAACACTCATTTCTATTTCAAAAGTACAAAAATTTACACTGGGGAAATATGTGTATTTGGATATTGTTGTGTGTAAAGCAAATAATATGTCATATAGTTATTATAAGCTTTTAACAACAAAAAGCATGGATGCGTGAAAGCGGGGGAGACCGTACCTGGAAGGTGAATTAGCAGGACCACAATACTCGGAAAGCAAACTATCTTACAGTTCGTGCACGATGGCAGCTTTAATTTCTTTCACCAGCGTGGCTTTCATAGAAATGTGAAAACGTGTATTGTACCAGTGAAATTAGTGCATTGTGTGATTACTTCAGAATAAATGGAGTTATGGAACACATTTTCCAAGTTTTCTATATTCTGAGAGCTTTGAGGCAATGCACTACGGCCAACACTCTTTAACGGTGTTAGACATATAACAGGACGGACAGATTGTTCAGCAATAACAATAAATATACTTATCGCCATGTAAAGCTACAAATAACCATTGTCGGATTTATAAATATGGAGTTGTCTGTTTCTGTTCTATAGTGATGGCAGATTGCAAATAAAAGTATACGTCTCGTCTTCACCATTTAGACCAAAAATTAGTAACGAAGGAGAATTTTTCACTAATAATACCTGATTCAATATAGCGATGTCTAAAATGTATTTAAAAACTTCCAAATATTTGTAATTATTATATCCTCTGGCCTTGGCATGCAGTGAAAGTTTTTACTCCGCCCTAGGAAACTAATGCTTCTGCTTGAGTAGAGCTTGTTGCTATCCAGCTTCCATATACTATACTCCATTCAGTTTACAGTACGCACGGATGTCAACATTACGCCGTAGCACAATTTTTAGAGCGAACGGATCAGAAGCGCGACTGGAAACAGTTCGTATTAAATAGGGTATATTATAGCTTTTGATATATTCAACTAAAGAACGGGGTAAATGAAGTACCGTAATTGAACTTCCAAAGGATTTAAACATGAACTTAAACCGTTTTCTTCCATTCACTGTCACATGGAGCTTGGCACTTCTCTGAATGCGTTGCTTATAGCATTCAAGCTATGCTCTACCTTTCGTTCATTCAGCATTGTGTGTTCGCGCGTGAAATAAGCATGGCGAGGTGATCAGTTTCTCTGAGTAGTGTATATATATATATATATATATATTTGTAATTTACGTCCTCCAACTTTAAGTCATATCGAACGATGAATGAAATGGGTAAAATGCTGCTCAAATGAGTCCGGGATCCATGGAGTTTACAACTACCCGAAATCCTCTTTTGGGATAAGGTAAAACCCCGGAAAACCCGTATCCAGGTAACTCACCCTAACCGAGATTCGAACCAGGGACTTCGAAATATAAGAGTCTCTTATATAAGAGCCATTAAAACCTGGTGAAATGCTATTGCATTATGTGTCTAATTTTTTATTTCAACATTATGACACCCTGACTGTGAACAACTTAAATGAACTGACGTTAGAAACTGGCGTAGATCTGTGACAATTGTCTCATATTTGAGAACGAAAATTAAACAAACAGAAACAGTAACAATCCCTGAAAAGGAGAGACCATTTAGCGTTTTAGGATAAATGGATGATTTTGCTACTAGTGGAGAAAATTACGTGATAGGTGGTGGTTTCACGTCATTACTTTAAACTCCTAAGTTGCAATGAAGTATAATTTTAAAATGGCCTTTAGACTAAGCAGTATACGACAGATGGAAAAAATCTTTAGAAATTAGTTTTCAAGATCGTTGTGCCCCTTCAGTCCCAGTTATCTCAGTTGCAACCTTAGAAATTTTAAACATGACGCGAAAGAGGTTTTGAATAACATTGAAGTCTTATGAGATTACTGATGAGAATAGCTTCAAGCTTCAAGTTTAAATGAATTAGCCTACTAATATTACCAAATGAGAACTCACCAATACAAACTTTTTTATAGTTGATTGGAAGTGGAAGGGTTATGCCTCAAAGCCAGCGTACCCGAACACCGAGAGTGGTTATACACAATTTTACACACAGTTCGAAGAAGCAAAGAGCAGACATTTTCAATAAATTGCTTGATGACGCTCTATCACAAAATGGTGGGACTTCGATGCTTCCTAACCTAAGGCAAATAACACTAAGTATTGCAGGTAACATTTGGAATGGGCATAAGTTAGCTGCTGAAAAATATATGCCATATAATTGAATGAATGTGAAATGAGCGCAAATATATGATGCTTAATAACTGACACTTACTGGGAAGTAAACCCAAATTTCGCAAACAAGAAGCGGAAGTCAAGCTGCGTGACAAAGTCAGGCCTATCTGGCGAGGAAACCAAGAATATACTACCGCAAGTTAAGGGTCCCAGCACAGAGAAAGGATAAAATATATTAAAATGTAGCTTTCGTAGTTTTGCACCTATTATTAATGTTTTTTATGTAACATCGAAGAGAGCAGAATGTGCGATATACATCATTGCACCTTTGCTCCTCGAACTGGATGTGCAGTAAAGGAATGATTGATTCAGAACAAGTATTCTTTTGGTCAGTGAGTGCCACTAATTCACGGGATTTAGGAAGTCTCACTCTCTAATTATGAAAACCAGAATTGACTATCCTCAAGACCGTACGCTTTTATTACCTTATGTATTTAAGGACTAACTTTATATTGTTCTTAACCAAATATGTATGATGAATAGCGTAAATATGAAACATGTTTCCCTGTAACACATTGTAATATATGGCACGGAAAAAGAAGGAGCAGAACATTGTGAAGTACAACATCCTCACCAAAATTAGAATTTTGATGATAGGAACAGGGGATCGCAGAAGCTGCTTTTGCCATATGCCTTAAAATTAAATCAGTTGCAGTAAGAATCCCGATAATTAAATCTGTGCCTTCTAAATAACACGGTAGTAACGAAGACTAGTACTTTTTCACTACAAGGATTAAAGTTCGAACACGTATGTAATTGTTTCTCGTTTGTACCAAACTCATTAGTTCAGATAGTATGTAAGTGCACTCGAGTGGCGATATACAGTGAAGTAGTTGACAAGGAATTGCTGAACCACTTCTGCCACGCTCCTTGCATGGTTAGACATATTACTTTATGTATACGTATTTCTTTCTTTTCCCCGTTCCTGAACCTGAATCGGTCCTTATTGGCAGTCAAGATGGCAGCAGCAACAGGTGCTAAAATTTGTGCACCATGTGGAAAACAAGTAAAAAGTTCGCAAATGAGAATGGAGTGTAATGGGGAGTGCATGAGATGGTTCCATGCTACATGTGAAAAAGTTTCAAAAGAAAAATATAAAGAACTATCAGGGAATGGTGACGCAAACTGGATGTGTGAGAGAGAGGACTGCTTGCCGCAACCTAACCCACAAATACTGCAGTCATCAATAGCAGAGCTAACAACTACAATATATAGTTCACGGTGCAGGAATTAAGAGAAGGAAATGAAGAAGTGAAGAAAGCAGCTTCATTCATGAATGAGTGCTTTGAAGCGTTGAAACTCAAAATTAGTGAATTAAACATCAAGATGGAACAAAGCATAAGATCGATCTATGATACTAAGATAGATGCGATGGAAAATGACATCGAGGATGTAAAACAATATCAGCGAAAGAATAACCTAATTATCAGTGGCATACCACAAGTGGAAAGGGAAGATGTATTTAATACTGTTATACAATTTGCAAATGCCTTAGATGTCCATTTGACGTACAATGACATCGATGCAGCGCACCGACTTCCCTACCAATCTAAGGAATCTGCCTATACTGGTTCGCTTTACGTGCCATTGGAAGAAAGAAGAAATAGTCCAGGCCAGAATAACAAAAAGACGAGTATCCACTGAAGATATGGGATTACCTGGACCCCCTCAACTAATTTTCGTCAATGATCACCTGACGGCTCTCAATGATGGCATAGCAAAAAGAACAAGGGATTTAAGGAGAGAAGGGAAGATAGTAGGAGCGTGGACCAGGGATGGCAAAATATTCATACGAGAAAAACAGTTTGGACCTTCAATAAGGATCATGAGGAAGAATCACCTTCTGGCATATGAAAATAAGATAACCTCAAATAATACAAAAACCACAGCAGCAGTGCAGAACGAAACAAGAAAAGCTCAGTGAAGTGCAGTGTCTTAGGTTTCTATTTTGTGATGAAGTGCAATATTTGTACCTTTCATGTGTGATTTTGATAACATTATAGGTGAGTTCAAATATGATTCTGTAGATGATTATTTAAACATTACAAGATCTCAACCGAGCCCAAAGGTAAGAATTGTGTACCTGAATGCTAGGTCTATTGTAAACAACTTAGATGATATTGAGCTTCTTGTGGCAACAATAACTAAAGTAGATGTAATTGTTATAGCAGAAAACTGGCTCAGGGCAAACATAATTAACTTTTTTAATATAAATTTTTTTTATGCACATCATGTTATAAGGAAAATGACAGGAGGTGGAATTTCAGTGTATATTAGAGATGTATGGAAAACGTCTGTACAAAGCATAGTAAACAGTGACCACAGTATCCTGCTCATAAACCTGAAAAGGGATCTAATAACACTTGATATCATTACAGTTTATAATCCTAATGATCAAAATACTGGCAACTTTCTCACTGATATGGAAACTGTACTGTGTAGGAAGCTTGCAAAATCAGCCATGATCATAGGCGATGTAAATATTAAATACCTCACTCAGAGTAAAAGTCTTGATAACTATAATACCCTAATTACAAGTTTCAATTTTATACAAGGTAATAAAATATATCCAACAAGAATAGGCAAAAGCTCAGCTACACTAATTGACCATGTACTTATCAATAACAATGATACCCCAATATCTATATCTAACATAATGCATAATATCAGTGACCATAACATATTTATAATCGACATAAAAGAACATCTTTGCAAGGCCCTTCATGATAAGTATATCAATACCAGAATGTCAATTCAAGAATTTAACACTATAAATCATAATAAACTTTCCTTATTTATACAAAATACTGGATTTAACTGTGTCACAAATGACCCTAATGAATATTATAACTCATTATTGCAGTTTATAAAGGAAGGGGCTTCAGTCTGCTCCTACAGGTGCAGAAAGGTTGTGTCAAATAAACTGACACATAAACCTTGGGTTAATAGTAACTTTTTGGCTCTAGTTAAAAAGAAAAGCTTACTGTATAGCAAAACAAAATGCAAATTTCCCTCTCCGATAGCAATTGAACTGTACAAAAAGTGTGCAAATGAAGTAACTAAAATGAAAAGGGAACTTCAAGAAGCATACTACTCAAATAAACTGAATAACTCCTATGATCCAAAAAGGTATGGATGACAATAAATGGAATCTTAAGAAATAAAACCCCAGTACATTCCAATCAAATAGAAACAATAATGGTAGGTAATCAAAAAATAGTAAATCAATTAGAAATATGTGAATGTTTTAACCAATACTTTGTAAATATAGCTGATCAGTTAGTGAAGATATTGTTAACTACACAATATACTCCACCACCTTATAGTTCAGTACCAAATAGTCTTTTTCTATATCCAACAGATAATAATGAGGTTCTAAAAATGATAGCAACAATAAAAAACAAAGATAATAAAACAGATAATATTTTATCAAATGAATTGTTAACAAAGTGCAAGTACATTTTGGTTCCACACATTGTAACCTTTATTAATTTATCACTTAGTTAAGGTTCAGTACCTGATCGTTGTAAAATCACACGAGTTGTCCCAATTTATAAGACAAGTGATAGAGTAATTATGGATAATTACAGACCAATAAGTATTATTCCTGTATTTGCCAAAATTCTGGAAAAAGTAGTAAAAGTTAGGTTATTACAGAATCTAGAAAAACACAACTTTTTTCGCAATCATCAGTATGGATTTATTAACAAATCTAGTACTCTTGCTGCCACGTAGATATTATCCTACCTATTCAAAGAGATCTGGATAGAAATCGTTTAGCTGCTGGTTTATTTATTGACCTGAAAAAGGCTTTTGACACTGTAGATCATACTTTATTACTAAATAAACTTGAGTATGCTGGTGTAAGAGGACTTCCTCTCAACTGGTTTCAGAATTATCTCAGTAATAGGAAACAATTTGTAAATATGAACAACCTTTACAGTTCTCTATCAGTAATTCATCATGGTGTTCCACAAGGTTCTGTATTAGGTCCTATACTATTCCTAATTTTTATAAGTGACATAGGATGTTTAAGACTAAAAGGCAAATTGACTATGTTTGCTGATGATATGTTTGTTATATATAGATAACTCTGAGCACCAGCTGATATATGACATACAGCAAGACCTGAATGCATTGAATAGCTGGTTTAAGGGAAATAAGTTAACATTAAATGTCTGTAAAACAAAATATATGTTATTTCATAAAAGATCATGCGTACCAGTAGTAAATAACAAGATACATGTTGATAACGCAGTGATTGAAAGAGTAACAAAAATCACATATCTAGGTTTGATTCTAGACAGTACGCTCACATGGAAGGACCATATCATGCATGTAAAAGATAAGATTCTTCCTGTGTTAGCTGTAATTCACAGGCTGAAATTCAAATGATTCAGTGTAAATCATTTACGAAGTATCTACCATGCTTTAATTCAATCTCATTTGGATTACTTAAACATCTTATGTGGTAACTCTGATAAATATTTAATTCATGACCTCGAAGTACTTCAAAATCGTGCCTTGAAAATAATCTACAATCTACCCTTTAGAACAAACACAAAAACACTCTACCATGTAACTAACATTTTACCATTACAACTAAACATAGAGTTGTCCTTGATAATATATCTCCACAAAATAAAAAATAATCTTCTAAATTCCAATCTAACATTTGAAAACTCCTCACATATATATATAATACAAGAAATAAAGGAAACGTAACAAAACCAACAGTGAACACTTCTACTTATGGCCTGAACAGCTTAACCTCACACGTTATCAGCTTATATAATGTACTGCCACTGGAACTGAAAGGCTGCAGGAACATAAAAGGTTTTAAAAGGAAAGTTGCTGAAAATTTATTGAAGGCATATATTGATAGCTGATAAAGTGTTACACATTTATAGGTGGTTTGAAAGCTGAACTGTTTAAAAATTAATATGGATTAATATCCCATAGAATATGTAGCTTCTATTTTTCTGTTAAGTTCGTTACTATTATTTCTTGAGTTATAGTGAATGTCTGTATCTTTGTATGTTTTATATATGCTATTCTTGTACGGTAATTCATTCCTACTATAAACATGTAATATAATTATTGTTAAGGGCTGTTTGCCATCATTTTATATATTTTTGTACTGTTCCCTAGCAAGAGCTATGGCTCTGGGAACCTTTTCAGATAACAATAAATAAAAATAAATAAAAAAATAATACTTGAATGCCAGACTTTTGGCATCATAATACGAGACGGCCTTATCCAGAGGTGCTACGCACGAACATGGTGGAGCATGCATTCCAACCACTAAGGAGAACAGTTTCCCTACTCCTCCCCTTTTACCATTTACTTAAACCTGACCTTTGCTGATAAACTAATGCGTCCGTGCTCGACTTAATTTCAAACTACTAAGAGTTTAGTTCACTCACTTGTTACCACTTTACTTTTGTACATTAACAAAATAATCTGTCTCCACTTATACCAACACGCATTGCAACATCATCTCTCAGCGCTGAATAACACAAAATAACTTACACTAAGCAAAAGCGTGTACATGTTTTCAGATACACGACTATAAGTCATTTGAGTTACCTTTTGCTTTCATTACCAAGTAAAAATGCGTCGATGTTTGATTTCTATTAACTTCACGCTGCGCTCCCGAAACTATGCAGTATGAGCAACCGCACGTTGCTAATCTCCAAATACTGGCTTGCCATTCTTACAGTTTCCTTAGCATTGACTTTCTGCATACTGTAATGGAGATGTACATTTGTCAAGACTAAGAGAAAAATAACATTAAATGCAGCATATGCGATAAAAGTTTAATTCAGATGACCACAAAATGTGCAGTTGCAAGGAACCCTCAATATCTATAGATATTATAATAGCATGCAATGCTTTGTCTTTAGGCAATTAAGCGGTAGTGAGCACAAACATATTCCCTTTTGTCCATGTGGCGCATCTGTCTGCATACTGTCAAGAAAAGTAACAAAAGGTTGCAGAGGTTACTTATTTGTTTCACACAGAATTTTCAATTATTACAAACAGATGGCGCAAGCAACATTTCTGAAACAGTATCTAGGGCGCGAAGCTGTTGCACACCTACACCTCACCTGATAATGAAAACTTGCTTCAATGCTGCTGAAAAAAAGGAATAATATGATAACACAAGTTTGTATCGCCACAATGGTTTGCCCCTCTGTTTCTACGCACCTCACCTTTATATTGCAATATTACACCGTTATCTATTCGTTGTTATCCAACAAAGTAAAAACTAAGCCTCGTAAACTCAGTTGATTACACAATTTTGGCCTATTCTCGTTCACAACAATATGTACATGTATTTTCTAAAGCAACACAGCTTACAACAAAATTAGCACCTGGTGAACGAATGTGACTTTGAAAAATGCTGCTTTTAATTGATGCTAATGGATTCTAGCACTTTCAAAGTGCTGTGCGTATATAGAGTGGAGCATTTGTGGTCCATAAACTATAGCGTTTGCTTATCAGTTCCTACCCTGGCAAAGTTTATATAGCGTTAGCTAAAAGTCCCGCAATACCTAAATAACCTTTATAGCATGGGACTGATTAACACGAAACTCGGTGTCTAGATAGTCGTTTACAGGGAACACGAAAAAATGCATACATTAACGATTGTTTTCAACTTCCAGTTTAACAAAAATTGATTGGAACTTTACTTTAAATAGAACACTATTTTTACAGTTTAGGACACAACTTTTCAATAGCTTTTCAACGAGTATCGACAACGATATTGTTGTACAACTCATTACTGTTAAATAATGCAATAAAAATGTCTTAAAAGATTAAATGATTCCTATTTTTCTGTAGTTATCTTCTCCTTTGTTTACATTTATGTAGGTAGGTTTATTTGAAAGATGCAGCCACTTCAGGTTAAACCGAAAGCTACAACGAATGATTATATTTCTTGGGTTCCTTTTACAGGGTTATCTTTGTGCATCAAGTTTCGTGTTAATTACTCACATGCTTCAAAAGTTATTCAGATGGTAAAGGGCTTTTAACTAACATGATGTATCACTTTCTGAAATTGTGGCAATTGTGAAAAGAAAACAGCATGTGATGCGATTTCACGTTGTTTTCTCTGTGCATTAGAGAAACACTCAATCCCACATACAGTGCGTTTTATAGTTCATAGTACGGCGAAAACGCTAAAAGCACCAAATATTTCGTTTCTCTATTATTTACTTATAGTAAATGGAGGAAGTATTGCACACACGAAAAGGTTCGATACCCAGATTTGACCAGAAACAAGTTTTTCAGAGTCTCGGTTCAAAGATATGATAAAACCGTACCTCCGTAATGTATGTGCATGCATACGATTTCAGGGGAACTTCAAAATATATTTCCTGAGCAAGGTAATGTCTAATTCTTTACTAAAATAGTATAATTACTCGAATTTTTGTTTGATGCGACAACTAAATTAATTTTATTCCTATGAGTTACATATACTTGTCCTTCATGAGAAATTTAAGCTGTGAGGTTCCCCTCTTCTTTTATTCATGACATACTTTTGTTGAAAATACTTGTACATTAGCATTTGGAATTCGGAGTTGGCTACTACTATTGAAGAACAATGTATAACCTTTACGATATAGCTGCTTGCCTATAAGTGGCCAACGAGGCGCAGTCTTACTTGTAGATTACTTGTACATTTCAGTGTATGGTAAGTTTCCTACAATATTTTACTTTAATATTGGCTGAAAGTGTGGGTGTCACCACGTAACCCATGTGTAGAATATTGTCATGCATATGTAAAATATATAGAATTTTTAATAATTATATTTGAATAATTACTTTCAAAATTAGTCGCTCAATGACTTACATATTACCGGAAGTAAGACGTGCTTGGAACATTCAAAATCGCGTACTTTCTCGAGAAGGATAACTGGCTCGGCTTCTATTAGCAGAACGGCAAAAGCGAGTCATTCTGCAAGATGCAAGCGTAGACAACGGATGCATGTTGTCTGCGATTCTACTCTCGTGGAGCAGAATCGGTCATAGCAATGCATTCTTCAAGTGATTTGTTTTGTGATGTAAAGTGGAAGTTTAAAAAGAATGGATTACACACAGTGGTGTAATACAGAATGATTCCTGTGCGAGTAAGCAGTGATTTATTTTTAATTTTAAGCATGTTTTGCACAAAAGGCCCAGGTTCCTC
This sequence comes from Mantis religiosa, assembly GCA_030765055.1. Classification (NCBI taxonomy): domain Eukaryota; kingdom Metazoa; phylum Arthropoda; class Insecta; order Mantodea; family Mantidae; genus Mantis; species Mantis religiosa. The sequence goes on from CM060950.1 coordinate 236,157,829, forward strand.
TCGCGTAGCGTCTCGCAGTATTTTATTTAGTAAACTGTTTTAACATACGGCAATTATTCCCAAATGTCACTGTAGAATGTTGTAATATATATATTCGCAGTTTTAGCGTATACGATGTCGGGTGTTTGGTCTACCGGCCGAGGTTCAGCGGCTTTCGTCTTCTTTTCCATAAGATCTAGACCTAACGATGTCCAGCACAAATAACTGGCGTCATATGTAGCAGCAAATTCAATAAAACACGTGTTTGACCTTTAAGTTGGATTTATATCTAGACGGATTCAATTAATTTAAGGATCTAAAATATTTATAAACAAGTAAACAATAATATATAAAATACATTTTATCATGAGTTATTTCTCAGCACAAATGCATAATGAAACAGATATTTAGATATTTTTAAGTAAAAGTCATCCTGGAAAATTTCTCTAGCTCCTGTAACCGAATAATTCTATTACTTTCCTGTCGTAATTTAAAGTTTCTCATTCTCCTGTGCATTTCGATAAGTATTATTTTAGCTACAAAACTAAAATATTAAGTATTGTTCATTCGTTAACTTCACAACCAAATTTAACGTTCCACTTTTAACATATCCTTTGATTTCATATATTATATATAATATGCATGAAGGTTGGAGGTTTTGAGCGAAATTTAAAAGAAAGTTTGGTTAAGTGCACTTCTCTAAGAACCCATTCCAAAATTTTGTGAGGTATATTTTTCTTTTTCTCTTAAACATTCTAGCAGTATAAGATGATCCAATTGGATAAAGTTTACTCTCACAAAGGCCACTTTTGCTCTTAGGAATACTAACTTCTCCATACACGTCCGCGCTTAACGGCTGCAAGCTGGTAACTCTATAATCTTTAGAGTTTACACAAAGTAGTTTTGCTACAGCCTGTTGCAGAGTTAGCTTTTATAACGGGAAGCCAAGTAAAGAACAAAAACCAGAGAAAAATCAGGAGACAGAGGACGCTCGTACTGTCCGGTTTTCATTAGAAGGGATTCTGCCCGGAACAACTGTTCCTCCAGGCATGCCAGCTGAGATTTCCTCGAGAACAAACCTTTCCATTTAGTGCAAAGATTACTGAATTGGTGGTACACAAAATATGCTAGCTTCTTCCGAGAACCTATGCGTATCACACCAAACAGCTAATTTGTATCTGTATCGATTTCTACCCCCCTCCATTATTTTGTGGCAGGTCGGTCAAGAGCAGAGAGGTCTACCCCACAAAGAAAATTAATACACATGTTAATCAATTTTTAGTATTAACTTTAGTTTTTAGAATAAACACATAATAATAAGTAATTCTGCCACCGTCTATATGGTGAGAAAATGAAAGTCAAGTAGCCACACTGTGACGAGCTGCCAAGGAAAATATTGAGGGTGTGTGGGTAGCAGGAATAACGAAATTGAGTGATTCACTGAGTGAGTGAGTGAGTGAGTGACAGAGTGACTGAGTTGGTGGCTGAGTGAGTGAGTGACACAGTGACTGAGTGAGTGGCCGAGTGGCTGAGTGACAGAGTGACTGAGTGAGTGGCTGAGTGAGTGAGTACCCGTTGACACCTGGGTTATTTGTGTCCTGATAATAAAATATAATACAAAGGAAAACTGAAATGATGTAACAAAGAATAGATACATTATTCAAAATATTGAAGTGGCAGAAGATGGTTTGCCATCAGCTTCAACATCTTTGTGCGTTGCCTAGTTATGTGATGTCGAAATTTTGAAAAGGAGCTCTAATACGTAAATTTAGAGAACGTCCACCTTGGTTTGCAAACTAATTATTTTCATTAAACTCCTCTGCCGTCTTGGAAAACTGGTGTGGGCTGGGTAAAGCATGTCGAGGTAATGTTGAGAGAGAGTCACAAGTATCTCTTACATTCTTTGACTTTTCAATAGGTGGGATGCATTTCAGTGTGCTCTGCATTTCTGAATAAAAGCAATCATTGTTCATTCTCACATGTCAGTGCACATAAATGAAGACTGTTTATGAATATCGTAAGCACCATTATTAGCTACAGGTTTAATAATGTACCACATGTAATAATTGATGTAATCTTTATAAATAATTTTTAACTAATTAATGTGATGTCAACTGCTTGTCACAGATTCTACAGTGTCTGTACCGGCAGTCATACCCTCTTCTTCCTTTCAGGCTCTAAAGTGTAAACTATGATGTTGGACATTGGTTTATAAATACAACATGGCCATAATATACATATTCATCCATCGCTTAGCGATTATTTCTTAACTCTTCTATTGCCCATGTGAGCAAGTTCTGCGACTGATAACTCTATTTGCGAGACGAATTTTCAGTTAACATAATTTTATTAATTTTAAGTTCATGTCAGCGTCTTTAATTAACATTCGATCGTGCAGTACTATGCGAATGACAGGACTGTAACGTTATTCTTATTACATTTGTGATTAAGGTTCATTTTACTCTTCTGCATACGGGGTGGCGCACGAAATTCATACATAGAAAATTGTTAATATAACTTTTAATAACCAAAGCGTGTCAATAGTATCATTTTTATATTCATCATCAGAATACGTATGCTCAATGATGCGTGCAGTATATGTTCAATATGTCCATCTTGTTGACGTACCACCTCTTCGAGACGAACTGTAACGTTTCCGACCACTCTACGACACATGTCTTCTGTTACTCCCTAGAAAAAGGTTGTGATATCCGCTCGCAGTTGCATTAGAGTGCGCGGTTTGTTGCGGAGACTTTCTCCTTCAAATATCTCCATAAGAAATAACCACAGGGCTATGTGGCGGCCATATTAAGCCGCGCTGAAAACGTTCAGGATATCGATGGGACATCACACGGAGTCCGAAATGGTGGTGAAATCCAGAATAAAGTTTGCTGTATGTGGCAGAACTCCATCTTCTAAAACATTGGGTCTCCATTGGTAACCCTGTTGCACATAGTTGTGGAAGAAAATTGCTCTGCAACATGTCCAAGTATCGCGCACTGTTAACTGTGCCGTTTGAAAGGATTCGCCCAATGATTCCATGGCTGTATATGACGCCCCATAAACTAACTTTTTTTCCGTAATTTTCAATGTCGTGTACAACATATGATATGATAGTCAGCCCAAAATATAATGTTAATTTTGCTTAAATTTTATTGCTACTTTTATTAAATATATCATTTTCAAGTTTAATCATAATAGTATCTCGACTACCCTCCCAGCACACCCTAACGGATTTTAGATGATATTACAAGTGTGAAATCAGTGTTATTATGAGTAAAATATTGTAATTCACAAATATATTTTGTAATTATAATTTTGTCGTCCATAGATTTTCCAATAGCAGACATAATAAATAATGTCAGACACAATTTTTATGTTTTCTAACTTCAAAAACGTTTTTTGCAAACTCAAAAATTAGAATTTCTTTTCTGTTTGTTCATTGATTTCAGGTTGAAATTGTGATAATGATGCAACCTTTTTGTGTTATGAATACAGATTATTAATACATAGTTTTTTCAGGCTTATTGCTTTTGCATTTTCTTGTCCTAATGTAATGATTATATGTTCTATATTGGCATATGCTTTGTGTGTATTTGATGTTTTGTGCCGTGGGCTGACTGCGAGTTCATTGACCTCTGTAACCACTTCTAAGTTATTGGCTAATTACCCCTATATTGACTTAACGTCCCAGGTCACAAATAATAGAAACGCAACTCAGCAAATTTGTAAACTCACTCCAGACCAGCAGTTCTCTTTTAATAAGTTAGCTGAAACATATAACCTTACCTCTGACGACGTTAAGGATCTTCCCCCGGATGTCCTAGAACTTTGGTGATATATGCACAAAGTGACAGAACCTGCCGCCGAGTTCGTAAATGATCACCTGTTCCATACATTCCGGACAGATGAAGAAGTTTAAGTGTAGGAGATTTAACAGAACCTTCCCCGGATATATAAACTCCTCCAACCTCCTCAGAAGCATTCTCTAAGTCGATATTTAATGATCGAATCACGAATCCTTCGGTTCCTCAGAAGAGTTCCACAACTAGCGAGGACATAAACATTAAACCTTGCATTATCTGTCGAAATGCCGTATGCACGCCCATTTATTGACTCTGGCGTGTGTGAAGGCAGACTCGGACAAGCAATTTTTGCTTACCTCTACAATTTTGACGCTATAGCACCAGCCAATGGCTGGTACGACCATGCCAAAACACAGTATTTACCATGCTACTTACGTGGCGCTGCAACTACTTGGTTTAAAACATTTACTCCCCGATATACACAATATACCTGGAGAGACTTAAAGTCCGCTTTACAAGCTTTTGTGCTAGCAGCATACGAAGACGTGGTAGAAGGTCGGCGTAGGCAAAGAATTCAAGATTTGGCCGAGCCTGCAGAACAGTATATCTATGATGTTCTGGCCCTGTGTGATCAAGTGAACCCCAATATGACAGAGAGAGAACGCTTACGTCATGTTACCCGCAGGCTTACACCATCCTTACTGGAGCAAGTGCTCTATGCAAACCCACAGACTGTAAATGACCTAATCTCATTTGTCCGTAGGATAGAAACAGCTAGGTATCTGGCTGGACAGCGAGTTGACTTAATGCACAGACCAATACCGAGGCCTGTTTCGGCCCTTGACGACGCCAATGCATCAGATCATATTGAAACTTTGACTGAAGCCGTACAAACTTTACAAAAACAGATACAAAAACTTCAATTTTCACACAATGACAGACATAGTACATCACATCGTGTGTCAGGATCAATGACCCCTGGACAAGTTCGCGGTACTAATCTTGGTAACCACTTTACACGTGGCTCTTACAGAAAACGCGGAGCTAATCTTTTCCAGAGACCCTTGAATGCTAAACAAAAAATCGGCTGGCAAACAAACAGTAGAGCAACTGATAGGCAACCTGTTTGTTTTGTATGCCACCGACAAGGTCATACAGCGATAAATTGCAGACTTAAGCAAAGTCCCCCAAACGGGCAAGGGACGGCACGGCACTAGAGTCCGTGGCGCCCATAACAGCTAATATTCCAGATTTTACAGTTGCACATATTCGGCCTATGAATGTACTTACGACTCAGGGTATTACACCCAACAACCAACCGGCTAGCATATTGTTTGACACCGGCAGTGCCGTTAGCATAGTGCGTAAATGTTTCCTAACGTCACCCGTATTTCCAATATCTAATAGTTTGCTTCTTCGCACAGCAGACAACAAATTACTAGACTTTGGTCATTCGACCAAGTTTCAGTTTCAAGTTGCAGGAGTACAATTTACAGAAGAATTATTAGTGGCACGAGAATTCGCTCACGACCTTCTGTTAGGAATGGACTTTTTAAACAAATATCAAGCTCTTATTAATTTAGCTTCTTACGATATAACTCTTAAGACATCTGACTATAGCACAGTAAATATACACTGTGGCGAGAAACAAAATTGTCACTTGGCTCAGATTCCAATTGAACCAGAACAGGAACCTGACACTGTACTTTAGGCATTTTGTACACAGGACACTCGTATATCCCCTTTCACTTCCATGAACGTACCAGTAAAAATTAATCTTGATAAACCAGGACAAATTTTGTTAGAACCCAGACACACGATTACGCAAAAGAAATGTTCACAAATTTCACCCATCTTATTTGATAATGCTGGACAATGTTCACTGCCAGTACATAACAATACTGCTGAACCAAAAGTTATTTTTGCTAGAACAACCCTTGCCAATGCTTATGAAGTAGCCCTTATACAGGCTTCTAATTGGTCTTCGACTGATTCCCAACTCATCGAGCTTGAAAATGCTAAATTTAACATTAATTCACAACTCACTTTAGAACAGAAATCTCAAATGACTAGTTTATTACAAAAATACCGTCATGTCTTTGCTACAAATCTGCAAGAATTAGGTCAAACAGATATAGGAGAATTTAAAATAGATGTCACAGATGAAACACCCATAAAACAAAAACCATATCGTGTATCTCATGCACAAAGTGAAATCATAGATTCCCAACTTAAAGAAATGCTAGTTGCCGGGATTATTCGCGGATCCCATAGTCCCTGGAGTTCACCCGTGGTCTTAGTTAAGAAGAACAGTGGTGAAATGAGATTTTGTATAGATTATAGGAAGCTTAATGCAGTTACAAACACAGTTTCCTACCACCTACCCCTCATAGATTATTTGCTTAGTTACTTAGAAAACTCGCGATGGTATTGCAGTTTGGATTTGTTAAGCGCATATTTTCAAGTTCCTATTGATGAGAACAGCAAGAAGTATACAAGCTTCGTTACAAGTTCTTCCCAATATGAATTTAACAGGCTAGGCTTCGGACTTGCTAATGCCCCAAGGTTTTTCTCAGAAATTTCTGGTAAATTATTGGGTGATCTTTGTTATAAAAAAGCCTTAGTCTATTTGGACGACATTGTTGTGTTTGCTCCAACATTTCATGAATTGTTAACAAATTTAGAAGAAGTCCTTCGTCAACTATGTAAACATAACTTCAAACTAAAACCAGAAAAATGCTTTTTTGGTATGTCAAAAATAAAATTATTATTCTTTGAATTATGCGCTTAGGGTATAGAACCAGACAGTGACAAATTACGAGCTATTCAAAATTTGCCAGTCCCTAAGACTATTTGTGACGTTAGAACAGTACTTGGTTTATTTAGCTTCAATAGACGTTTTCTCCCAAACTTTGCTTATATTGCTTCACCCCTTCATGAACTAACTTGAAAAAACAAAGATTTTGAATGGACATCAACGCAACAAGACTCATTCGATAAACTAAAACAGTTACTAACAACTGCCCCAGTACTAGCTCACTACCAAACAGGAGCCTATTCAGAAATTCATACTGATGCCTCTGCGTCAGGAATTGGTTGCGCCCTATTGCAACGCATAGATGGCGAATTGCATCCAATTGCTTACTGTTCACGTTCTCTAAACAAGCATGAAAAAATTACACTATCTCGGAACTAGAATTACTAGCAATAGTATACGGTCCAACACATTTTAGACTATATATTTATGGCTTCCCCGTCAATGTTGTGAGTGATCATCATTCACTTTGCTATCTTCGTAATTAAAAACACATTACAGGAAGACTAGCACGTTGGGCTTTAAAACTCCAGGAATATGATTATTTCATCATTTACAAATCAGGTGCAAAACACACGGACGCGGACGCTCTTTCCCGTTTTCCAGTGGATAAACCGAGCCCCTATTTAGTGGAACAATTGGACGACTTGCCAACTTGTCTATTAACACCAGCTCAAGTAGCAAATGAACAAAGAGCTGCTACCCTTAATAACTAGGCTCAACTAGGTTACAACAACATGCAAAAACCTATACTTTAAAATCAGAAGTCCTGTACCGCAAAAATGCAGGAAGTTCACGGCCTTTGCACTTATTGCTCATCCCTGATCAGCTGAAACACGAAGTCCTGATTTCGTGTTATCAAATCCTCTGGCGGGACACATGGGATTCCAGAAAACCTTTACACAGGTCTATTCCAGATATTACTGGCTTGGTATGAAGAAAGACATTGAAAAATACGTCCGCACATGCCATTCTTGCCAAGGTCGAAAAGGGATGACAAATGTTATACCAGCTGGTCTTTTACAGCCAATTTCCGGGAATTTTGTCGGGCATCGACCTTATTGGTCCGATTCATCGTTCCAAGCACGTTAAGACTATGATTGTTCTAGCTACTCAATACTTTACAAAATGGGTAGAAGCTCGTGCTATTCCTAAGGGTTCTGTAGAGCACGTAGCTAAGTTTGTGTTAGAACAAATTATCTGTCGGCACGGTTCCCCTGCCGAGACCTTATCTGATAGAGGTACTGTGTTTCTGAGTTATGTAATGAAACATATCTTAAAATCCCTGGGTGTTCACCCGTCATTTACCACAGCCTATCACCCAGCTTGCAACGGACTTACAGAACGTGCTAACCAGACTGTAATCAATATGTTGTCACACTACGTCTCAACTGATCAAAAGGATTGGGACGTGGCACTTGCACATGTTATCTTTGCTTATAATACGAGTAAACAAGAAACCACAGGAAAGTCACCCTTCTTCCTCTTGTATGGACGCAATCCCACCCTTCCCCTACGAAGTTTAACTAAAATACACCACGGACAACCCCTTTGTCTAAACTACGCAAAAGCACATTCAGATAGCTCGCCAACTAGCTAAGGATAGAATCAGACAAAAACAAATTAAGTACAAAAATTATTTGACAGAAAAAGACGCACCATTAAATTTCAACACGGACAATTAGCAAAAGTGTTCGCCCCAACGAGAAAGGCAAAACGACTAAACTGCTACATCGTTATCATGGGCCGTTTCGCATTGCGGAACAAACAAGTCCCGTAAACTAACGCATTAAAATGTTACTGGTCGAAAGAAATATGATAGTATCATACACGTATCAAGACTACATCCCTATTATGCACCTTAATAATTTATTGATATATTTATTTATAGAGTACCTGTCATAATTTCATTACAATCACTTTTAATATTGAGCACGCAGTATCACTCCGTATATGATTAGAATGGAAGCTAACCAGGAAAAAAACATCAAAGATTTCAGGTCTGTCCATCTCTATATTTCTCCCTTCCCATGTAGTCAAATGTTTTCTTTTCTCTTAGACAGGTTACCCCAACAAATCCTATATGGTTTGCCACTACTTTTGCAATATTTTATATAAATTCTCGTCCAGTAAGATGATTTAATTATTAATCTGAATTCCTTAAAGTCCTAACAATGCACATAACTATTTTTAATCTTAAAATATATCCTGGAAAGCAAAGACACATACACACATTTCATAACCCTCTCTAAAACACTGAAGGTTTTTAAACTACTTCTCTACCATCTATTACTTAAGTTAGATGGTAACGTAAACCAATAACCTAAGAAAAACCAATCATAGCATGATCAAATTAAAATAATAGCCTCACTAATTTTCAGCTATCTTTCTACTGGCATTAAAGATTATTAATTTTCACTTTAAGTTCATTACCTGATAAACTTATATTAGCAATTGGTTATTTAATTTAAGTACATAATTCTTATTCATGGAATCCGTATTCTAACATGGGTTTCATAAAATAAAAGTTTATAGCATGTGAAATTTCCCCCAGAAGGTCATTACTACAACGTTTTTTTTCCTTCGTCTTTACACCTTACACACATTTCTGACACTTATTTAACGCATTTAGTCCTATCAGTCTCCCATAATCTTTTAAACAAATTCCCTTCAAAAATGTTATAACAATTCAACAAGAAAAAGGACAACAGAAACAACTACGACTGTGTTCTGAACAGCAAATACCATTATAAGATTATTAATTATAGCTCCTAGAGACAACACTAGAATAATTTCAAGTTTCTTTCCAGTTTCTAATATCCTGAACCCTAAATGTATTATTTCTTATAATTAATAACACCAACTTTAAGCCTTCTTGATAAAATTTTCAAAATACAATTCTATGTGTTTTAACAGAATTTATTTTAATTCATTCAAATTTTAAGAATATTTTAATAATTTAAACTATATTTTCCTACCTGTTAATCTTGAGTAAACAATTATTTTCTTCTCACGTCTTCGTATTTACAGCTAATTAGATAATATTGTTCACTGTTTTTGAATATGCTAAACTCATAATTTCACCGATGATGACACACGCGGTTTCAAAATTTTAATTTCGCTACAAACGAAATAATACTCTATATTTGGCATATCATCTCGCTTGTTTTTGCTAATATGATCTCTCCAAACCCAAAATAATATTTAACCTTCTATAAACCACACTTAATTAATTAGTGACGATTCTATTTCAATTTTAAACTTCAGTGTAAATTATATATTTGTTGCAATTTATTTTACTCACCTTTCAAGCGGCTAACAGCTAATCCATTTATAAACACGTACCTTCAAACGTTTTCCGAACACCCTTTTATTTCGAATATACACTTCTACTGTTTGTTTAAGCTAACATTCACCATACCCAAACAACTATAATTTTCATCCGAAACATAAACACGGGAAATTAGCACGAATTTTTTTATATATTTATGCGTCTTTCCTCTGAGAACGTACATTTCCATTCGTGGACATCCATAGATTGATTTCTGTTTTGCTAAACGCTGTCGTACTTAGCTTGCAGTTCCCAGAGGGACATATGAACCTTTCTGCTGACAAGACGTCTGCAATTGCCTGAACAACAGTCATGCCTTTGGTCATTTAGAAACCAAGTTAATGCTGCAAAACGTTTGTGACTGACAACCCACAGATTACTTTAACCTTTCATAAGGGACATCTTGTGTACATTCCTCCTTACAGTACCTATCTAAGCTTATTTCACTTTAGATAATAAACAATTTCTTTTCCAAATTTATTTCCTAGGTTCCATCAGTAACAAATTTCTTTTTTACATGTGCAACTATTTGCTATCCATGACGCATTCTGTTTAAGCTTTAATGTTTACGCTTTACTGGCCTATTATGCCATTTGTTTCCATTTGTAATATAGTTCAGACTACGAATGAAAACCCTTATAACTACTTTGCTTATATCAGTGGCGTATTACCAATTATGTCTATTCATTATTTCACGAAAATAATCCCCTCAAATGACATTTTTACACAGGCTTAATTCCCGAAAGTATGTTCCTAATTTCCTTTTAAAACGTGTTCCCGCTTCTTACCGAGTTTAACACGAAAGTTTCTCCCACTCGCAACGATTCTTTTTCTTTTTGTTTCCAAGAAGAATCTGTTTTTTTATTTTTATTTGGAAAGATACTCAAACGGTACTCTCTGTAAACTTCTTAGTTTTCCAATCTATTTCTTTCCCTAACACAGGTTACACCGGAAGTTCTCACAACGGTGGCTTGGGAACCGCTGACATAGCACACCAGATCATCACACTTGCGACAAGGAAAGCATCCTTTGTACACGGTATGAATTTCTTCGCTCCTAAGAATGTTATACAATTGTAACCTTTCTTAGTAGGGTCTTAATAAAAATTCAAAATACAACTTTAAGATTTAATACGCTTATCTTTTGCTATCATCATCATAAAATTAGCCCTTTTGTCTTATTTTATTCCCCTCCATGCTTTTAAAATACACCAGAGGTACACCGTGTTTTTCCATTATTAATAATTTCAATTTGAACTTATATTCTTGGTGCTTAAAAGTCATAATTTATGGTCGATGTAACCAAATGCTTAGGATTTGTTAAGATGTTTGTTTGTAGTATCCTTTGACCTTAAGAAGAAGCGCGAGGCGTTCTTAGAGGCTCTTTCTAAGTGTTTATAGGTTCTAGTAGTTGTGTGTTCTGTTGCGAATCCACTGCAAGATTTTCTGAGAAAAGTTTAGTGAATAAGTACGCATAAACCATGCTATCCTCAAGTTTCAAGCTTTGAAGCTATAAGAGCTTTTTGTATGAGCGACAGAGGCTACATCCTTCGGTGGTCGCGAGACCCTTAGGTGGTGTGTGCCTCTCATGGTGATTTGATATACATAAAGCTGTTATAATATAAACGGGATTTTTCGCGCGAACGTTTTCCTTATAGACATTGCTCAGTTAAAGCTATCTAATTACTGATCAGTCTAAACAAAGAAGATGTGAAGACAAAATAACATTAATGTTTGAGTATGAGTGTGAGCTGCGCAGCGTAAATGTGAAGTTTGCTATGAGGGTTGGCCACCCTTCATTAGCTCACCTTAATGAATGACAATGGTAGAATAGGCAAGTATAGAAATACATTCAAATCCTAAGATCATATAAGAAATTGTATTAGCTATGATGATTTAGGAGCAAACTCATTAAATGCCTTAAATCTTGTGATAAGAAAGGCACAGAATTCTTTTAAACTAGCATTCAGCTATGTTTTCCCAATTCACCCTTAAGTATTCATAACGAAACCCATGACTTATCTCCATTGTTTGTCAAAGCAGACTGATCAACTTGATGTAATTATCGCGGTACGCTATTCTAAGGCTACTTCCTCCTAAACCAGTCGGTTTCTCCATCATTTATTGAACTTTCAATTCAGCGGGCAGCACATAACTCAAATACATCCCTTGACAATATTCATTATGGATCTGAGACATGACCAATGACCAAGATTAAACTAATCGCTATATCAAGTTCACTTTACAGATCACAGCACGATGAAATCTACAATCTACAACCCACCCCCTTCCTTTTGCTTTCACTCATAATCACCATGCTATAAAAGCATGCCTAAATTTGTTAGGGATTAATAAACAAGAGGAGATTTAATTATTGTCAATTAACATTTCATTTATAAGACAACCCAATGCACTGTAATTTAACACTAGTTTTTAACATCCAGTGACAGTAGAGTTCATCATATCTCCAGATAATAAGATCGATATTGTTTATCGATATCTTTGATCACACTTTTTTGAGAAAAGAAGAAAAGAAACATTACACCTGTTGTTTAAACAATTGATGCTAAACCAGCAAAAGTCAGAGTTACTTCTGCTATATTTATGTAAAAAGATACAGCCATAGGATATCATTATAGATTGTAAGATGATTGTATCAATGTGACATTACCATGTATAATGAAGGTATGTTATGTAACTCTAGAAACAATTACCCCAGAAGCATCAACATGATTAACTGTAACAAAATAGAAAGCCATGGTTAACTCTGATATTTGACTGATTTTAAGACAACAGTAGACATTTGTTAGCCGTTGGTCTAATCCAGTATATAGGTGCTATAATGGCAATTCATTAGATATAACATTTGTAAATAATATCCTATAATTTATAGCACCTACTACTCATTAGATGTATTCAATTTTTCATTAGCTAAATTGCTCTCAACATTATTAATAATTATGTATAATGCAATTGTATGATGGTTTTATGAAGAATACTTGTAATTCGTTCCAAGTTTATCACTACTGTGTGAACAACCATATTTAAGTGGAACATCTATGCAGTTTCCATAATTTATTTGCTTATGTTATTCAATCATAAGTCAAACATAAAATTTCAATTTTGTTTACTCTATAAATCTTAATAAAATATTTCTTTCTTCTTTCTCTAAAACAAAATAATGGTTCCACATAATTCCAGACATATTCCATTTATGTTAATTTTATATAACCATAATTTGTAACTAGATATAAGCAATATTCATTTTGTAATGAGATACCTGAAAAGGCCTTCCATTTAATTATATTCCCGTGAACTTTAACCCATCCTCAACCCCATAGAAATATTCTTATGCATCAATCCTAACTCAGGATCATTTGTTTTTCTGTTGCGGCATGGATGAACGAACACGTCGTAGCATCAGGAAACACCACCACTATAAGGAGAAAGCAGAGGAGACACCACAGTGTCCAGGGATCCTAGCAGTTACTCTTTCCTGGGAGAACCAAAGCACCTCGGATGACCAAGTATCAAAATAGGAGTGGCGCCCAAGACTACTCTCCTCTGGAAAGGCACTTAATCTTTCCAGAGGACCTCCTCAACTTCATGGACTCATGGCTTTCGCTGTGAAACCCTGGGCAAAAGACAAAGCAACTCTACCCAGCAAACTTTTACAGTGGCTCAAGTACAATAACTTATAAGTCACTCTTTCGTGTTCTCATTGACTCACCTGCAAAAACTCAGACCCAACTGAGGTAGGCGAGTGTAAGCTAAGTGGACTATTCTAAAAACCATATAATCCACCTTCGAACTTTTCATCGGCTCTTCAGTACAGACTTCTCCAAGCACTACCAAAAAGCACCGTACGCTTAAACACGATATCCTATAAACAGCAAGCCAAAACCGAGGTTCTACATCAGCTTACCTGCTTTAAAAGACTAAGTACAGACTATCAAACTGGAGCAGGAAGCACATTAAACTTTTTTCTCTTGGAAGTTTACATTGCTGGTGACAGCTATGGCCTTGTTAGACAAACTTAAAGCAGTAATTTTAACCCTTCAGTGACCATGTGTTGTGAAGTGTCCCCCAAACTATAAACTCATAGTGTTGGAACAGTGTGTTTATATGGAACTATGGACCTCATTCAACGTGGGTACTACGAAACCAACCGCATCAACTCATTTCCATTTCCTGTCCTCTAATTTTCTTTTTCAGGTGTTATACTTATGACTTTAAAAAAATAAAATAAAAATTATGTACATGTAAATGTTTGTATTTTTCCACCTGGCAAGTATGCTCTATTGTCTATGTGCCCAGTGCAACATTTTTGTAAGTGTAAATTATTCTTTTAGGCATTTTACACTTAAAAATTTGTATCTCATCCATAAATGTTACCCGTCGTTTGGATTTGCTGAGGGCAGCAAACTCCAGTCGATGGGGAAGTGTTGCATGTATAGGCTGAGCAAGATTTGGAAATTTCTGTAATCATAATTCTGTAACATGTATTTTGGATGCCTTGAGTCTGGACACAGCTGTGTATAAAAGTTATATGATCAAGAGTAAATTCTGCTGACTGGCAAAACATGTACTTTGGACTGTTGAACCATACATCCTGCTGGCTTAGGGAAATAATTCACAGGTGGTCTGTAACAGGCCTCAACTTGTTCCCCATGTTTTAAACAATGATTCACACATCCTGCTGATCAAGGGGAATAATGCTTAGTTGGTCAGTAACAGGTTTAAACATGTTCTCAATGATGCAAACAATATGGTGCAAATTAACAGTTAGCGTGGGAATCGCTGAATTGAATTTTTGGTAGGACCCCTATTTAAGCTTGGTTGAGTTAGCCCCCGGGGGGGAACCTTCACAGAGATTTGAGAGGGGACTTGCTGCCGGTCTCTGTAAGAATCAACAAGAGTTTATTTCAAAGTGCTACCACGTGTGAGATAGCCAGCAGGGCGTTCCAGATCGTACACCTTTTGACAGTCAAGCCATACAAAAAACACATCGCCAAAGGTAAAGTTGCATTATGTTATGTATTTAAATTCTCCCAAAGCGCCCCTGATCTCTTCCAGGTCCAGGGAGTGCCTTGTAGAAATACTAGGCTTCTTTGAAATACAGCTATTCAGTTCAGTTTGACTTAAATGTTTCTGTCACTCTAACTTTTCAGTAGCTACACCCCCAGTTCCAGATTAGGTTTGTAAGTCTTTCACCCCCCTTACAGTCCTGGTATACAATTTCAATTATATAAACTTCACTACGATATCGCCGAATATTTCGTAAATACTTAAGCCTTTTTGCCCGTACGGTACGATGTTCAATTAAAATTTGTCTGTTAGTATTAGTGTTTTGTTCATATAAATGCTAGCTCCAAAAAAACTCCTCTTAGTGTTCAGACACTGCCTTGGAAATCAATAGAATTTTGAAGCTTCATAAGCACTTTCTTCAGAGTGGGTCTTTGTTTTTCTGTGGTTTAAAAATTATTCATATTTCTCCTAGCTACTTCAGAAATAAAACATCCAAATTAGATTATTAGCATTTTCTTAATCTTTATTTTCTGGGCATAGAGAATGATGTTGTTGCACCAGCATCAAAGGCTTTTCCTTCCTTAATAACTCGCCTAAACTGCTTTCAGACACAACTGTAGCCTCAGAAGCCCTTTCCCAGATTTTTGTAGCAGACCCAGACCATTGTTACTATTGTTTTAAATCTATAGGCATTGTTTATTACTTCTCGTGTTTTTAAATGCAGCACTTTATTTCCTAGTGTGCTGCTAGGAGTCGTCATTTCTAAATGCCCTCTTGGAACCAGGAGACACACATTTTGAAACAAGCTGTAGTATTACCGAGTAGCTCTGCAGGTGTTTACTTGCTGGCAACTGATACACAACTGACCCGCCCTCCAGTTTCAACCGTTCTGAGGTGGACTCGTTCACATACCACTGCGCATCGCTCTCTATCTGTCAAGATATAAAAATACATCTGTAATATGCCGAAGGTGAGTATGATTACCTTTCTACCCTTCTTTATTTGTATACAATTTATTGCAATCATCATCGTATGCGTCAAGGGGCATGAAAAAATGTCCCTTCTAATAATTGTAGCCTATGAGAAGTATAACACAGTAAGCACATGTGGATGTGATTTTGTTCGCAGAACGCTCGAGTTTGTGAAGTTCTGACGCATTGCCATCCACAAGAAGCACACATCTGTGTACGAATCCAGAACAAGAAGGCCTCCTTGATCCATTTGGAATTTGTGTCATAACAAACAATTCCTTTATGTTTAGTTTTTAGTTAATATCACAATAGGACTCGTAATATATTAGATTAAATACCGTTTGTTCCTAAATAAAATTCCACCAAATTTATTCAGCAATGAAAATTATCCCAACATTTCATATTGATTTAGAGTACCGAACGAAATTCTTTCCAAAACTCAGCAACGATTGACGTCTTGAAAATTCAACAAGCCAATACCAATTGGACATTCCTAACGACTGTGCTGCATGACACTGGCTCCAAAGGCAACTAATTGTCAGAATCTATATCTGTGGCGTGGGAGAAGCCTGCCTACCTTACATTCGAATTCGAACCTCTTTTATAGCTTTACCTGGTTTCCCTTTATCCCAAAGGGCGAATGTTGGATAACTCTAACCTCAATGGACCGCGGGTTCATTTGAGCATCGCTTCACCTATTTCTTTCATCCTTTAACCAGTTAAAGGACGTTAAACACATAAACACACTTTGGTAATGATCTGCACGAAATGCTCCCTCCAGGGACGTAGGGCTTTACATTTATATTTACCCACCTGCAGTAACAGACTAAATAAAATTATAAGAATACTTTATATTACTATATATTTACAATTTATAATCCCATTTGGCCCAAATTACTGACCTTTTACACCTTTATATGCAGTGTTTTCACCAGATGTTGGTAGTACTGAATAGAACTAAGGTGGCAATACTATAACTGCTTTTAAAAAGCTTAAATTCAATCATGAGCATTAAAGGCAAATATTCGCCCTTTTATTTGTTTTAAAAAGATAAAGAAAACCTGTGATTCCTTTTAAAGACATGATGATCTTTTACTTGGTTTCAAATAACTGCATTGTCATTTTTTTTGGAATTTTACGTCCTCCAACGTTAAGTCATATCGGACAATGAATGGAATAGGTGAAATGATGCTCAAATGAGCCCAGGTCCATAGAGCTTAGAGTTAACCGACATTCATCTTGAGGATAAGGGAAACCCCGGAAAAAACCTTATGCATGTAACTCACCCTGACCGAGATTCGAAATCGGGGCCTCTTGAACGTGAGGCAGACTCACTACCACCACGCTACCGAGGCGGGCTAACTGCATTGTCATTTTGCACTAAACCATATATATATATATATATATGTCGGTTTACATCCACGGGGCTTAATGTAAAAAGGACGATGGAAAATCTGTAGCTGATAGACATTAGTCGTTACTTAAACTAGAGTATTCCTAAAACCAGAGTTTTTTTTTTTTTTTTAATTAAGTCGATCGACCACGTACGATTTAGCCTTTCTACACACTACTCACGCAACGTCTGAATAATACTGACTCGCGAAAACTATACATTTGCTTTTTTGGAAGACTGTACCTTTATAATAAACATAACCTCTTCAACAAAAAGTTTCCCCTCCTCTGTTGCCGAGGCCTTCCCTCCTTCGGGGGCATTATAACGTTCATCTAAAGGTCGAAAGTGTTTTTATTTCGTGGATTGAGTCATATGTGATAAGAAAAACGGGAATCCAAGCACAATTTAAAATCGTGTGGGATTGTAAGATGAATTGTTGTCAGTTTATGGATGTTGCTCTTAACGTCAAAAGCTCTCTTATAACCCAATGAAAGATACAACCAGTGGTGTGGTAAACGATTATAAGGTCACCTGCAAAAATCTTAAATGTTGCCATACCAAACACTCGCACGAGCCACAAAAACTGCAATTGGCGGTACGGAAGCTGTCTTAATTCTAAACGCTCTGCAAGTATGTTCAAAATGAATGTAAATGATTCTTTTCTAACCAACCTAGCGAAACTGAAGTGCGTAAGGAATCTGGCCGCACTAGAGTGGGTAAAAGCGTCCCAATGGACACCAAATGGGATGAAGGGAGAGCACCTTAAAATTTTAAATAGTGCTATATTATTGGAATATTCTGATGGTCTTTAATACATTAAGCGCTTTGAAATAATATTATCCAAAATTAAAACCTCAGAATTTATAAGCGAATGCAACTCCTGTAACATACTAATAAAGAAAGTTGGCAGTTAACCGTATTGAACCATTTAAAAATCATAATCAAAATTCCATACATTTTCTTCATCATGTACAGTAATGATGATGATAATAATAATAATGATAATAATAATAAATGGAACAAGAATAACAGGACAAGCAATATGGGTTGTAAAAATTTCGCTGTCTTGGCGTATTTCAGAACCGCACAGCAGGCAACCCTTACCGTAGCAGACGAAGCCATTGATGTACAGGATTACCTTGTTACCTTAGCAACTCTGCTAATATAAATTGAGTCAAAAATAATTTTAATGTTGTGTTTAATTGTAACATAATTTTACAACTCTAGTTTTCTGTGAACTACAATTTACCTGAGAGGGTTTTTGTGGATTTGAATTTGTAATTGCTAAAATTTCTGGAAAAGGTTGAGGAATTTCATAACTTTCTGTCGTTGTAGAATGTAATTTACACACTTCCGTCTGGATTTGGGATCATCGGATGTAACTGGAGAGGAGGACACCTGGGCGTGATGTTGGGGTGTAGAAGGAGAATCCCATGACATGACCGCATGTTAGCACTTCCACAGATATGAACTTGGGCGGCGTCCTGCGGATGTCAGAAGAGTCAGCTGAATACCTCGTGTTGTTAATATTGGAGGAGGAGACGCTTGAGAATGAGCAGCTGTTAAAAAGCGGTGGTAGAACAATTCCAGGAATGAGTCGTGGGATGCCGGTGGTGACAAAATGCAGTCCCAGTACGATGTTGATGGTGCTGAGAAGTTCCTGGAAGCAAATTCTCATCCATATCTCGAGGTTTCTCTGGCTGCAAGTCCTGACGGTGATGGATATAAGTGCTGAGAGGAGGTTCTCTGACTACACGAGACTTTGATCACCCAGAGACATCGTGTGTGATCGATGGTGATGGTAATTCTGGTATTTGTAATCTAAAACCTGCAGCATTCTGCTTGTGTATGAAGAAAATTGTTTATTACCATAGTAGTAGGGGAATACGGGAATTGGCACAGGAATGCTTGTTTTAAAGACCGTTCAATGCATTTTAAATGGGAGAAAAAATTGTTCCAAAAACCTATGACAGATTTTGGAACAGTCGTATCGTTGTTTTTGAAAACAGCCTATACGAGAGGAAGGCAGCACAGCGATGCGCAGATGCCTGAAGCATTGTTTCAGAATCCCTTGGGTGGATTTTGGAACCGTCGAATCGTTGTTGCTGTTTTTTGTTTGGAGTAGAAAAAAAAAACCTATGCTAGAGTAGGCGGGACGATATGTTTTTTCGGGGGGATCGGAAAGTTTGGAAATGTGAATGAAGAGAATTGTGCTAATCTGTATGAAAATCATTGCAATGCTGGAGTGTGTAAATCGGTTTATGTGGGTAAGGAATGACATAAATATGTTAAAAAAATAAGAATTATCATCATCTCTTAGGAAGTCGTATGCCTGTGTGTATGATCATGAGAGATGGCAGTTGAAAGGATATGCTTCATGTACAATCCTCGCTTTGAAAAAAGAAAAAAAAACTAAGATCGCCCTCCCCCCACAAACTGTCGTTCCCCGGTGCAAGAATCAACATGTTCAAATCATTGTCCCATTCCATCCAAATTGCTCGTATAGCTTATGAGCAATACGTGACCGAAAAAAGGTCAACAAAAAGGAGGTCATCAAGTTATACACGTGTACAGAGAACGTCCTCCTCCCCACCATCCCTACCTTGATGCAAGACTGAACATGTTTAAATCGTCTCCTATCCAGCCACGTCTGATGGGTGAGAGTATGATCGAATTGTGTGCACAGTTACTTGTGAGCCGTCAAGATGAACAGTGAAATAATCAAAAGTGCTATCGAGAGCGACAATGCATGCTGGGTGAATCTTGCCGATTACGAGAAGATGAAGCAACACTGTCTGGAAAAGCACGAGGAACATTGTAATGGTGATACGCATAGCATCATCTGCAAGGAACCTTCACAACATGATCAAATGACCACATTCTTTCGTTGTGGAGAATACTGCGATGTGTACCATAAGTTAAAGGGGTAAGTAAGATTATGCAAAAAAAAATATATTTTTGACTGATATTACTATATGAGGTATCAGAACTAAAACAATACAAACTGTGTAATTGCAGAATGTATGAAGGTGAGGATGTGCCACCCTATCAGGATGTGGATCGTTCGAAGCCTGTGCCTGAAAGAACCGTGCAGCCCATGGACGAGAAAGAATGTGTAGAAGAAGAAGAAGAAGAAGAAGAAGGCAGGTTAGTACAAATAAACAAGACAGACATAGTGGCAAAAGAGCAAGCTATGTTTTATTTTTCATTTTTAATCGTCTGTACATTTGTCTCCAGGTCCGATAAGAAGCCTGATAAGAAGAGGAGCAAACCGAAGATCGTCAGCAAGAAGAAGGTGAACGACGCTGCTCTGGATAATATTATAGTACTTATCTTCGATGCCATTCCAGAAAAGCCCTTGAAAGATGAATCCAAATAGCGTGTATATGCTTGACAACATCTCCATCAGTGTGAACTGTCATGTGAATGTAGGGCTCCACTACGAACTCCCCACCCTATACATCATAGCAGCTGACGAGACATTCGTATACATAACAAAAGAAGACTGGGTGATAATACTTGAAAATATGTCAGTGATTGAAACATATCTTAGACACGGTAAGCTCCCAAGTGTTTCATACAGTGAAAATATAATATATGGTTATAATATAATATTGCATATGAATAAAATCAGTGAAATAGTTTTGAGAAACACTTGTCTAAACGAAAATTTTATAAATCTAGACATAGCTGCAATAGTTGGACTCAAGAGACTAATTCCATACATTGAAAGACATTTATTTCAATTGCATGAAGCTCATAAATCAGGCTGTTCATATGACATTTCAGGTAGGAGTATCAGGAAAAAGGTTAAGGAGATGTATGCTAAAATCAATAAAAAAATCATATAATTGGTAATGTATTTTTTATTGACAGTCAAAGAAAGAAAATAAAACATTTTTCCTATATGATAGATTGAACAACATGAGTTAGAGGTTTGTAAGTGAACAATTTGTCATGAATAATTAAACAAAAAAATGATGTTTGTGGAGGAAAGTTTGCTGATGCTTGAACTTCTAGTCTGATGTTAACTGCTCCAGTAACTGTCTCCTCAGCTTGGTGAGAGCAGTCAATAACAAATAGCGGTGCATATTTCAGAAAGTCACTTCTCTTCAAAAGGGGATAATTCTCCTTACCGTAGTAAGAGTATTGAAATTTAGAATACTGATCATATAGAGAAGCAAACTTTGAATTTGTGAAATCCAAATTCATGTCATGATAGGGATAACATTCACTGTTGAGATAAAGTTTCAGGTTTGTGATATTACAATGATCAAAGAGAGAGCTATCTTTAGCGAGGTAATTTAATCTGTCGATTTGTGCACCAATTATGACAAATCGAGGTTTCTCAAGCTTTGTTGTTGTTGCAACGTTCCAAGTGAAAGCTTTAGTCTGTGGTACTGCAGGTTGAGTATGAAGGTCCATCGTTCGAAAGGCCACGTGTAGAGGCTGATCCGACTTGACGAGTTTAAGTTTCTCCACTCTCTCGGCATCGGAAAGTCGCAGCACTGGCATCCTCCATTCGATCCTGGTTAGTTTAATAACAGTCGGTTCATTGCCCACTATACAATTATTAGAATTTTTCGATCTAATGAGAACAAGTTCAAACTTGCTATTAAGTATGACTTCCCTGTGATCATCGGCAAAACCCAAGAGCATCGAAAGAGGGACGATAGCGTTGAAGATACCATTCGATGCGTTCACGATGTCAACATCGTCTCCAGGATGGGTCCATCCTGCGTTCTGCAAACGATTGGAATCCAGAATGTTGAGAGCTGCATAGTTGCGCATGGTTGAAGAAATGCCAGGATTTCTAGTTCTATCAATAGTAGTACCATTCATATCCAATCGAATTTCATCAAACAGAAACGCCATGGCATTGTTGCTCAGCTTTGAAGAAGAGGGTCCTCCTTCAGGCTTAGCAAGAGTTCCCTCTATGTACAAATAACTTCTGCTAGGAAGCGTGTACAAATCTTCAGCTTGGCAAGGTATTCTAATTTCATCATTCGCTTCAAGGGCTGATGTGTTGTAAGGTAAGAATATGTGTTCCTCCTCTTTACTAATCTTATCGTCAAATGCTGGAACTCCCGTCACATCTAAAACATCCATTACAGAACCTTGAAGCCTAACCTCTCGAGGAACTTCCGATTAGATGATGTTAGCAGTTTGCGTGCTGAAGAGCGAGTAGGCTTCATCCTCGAGATAAGCTTTTTATTATAGCAAGATCTCTTAAAATTTAGTCCCATTCCGTCTTATGTGTAGTCTCACGGTAATAGTCTCGTTTCTAAAGTCGAGGGTATCACCGTTCTGATCTACCACTCGAATGTTGAGATGATCAATGAGATTTGTATCAATGATTGGTAGATATATAGGATTGGATGGTTCCTGCGAGATGTGGTAGCCTGGGGGGACAGATGGGAAGAATTCGTAAAGAGAGTGACCGCTTTTGCCGTCGATGAAGGAACCGCTTGCAAGGCTACACTCGATGCGTATTATGCTAACCTTAAAGATGTTCACCAGTTCATCAGACTCTGTCAGAATATGAGGCTCCACCATTCGTCCCCCGGTGAAACCGAGAATAGAACCGATCGACTTCTCTTGAGTAAAATCGATAGCGTAAGGGCATCGAATCTCTGCTTTCATAGTGTTATTGTTGGGGCGTAGAATGAAGTCATCGCCGACCTCCAGCCTTTCCTTGAGTAAACTGTTTATATCATCCAGTTCGTACGTGCCAGGCGGAATCACTATGGTCTCCAGCCTTCCATCGCGAACGAAATGAAAACGGTTATTACTCTGATCAATATTTGGTATCGAGTAAAATGTCTCAAAATTCAAAAGAGCAATCTCATAAACACCATCAGGATCTAGATGGAGTGGCGGATTTAGAAAAGTAGAGAGGCTGGAATCAGAACCGCTCACAGTGATAGTATAACTCATTTTGACCATGCAAACACTGTAGCTAAAGCGTTTTATGAGAGAAACTGCAAGCACAAGTGACCACAAATTACAGAATCGAAATCTTGATACCTTTGTCTGTTATACATGATTCTGACTCCTGCGAGATATGACTCAATCTCCGCCGGAGGCTTCAGATTGCCGAAACTATCAAAATAAAATGCTAAATTTCCATCCTTGCGTATGGCAACCCAGTGAGTTCCGGGATTATACGAAGTGTCCAAGTTAATGACAATCCTCTCTGTATGTCTAGGTATAGCAGGTAGTTTATCTAGCATGTACACGCCTCTAAAGTTGGGAATACGTAGACGTTTAGCATAGGCTTCAATCTCTGCTCCGCTTAACGCTTTTTCCGGGATATGTACAGGCCTCGCCCCGAGTTTTTTGGACGCAAATAGAGTCCTTTACCCATCCTCTTCTTCTTCTTCTTCAGTTGCCTGCGTCCGAGCTTAAGACCTCTACCCTTTGCTGAAGCCTCCATCTGCTGATGGTGACGAATCATCTCGTTCAGCTGCTTATCTGCAGCGCGTTTCTTATTCACAGATGTAGCGATCTGAGCAGCACCCCCGGCCAGGCTACCCGCTGCACCCAAGGCAGCCAGCAGTGGGATTAAGGGTAAAAACCCTCCCCTAGCGGCTGGCGGCAGTGTCCTCTTTTGACGCTTACGCAAACCTGCACCTAAGGCTAGCTTTCCCTTCATGATGGCGGTTACAAATCGAGCAGCAAGCTTTTCGCCCAAAGAAGCGTCAGCGGAATGTGCGCGCTTCCAAGCTTTCTCTATAAGAACCTTATCAGCCGAATGTCTCGAACCGGTGTCCCGATGTGTAGCGTAGGCCAAGTCGTGCTCGCGGCAGGCGGTGTCCAGTCCGTTAAGGGGTTCGACGCCTTGTTGTAAACGCTTTTGTAGTTTTGTTCCAGGACCGCAGAATCTGTACCCTGGCAAATGAGCCTCAAAAGGAAGAGAGTTAATTAATGAATTAATTATTCCAGAACCTTTTTTGCTAGACTTCCGAACTCGTCCAGAGTTCATCGTATACTATGAAATAAAAATCAATAGATATGGCTTATAACCTTAGTTGCAAGATGGAAGTAGTGAAGCAAAAGTGTTCGCTGCCTATACAAGTCCTGGATTTTGACGATGACATCCGCGTCGGAAGACATGGATCTCTCTTCCCGAGCAACGTCAGAGCTCTCATACTGGGAAGCTCCAATGCCGGGAAGACGAACGTACTACTCAATCTGTTAATCCACGAGAATGGTCTAAGGTTTGAAAATCTCTACATTTACTCGAAATCGTTACATCAATCGAAATATCAATATCTGCTCAAAGTACTGAAAACCATACCCGATATAGGAGTATATACTTTTGAGGACGGCGAAAAAGTGCTCCCGACCTCTGACGCTAAGGAAAATTCGATATTTGTATTCGATGATGTCATCAATGAGAAACAGGGCAAGATAGCATCGTATTACAGCATGGGTAGACATCGTAACGTCGATGCAGTATACCTGGCACAGTCATATGCAAAAGTACCCAAACACTTAATTAGGGATAATGCAAATATGATAGTACTCTTCAGACAGGACAATCTCAACTTAAAGCATATATATGATGATTACGTAAATACTGATATGAATTATACAGAATTTAAAGAGCTGTGTAAGCAAGTGTGGGAGAGTAATCAGGGATCGAACACGAGACCTTTCGTTGTTATAGTACCTGAATTTCCTTTGAATGAAGGACGATACCGACACGGTTTTGACGTCTTTATCAGAGTGAATAAATAAGCATCATCATTCATTCCAGCTATGAGTATCGATAGATTCGGATCTAGGAGAATCATACCCTCTAGGGGTGTGCTTAACCGCTATATCATAAGTCGAGATGGCTCGGGAAACTATCAGTTCAGTAAGAAACGATTGTGCAACATCCAGGATCCTGAAGAAGCCGCTGATGCAACGACTAAACACTATGTGGATACGCTTACGGCTGTCATTGAAACTCGGATGCAAACTTTCGCCGAAAAGACTTCATATCAGCACATGGGTGACTTTGAAGCTATGCTTAGGAACCATGTGCAAACCTCACTCGATGCACAATATGAAAACCTAATGCAATTTCTAAGTAAATATGCATTCAAACGTGATGCCGAAAACAATGTTATTCTGGACACGATAAGAATGAAGGTACTACTGCCTCCAATTGACGACGACGATGTTCCAAATAAAAAATACATGCTAGATTATATACATGCAAGAACGCCCATTCAGGATTCGAACGGTAATGTTTCTTTTCAAAAGAAACGAATCAGGGAGGTAGCCGATCCTGTGGACGATAGCGACGCAGCAACCAAAAAATTTGTTAAACAATTTGTTGTAAAGAAACAAAATGAATCACAGCCTGCATTAAACAGAGCTCTATCTTCCATGGTTAATGATATTGCTTCGGCAGTAGACAAAAATATCGAGCCTCTAGTAAATCGTCAGTCCTCCCTGGATAAATACATAACCTCAACAATGGATAGTGTCAGTGTGCTTAAATCGCAAGTGAATGTTATAAATGCTATTTTAGACCAAATGAGGGGACAGCTCATTATTAAACTGCAAACGAAACCATACAGAGGAAGTTCGCAAAGATACACCTTAACATCAGGACTTGAATACTACAAGTCTTCTGTAAATGGAGAGGTGATCGACTGCAGTATGATATCTCCACCCCATCCCTATACGAGATCAGATACGATTTTTTCAATAAACGATGAAATTATTGAAAGTTATCCAGCACCCATTCAGATAGGTGATAAATTAACCTTCACCGCTCCACCCAATCGTACAAAAGATGGGCATATTCTAAGTATTGAGCTGAAAATTTCCTATAAATTGACATCACATATTTAAATATTCATTCAATATAAAGATGGATGCTGAAGGTATCAGACTCAAACAATCCATCGCCCGACACAGTAAGGCAATAAGGGAAAAGTTACGTTCCCTAAAGGGTCTCAAGTTCGAAACTCAACGTATAATGTCCGAGGTGCTACAGCCTGTAACCGATCCTCTAAATAATATAATCAAGAATCAGGAGAAGCAAAATCCTAAAGAAGAAGAAGAAGAAGAAGAAGAAGAAAATGATGATGATTATGACGATGACGATCTCTCAAAGTATTTGCAGAAGGTTCGTACAGCTAGCGCTAGCGATATGGATGCCACCTATGGTGTACGCTATGAAGATGCTGATTATAAGTTAGGTAATAAAAGAATCATATTTGTAGACGACACTATTCAAATAGGAGAAGAGACCTATAAGGCTAGCCCCGGGCTGTACGAGTTGTTATTCAAGCGAGTACCTCGAAGTTCAGCGTATACTGAAGATGATCTGGATACATATTCAGAGATTTTGAAAAAAACTCTAGTTCACAGACAGGGATACAACAGAAGCGGTCGACTGAGGTCGAGCAAGGGATATAAATATAAAAATATAATACGAGGTCTAATTGCTAGTAGGACTGGATCGGGTCTCAAATGGAAGGAACACGTGCCCGATAGGGGTCTGGATTATGTGTACTGGTCTGACCCTAACATTCTGGTCAATAGACTCAAATTACTTATCGCATCGCAGCAGGCTGGAAATTTAAATCATTCATCTGAAATTCAAGAGATCGTCACGGAATTGAAAACCACAAAAGTAATAGCATGATCAGACGAAACATCGCTGGCGAGTTACATTCCCCTGCCAGACGGAGGTTCCTTCGCAGAAAAATAATTAGTAAAGGTGTTAATGACTTATTGCAAATAGATCTTATAGAAATGATTCCATATGCAAAAGAAAATAGGAACTATAAGTACATTCTTATTGCCATTAATTTTTATTCAAAAATGGCTTATGCAAGACCTCTGAAGGACAAGAGTGGGATTAATGTTACAAAAGCAATGAGTAATATATTAGCTCAATTGGATTCGGCACCAAAGAATATCCAATCGGATAATGGCAAAGAATTTTACAATAGACACTTCAGGCAATTAATGGCTAAACATAGAATTAATCATTATAGTACATTCAGCGTCATAAAGGCTGCTGCTGTCGAGCGTTTAATACGAACACTTAAAGGTATGATGCATAGAGAATTTTTGGCTAGAGGTTCTCATAAATGGCTTGATCTCCTACCGGAAATCATAAATACCTACAACAATACTTACCACTCGACGATCAGAATGCGACCTGTCGACGTCAGCAACAATGATCTGCTCCTCACCGTGTATCGTCGTGACAATTTCGGTAAAGAGAAGCGGAATGCCAAGAAATTCAACATCGGAGATTATGTCAGAATATCTAGACATAAGGGCTTACTGGAGAAAGGGTACACACCGAATTGGAGCACTGAAATATTTCGTATTATTAGGATAAGGAATACAATTCCGGTTACTTATGTTCTTCAGGACAGTGATGGAGTGGAAATACAGGGAGGAGTTTATGGTCATGAATTATTAAAAACTCAGTACCCTGATACCTATCTGATTGAAAAAGTCGTGCGCCGACGTGGGAATAAGTTACTTGTTAAGTGGTTAGGTTTTCCTAAAGCTGAGTGGATAGAACACGATGCTGTAGTGTAGCTGCAATAAAAAAAAAAAGCTGTGAAAAAAATGAAGGATTTCGGGATGTGTTTGTATATTTGATCTTTGGGATGAAATAAAAAGAAACGTTATTCAAATAAACCTCAGTTTTATTATTTTTGTTACCCCCCCACATTCCCAACCATCATGTTATTTTTATCCATATTCCCATCCACCATCGATCACATCGTGAAATATTAATTACAATCACCATGTATTGATATACATCCCTCAGCCACATAAAAACATTAATCTAATGTATACAAACGAAAGTACTTATAAATGTTTTTTTTTTGAGTATCAAATTCAGACATGTAAGAGCCCCATATTAGGCAGAGACTTTTAACTATGGGGAACACAGCTTCTCAGTGTTCAAAACTGTTTCACTTTTAGCATGGCATCAAATCTTTGCATCAATGGCATCAAATTTTATCCATATTCCCATCCAACATCAATCACATCGTGAAATATTAATTACAATCATCATGTATTGCTATACATCCCACAGCCACATAAAAAACATTAATCTAAAGTTTTATACTGTTACAAGATATAATGTATATAAACGAAAGTACTTATAAATGTTTTTTTGAGTATAAAATTCTGACATGTAAGAGCCCTTATTAGGCAGAGACTTTTAACTATGGGGAACACGGCTTCTCAGTGTTCAAAACTGTTTTCACTTTTAGCATGGCATCAAATCTTGAAAACATAACTATGACATGCAGCATCCATGCGTTAAATGTGAAAAGAACAGAGAAAATATTTCTTTCTTTATTTTAAATCCACCCCCCCCCTCTAGCATCTTTTGTTTGATGCATAAAAAGCTACACTTATTTAAGTTTTTTTACAAAAAATTCAATTTTTCACTGAATGTGCACAATTTTTTTTACAAATTCACACAGGCTCACACATACAGGTACATTACAATATCTCAGTCATGAGCAGATGAAAAAGGATTTTAATAAAGTTAAATGAAATTGTTTAAGCATGTAACACACATTTATTCCCCTGACTATGTCGGCATCTTTCACTTAAGAGTAAATATTTCCCTCTCTCCCCTCAACATGACAATGTATATTTAAGCTGCACAAAAATTTCAATGGTTATAAACATTTTTTCAAAAATAATCTCCCTTTTAATTTCAATGGTTATAAACATTTTTTCAAAAATAATCCCCCCTTTTTTTACATTAAATATCTTGTTTCTTTTATTTCTTTTTTTAACTTAATACTCTCAGTCATGCTCAGAGGAAAAGGTATTTGTGTCAATTGAATAATGATTCCAAGCTAAAGTGGAATGAGATTGTTTGAGCATATAACGCTTCGTGTCTAAGCCTCTCAGAGCCACTTTATTCATTTCTACCGTGTGAACGTCATGTTTATAACTCCTGAAAGACACTTGTTTAGAGAAATGTGTTGCATTCATGTCGTGCAGGCATGACAAATAATCTTCAAATGTGATTGAGCGCATTCCCATTTTTGAAATTCCTTTTGATTTTTTAACAAGCTGACCGTCATAACGAAAAGCATACAATTTAGACCGTAATCCTGCATATTCAGTCATGACTCTACCGGAGAGTTCATCCTTAAAAAGTCCGGGCACTTTTTTGTTTACCAAAGGTATTGCATATACGTTATCCGACGGGTAATTTGATGTATCAAAATACTGTATGTGAGTTTTGATAAATTCATAGATATCAGTACTTGTTTCAAAAAGAAATGCATCTGTGTCCATATAATTCAAAGTTAAATCATTTAAGTTCTTTTTCAGAACGTTATAATAAAAGTCATACATGATAAATTTGGATAAGTCAAGAATAGCCTGACCGATGTATATAGGCTTACACATATGAATTTCCTCTCTTAATAACTCGATTCCGACAAGATTTTCATCAAAAATTATATAACGTTGAAATGTTTGGCGCGATATGAGCTTTCTCGCCTGTTTCCAGCTCGTAACGAGCTTGAAGTCCTTATAAGAACGGACATTCTCCATAAATTTTCCATAAACACAATTGCTCATTTTTTTCCATAGATTCTGACCAAATTTAGACTTTTCCTCGGCTCGTTTTTTAGCATTTAGATCAATATACTTTTTCAACCAATGTGATTGCTTATAAGCTACCGCTCTATGTATGCATTTCAATTTCAAACCCAACTGTATGCACTGTTGCAGATTGCGGTAATGTATAATGTATTTCTCTTTATCCGACAGTGTAGCTAGCAACTTTTTATGTTTATCATTGGGAGGAATCTCACTCCTCGGACATAGTGGTAGATCGTTATGTGCATCGTGAATTTCTTTAGGATATTCCAGATCGACCTCTACTACATATCCTATTTCAGCGTCTTCCGGTATTTTTAAGAAATCGATCTCGTTAATTTCTACCTCAGTTAACCATTTAAGTTCACCATAAGGGATATTTTCATGTCCCATAATAGAACCATAAAGCGAATTACAATCTGTATAAAATAAGTATTTAGACGGTAAAGACTCATTATAATTAGTCATATACTTGTTATTTGCCTTGGAGTAACGTTTAGACACTGTACATAATCCCCCCCTTATGCCAGATTCGAAAAATTCCATCATCTCTCTATCGGTAATTAGTGATATTTGAATGCCTGTCGTCTTAAGCATCGCATCGAATGCCAATCCTGGTATGGTATAATATTGACAAGGGTCCAGCTCGTATAAATTTAGACATAACGCTCTGAATTGTTGAAAAATGTCTGCGAGCAATAACGTGTCAGTTTTAAGATATAAATCACTATATTCTCCTAAAGTTTGGATATTGAATGTTCTCCATACTGTTTGAGCGTGCAAGTAATCTTCATGACTTATGTCGTCAAAGAATATTTCATCCGGTAATGCATTTTCATCCAATTTCTCTATACAATCTAGATAAGTGTATGGAAAAATACCCTTCCGCGTCATCAACTCTCGATGTATAGGATTTTTGTATTCTTCATTAATAATTTTAAAGTTCTCGGGGTTTAGCATGTCAGCTAAGCTGCTCAATTTATCATCTAAGAATCTATAACTGTCAAGAAATCTGAAATATATGGTTTTCCCACCTGAGGTATATCTCTTACTGAACGAAAGATAGTTCTCAGATGTCTGCGAGATGCATGTTATAGGCTCTTGATCGTAAGCTAGATTTTTTACAAGAAAATGTGCATCATAATTTGATAGACAATGAAAAATAATTGGAATGAAGTTTGGTAGTTTTCTGTTCAAGTTACAAGAATTGTGAGCTGCACCTAAATATTTACCCGAAATGTGACAGTGATCTCTGACTTTTGTCACATTAGTCTCAAAGTCATGTTTACATAGGTAACACTGATTTGCATTTTGAAAATTGGTTTCATCCTCATCGGACATATTCAGTTCTTTTTTATGTGAATATACCTCCATGACATCATCGGCAATTACAGTAAGTTCCTTGAAAAAATCTTGAATCGCATTGGGGCCTCTAAAAATTTTGAATTTTGATAAGGAATCATCATACTCGCATACTAATTTTAGCGATATTGAAATCGCTTCATGTCTCTGCAGCGTTCTTGTCCAACTACTGTCATCAGATGGCTGACATGAGTGAACCTTTTTAAGTATCGATTCGATATCAGCGTAAATGACGAATGGAACCGCTGTACACTTGGAATATGCATTGAATTCAATTTTATCATTTACACCTATTTCAGGCATAGTTAAAACTTGAGATTTCTCGCATTTAAGTTTATGTTTGGCTAAATTTGTCTCATTTGAAAAATTCCTCAAACAGCTTTCACATATACACATCTTACGTTTGCTTTTATTTATCTGTTTAGACAACAGTCGGGATATATCATTTATTAAACAATAGTGTGATTTGCTATCATTGCCTATTCTTAACAGGTTTACATGATGTTTTTTTATTTCTCTGGTATGATAGAGCAAAGTTATTGAATGGTCGTCTAGGCCGTATACTGTAATAGATATATTTTGATTCTGCTTTTCGAATTTTTCAATATCATCAAGAGATACAGGAAATGTTATTCCGCTGAAATCGAATTCTTTAAACATGTTATACTTAGAGTAAGATCTAACTCTATGTTTATTAGTCTTTGCAGGATATTTAGATGCAAGCAGACAATAGCCGAAACATTTGTTATCTTCATTTTTTATATTAGTTACCGCCTTTTTGTTCTTTATGTATTCCGGAAGCTTTGTATAACATCCTGCATTTAAAGGATCATATTGACAGGCATTTAGCACTAACGAGCTTATCTGATATAGAGATTTGGAACTACTTTTTGATTCGAATGTATCGATACTTGAAAGAATAGGTTCTTTAAGTTTACTCTCATACCATTCAGTAGTATCTGTACTCTTTAATATAGCTTCCATTTTGCTATGAAAATTAAATGATTCAATTTTTTCATCATCAGGAGTCTGTATTATATACTGGCATACTAACGTACCACAAAATTTTATTCCCGAAGTGTATCGTGCCAGATTATTCCTAATTTCATTGGTAACTAGAGCCTTACATTCATTCAAAAATAACTCGGGATCTATCATATTCAATGTATTGTTTATCTGACTTGTGTAAATGCGATTTTTAAATGCTGATTCTATAATGTTACATGTCAAATCCTTTTTTCTCTGCTCACTCACCGATTCCATTTTAGATATCTTTGCAGAGGTCCCATCGGTTTCCAAGGATTTTCTCTTCGTTCCAGATATAACAGGAGCCTGCGTAACACTGTCTGAAATAATACAAATCTTATTAGTATATTCCGACCTTACTAGCCGCTATAATCTGAAAAGAAAAGCGTGTTATGCATTAACATGTCTTTTTTTATTTTTAAGCCGGAATATATATGATATGCATGCATTATGACTTTTTTCTAAACACATTTATTATCCTGCCTAACAGGTAAAGAGAAGCGAATTATGCAGTAAAATGTCTTGTTTCTTATGCATGAAATATATAAGGTATGCATGCATTATAACTTTTTAATAATTTTTTATGGTAAGATAAATTTTGTAAAGTTAATATTATACTTCACACATTATATATGCTGTATGTTTTATCAAATACATATAAGAAAAACATTCTAATGTTTTAACAACAATAACATCAACAACAATAATAACCAATATTAATTATAAATCTCAATGGAAAGTTTTTCTACGATTGTGCTCATGACAGACATCAAAATTTAAACATGTTTATATGTAATGTTGATTATGACTTCTATTTTTTCTAACTGTATGTGTTTTTTTAAGTACAAAATTATTGTTTTTTATATACTATGTATTAAGATGATTTATATAAGACTGAATGAAAGCAAGATACTTTTATTTTTTAAAAAAAGTAATAATGCGGAAAAAGATAACGTTACTTTTTAAAAAAAACAATAAATAAGTAGATTTATAATTTATGTCTTACCTTGGCAGTCTGATGGTACTGCTGCGACGCTGTGTGAAACTCCTCCGTCTGACTTTACTGAGATGTCTGAAATAATAAAATGCATTATTAGAAATTTTTGAACAATGGTTTTTTACAGGTGTTGTATATAAAGCTGCTTCTTTTTATAACACATACCTTTGCTTGTAAAAAAGTAATCCTGTGCCTCTTGTATCCCGTGGATAGGGCCTCTTGCCCCATATAGACCAATTGAACACCTCCCTCATTTATTGTCTTCTTCTGAACATCAGTCATATTCTTAAAGCGTTCCGGTAGAAATATTTGGAATTCGTCTAGCTCTAAGACGATTCTGTCTCCATATTTGGTCGCTACTGTTTTCAGTGACTTGATTTGAAATGGCGTATTTTGATCCACTTCCCTCAGCTTTCTTGTTGGAAGAATCTTACATCCTCCCGCCAATTCATTTAATTCTTGCATGAGTTGATCTGTAACATAACGATTTAAAACAAACTCTTTTAGTCTAGAATATATTTATGTACAGTCCAATTTACAGATATTAAGAACATATTTTTGAAGACTTCGAATACTGATATATGTGGTTAAACATGACTACCGTTCAATGATTGACAAAAAAAAATAACTGAAAGTGTTCCATTTATATAGATCAAACTAAGTTGGTAATTTCGATCATAATTGAAACGTTTAAACTTACAAAAAACGAGATAAAGAGTTTCAATTATTAACACTTTTTTTCACGAAACACATGCATGAATAAGCTAATATAGAAGGGAAACAGAACGTATATGTTTTTTAAAAAAGCACGCTATTATAATATTGAAAAAAGATGATATCCGTACAAAATGATTATACTTCTCAAACACATAACATATTCAAGTACTTACCAGCCATTGCTCGTTCCTTCCGTGTATATCTGCGGTCACAGTTGAATTAGATGTTTCATTTCAGTCGAGGCTTCTTTTATATTATCAGGAAAGACGCACACGCAGATCAGATTTACAGGATTTAACAAGTTAAAATCCCCCCACTACCTACGGAATTAGCCTTGACACACTTGAAACTACTCCGCCCATAGTTTAAGAGTCTCTACCTAATATTGCTCTTACATTTCAAAATTTGATACTAAAGTCTAAAGTACTAAGACCAGCGTCTTTATACTCAAAAGTCTTTTCCATATGGAGGCGGGAACTTCCACCCCACCATACAGAAAAAGTTTCTCTATGCGCACGCATATCTGTTTCTATTGGATAATTCTTTTTTGTACTTATACACATTACCTTCTTCAAGGTACTTCAGCTAGATTGCAGAGGGGGGGGGGCAACTCACTTTAACTGTAAATCTACTTTTTTTTATAATTTTTTTTAAAGGCGTTCGAAATAGTGGACCCCATTCTCTAAAAAATGCAACGCCTTAATAATTTCCTCATTCCATCGTATAGATAGGAGGATACGCCCTCTATAATGTTCTTCCTTACAGCCGAAAGTTAATTATATACATGAGATTCAAGAGGATACGCCTACAAACTTTCTCAGGAAGAACCATGTCCGGAGGGGAGGTCAACGCACCTTAACTTGAAATGTACCCTTTTTTTCTATTTTGTTTTTTTTAAACATGACTCGAAAGAGTGGACACATTCTCAGCCCATTGTTAGGATCGAGAGATCCGCCCTTCCATAAATGTTTCTCCTTACATCCGAAAGTTAATTATATACATGAGATTTTAGAGGATAACCATGCCCCGTCCTCGACAGAAAGTTATAAAACATCGATGTTTATCATCCTGCTAGCCTTTTTCTCACCGTACAACTTAACATGTATACAAGATAGATAAGAGGAGCTTCATTTAACACTCTGGACATGTCCAGAGAGAAATATACTTGACCTCAAAAACGAAAGTATACACACACCTGCTCATCCTTAGTCAAAATATAAAAGTCATGACATACAAGTATCCGAAAGTTAATTATATACATGAGATTTTAGAGGATAACCATGCCCCGTCCTCGACAGAAAGTTATAAAACATCGATATTTATCATCCTGCTAGCCTTTTTCTCACCGTACAACTTAACATGTATACAAGATAGATAAGAGGAGCTTCATTTAACACTCTGGACATGTCACTCGACCTCAAAACGAAAGTATACACACACCTGCTCATCCTTAGTCAAAATATAAAAGTCACGACATACAATAATAACCATTAGCATTAATTTCCTATAACATCGGGGCGTATCCTGCTCACACACGTACACAACGGTTCACTAAGACCCCTTTCCACCGCGCAACACCACTTCCGCCCCTTACTGAAGCATAGGGTGTTTCAAAAACAACGATACGACTGTTCCAAAATCCGTCAGGTTTTTGGAACAATTTTTTCTCCCATTTAAAATGCATTGAACGGTCTTTAAAACAAGCATTCCTGTGCCAATTCCCGTATTCCCCTACTACTTACCATGGAGACTGTTCTGATTACCTATTTCCGCTTCTATTAGTGATTTACTTCCGCTTGTGTAAATACCGGCCAAGGTGTATATATTTTATTTTAACAAATACACACCCACAAAAAAGGATTTTAAAAGTTAAATACAAATGTACAATCTTCCATCTGAACGGTTTTAAAATGACATTAACAATAACAAAAGATTTCACAAG
Source organism: Mantis religiosa (assembly GCA_030765055.1). Lineage (NCBI taxonomy): Eukaryota > Metazoa > Arthropoda > Insecta > Mantodea > Mantidae > Mantis > Mantis religiosa. The sequence continues at coordinate 236,193,807 of CM060950.1, forward strand.
CGATATCACAGTTTTTTTCTGAAGTTCATAGCCCACTGTATAAAGAATAACTTCAATCGATAGCGAAAATATTTGATGCGTTAGAAATTGAATTTATTATATTTACAATATTTTATCTAACATCTAAAATAAGGAATGCTAAACTGTGTAATATTAAGAATATAAAAAGAATATTTGTCAGAACAAGATTTTTATAGTATGGAAGAATACAAAACAAAAAATAGAAAATAAACAATGTACATTTTATTTTCTAAGCAGTGCATACAGTAGACTTTTGAGTGTATTTTTATGTTTTTCTTATATTTTAAAATGACGTATCCTCTGTATGAAATATAGGGGATGAATAAATTGAAAATTGAAAAAAATATTAATCATCAGGTTCATATCACTGCTGCTTGTGTGCCAAAATTTTGTCCCACAGTATTTCTTTTCACTGCCAGTAAATCACTAACATGGGACTGTTGTTTTTAGAACACTTGGAAATCATCAATCTGGAGCAGATTTGAACCCATAATTAAAGCAAATCAGTGAATCTAGAATGCTTGCATCTATACCTGTAAAATTATTAGTATGATCTCTTAAATAGTTTATTAAAAATGGGTTGTGATGATGGAGATGAAGGATAGGCATTTTAATTTCCCCTTAAATAATACCAGCATAACCAATTTGTCTTTTCATTACAAAACACCAGTGTGCAGCTTGCACTTTACTAGGCTGTCCATATGTGTTGAGTATTACTATTACATTGTGTTGGAGAGTGTTCTGTAAATGACATTACTCTGGGTTTTATTGCCTTTAATTCTAAATTTTGTGTTGTCTTAATTTGTGCATATATGTTAAAACTCTAAATGCCTTTGTGTGCTCATACTGAGGAATCCGAAGTATTTTACAAACCTCAATTTATGCAGATAAAAGTAAATAGTTGCCTTATTTTTGCACTTTTGTCAATTTGCAGATAATTGAGAATACATTTTTGCCACATAAAATGAAGTAAAGTGGATTAGAATGTTAATGTATGGTGTAAAAATAAAGGCAGTTTTCCTGTGTAATGTGTAAGAGAAAGGAATTCCACAGAAATACCATATCAAGGGGCTAAAAGTTAAACACTGCTGCGCCAAGGCTTACCAACTCGACTGCCTCATGCCCACATACGCGCGGCAGAGGTGGACGATCATCCAACAAATTAGAGAAGAAGATGTGATTAGCATCTCGGCATCCCCCAGCCGGAATGTTGGTTTTCGTGACCAGGGTTGCTAAGCTATTCTAAGCTGCTCACTTTCCTCGTGATGCTGAGTGGGCACCGGTCCTATATCCGGGACTGAAAATCTGAACCCATATCAAGGGGTAAAATATCCTATTTCTATTCCAAGTATATGACTTCTCAAACTTATTATTCAATAATAAGTTGCTCTGATAATTCAAAGAATAAGGCAATTTAGTGCTAAGGATCCTGATAAATGCAAAACACAACGAAAAACTCAACATTTGGCTTCCAAAGTACTACTCAATTTTACAGTGACTCACAGGCAGAAGTTGTGACTTTGAACGATACAAACAATGGTAATCCTAATGCAGCTGAAATAAGGGATAAAATATTAAGTGGTTCTCATATTTGTATGCATTCTATGGGTCAGGGGACACCTGGGTATTGCCGGTAATGAACCTGTCAACAAGCTTGCAAAGAGAGTTGTGACTTCAGATCTTCTGCTATTTTATAATTTATGCATTATTTCTTAAATGAGGGAAACATAGAAGATGATTATCATTCACGACTGGAATGAATACCGGTTAAAAAGTGATTGTGGTGCTTTGACAAAAGCTTTATATTTCCCAAAGGTTTCTGATAGACAAAACTATAAATTCCTTAATCCTAATTATGTTCTCACGCAGTTCTTAATTGGTCATGGCTAATTTGCTGCTTACTTATTTCGATTCAAAGTCAAATCTATCTCTGATTGTACTTGTGAAAATCACCTTCAAGAGGTCCCTCACATTTTGATTGCCCCATTTTCTGTTTTGAAAGATATGAACTTGAATTATTGTTTCAATTCTTAGGTTACACTTTTTCAAAACCACTTACACATATTTTGATGAATTACAAAACTTATCTATATGTCACGGTTTCCTTGAACAAATTCTTTATGAAACTAAAATATTCATTTTCATGTTTATTGTTTGTCATCTTAATGATAGTGCATTGCATTTGGTTATATCTTGTAATTTTATTATATTTAGTTTATAATTTGTAAACTATGCTCCTAATATACCTTTGGGTAAAATTGGAATCACAAAATTGGATAATAAAGCAGTAAATTGTATAGGTACATTGTAAATGTTAGAAGTTATATGTTGGTTTTGCATGAGACATGAGGTCTTTCTTGATTCGTAATAGTAATAGTAGTATTTATTCAGAGCTTAAACAGCTACATTTTTATGGTTCTGTCAAGAAAGAACAAATAAAAATTACAAGAGCGCATACAGTAAAATCCTATTTCTAACTACACAATTATTTTCATGGTTAGAAACTATAAATTTATTACGTTAACTATCATATTTTACATAATTACATTTTCAGGAACTCTGCAACTGTATAAAATAAATGAAATAATAGGAATGACCTAAGGTTATTTTTAATATATTGAGATCTTTTATGTACTTCATCATGGTAGGCAGTTTGTTATACAGAATTATTTCAATGTGATGTGCACTTTTTTGGCAAGGTTAGTTCTGCAGTTAGGTTAGTTGTGGGGTTGTTAGTTGTTATACGAGTCATTAACAACCATAGCAGACACTTTTGCAAATACATTTTTAAAAGATTGAAGATATTAACCCTTCCTTGCATGTATATATTCTTGTTCATAAAATTCCTTGTATGCAATTGGGCCTCATTTATAACAATGTAATTCATGAAATAAACACTAGCAAAAGTGTAATATCCATTATCCCAGTGCTAAGCTTTCTGGCTTTCACAAAGGTGTATGCATTAATAAATCGTCAAAATAGTGAGCACGTTTCATAATGATCTTAAAGAAAAAATTGATAATTTTAGTGCTTTTAAAAATGCTGCAAGAAAGTAGCCGTGCTAAACTCCATTTTATTTTGTACGAGATTATCTGAATGGCAAATTATCCTGATATGCTTAGTAACTCACTGTAAGTAGAATCTCTGTTTCAATGACAAATCATTGCCAATAAATCTTTGTGGATTGTTTATGTATATGTATTGAAGAAATGACAATAAGTGGTATCCAATGCAAAAAGGTCGAGGTGTACTGGCAAAAGCCAATTGAAAGTTGATTAAAAAGGGTTTGGTTCTGTATCATATATAATTATTTCTGCCTTGCTTTCTATATTGTTTTTCATATTGCATGTGTATAATGCATCTCTTATGTTAAAGTTTTAATTATATATGATATGAAGCTGTATACCTCTGGACAAGCTCATTGTTCACAGTCCTTTGTTGGTACAATTGAACCCACTGAATGCAAATCTATTTAATCTAATATAAGGGAAACACAGAAATACAGTAAGCTTTAAATTATAGTCAAATCTTTTAACAGCACAGCTGATCCCTATTTAATAGCTTTGAGGTTTCATTTCCCTTTTATGACCAAGGGATAAGAATATCTGTTGTGTATCACTTACACGACTTCTCTACTTTTGTACAAACTCTTCTTACAAAGGTTTATTTTTCTATCTACTTCATGTTAATGAAATGAAGATTTTCAGTAATTATTTTATTACATATCTTCTTGTAGGTACAATTGAAATAGTGGGTAAATTCTTAAGCCATCACATACCAACCAGCAACTTTGAATTTGATTCTCTTTACAGGTCTAGGACATTAAACAACATAAATTAAAAAGAAATCTGTACTCTAAGTAAATTGTACATTTTAAAGATATTATATTTTCTACGTAGCAGCATTTTGTCTATCTCTTATGGTTTTCCAATTATCCTATATAAAGAGAACTCATGAGGAAGCTTTCAGAAAATTCAGGATAAATATTTCGTTTGACATTTAAGTATCTTAATCATATGGTACATTAATCAAAATTGCTAACACATTTCTTAGAAAATCAGCATTTTGGAAAAGTAGGGGGCAGTCTGTGGCAGGAGGATTTTCTTGAAAATCGTTGCGCAGCCTTGGAAGACGCTGAACTTACATACCAAAAGTTTAATTTTTTAGTTATGCAGTTCACAGACAAATATTTTTCTAAAATTGCTTTATATTTAGATTCAGGAAACCTGAATACTTGTATTTGCAGTGGAATCACAGCTGTAAACTTTTTAGTGAAATATAAAAGTGTTTCTTTTTTAAATAAAGGAACCTAAACATACAATTTCCGAGAATACCTCAGTATGAGGGGAATCAAAACCTTTTTTACCTACTATATACACTATTCATGTTAATGACATCATAATGGTGGCAGTGCTGCCTATGCAGAGCATCTTGTGAGGTTTGTAATATAGGTTGGCATTCATACCATCATACAAGGTTGAGTCTGAGTCCAGTGATTTTATACACCTGTGGAGTTAAAATAACACATATTGTCTCAAAAGAATAACTAAAATAAAACATTTACAGAGGTTACAGGATGGCCTTATGTCATAAAGGGTTATAGATTATGGAATACCTAATTCTAGCCTTAATTATAAGCTTCTTGCAGTAATTAATCAAAGAAGAAGCTAAAGATTTGGTAGGTGTCACCACCTTACTGATTCTTGCATATTTATAAGCTGTCGCATCAGTGTTAGACTGTTAAAAGATAAACAGTATGCTACCTTAAGGCAATCTTAAGGGGTTATACTGTTGCTTGCAAATAGGAAGAACTATACAAATACAAAATCCTTTCATGGAAGTTTTGAAAACAGTGTTGTTGTTTAAATTAAATTTATTGGGAGTCGATTAATGATACTAAACCACACTTACCTTTAAATTTTCCCGGAACTAGATTCAGAGGCCTTCCCTCTATCCTCAGCTGGACATCGTCTCGTTCTCATTGGTGTAGCTGGCAATATTTTGTCATCAGTCTCCTCTGGTGGCAGTTCGAGGAACTTGCTGAACAAATCTTTCTGGGGGATGTCGAAAATGAATACTTTGTTCCTATTTTTTGTAATGTAGATTTGTTCCCATGTGGACAGTTCTTGTTTTCCTGTTGTATGTTTTAGTAATCTTGGTTCTGGATTTATGTTGTGGTTTGTTTCCCAAAACTGCGTGGCAACTGCCGATTTTTCTAATTGTTTGCATTTTATGTTCCTAAAGTGTTCCTTTGCTCTTGTTTCTAAATTTCATTTGGTTTTTTCCAATATAAATTTGACTACAGTCACAGAATTCAATTTTATATATACCAGATTGTTTGTTAGATGGGATGGCATTTTTATGTTTCAGCAAATTAGGTTTTTTAAGGAGTAATGTTTCACTGGTGCTATTTGAATGTTTTGTTTTTTTAAGACTTTTTTGAATTTATCAAAGGCCCATGGATGGTAAGTGCATTTTTTGAATATCATTTTAGTTTCTGTAGCTGAGAGAGTTGTGGTTTCCTTTAGTAGTTTCTTCTATTTTGCTAAGTTCACTTTATTGTCTTCTAGTGATTTGGGAAAGTAATTTTTCTGTGCTATTTCAATAGTTTTGTTGTATTAGATTTTGTATTCTTCTGCTGTGAGAGGGATGTTGATCAGTCTGTGTGCTAAGCTATTAAAGATTGCCTGTTTGTGGGATCTTGGATTGTAGCCATTAGCTTTTATGTATTTGTCTGTCTGTGTTGGCTTTCTGTAAATGCCAATAAATAAATAAATAAATAAATAAATAAATAAATAAATAAATAAATAAATAAATAAATAAATAAATAAATAAATAAATAAATAAATAAATAAATAAATAAATAAATAAATAAATAAATAAATAAATAAATAAATAAATAAATAAATAAATAAATAAATAAATAAATAAATAAATAAATAAATAAATAAATAAATAAATAAATAAATAAATAAATAAATAAATAAATAAATAAATAAATAAATAAATAAATAAATAAATAAATAAATAAATAAATAAATAAATAAATAAATAAATAAATAAATAAATAAATAAATAAATAAATAAATAAATAAATAAATAAATAAATAAATAAATAAATAAATAAATAAATAAATAAATAAATAAATAAATAAATAAATAAATAAATAAATAAATAAATAAATAAATAAATAAATAAATAAATAAATAAATAAATAAATAAATAAATAAATAAATAAATAAATAAATAAATAAATAAATAAATAAATAAATAAATAAATAAATAAATAAATAAATAAATAAATAAATAAATAAATAAATAAATAAATAAATAAATAAATAAATAAATAAATAAATAAATAAATAAATAAATAAATAAATAAATAAATAAATAAATAAATAAATAAATAAATAAATAAATAAATAAATAAATAAATAAATAAATAAATAAATAAATAAATAAATAAATAAATAAATAAATAAATAAATAAATAAATAAATAAATAAATAAATAAATAAATAAATAAATAAATAAATAAATAAATAAATAAATAAATAAATAAATAAATAAATAAATAAATAAATAAATAAATAAATAAATAAATAAATAAATAAATAAATAAATAAATAAATAAATAAATAAATAAATAAATAAATAAATAAATAAATAAATAAATAAATAAATAAATAAATAAATAAATAAATAAATAAATAAATAAATAAATAAATAAATAAATAAATAAATAAATAAATAAATAAATAAATAAATAAATAAATAAATAAATAAATAAATAAATAAATAAATAAATAAATAAATAAATAAAATAGAATTACCTTTGGCATTTACAGAAAACACACACAGACAGACAACTATGTAAAAGAAAATGTCTACAATCCAAGATCCCACAAACAGGCAATCTTTAATAGTTTAGCACACAGACTGGTCAACATCCATCTCACAGCAGAAGAATACAAAATAGAATACAACAAAATTACTGAAATAGCATAGAAAAATGACTTTCCCAAATCACTAGTAGAGAAAAAAGTGAACTTAGCAAAAAATAAGACACTACTACAGGAAACCAACACCCTCTCAGCTACAGAAAATAAATGATCTTCAAAAACTTCACTTACCATCCATGGGCCTTTGATAAATTCAAAAAAGTCTTCAAAAAACAAAACCTTCAACTAGCACCAGTGAACGATTACTCCTTTAAAAAACCTAATTTGCTCAAACATCAAAGGTGCCATTCTATCTAACAAAAACTCTGGTATATATAAAATTGAATGCTGCGACTGTAGTCAAATTTACATTGGAGAAACCAAAAGAAATTTAGAAACAAGAACAAAGGAACACTTTAGGAACATAAAATACAAATAATTAGAAAAATCAGCAGTTGCCACGCATTTTTGGGAAAAAAACCACAACAAAAACCCAGAACCAAAATTACTAAAACATACAGCGGGAAAACAAGAACTGTCCACATGGGAACAAATCTTCATTTCAAAAAATAGGAACAAAGTATTCAATTTCGACATCCCCCAGAAAGATTTGTTCAGCAAGTTCCTCGACCTGTCACCAGAGGAGACTGACGACAAAATACTGTCAGCTACACCAATGAGAACCAGTCAATGTCCGGCTGAGGATAGAGGGAAGGCCTCTGAGACTAGTTCCGGGAAAATTTAAAAGTAAGTGTTGTTTAGTGTCATTAATCGACTCCCAATAAATTTAATTTATACAAATACATTTACAGCATAATTGATAACATGTATTTTTAATGTTTATAATTATGCAACATAGCAGAATATGCTGTACGCTGTTTCAACTTGCAAACATTTATTTAAATCTTATTCACTGTTTTAGAAATAAATAGAACTAATAGGAAATAAATTGCAATTCCAGCTATATCACAGAATATTCCACATGCATATTGAAAATGAACAAAGCATAATGTTTCCTTAATATTTCTCATAATTGTAGACAGTCATAATTAACTTACATGAGAACCATTTTACAAACAAACAGTCCAATTGCCTTGCCTATCCAGCAGTTGATTAAGTCAGGAAGGTACAGACTCATTCAGATGTTGGAAATACTCTGACTCATGTCTTAGATGTTCCTATTCGTTTCTGCAGTGCCCCAATAATCAATTTCTAGTGCATCTTTGATTGGGCTGCCACATTTAGATTATGCGTGACCAGACATATAATATAATACTGAGCTTCAAATATTTTGTGAGTCAGCTCAGGATCTGTAAAATGGGTGTTCTGCAAAGGACTCCTGTGTAAACCAAGATGCTTGAACACCGCTGTTATCCTGCACCAGGAAAATTTGTAGAACATCTCTCAAAAAGGTTACATAATCAAAAGAATTCATTCTTGGCGATTTCTCAACTAATCCAGGTGCAGCCCAACTAATCCATCCCAACTGATACGACCTGATCACCTTATGATATTTAAGTATCTGGGATCCATCCTAAAGCCATTTGACCACCATGTGGTCAATTGCCATAATGGCCAATACAGAAAACCACTTCATCAAGCCATATAGTACTCTCTCACACATCCAGGGATGTTGGAACCTCTTCCAAAGCATACCGACCCACTTGCAGCTCTCTATGATAAGACAAAAGATGTTCCTTTGCAAATTTCATGTCTACTGTGTGTGCCTACTGTTCTTAGCCTGTGAGAAGCCATCTCACTACTGGACAACTCTAACTACGCAATCTTATCCTTTAGTGACTGCCAAGTATAGGCTGCCATCTGGCAATATCACAAGGAGCTATGTTCGCCCTGCACATCTCGTTAGTCATTGCCATGTTTCACTTCTGATATATTTGACTACATCGTATACTTAAGTTGAAAAAACAAAAACCTCAAGTGTCACAGGATGCCACTGCACGGAGTAGTGCAGTTACCAGAGGCACTTCTACACAGCTGATTGTAGGGACACTGCTGTCTAGATTGCATTAAAGCAGATGACTGTACATTTAAGGGAAAGTAAAAATGTTTGATGACTTTCCATTTGAGTAAAGTATAGCCTTTGGAAAATTCAGACAAATAATATCTTTGAAACCATTCACACTGAAAAAATGTATTTGACAGAAAGTTGTTTTTAATGAGATCCAAATGTTTTGAATAGCAAGACACTATCTCTTACACTTTACTAGTTATACAAATATCATTCAGAACGAAATGAACTTCTAACAACATTTCCACAAAATTCAAGATGTGCATTTAATTTCTCATAAAAATATCCTGAACATAGCGTATTTTAATCATACTTCTTAGAGCTGCTTTTCATAAAATACAAATTTTGAAATATACTCCAGGTATTTAGGGTAGTTTGGTTTAGAGGTATTTCTTTAAATTCCTTCTGTCTCATCCTTTAAAAAATACTGAATCAAAAAATATCAAGTTTGGTAATTAACTGGTGTTTCATTTAGTTATGTTGTTCACAGACACATGGACACACACAGACACGTATACCTTTTTCTAGTTGTTTTTTTTTTCAATTCTGGGCCAAAATTTTTAGAGTTACAGAACAAATATAAAAGATAAAATTATAACTTTTGGTAATTTAATTTAATGGTTATCATGCTGCAAGGTACTTCATGTTGTCATGCATATTTCCGAATTCCACAGCAGGTAACACTTACCGTAGCAGACGAAGCCATTGATGTACAGGATTACCTTGTTACCGTAGCAACTCTATTAAAATAAATTTACTCAAAAATAACTTTAATGTTGTGTTTTATTGTAACATAGTTTTACAACTTTAGTTTTCTGTGAACTACAATTTACCTGAGAGGGTTTTCGTGGATTTGAATTTGTAATTGCCAAAATTTCTGGACGAGCTTGAAGAATTTCATAACTTTCTGTCGTTGTAGAATGTAATTTACACACTTCCGTCGGGATTTGGGATCATCCGATGTAAGTGGAGAGGATACTTGGACGAGATGTTGGGGTGTAGAAGGAGAATCCCATGACATGACCACATGTTAGCACTTCCACAGATATGAACTTGGGCGGCGTCCTGCGGATGTTAGAAGAGTCAGCTGAATACCTCGTGTTGTTAATATTGGAGGAGGAGACGTTTGAGGATGAGCAGCTGTTGAAAAGCGGTGATAGAACAATTCCAGGAATGAGTCGTGGGATGCCGTTGGTGACAAAATGCAGTCCCAGTACGATGTTGATGGTGCTGAGAAGTTCCTGGAAGCACAATCTCTTCCATATCTCGAGGTTTCTCTGGCTGCAAGTCCTGACGGTGATGGATATAAGTGCTGAGAGGAGGTTCTCTGACTACACGAGACTGTGATCACCCAGTGACATCGTGTGTGATCGATGGTGATGGTAATTCTGGTATTTGTAATCTTAAACTTACAGCATTCTGCTTGTGTGTGAAGAAAATTATTTATTGCCATGGAGACTGATCTCATTACGTATTTCCGCTTCTATTAGTGATTTACTTCCGCTTGTGTAAATACCGGCCAAGGTGTATATATTTTATTTAAACAAATACACACCCACAAAAAAGGGATTTTAAATGTTAAATACAAATGTACAATCTTCCATCTGAACGGTTTTAAAATGACATTAACAATAACAAAAGATTTCATAAGCAATATCACAGTTTTTTTCTGAAGTTCATAGCCCACTGTATGATTAACTTCAATGGATAGCGAAAGTATTTGATGCGTTAAAAATTGAATTTATTATATTTACAATACTTTATATAACATCATTTACTTTTATATATATTTTACAAACTATATATGGAGTGTACATTTTTCTACTCTATACTAATGCAAATGGACTTTTAGAGAAACGACTTTATTACACAATTTCTTGTAGAACAAGGGGAATAGAGGAAATCGAATTGACAGTCTAATGTTTAAAAATCTAATTTGTATATGCAGGACTAGTAATGTCGTACTCCCTTCATGTTACTGGGAAAAACAATTAACATGACAACACATTAAAAAGGAAGTGCTGAAAACAGCAAACCAATAAAAATGGATATTGTGACTTTGTGGGTTCGTGAAATAATAAAACGAGGTTACAAAACACAATTACTACACTTTATTCTCCTCGAAATACACTGTTTACCATTACCTTTTGCTAGCTAACCTGAAACTGTTTATTTTACAAAAACTACATTCCACTGTCTGTCGCTACCGGTAACGATTGGTTCCGAAGTTTTCCGAATCTCCACCGGCCATCATTTTTCATCGGCTTCACGAGTCTACCGCCAGGGTGACACTGCTCCCTCCTCAAGGCTGGTCGTCCCGAACAGCGCTTTCGTACCGGGCTAGGCGATCCAGGTGTACCACCAACATCTTTCCTCGGGGCACCTTCTGGATGCGGTAGACCACGTCGTTAATCCTATTCACCACACGGTACGGTCCTTGCCATGACTGCTGAAGCTTCGGGTAGCGTTCCTTGGTCCGGGTCGAGCGGTACAACCAGACCAGGTCACCTTGCTGGAACCCTTGGCTGTTGGCTTGCCTGTCGTATCGGGTTTTCATGCTGTCGCTCGCCTTCTGGATGTTCTGGCGAGCCATCTCGTGCATGTCGTGGAGGTGGTCCACCAAGTTCTCCACGTACTCGGTCGCTGGCTGTTTCACCCCGGAGGGCTACCAAAAGCCAAGTCACAGAGAAGGCGTAACTCTCGGGCGAACATTAAGCTGGCTGGCGTGATTCCCGTGGTGTCGTGTGTTGATGAGCGGTAGGCCAGCAAGAACAGTGGCACCTTGACGTCCCAGTCTCGCTGATGGCTGGCCGCAAACTTCCTCAAGTGTTCCTCTAAGGTCTTGATGTACCTCTCTACCATGCCATCCGACTGGGGATGTAGAGGTGTTGTACGGGCCTTGTTAACCCCAAGTCTCTCTAGTGACTCCCTTATCAGGTGGGACTCAAAATTGGTGCATTCATTACTGTGCAGCTCTAATGGCACCCCAAATCGGCAAAACACTTGCTCCACGAGGCAGTCTGTGATTGACCTTGCCTCTTGCTTCGGGATGGCATACACCTCTGCCACTTAGTGAAATAATCCATGACCACCACCAGGTACTTGTTGCCTCGGTCCAGCAATGTCAACGGCGATCCGCTCGAATGGTGCCCCGACGTTGTACTGTTGCATGCGACCCCGGCTCCTAGTCTGGGGGCCGCGAGTCGCCGCGCACACGTGACACTGACGGCACCATCTCTCAGCATCTGCTCGGAGCCTCAGACAGTAGTAGCGCTGCCGTAGTTTGTCAATCGCTCCCAGGTGTCCTCCTGAAGTACCGGCGTGCACTTCTTCCAAGACTTCCGGAACCTTACTCCGGGGAAGAACCAACTGTTCTCTTTGCGCCTTCCCACCGGGTGATTCCCATACCCGGAATATCACACCCTCTCTGGCCTTCAACGAGTCCCACTGGGCCCAGTAAGACTTGTAGGTGGCGCTCCTCGGTGCGACGTCCGAACAGGTTGGTCTCGTCCCTGGCTCCACTTCCTTCAAGAGTGGCCCCAAGTCTGCGTCCGCCAGCTGCTCCCTCCTCAGGCCTGCGCTATGCCAGCCATCCGCAGGCACTGCCGTGATTACTCGAACTGCTGCGGCACGCTCCTTCTCCTCTACTCTTGTGCATTGGCCGCACTATTCTGGACAGCGTCTTCGGGAGATAGCGTCCGCGTTACCGTGACTCTTCCCTCTGCGATGTTCCGAGGTGAAGTCGTAATCCTGCAGCCTCTGAACCCAACTTGCTGTCTGGCCTTCCAGGTTCTTAAAGCTCAATAGCCAGGTTAGGGCGGAATGGTCAGTCCTCAGGTGGAATTGCTGACCGTACAGGTACTTGTGGAAGTGCTCCAAGGTCTTTACTACCGCCAATAATTCTCGTCGGGTGACGCAGTAGTTCTTCTCTGCCTTGGACAGCGTCTTGCTGTAATAGGCTATTACCCGCTCATGGTCGTTCTGGATCGGCGATTGGACACCTCCAATGCAATGGTCGCTGGCGTCGGTGTCCACAATGAAGGCGCCACCCGGATGTGGAAATCCCAAAATTGGAGCGCTGTACATGGTCTTCTTTAGGTGCTGGTAAGCGTTTTCTGCGTCCTCCGTCCACACATAAGGCCGGTGTTCCTCTGTCAGGCGGGTGAGGGGTTTTGCGATGTTGGAGAACCCCTTTATGAAGCGGCGGTAATAACTGCACAGCCACAGGAAACTGCGTAATTCTTTCTTATCCTTTGGGCGAGGCCAACCTCTCACAGTCTGTGTTTTCTCCAGATCTGTGGCCACTCCGGTTGCTGAGACTATGTGGCGTAAGTAGTTCACTTCCTTCCTGAAGAGCTGGCACTTCTTCAGGTTCAGCTTCAGGTTGGTCGCCTGCAGTCTCTGTAGTAGCTTACTCAGATTCTCGAGATGGTCTTCAAAGGTTTTACCGACGATGATGATGTCGTCCAGGTATAGCAGGCAGGCGTCGTAAGTAAAGCCTCTCATCACTGACTCCATGAGGCGTTGGAGGGTAGCTGGTGCGTTACAGAGGCCAAAGGGCATAATGGTGAACTGCCAGAGCCCTTGGCCTATCGAGAATGCGGTCTTCTCTTTGGCTCTCGTATCTAGATCTACCTGCCTGTAGCCCGACTTCAGGTCCAGGGTGGAGAACCACTGCGCACCAGCTAGCCTGTCCAGGGTGTCGTCAATGCGGGGTAAGGGGAAGCTGTCCTTCCCGGTGACCGCATTCAGCTTCCTGTAATCCACGCAGAAGCGTAGCTCGCAGTTCGTCTTCGTCACCAAGACTACAGGGGAACACCAAGGGCTGTCAGACTATTCAATCACCCCCTGGATCTCATGTCCTCCGGCATGTCTCGTACCGCCCCTTGCTTCGCCAGCGGAACGCGTCTAGGTGGTTGCCGAATAGGCCGGGCGTCTCCGTTGTCGATGCGGTGAAGCACTTTGTCCGTGCGGCCGTAGTCACTACCGCCTTGGCTGAAGACGAGCGCGTATCGCCTCAGTAGTTGTCGAACTTTCTCCAGCTGTTCTGCGGCCAGGTGGTCGGCCGCCCTCTCCAGTAAGCCTTCTAGCCGGGGCCCCAGGTGTTGCGTCGGCACCGGCTCCTGCGTCTTGTCGATTGCTGTTACGCTTACCACGGGCTCGCACGTTCCCAACGCTGTCCCGGCCTGGACGTCGTGATCGGCGTCCGTTGGATTTAGCAGTCTCACCGGCACCTCCTCTCGCCAAGGCAGCAATGCCCTGGCTACACACAGTCCGTGTACAGGCGTCTTCTGGTCCAGCATCATGTTGCTGGTTCTCTGGCCTTCCAGTCGCGCCGTCACCACCACCTCGCTCCATGCTGGCAAAACCACGTCTTCGTCCAAGACAACCCTCCAAATTCCAAAGCGCTCTTCTGGTTGACGGAGTATAACCTCTTCTCCGTTGAGCCCTAGGACATTCTTGCCGACGTCGACCGTCGCCTCATGGCTCCTGAGGGCATCCAGTCCCAGAATCACCTCCTCAGCCACCTTCGCGACGAACACCCACAGACGCACGGCACTCCGTCCCAACGTCAGCTGCAGCAGGGCCTCCTTCTCCGCAGGCATGGTGTCACCCGATGCCGTCACAAGCTCGTATGGTCGGCTCGGCTTCCTCGTCGGCAAACCCTTCGCCACGTCAGATCTGATGATGGTCACGGCCGCCCCAGTGTCCACCAGCACGCGGCAGGGCTTTCCTCTTACCCAACCGTCCGCGATGAGGCTGTCATCCATACGCCGGCTGACGGCGCGCATTGTCACTCGAGGGGATGGTGGTGATGGCGCCGACGTGCCCCTCTCCACGACGGCCCTTACTCGTTTTCCGGCTGCTCTTCCTGGTGTGGGCAGTCTCTCCGCAGGTGTCCGGGCTATACACACCCCCAGCACAGGCCACTAGGTGTTCGCCGGCGTCCCTCAGCTGGTCTTCTGTCTCCGGCGTAGCGGATACTCCTCGTTCTCGACGTTGGGATAGATGGTGTCTTGGCTGCCTCCATCCTTAATGCCGCTGTCAGCGCCTCGTGGATGGTTTTATAATCGCCGAGCATTAGGCGCTGACGAATCTCCGTGTCCCGTACCCCGTCGAAAAAGTTGTAGGCGGCTTCCCGGGATAGGAACTCCAGTGGCAGGTCAACCAAGGCCTTGCTAGCTAGCTGCTCAATCGCTATGGCTAACTCCTGCAGCGTCTCCCCCGGCTGCTGTGACCTTGCCTTTAGTTGGCTGCGGTACGCTGCGGCTAAGCGGTGATTCCCGAAACGATTCTCCAGATGTCCTTTTGGCGCCGCCGTTGTCTGCACCGCGTTTAGGACTTCCGCGGCCCGTCCCTGGAGGCTGGCTATTAGCTGTGTGACCTCCTCCTCCGGTGACCATCTGTTGTGCTTGGCCACTGTGTCGAACTGGCGGCGGAAGACCTCAAATGTTGACGCGCCGTCATATTTCGGCGGTTTGACGCGCGCAGATGTTGTGTCGCGTCCCGGCGCGTCGGCCTTCAACTCCTTCAGTTTCCTGCGACGACGTTCTCCACTATGGCGTTCAGGGACTTGACGCTGCTGTCGGCCTTTCCCTCCAGGTCGTCAATGCGGCTCGCCAGGTCCTCGACGCGCTCGTCCACTTGGCCCATCCGCTTGCCCAATTCCGTCACGTTATCCCTCACGCCGGCTAACTGTTCTTCAAACTTCACGGCAAGGGCCTCGTTTGCCGCTTTCATCTCCGTGGCCAGGCTGTCTTTCGCTGCCCTCATTTCTGTGGTCAATTCGGTCTTTATTTGTTTCAACTCCGCGGCCAGGTTATCATTTGTAGTCTCCAGCTTCGCGGCCAGGCTGTTATTTGCCGTAGGTACAAAGGCCAATTAGTAAAGGAATTCGGTACTTATTTAAGGGTTAATCGGTGCAGCCTTCATGCGTTTTAATCTCCATACTTTTTCTATGTCATTGGGGGGAAAACTGAGGCGTCAGTCCTATTTATATCCTTCCAAATAATAAATGAGAGGTACATACGTTAGCGACCACTGAGTAGCTGTATAATAATTCCGAATAATTAAGGATGATGATGAAGTGAGCGTTGGGATAAGATTGCAGATGTTTGAAAGAAACATGTGACTTGTCACATTCCTACTCTGTTTCTATTGTTTCTTTGGAATTTAGGGCAGAATGGAGAATATCATCGCAGAATTATCTTTCTTTACAAAGTGTCTTATTAGATGTCCTGGTTTAGTTAAGTTTCTTGTGTTTACACCTACGAGAAAATATCTGTCCCTTATAAAAGCTTCAGTTGGTAAATTCTGTGGATATTAAGACAATTTCAGTAATTGAAGATGTTGCTGCCCTGAAACGGGCTTCTTAAGTAATATGTCGGATGTGATTTTTATTATCTTTCTCTCCTTCTATATTTGTATTCAATTTATAACAATTGTCATCGTATTAGTCATGGGCCTTGAAAAATGCCCTTTATAACGATTGTAGCCTATGAGAAGTATAACAAAGTAAGCACATGTGAATGTCATTTTATTCGCAGAACGCTCGAGTTTGTTAAGTTCTGACGCATGCCATTCACAAGAAGCAAACATCTGTGTATGAATCTAGAACAAGAAGGCCTCCTTGATTCATTTAGAATTTGTGTCTTTACAAACAATTCCTTTATGTTTAGTGTTTAGTTAATTTTACAATCAGACTTTTAATCAATTATATTAAATGCGGTTTCTTTCTAAATAAAACGTCTCCAAATTTATTCACAAATAAACAGTATCCTAAAATGTTATTTTGATTTATTCTACCGAACGAAATTCCTTCGAAAACCTAGCAGTGAATGGCGTTTTGGAAATTCGTCAAGTCAATCCTAATCGGACATTTTGAACGACACTGGCTCCAAGAATGACTAAAATGTCGGAATCTATCTCTGTGGCGTGGTAGTAGCGTGTCTACCTCACATTCGATTTCGAACCTTTTTAGTGGCGTTACTTGGTTTTACCTCATCTTGAAAGGTGAATGTTGGATAACTCTAAACTCAATGGACCGCGGATTTATTTGAGCATCAGTTTAACTATTTCGTTTGCCATACGTTACTGATTGGCATGTCAGTGATTTGGATACATTTTCTGATCACGAACTAATCATGATCACACTTTCTGTCCTCCCATATAATAAGACACCCTCAAATTATATATATATATGTATATAATGATATTTAACACTCCAATGTGGAAACACTTTGAGCTATCAGCTCAGAAAAAACTAAATTCTATAGTGGATAAAATTAGCAATTGTGCTACAGATGATAATCTAAATAGAATAATTCAGAGAGCCACAGATATAATCACGAGCATATGTAATTCTCACTTACCAAATCTACAAAATTCAGCACAATCAAGAAACTTCTGCTGCACAACCAAGCTAACTATTCTTAGAACGCGCTTGCAAACTTGCAGCATAAGATTTAAAACAACAACATGTGAGCCACTGCGACAAGTATACAAGCAAAAATATAATACTGCAAGACTCGAATATAAACATGTCATTCAAAATGCGAAGACAAACTGTTGGAAAGAATTCTGCCCCTCGCGGAATCCAATTACATGGAAAATTATCTATAAACTTCCTACAAAGCCCGAAAATGTTAACAAAACTCTTAGTACAGTTGTTACAGATAATGGATTCACATCAACTCCTTTTAAAACAGTTTCAGTGTTATCTGATGCGTTTTTCCCTACGGACTCTGATGACGACGACAATCAACTGTCTATTCGACAATAAATCTTGCTGAATCTAATGGATGTGCCCTTCACTCAGAAGGAAGTGGAACATATCATTAAAAGACAGAATGATAGAAAGGTCCCAGGCATGGATGCTATCTCTGCAAACATAGTGAGTCACATCCATTTTGCTATACCGCAATTCCTTTTCACTGTGTACAACAAATGTCTAGAATTAGCCCTGTTTCCCAAAGCATGGAAAATTGCTGTTGTTAAGATATTACCAAATAAATATAATCTACAAAACCCCACAGTTTATTCATTTCGTCCATTCAGTCTGTTTCCAGTTAGGGGGAAAGTATTAGAAAAACTGATAGATGATAAAATTGTGTATCACCTTCAAAGTAATGAACTATTAAATGAAAATCAGTATGGATTCGCCCAAGGCAAGTAAACCGAGGATGCAGTGCTACAAGTTACATACTGAACAAAATATACATTCATATAGAAAATGTATGGCGTGCTTGTGTATCTTGATATAACTGGTGCTTTAAATAACGCATGGTGGCCTAAATACTTTTACAACTAAAGAAGAAACGCTGTCCAATGAATTTATTAAAAATTATACAGACTTATTTCCCTAACAGAAGAGCACAACTGTCCTTCTGTGGATCTATAATACAAAAATCTATTACCAAAGGCTGTCCGCAGGGATCTTCCTGCAGCCTGGGTCTTTGGAACATATTATATGATCATCTTTTAATCATAAATTTACCGCCAAACTGCGATATATTATAGCACATGCAGACCATGAGCTTATGTAGGTGAACGATAAAACTACCAATGGTTTATCTACAATGACAAACAGCATTAGAACAACTTTTCCAGTGGGGAGTAGATAAAAAACTCTCTGTTAATCCATCAAAGACAATTGCAATGGTAGTCAGTAGAAGAAAGGTAAAAGAGGAACCAGTAATTGCTATTAACAGACAGAGGATTAATTTAATGGAGAAATTGTCTTACTTTGGAGTAAAGTTAGATCTCAAACTAATATTTAGAAAACACTTCAACCATGTGCAAATAAAAACTAGTAGACTTCTCAATGGTTTGTCAATTACATCACGTCCCACATGGGGTCTCAACTCTTCGAAGATAAAAATGTTATACTTTGGAGCTATCAAACTTCTTGTACTATACTGCTTGGCAGTATTCCTAGGTGTACTAAATAAACGCTGGGTGGAATTTAAACTCAACCTGATACAAAGAGGATTTGTACTCAGAATCATCAAGGGATATAGAAAAGATTTCCACAGATGCTGCACTTCTAATCGCAGACAATAAACCCATATATTAATTGGAAACTTCCGTGCAAAGATATATAACATAAAGAAAGGTTATCAAGGTTCCCTAAAAGTTCCTGATATCGACTTTCATTTGAGATATCATTTATTGGAAGCTGGACATCTTGCTGTATTTTAGAACATTGTCAGCGAGAATAGCTGCAAACAAACATATGACTACATCTAAACAAATGGTTCGCTATATTAAGATCTTCCAGAGAATCCAGCTCGTGTGGGATGTGCTTTTGTGCTGTTCGATAAAACAATGTGGAGTTGCTTTATAGATCATACAGACTTGCACCTAATTACTCTATATTTCAGGACAAACTTTTTGCACTGAATCAAGTAGTGGAGTGGTGCCACAGTAATAACTATAGCGCATGTATACACAGTGATTCCCAGGCATCTGCCTGTGCTATCGGAGATAAATACACTGCATATTCACTTGCTACCAAAATAACGAACGATATTATAGCAAACACCAATCACGTATGTATCACATGAGTTAGAGGCCGTACCGGTATACATGGAAATGAAAGGGCAGATGAAATTGCTAAGCGTTACGCATTATCCCAAAAGGAGTTAAGTTTTAAAGAGTCTACAATCACATTTGTTAGAAAAAACATTGAAAAAAGAAATTTCTGAAATGTGGAAGAGCACTTGCATAAATAGCGATAAAGAACAAATCGCTCGAAATTAATGTTTTCCTACTGTTAATGATTGTGTAAACTGCAAGTACTTTTCACCTAATTTTATTTTGACCCAATTTGCTACCGGACATGTGAAATTTAAAACTTACTTTCAAAGATTCCATATAGACTCTCCTGATGAATATCTCTGTAAATGTAAAAGTATTGATAAATGAGTTGCACACTTATGGCCGTGTGCACTAACCTCGTTAAACAAACCCACAAGAGACGTTTGCCTAAACGCAGTTAAACGTTGACCGCGGTAAATATCTTTAGATAATTTCGTGAACTTTAATCTTATTGAGCTATTTGTTAAAATGCAGACGATTTACGTCAATTTTTTTCTTATATGTCACATGTTCTATGAAACTGTGACTTGTGTGCTCTGTGCTGCTTAAAAAATGCATTCAGCCAGAAGTAAATGTGTAACCTGCACAACTTAAGCAAAGCGTAGATAAACACATCAGTATCAGCTTATTTATTTATTATTTTGGTCGTAAAGGAGTCATCCTTCTCCCAGGGCAAAGAGCCTTAGGCATTTTGCCATTCCGGGTCTCTGTACCTTACCGGCATTGTGATAGATTTACAGTTATAGACGGAGGGTATATGGCAGTTTATTTTTTATGAAGTATCACGAGATGTAGAATTCAAGAGAGGATACGGTAATTTTACGAGGCTATTGGGATATGATGAGTATAAGGTGAGCCTAGGAGGATTGTAGGTTCCCATAGGGTCACTGTCATATTACCGTGGCCTCGGATATGTTGACTGAAGCTGTAAGGAGCACGGGAATAGAATTTCTGAGAGAGGTTGAGGATATAGTCATTTAATTTGGAAAATAATATGTTTGAATGAATTTAGTCATTTGGAATGTACCATTCGGCAGCTGTTGCTACTCGAAGGTATAGATTCTGTATTATTTGAAGTTTGTAGAGGTGAGTTCTTGAAGCTGCTCTCCAAACCTGGCAGGCGTAGTTGAAGGTGGGTCCTATTAATTGTTTGTAGACAAGGAGCTTATTCCCCAGGGCCATAGGTGATATTTTAGTTGTACAGTAGATAGAGCCTCACCAAACGCTTGAATGCTCTGTAAGCTAGTGATGTAGCATCGGCTTTCCATGTAAGGTGCATATGAAGAAGCACTCCAAGATATTGTGCTACATGGTACATGAGAGCCATCTAAGCGAAGTTCAGATATATCCCTTAGGTGGCGACCCATCTTGAGCCTTCTCCTTCTCCTTCTCCTTCTCCTTCTCCTTCTCCTTCTCCTTCTCCTTCCCCTTCCCTTCCCCTTCCCCTTCCCCTTCCCCTTCTCCTTCTCCTTCTCCTTCTCCTTCTCCTTCTCCTTCTCCTTCTCCTTCTCCTTCTTCTCCTTCTCCTTCTCCTTCTCCTTCTCCTTCTCCTTCTCCTTCTCCTTCACCTTCTCCTTCTCCTTCTCCTTCTCCTTCTCCTTCTCCTTCTCCTGCTCCTGCTCCTGCTCCTGCTCCTGGTCCTGCTCCTGCTCCTTCTCCTTCTCCTTCTCCTTCTCCTTCTCCTTATCCTTATCCTTATCCTTACCCTTATCCTTATCCTTATCCTTATCCTTATCCTTATCCTTATCCTTATCCTTGTTCTTGTTCTTGTTCTTGTTCTTGTTCTTATTCTTATTCTTATTCTTTTCTTATTCCTCCTCCTCCTTCTTCTTCTTCTTCTTCTTCTTCTTCTTCTTCTTCTTCTTCTTCTTCTTCTTCTTCTTCTTCTTCTTCTTCTTCTTCTTCTTCTTCTTCTTCTTCTTCTTCTTCTTCTTCTTCTTCTTCTTCTTCTTCTTCTTCACTTCTCTCAATCATACGATATTCCTCTTGCAGTAGGCTCATCATTTCTAAAAAGTCGTTCACATTTAGCTTCCAGTATTTTTAAACCTGCTGCAAGATCATGCCTTATGGAATTCGTGACCCTTAATTTCTCTACGAAAGTGCTCGCCGTTCCGCGTAAAAAGATTTTCCATTGCTCCATCTTCCTTTACATTATACATCTCGTCCTGCCATGGTCGCCAAATGTTACGCGATGGATTAAAACTACAATTTAGAATGAACGTTTTTTTTTTTTTTTTTTTTTTTGTTTACGAAGAGTAACATAAATTTTCTCAGTAACATTCAAAACAAAGGAAGTGCTATTCATTACAGAATGCATTACCAACTGTACTAAAGAGTTACTAGTACAACGATTTGCATTTGTCAACAGTATTGATGCTGTAAAACAAATTGTCTTATTGATGTCATTGCACAATAGAAATGCTAATTTGAAAACCACATTTTGATAACAGGAATTAATACTTTGGGTTCGAGGAAATCATCTTGGAGCTCCGGCCGCGCCGTGGCTCAGTGGTTAGACCACTTGGCTCTCACTAAGGCTGCCGGGGCTCAGTCCCAGGCAACCGCAAAGTGAGATTTGTAGTGGACAACACGGCGCTGGGGCGGGATTTCTCCGGGATCTCCGGTTTCCGCCACCATCTCATTCCACCGGTGCTCCATCTTCATCTCCATCTTCATGTATCATCAGAGTCATCGCCTTTGGTGCTGTATGTAGTAAAAGCGGGCGTTAAACACTACACACACACTCTTGGAGCTCAATGAAGTAGTGAAGCATGACTGCTGACCTGGATATTCTTCTCCGTGAAGTGGAGAATGTGATACAGTGACCTGCAGGCCATAATGAAGGAAATGTTAATAGTAACGTAATATTTGAATCACTGGAACAGAATAGTAATAGTGAAAATCATGTTGAATTTGTTGTAAGACAGTTCCTTGGGGAAAAGGTATCGATAGGTGTTGGCGGATCTAAGGATGATGTTGCTGTTGAATATGTAGCTGTAGTTAATGGAGGAGGTGAAGGTATTCAAGCTGACAACTCATGCTGCTGAAAACAAGTCCCCACTGTTAGTCAGCAATGGACACAGTTCAAAAGGAGAACTTGCTACTGTAACAGATGAAGCTATTGATCTTGAATCTGATTTTCATCAGATAACAGTGTGGAACTTGTGATCAATGAAGCTTCTAAGAGCTCCCAGATCAAAAGAAAACATAGGACAGCTGCAAAACCTCAGAGAGGGAAGAAAAACCAAAACTGTTTTGTTTCTGCAATATCATCAGTGTTATCAATGCATTAAAGTACCTCAAATACTCATCATACCACATACAATCTGTGTGATGTTAACAACAATGAACCAAATAATAATTTTGAACCAGAATCTTCATTTCAGCGAGCCGGTGGCCTTTCTGCACAGAAGGCGACAAGTGAATCAGAATTCTTTAATACACCAAGTACTTCAAATGCCGATATTCATGCTCTTTCTTGCAGCTTGAAACACCTGTAAGTGCTTTTATTCTATGCTGCATAATAAACTTTGGTGACACCTTAATATTTAATAAAAATTCACATTGATATTATTACATTTGAAATTGAAGTGCATAAATTTAAAACATTGCTGATCTTGATGTTTATTTCTGTCTTAGATTTTACTGATTATTACCTGCATCCAAAGAAGTTCTTGACGGCATGGAGGATACATCGGTTTACGGTTACAGATGTCAAAACCAACTTAGATAAAGACCAATTCCTTCGGAAGTACAGGCACATAAACTGGAATGCCTGGCGTCTTCGACACCTGTTTCAGGAACACCAGGACCTTTGCCACACGAAGACGTCTACTTTCATAAGGTGTCCATCCGAGGTTTGGGTGATTATAGTTCTAAACTTCTAATTGGCACCTTCTAAACATATTCTCAGGATTTCTAGTATAATTTCATCTTCAAGTGTTCAGAACCACAGTCACATACCTTGTATATAACTTTTATGCACCACCGAATTCAAAAAGGAATTATTAAGGGAAGTTCAGTGCACGCGTGCATTTTCTGTCACAATTCTCATCTCTTAGCTTGTGTCAGAATCTAATGAATCACATACCAAAAGTATAAATTTAATTTTATATTTAAAAATTAAGCGCCTTAAAGAAACCATTTTAATAAAACGCTTGAACCAGTGGTGACCAACCGATCCACAGGCTAACAGCACCAGTGCTAATTGCAAACGTATGAGAACTTAGCTGTCAAAATGAAATTATGATATGTACCAATTTATACTGTAAATAAAGTCGATTGAAGTGAGTTTAATTATATAATTCTATTATTACAATTATAAATATTTATTATTTCGACTTCAAACCTATGAAAACTTAATCTAAGATCAATTAGAATTGTTTTCATAGTTATTCAAGAAGCTATTCTAAATAACTGAAAATTTGAGGACCAACAGTAAATTCTCAGCTTTGCCGCATAACAGTGATACATTGGCTTAAGTACTGGAGGGACGAATCTTAATGCAATGCAAAATACTTAATTGAAATCTCTTGTACGAGAAGTTAGTTTTCTCAGGTTGAATCACAACTGTTACAGGATTACCAGCTGTCGC
>CM060950.1:236242991-236250491 GCA_030765055.1 Mantis religiosa
TGCTTGCTTGCTTGCTTGCTTGCTTGCTTGCTTGCTTGCTTGCTTGCTTGCTTGCTTGCTTGCTTGCTTGCTTGCTTGCTTGCTTGCTTGCTTGCTTGCTTGCTTGCTTGCTTGCTTGCTTGCTTGCTTGCTTGCTTGCTTGCTTGCTTGCTTGCTTGCTTGCTTGCTTGCTTGCTTGCTTGCTTGCTTGCTTGCTTGCTTGCTTGCTTGCTTGCTTGCTTGCTTGCTTGCTTGCTTGCTTGCTTGCTTGCTTGCTTGCTTGCTTGCTTGCTTGCTTGCTTGCTTGCTTGCTTGCTTGCTTGCTTGCTTGCTTGCTTGCTTGCTTGCTTGCTTGCTTGCTTGCTTGCTTGCTTGCTTGCTTGCTTGCTTGCTTGCTTGCTTGCTTGCTTGCTTGCTTGCTTGCTTGCTTGCTTGCTTGCTTGCTTGCTTGCTTGCTTGCTTGCTTGCTTGCTTGCTTGCTTGCTTGCTTGCTTGCTTGCTTGCTTGCTTGCTTGCTTGCTTGCTTGCTTGCTTGCTTGCTTGCTTGCTTGCTTGCTTGCTTGCTTGCTTGCTTGCTTGCTTGCTTGCTTGCTTGCTTGCTTGCTTGCTTGCTTGCTTGCTTGCTGCTTGCTTGCTTGCTTGCTTGCTTGCTTGCTTGCTTGCTTGCTTGCTTGCTTGCTTGCTTGCTTGCTTGCTTGCTTGCTTGCTTGCTTGCTTGCTTGCTTGCTTGCTTGCTTGCTTGCTTGCTTGCTTGCTTGCTTGCTTGCTTGCTTGCTTGCTTGCTTGCTTGCTTGCTTGCTTGCTTGCTTGCTTGCTTGCTTGCTTGCTTGCTTGCTTGCTTGCTTGCTTGCTTGCTTGCTTGCTTGCTTGCTTGCTTGCTTGCTTGCTTGCTTGCTTGCTTGCTTGCTTGCTTGCTTGCTTGCTTGCTTGCTTGCTTGCTTGCTTGCTTGCTTGCTTGCTTGCTTGCTTGCTTGCTTGCTTGCTTGCTTGCTTGCTTGCTTGCTTGCTTGCTTGCTTGCTTGCTTGCTTGCTTGCTTGCTTGCTTGCTTGCTTGCTTGCTTGCTTGCTTGCTTGCTTGCTTGCTTGCTTGCTTGCTTGCTTGCTTGCTTGCTTGCTTGCTTGCTTGCTTGCTTGCTTGCTTGCTTGCTTGCTTGCTTGCTTGCTTGCTTGCTTGCTTGCTTGCTTGCTTGCTTGCTTGCTTGCTTGCTTGCTTGCTTGCTTGCTTGCTTGCTTGCTTGCTTGCTTGCTTGCTTGCTTGCTTGCTTGCTTGCTTGCTTGCTTGCTTGCTTGCTTGCTTGCTTGCTTGCTTGCTTGCTTGCTTGCTTGCTTGCTTGCTTGCTTGCTTGCTTGCTTGCTTGCTTGCTTGCTTGCTTGCTTGCTTGCTTGCTTGCTTGCTTGCTTGCTTGCTTGCTTGCTTGCTTGCTTGCTTGCTTGCTTGCTTGCTTGCTTGCTTGCTTGCTTGCTTCCTTGCTTACTTGCTTACTTACTTACTGACTGACTGACTGACTGACTGACTGACTGACTGACTGACTGACTGACTGACTTACTTACTTACTTACTTACTTACTTACTTACTTACTTACTTACTTACTTACTTACTTACTTACTTACTTACTTACTTACTTACTTACTTACTTACTTACTTACTTACTTACTTACTTACTTACTTACTTACTTACTTACTTACTTACTTACTTACTTACTTACTTACTTACTTACTTACTTACTTACTTACTTACTTACTTACTTACTTACTTACTTACTTACTTACTTACTTACTTACTTACTTACTTACTTACTTACTTACTTACTTACTTACTTACTTACTTACTTACTTACTTACTTACTTACTTACTTACTTACTTACTTACTTACTTACTTACTTACTTACTTACTTACTTACTTACTTACTTACTTACTTACTTACTTACTTACTTACTTACTTATTTATTTATTTATTTATTTATTTACTTATCTTATTTATTTATAAGGGAACATAAAAGGCTTATAAGGCCAGTTACAACATTCGTCATGTCTATTGCTTGCACATAGCAAAATAAAAATACAAATACAACTAGAACAAATGGAAAATAGAAGTTAACACGAAGTTTTATAGAGAGGGAAAATGAGGAATATAAACCATTATTAAACAAGTGCAGGGGCAAAAATAAGGTGGCGTTTTAAGTAATTTTACTACTATTACTAATTACAGTAATTGTGGTGTTATCTTCTCAAATTATTTACTGTTCTATGAACAATTTGTGAGTAATAATGACATTTTTAATTGAATTACAGACATATTGAAAAAATCTTCCTTAAAATAATGAAGCTTATTATATAAATAAATAATGGTGTGTTATGGTGAATTTTCATGGACTACTGTATTTGCTCTTGAGGAAAAGAAAAGCCTTCTGAATTTGCTTACTCTGTTGGTCACTTAAAATAATATATTTGTCGTAATATTAATATCATCAATAATCGAATGTAATCCTTAATGCAGAAGTATTACACCAACAATGTCTCTTCTAAAATGTAAACTTTTAAATTTAAATACTTCTAAAAGAGTTTCATAATTTGTGTAAGTAGAGTAATATCCAGTTCTTTTAAATAGCATGTATTTTAGAAGCTTTGATTGTACTTTTTCTAATGTGTTGATATGAATTATTGTCGTTGGAAAACATAGAGATTTTATCTCACAAATGAGTTATCAAGTTGAAATAAAGCTTTTTCCTTAAATGAATAAGAATTTTGAGTAATAAAGCCAAGCCATTTTAGTGATTTTGATAGCATTAGGTCGATGTGTCTGTTGAATCTGAGATTTGTTGTAAGGTGTACTCCTAGATCTTGAGTTTCAACCACTTCAACGAGCGCTGTCCTGTTGATATTATGCACATATCAAACGGCATTTTACTCCTGGTAAAGGAGAGTTTAATGGTCACCAGAACAGATAACATACATCACAAATACGTCGTTTAAACAAAAGATTGAATATAAAGGTATTTCTGAGTGATGTGTTTGTTCATTGACTATCAAAAAAGTACCGTGATATCAAATACATTTACATAATTTTAAAACACTTTTCTATGTATTTCCAGTGTAATAATCAACAAATATTTACAAAATTCCGTTATCTTTATTCACATATTGTACTACTTTAGCAATATTATCTTAAATATTTTCTGTGTAATGCTTTACGGTACAAGACATTTTTTGTTTTAATATCTGGTGCGTAAACTAATAAAAGTTAATGATTTTCCATCGCGGGAACAGGTAACATACAAATTAGCCATGCGAGCAACATGGGCTTCTGAGATTTATCCCACAAACATTCAATGACCGATCCTGGGATTTATTTATCGTCATAGCGAAAGCATACCACGCTGAAAACGGTATTCAAATGGTATGTCATTTGGAATCATTGAAATGGGTGGTATTAAAATGTCTTCTCCTTTATACTTTCCCTTTAGAATATTTGCTTCGATCAAGTTTTTCAGTTACAATCACCGAGCCGACTTTTAACTGAATATTGTGAGGCGTAGTTCTAGCAAATCCAGGGAGTCCAAAAATTTCGGTGGATAGTTGACGGCATCATTTTGATTTGTAGTGGAATCAAGTGATTTGTCAAATCAATTCCTTCGTCAAATTGCCATGGAATATATTTGCAGGAATTTGTAATCCGCATGTGACACCGGCAAAAGCGAGCTTGCTCGGTGATATATTTGGCATTGTATCCGTAAATTAATAACACAGCTTTATTGCTTTTACTACAAAATATAAAATATAGCAATGCAGGGTATAAGCCTGTTATATGTTACCTTGAAAATTGGCATGAAATTATCCCGAACTACATGTGTTGCTCCATGAAGTCATTTTGAAGCAGTTATAGCTTTGTATATTTGTAAGGAAATATGTGGAATCCGTACCTGTTCCTGAAACCAATGAGTACGATAGCTCTGTTGGGGAACCAATAGCACTAATTTCACTTTGCCAGTTGCACAACACAATTCATTAGCTTCCTTTTGTATTTCAGTGCCTTACAATACGAGCAAGCTGAGTTCATAGATCCAATAACAACGCATTGGTAGGCACTGTAGTCCACTGAAACATTGTAACCGAAAGCAGCTCATTTCAAATTGCAATATTATTAGATGAATCCTGTGTTTGTGATATCCTAGTCCTTCCAATTTCATTGCACTCTTCATGTTGCTGTGGAGTCCGATTAGACGGAAAATTAGATTGCTTTATAAAAGTTCGTGTTCAACGATCTAAACTGCTCCGCCCGCGTCTTATACGCGGCATGAACAGAATTATAACACATAAAATAAACAAATCAACCAGTGATAAATATAGGAACTTTGAGATAACACGCACTAATTGAGTGCTGTCAAACAGTAAAAATTTATATCGTAGAAAAAGAGAGTTTCAAAATTCCGGAGGCTTTAAAATAGTTTACATTAACTTATAAAGTATAAAGTGACTAATTACATTTTAGCTGTTCTTTTTTCATACTGTGATTTGGTTTTCTTTTGTTTTCATGATTTGATTCTATTTTGCTTTAACCTTCATAATAACCTTCCTCGGACTGCATATCAATTTCTAGAAAGAAAAATGTTGTTTTTCTGTTTTCTTTTCGCAGACATTTTACTAATGTTTGTCTTCATAAGAACCTTCCTCGCACTTAAAAGAATATTTGAAAAAATAGAAAGCAATAGCCAAATTTGTCCAGCCGTTTCGAAGTTTGGCGGTTACGAAGATTCCAAATTCATTTTTATTATGTAGAAAGTATGTATGGTAAGTGAAATAGCTTTCAAGAGTTTGGCAAGGAATGGGATATATTTCTGATTCATAAGGCTTTTTTATTCGAGCATAAAAATGCTGTATATTTCGCTTAGGAGTTCGCGTGTGTACTTCTATGTTTAGTAAATAAACCGGTCCATGATCAATTCAGTTGTTATCTCACCTCAACCCATTACCTTCGGGCCTCGAGGTTGCGCGGTTCACAAGGCTCTATGTTCCACTTAAAGGAAATCCATCCATCCATCCGTCCGTCCGTACGACCGTCCGTCCGTCCGTCCAACCGTCCATCCATCCATCCGTCCATCCATCCATCCGTCTATCCATCCATCCGTCCATCCGTCCATCCGTCCATCCGTCCATCTCTCCGTCCGTCCATCACTCCGTCCGTCCGTCCGTCCCTCCGTCCATCCGTCCATCCGTCCATCCGTCCATCCGTCCGTCCATCCGTCCGTCCATCCATCCGTCCATCCATCCATCCATCCGTCCATCCATCCATCCATCCATCCATCCATCCATCCATCCATCCATCAATCCATCAATCCATCCATCCATCCATCCATCCATCCATCCATCCATCCATCCATCCATCCATCCATCCATCCATCCATCCATCCATCCATCCTTCCATCCATCCACCCATCCACCCTCCCACACACACACCCATCCTCCCACCCATCTACTCACTCACTCACTCATTCACTCACTCACTCACTCACTCACTCACTCACTCACCCACTCACTCACTCACCTACTCACTCACTCATTCACTCATTCAATATTATTTATGGCTTCAGTTGTCTACCAATACAATGATACCACTGCAAAATTGTTAAAGAATTTTCTGGAAAATCGTGTGTAGTATATTAGTCGATCTTTTCATTTGTATAGACTCGTATTATGTTATAAAATAATTAGAATTTACGTTAGGATTAAGAAACAAATAAGGGTTTTAAGTTCTATAGCTTTGCTTTTGTGCCTACTTCGCTGGCAGAAAAGAAAGAGACATAGGTCACGAAGGGTAAGCGACTCTGATAACGAAAGCCACAATGCCGTACCACCCCTAATGTTTCCAGGTTGAATGCCTGCGGACCACCCTACGTGCCTGCCTGTCAGAGCAGACAGGTTTGGGATATGTCTCTCCCCAATAGCGCATCTGCCGCTTGCGCTATGCCCCACCGACCATCGAAGAGGTCTTCGGTAACACTGAAAGTTGAAAGAACATGGGGGGAAATGAAAAATAACAAAATTCTTACTAGTGTGTATCGAGTACAAAATTTATCTGTCGACCTGGGAAACCATCGCAAATTAAGATCAAAATAAGCGTTGCAATGGAAATCGAACCCAGGATGTCCTTTATGCGTGCCTCAAAAGAACTTTGTTTCATTGTGCTGGGTTTCCTTCAAATAACTTCCTCTTTAAGTGAATATTTTTAAAAGAAAGGAAAGATATAAACAAAACACACTAGCAGAATAACAATACCATTGAACTTAGAATTGCAATCGAAAATGTAATAGCGCATCAAATTAACACATTTATAGCAAATTTCACCATAGTTAGCTCATACTGGAGGACGAATTATAGGTATGTATTAATAGTAGTAGCATGCTTTTCCACTTATTTCTTTGTTTAATTAATTTATTAAATGATTTAATTATTTTTCAGCTTTACCGTGGAAGACTGCTACTTTGGATATTTCATTTTACAGAAGGCAACAAAATGTATTTCAAACATTGAAAGTATAATTTGGCCGGCCGTCCTCCGACTCTGACATTTCTCGAGAGGGTGAAGCGGGGTGTTGCTAGTTCTTTAGTGGTAATTTCTAAGCAGAGGAAGATGCGTGTTTTAAATATTTCACGTATTTGCACATTTCACAAACCAGTAGCCATATTATTTTAATAGCGATAATAATAGGACTTACAGACACTAAACATTTGAATTCACGCAGGAACAAAATAACATGCTTCACTAGCGAAAGCACCAAAAGCCACTGAAGTCACGTGGTCCATACAAAATTAAACTTGCAACATGATTTTGGATTCGGAAGCTACGCCCAGCAGTGACAATGCTGATTGGCGCTAGCAGACATTTCTATCGTCCTGACCACGGCGCTGGATATAGAGTCTCCCAGTGCTACCAACAGATGCAGTTAGTGCGCGTAAAAGTGTGAAAGAAATATTCGAATAGAGTGGTGTGGTAATGAACATCTTCCATAATAATGAAATTGCAAGTTGGATTTCAATGTTTTAAAGCTAACATAGCCCCATATTGTTTTTCCAAGGATAATTTTGAGGATATGTTTTCAATTACTCATTACTGTATGTTGTACATTTAACCTCCCCCTTCCGACTCCTGCAACCGCAAAACGCCAGGGCCGGAGATCCAACGGCCGTACTGTAGAATAGAGCACTTTGACCACATCGCTAAGGAGTTTCATGCGACCCAAATAATACTTTCGATACCAGTGAGACATTAGTACAGGCATTCATTCGTTGTTACTTATAGGTATACAATGAATTACACCAAACTAGAGGTAATGTTTTAGGACTCCCATCCTCCAGGAAGAAGGGATGAAGAAAATGACAGGCGTTGGAGAAACGCTGATCTCCATAACAGTTCCTGGCACGAAGATCCTCCCGTTGCTGGGCTGCCCAGTAAGGGCGATGAACAATCCCTGCAATCAGGTAGCCCTCTAGGATCCAGGCTTCTTTTAATCAAGCATCCATG
>CM060950.1:236255491-236342991 GCA_030765055.1 Mantis religiosa
ATAGCCCCCTCAATCTGTGCCGAGAGGTCGCTAATGTGGCCGCAGAAAGTAAGGCCTCTATCAAGTTGGGCACCCACGAACTTGATGGAGTTAGTGCACTTTATCCTACGGCCTCTAAAGTGGAAGTTGGGGCAGTCAGCGGGTGTGTGGCGCCTAGTAAGAAGAATGGCACAGCTTTTGTCCGGATTGACGGACATCCACCAACGCCTGCACCACTCTTGTGTTAGACGGAGGGGTCTCCGTATTGGGTTTAAGGCTCTGAGTATGTTTCTGTCTATGTAGAACAACACTTATTCAGCATAATGTGCCATTTCGACCTGTGGTTGAGTTGGCAAGTCTGCCATGAACACACTAAGGACTGTGGGGGATAGTACGGAGCCTTCGGGGACTCCGCCTCTGACGGGTCTGAGTGTAGATGTTTTCCTTCTACTGTGCTTTAAATATTATGTGTCTGAGGAAGCTGTGTAAGATGTTGATTAACTGTGTAGGATAGCCCCAGTTGGATGAATTTGTAAAGGAGACCGGCATGCCATGTCATGGAGAAGGCCTTATTGACGTCCAAAGGCACCACTGCCGTGAAGGCGTGTTCCTGGAAAACCAGGACGGCTGTCTCCACCACACGTAGTAGCTGTTGGACAGTCGAGTGCCCAGGACGAATCCGAACTGGTGGTCAGGGATAGCTTGAATGTCTCCCAATATGGGAGACAGTCGGATTGGGATTAGCCTCTCGAGTACGTCCGAGAGAGTAGAAAGGAGACTGATAGGCCGGTAGCTGGAAGGGTTTACCGGATTCTTCCCGGGATTCAGCATACATATCACCCGGGCCTCTCTGCACTCGCATGGAAAGTGCCGGAAGGCGACATACATGTTGAAGATCCTGGCCAAAATAGAACGCTACCGAGTTGGGTTTATACTTTATGGTTACATTTACCTATAGCCTTTGCAATAAGTAAATTTTAAAGGGTGTTGATGAGCGCCCTTGTATATACATCATTATCATCATCTAAGTGGGTGGCCTTTGTTTAGAAAATTGGTATAATTATGAAAAAATGCTCAACATTGACTCATAGAGTTGGCAACAGTTCCTGCTATGGCTTATACGTTAAAAAGTTACTATTTATAGTAAAATTAATTTTTTTCAGGCGTTGTGATAACTTGGGGATTTTATTAATTTTAATGGAATTTCTGACGGAACTCTGAAAACTTAAACTTTTGCAAACTATTCTAACATTGGATCACTATTAGCGTAATTTTTCATCAATTTAATTGGCATCTACTTTAAATTAAGGGCAAGGAGCAGAGAACCTCTTCAGATTTAACATACCATTACTTTTTGGAATACTGCAGTCACTTATTTACTCTCACCTTCACTTTCGAATGTTAGAAAACGATTAATGGAATTTCTACCCATCAGTTAGCGACTGTCTTCGTAAACAGTTTAACTTGTTCTAATATTTAAAGGTAAAAATTTTGACTACTTCAATCTCCAACAAATGAATACTAATAGTGTTTGTGTATTTAATATATACAATTACTCATTCAGACACATTTAAAAGTTAACGAATGAAAATCCAGTCAGTCCTCGGAGAATTTTCCTAGAATCTATACGCCTCCCTTGACGTTGAAGCTTTCAAGTGAAATGCTAAGGAACTCGTGAGTAAAGTCTTCTGTACAGGTGCCGTTTAGTTTGCAGCGTCAACGCCGTTTTGTGATGCAGCTCGCGTAACAGAACTGCAAGAGAAGCTACCTGCCTATAAACGTTGCGTAACAAACCTGTTTCTAGAATTACTTTGTGGCTCCGAGAGGAGTCCGCAAGATCTGCCTTTTGGGATATGCAATACGAGCAACGTAGACAAACATGGAAGGAAGTTAACAAGCATAGATGTTAGTACGTTCTATCTCACATGCAAGCGCGTTTGTTTCACGGAGCAGTGTGCCGGTTTTAAAGGAAATCTAGGCAAAAACTACAGGACAGTACTCTTCCATTTTCGCTAATGTTATAAAACTCGTCTACTAGTTTTATAGTTAAACTTTTAACATAATTATCAAATGGAAAGAATCTCGGTGATGCATGCATAGGGATGTACCCATTTTACTCACTACTAAATGAACATTAATTTCGCCTTGCATTGTTATATGGAAACATTCTTCTACAAGTTTATACCTCGAAGAAATTCAAATTATACACGTTTCTTAAATAAAGGTAACATTTTATTACTAATGAGCTCAGGTGGCAACGAAAAGGAGAATCACACTATTCAAACATTACCCATCTAATTACGCACCGAGTTGACGCTCAACAGAAAGAAATAACGCGAACAAATGAAAATTAATTGTTCTTTAACGCTCAACATGCGTATGGTAAGCTCTGGATACGAATGTTGGAGATTTTCTCTAAAGCATTTCAAAATTTCAGTTACATGCTTCTCCACCACAATTATAAATATATTTTACATTGCCTGCAGATATATTAAGGACCTTAAGACAAAACTGTATTTTTGTCGTACTAAATGAGGCATTCCACACCATGAGAAACGGTAATTTTGTAAAACAGTTACGGATTATGTAAATAGCCATATGTCTTGATCTTTAAGGATACCCATGGCTGAAAATTTGAAATCGTGAACCTTTTTAAAAAGTTAAACCACAGATGTAACTTAATTCAAATATGATACAGCCCAAATTTTAT
The DNA here is from genome assembly GCA_030765055.1 of Mantis religiosa. Taxonomy (NCBI): domain Eukaryota; kingdom Metazoa; phylum Arthropoda; class Insecta; order Mantodea; family Mantidae; genus Mantis; species Mantis religiosa. The sequence goes on from CM060950.1 coordinate 236,258,181, forward strand.
CAACTTCACTTCCATAGTTTGAAAAATATGGTCAAATTTATTTATTTTTTGTTAATCACCCAAAAACTCCACTGCAACAAAGTAACTTAAGTTTTGGTCTAGTATATTAACATGTTCCCAATACGTCCATTTTTAATTTACCCTGGGTTTCTCTGTGTCTCAATACGTTAAGGCTCCAGAAATGGTTAAAGCTATGAATATGACTATTTTACCCAACATTTGACAGTTTTGTATTTTGAGGTAAAGAAAGTGTGCTTAAGTGCAACCCACAATAAAACCAACGGTAATTTCTATTCACTGTGTGTCTATGAACCTCTGTAGGTTTCATTAGTCTAACACAACTGTGACGCAAGGAGCATCTTAAATGATGAAAACTGCTGAAATGTTCAATAACGAGAAAACAGGGATAAATAATTATAATTCATATCTTTCATTAGCATAATATTGCTTTCAAACTATATTAGAGCGTTTAAATATGGCTTGTGGATGCTATCTAAGCATTATTTGGATTTAGGATATCTTACACTATTTTATAGACTAAAAAGAGAAAGAGGTGATATTGGAAAGTATTCATGAAATTTCAGTAATACGTATCTTTAAGGAAACATTTTAAATGTTTAAACATAATTGAAACAATATGTTCACACCACCGAGTGGGATGTCTCAGACTGTTTCGTTTATGTTCCGCATTCGGGAGACACGGGTTCGATTCCCATGGCCAACCTACTTGACCCAGGGTTTTGGAGTTTTTCCGGATCGTTAGGTGAATGCTGAGTAGGCCAATTACAACTCCCGAGTTTCCTGTACGTCCATTTCATATCACCTCTCATCAGCTGGTCTCTTTAAGAGTAGAAGTGTCGCCGGAGTCTCGGTGGTACATGGCGGGATGGTATGCTCTCAGTTGACATCTTCTCCATCGGAGGGACGGACTCCGTTCTCCGAGCCGGCTTAGCGAGCGTTTTCAGGAACGCAGCTGGCGGGATGCCGGTTGTGAAATTCTGCCTGGAGTGTTCCTTGCTTGGGGTGGGGGAGCGGCCACCAGTCTCCAAACGAGCCTTGTTACTGTTTCGAGACCACGGTAGATGGGATGATGATTGTACTGGACCACTGTAGAATTTCTATTTAGTTAAGTGTGGGGACCTCGCCCTCTGTACTGCAGTGACTCCTTGGGGTTGGTCGCCCTCTGTTTCGTCTAACCTCATCCTCCCTCCCGGCTACTGGGTACAGCCTCGTCGAGGTGGCAAGTTCCCTCCGAACAATTCAATCCAAGGTATTCACACTACTCGAAATAATTGATCATATTTTGAGCTAATTAAAGACGTAGTAAAACGCATTCTATAGGTAAATTCCTATGCTCGTTCTCTCTTAGTCTTTGCTGAAAATTGAAATAGCAGTATTCAGTTATAAAATACATCCTATGGAACGTTAGAGATAAATTTAGAACTGTAGCTTCAGAACGTTTACAGTGCAATATCTGGCTAGACCTTTGTATTTTTTGGTTTACTACTCAGAAACACGTTCTATAATGATATTTTAGATTAACTTTATTTCTATATTTCATAAAATTGTTTTTAAAGTGTGCGTTTTAGTTAAAAAGGTTTAGAGGACTATCTTTACAGAAGTATACAAAAAAGGTTTTAAAATTTTTTGGCTCAGGTATTGAACACACAATGTATTTAATAATATTCCTATCTCATGTTTCAGAAACGCAATGCATCTGTAGGCACATATGCTTATATGGTTTTGAGTAATCTATAGTAACACCTATAAATGATAATTATCCATGAAATTTACATTTAGCACGTCAATGGTTTAACGTCTTTTCTGTAGAATTTTTCCCATGGTAATTTAGTAGAGGTAAGATAACGAATCATTTAAAGTATCCTAAAATTGAATTTTAATAAAAGACCTGGAAACCTCTTATGAGAAAATACCTAACAATAAAAAGCCTGAGATTGTTTGAATTGGGAAGATTTCTCGACATGCAACCTAATGCCCAGGCATTAAATTTTGACCAATCTATTTTAAGCTCCTATCCGTTTGACCCAATCATAGCCTACTATCATTGGAATCTTGTCGAAATGAGGTTGTCACATCTGATTAGAAATAATCTGAAAATTGTTGCAGCTGCTTTCTAATTGTTTCTAATCACCAAACAAAAGGAGACGTAAAAACTGTACGTAGGTCATAATTGTGGTTTTGTATTACGTTTGTAAAAGAAGTTAAATTAGACATGCTATTTTGAGACAACTGACATATTCCTTTATCCCTCCAACCTCGTGTGCTGGGGCAGTTGTACGATAAATGAACCGAAAAACAAACGGGAAATTGGGTTAAATATCGCATCCTATTCCATTCCATTCATTAAAGCTGCTTTTCTTATAATTATTGAACGTTCTTTCATTAACGCTACAAAAAGTGCATCCATTTTGAATAATTTCTCTGCGCTCATAAAATTTTACACTATATAAAAACCACAAATCCACCTACTGTTTTGGTTTTTGCTTAAAATTCATAAAGGACATCTGACTGTATAAAATCTTGTGTTTTTTAATTTTTCTTTTCTAATGATGATGGCTGATCAATCGACGACACTATTAACCCAGATGTACCGAGGTGGAGAAATGTTCGAATCACGGATAAAATTACGGCAAATCCAATTCAAGGAAAAGGACTGCCCTCAGATAATGTACAGATATTATAGCCAAAGAAGCTGCTCTGTAATTTCTCTTTGTCTACGTGACAACCAAAGATACAATGTATGAATACAAATCATAATTAATTTTACAATGGCTAGCTAAATGTTTCATACAATTATCTGGGAAGCAAACAAAGCTTGGAACGTAGCTTATATTAGGAAACGTCTGTCTCGACAGCAACCTGTGCCACCTCAGTTAATGCCTCGTAACATTAGTAAACAAGGAAATCTAAAGTGGCACAACAAACTTTCACAAAAACTGAAAAAAACTCATTCCAATTATTACTCGGTTTATTTTTAGTTTACTTAACTATTATTTAAGTTAATTCTAGTTAAATATTATAATTTAAATAAACTATACATAGCAAATGAAATAAACTGAATCCCGAGACAATTAAGTGAAGTATGGATAATCTGTATAGACCCCGGAAGCTCTGTATAGACCCCGGAAGCAATGATTAAGGAAATTAAAACACATGAAATAACAATTATATGTAACGGGAAAATGCAACCCCATCAAGATTAGAAATTTTCGGCGCCTCATATCTCTTGGAACTCAAAAGCCCATAAAATACAGAATGCCAAAGTGAAACGGCAAAGCCCAAGTCAAGGAACGCTGTTAGTCATGCCAATCAAAGTAATAACATTGCGGTTATACTAATGGGTCTACATATTCGGGATCCGTGTACACTAGTGAAAGAATAAGATGCAAGTTCACGACCCATGGTAATCATGAGTCAGTTGCCCCGAATATCTGAAGCACTGCAAATGCTTAGAAAAAAAAACTAATTGAAAACACAGGAGTGCTACTTACGAACATATCCTGAATTATTAGCTATTGACTAACTGCGAAATTATCAAGAGCAAACCTTCTTCACGAGACTTCTTTACGTTAAATTGGCCTTTCAATGTAGTATTGTGTAACGTCAAAATATGCATTTTGGGCGAAATTTTCCCATTAAAATTTCTGAATGAAGATTGTATTTCCGTGATACACGACAGAAGAAATAAAATATTCAATGAGAAGGGTTAATCACAGCTGAAAATAACATTGAAAGCTTACGCCTTTCTATGTTAACATCCAATTTCATCTTCCTGTGCATAGTCAATATTAGCTATGGCTTTAGCAGATAATATATGGCGTTGGCTAATCATCTTCAAACAGCTGCCCCAAACAGGTTGCACGATCCATATGCAAACATGAGGCCGTTATCTCTAGTGAACCTGTCACCTGCTTACTTCATTGACTTTCGATATTGTGGGCTAACGAACAAAAAGGCTACCAAAATATTCAACCCTCTCTCTGAAAGCCAGCAGAAAGCAATCAGCCCCAAAGGTAGCCTCGCTAAAGAAACCGCTAAAAACTGGTATCTCCCGAAAAGTATAATCACTTCCGTCATTGTACTAGTTGTAAAGCAGCTTTCGCAATTTAATTATTTTCGGACCCATTTCACGAGTTACAAAAGTCGCACTGTGCTTACTTTCTATTAATATCGACAAAAATTCGATATAAATAGTGTCAGTACACTAAGTTTGTAGACACAGGAGAATTACGATCCTGAGATGAGTGCCCAACTTTATAGAAACAAACTTAATAATATTATTATTGCTAAAAGTATTTTAAATTTAAAATGTGGAAATATTACAACATTTTAAATATTGGCAGACGCTATTGTAAAGAAGCAATACACACATCGCAAATACTACATTCTTTTATTTGATAATGCTTTAGAACGCACAGATGTAGTAACTATACACTCAGTGAACCATATTCTATGAAGATGCAGCAATATAAATATTGCATGACTCCTAGTAGGGTAATTTGGAGTGTTTCAGCGCAGACCCAAAAGGGCAAGATGGCGGCCGTGCGCAATCTATGAAATTTAAGGGTTTATCCTCCTATTTATATTATTTTTGCTGTATGTACTTAGACTCTTTTTGTGTATTTAGGTTCCTTTGCGGGCATCTTTAGTCGTTTTTTATGTATTAAGAGGCTTTTGGAGCGTATTTAGAGTATTTTTGGAGTGTTTAAGGGCTTTTGGAGCACATTGAGAGGCTTTTTGTGTAATTTAGAAGTTTTAGATATGTATTTAGAGTCTGGTGAGACGTATTTAGACTCTTTTTGGTGTAATTAGAGGCTTTCGGGGCGTATTTAGAGAATTTTGCAACGTATTTACTGGCTTTTCGGGCTACTATAGAGGTTTTGGAGACGTATTTAGGAGCTTTTAGAACGTATTTCCTGGCTTCTTGCTGTATTTATAGGTTGTAGGCGTTTCTAGCGGCTTTAGCAACGTATTTACTGACTTTTTGCTGTATTTAGCAGCTTTCATCATGTATTGAGGGGCTCTGGAGGACATATTTAGTGGCTTTTTGAAGTATTTAGGGTCTTCTTGGGATGTATTTAGGGTCTTTTTGGTGTATTTAGTGGATTTTTGAAGTTTTGATAGCTCCTTAGGATGTATTTAGAGGATTTTTGTAGGTATCTAGTGTCTTGCGGTGTACATTTAGTGTCTTTTGCGGTATCTAGATGCTTCTGAGACGTATTTACAAAACTTTTTTGGTGTTTCTGGGGTCTTTTGGGGCATATTTTATCCCTTTTTAATGTATTCAGAGGCTGGGGGTGTATATAGAGACATTTGCGACCAATTTAGTATCCTGAGGGGTGCATTAGTGACTTTATGGTATAATTTAGAGCTTCTTAGGAGGTATTTAGAGGCTTTTGGGGCGTATTTACTATATCTTAGTTATACTTAGTTGACTTAGACTATATTTTATTTACTGTAGTTCATGATTTTCTTTAATCATTTCAAAACGTTTACTCCTCATTTGTAATCGGTATTTCTATCACTTTAACCTACACTTATGCCTTACTATTTCATCCCATTATAAGCTACCCTAACCTAACCTAACCTAACCTAAGTTAACCCAAAGCCTAACCTAACCCAAGTCCTTCACTTATGCTTTACTATTTCATTCCATTATAAGCTAACCTAACCTAACCTAACCTAAACTAACCCAACATTTTAAGATAACCCAAGTCCTTCACTTATGCTTTACTATTTCATCCCATTATAACCTAACCTAACCTAAGTTGACCCAAAGCCTAACCTAACCCAAGTCCTTCACTTATGCTTTACTATTTCATTCCATTATAAGCTAACCTAACCTAACCTAACCTAACCTAAACTAACCCAACATTTTAAGATAACCCAAGTCCTTCACTTATGCTTTACTATTTCATCCCATTATAACCTAACCTAACCTAAGTTAACCCAAAGCCTAACCTAACCCAAGTCCTTCACTTATGCTTTACTATTTCATTCCATTATAAGCTAACCTAACCTATCCTAACCTAAACTAACCCAACATTTTAAGATAACCCAAGTCCTTCACTTATGCTTTACTATTTCATCCCATTATAACCTAACCTAACCTAAGTTAACCCAAAGCCTAACCTAACCCAAGTCCTTCACTTATGCTTTACTATTTCATTCCGTTATAACCTAACCTAACTGTGCTTTTGGCTACATGGTTACATTTTCGTGGTTACATGTGTGGTTAATTTGGTCACATTTGGTTATATGCGTGGTTACATTTGGTTACATTTGTGGTTACATTTGGTTACATTTGGTTACATGCGTGGTTACATTTGGTTACATTTGTGGTTACATTTGGTTACATTTGGTTACATTTGGTTACATGCGTGGTTACATTTGGTTATATGCGTGGTTACATTTGGTTACATTTGTGGTTACATTTGGTTACATTTGGTTACATTTGGTTACATTTGGTTACATGCGTGGTTACATTTGGTTACATTTGGGGTTACATTTGGTTACATTTGGTTACATGCGTGGTTACATTTGGTTACATTTGTGGTTACATTTGGTTACATTTGGTTACATGTGTGGTTACATTTGGTTACATTTGGTTACATTTGGTAGTTTGGCTACATTGGCTAATTGATCAGGTGTAGTTACCTAACCGATCTTTGTGTTTCTTTTGAAGCATTTGTTTTTCACATTGTATTCTTTGCACTTACTTCCGGTCTACTCTATCCTCTTTTATGAAGCTTTAAAGCTAACACTGTCTGATACTCTAACCACCGATATTGAAGTACTTATAGATTCGTTTTATGCGGAATATTTTGTAAATTCTCTTATGATACCCCCACTCCCAAGCTTTTACTGGTGTTTGTATAACGTAAATCAGGGTATACTTAGCTTGTAGTTCAATGGTAGACGCCTCTCCTCTCTTATCTGGGCTGGAGACCAGCACTAGAATGTAATCCTAGTGGCAGAGTTAACGCCTTCATCCATTTTTCCCATTTATTCTTTCTTCTTCAGGCGTCTTGGGAGTCCTAGGATAGATGCCACTTGTGTAACTATTCATTCTGTAGCATAGCTTATAGAGATCACCATTATCTTCTAATCTAAGTTGCTCCCCTCTTGCATTCTTTTTGCAACTCTATAATGCCCGTAGGCGTATGTTGATACTCCGTCCTCGGCAATCACTCTCTTGTTGTCATGAGGCGATAGGGATATTTTATTAGCTTCAACTGTAGAAACATTATGTTTTTGGGATAGGATCAGGTTCATAGGAGTTCTTAGGATCTTTTGGGTTTTAAGACAATCCACATAGCTATCGAAGTTGATGTATTGCTTGATTGCGCTACGCTTTATGCCTTTAATCTTCTTGATTACACTTCCATCCATGTCGAGAGCATACATCTTGGGTCTCAGCCCTACAAAACGATGAATAATTTTCCCACAGGCTTCATCTTTAAATTTTCCCAAAACTTTCCTGTTGTTTTTAGAATGGCATATATGGTCGAGAGGATAATCAGCTGTATCCAGATGTTCAAGAAAGCGTAACTTATCCTGGTATATATCTCTTGTAGTCACTCTATGGATGAAAGAGTCTGTATCCATGTACATGAGTTTTAGATTTTCAAGCCCGTAATACGGCAGTAACACATCATAGTGATATCGATACATCAAGGTCTTTGAGATATCCAGCACACACATCCCGATGTATATAGGTTTGTTGAACACTATCTCCCGCGAAGCCATGTGTACTGCAGCCAGATTAGGTCCATATATAGTTCGATCAATAAACGTGGGCTTAGCAACCAGCTTTTCCAATGTCTTCCAATCGGTAACAAGTCGTATATTCAGTCGATTTCTTATATTCTCCATAGTTTTTCCAAACATAGCATTGTTAAAAAGTTTGTACAGATCCTTCTCGAAATCATTGCTAGATCCTTGTCGTAGCCGGTTATTGAATTCGACATAAGGCTTTAACCAGCACGACTGTCGAAATTGTAGCACACGATGGATTTTTATCAGTTGTAACCCATGATCAAGGGCCTGTTTCAAGGTCATGTAATGCACCACATACTTAGTTCGTGATCCAAGGTGTGGAATTAGTTTCTTTGTAGAAGAATCCTTAGGCTTGATACATTCAGGCAGGAACGGTAAATCATTATGCAGCTCATGAAGTTCTGTAGGATATTCAAGGTCCACTTCTAAAATGTATCCGAGAGGGTCATCTTCTCGAAGTATTTCTAGGTTAATGTCTGCAGGAGAAACCCACTCAAAACCCCCATAAGGAAGGGCGTGGCACATTGCCCAGCCATATTGGTTATTTGCGTCCTCGTACGTAATATATTGAGAGGGCTTACTTGAGTCATACTCGTTCATGTAGATGTTGTTAGCCTTTGCATACCTATGAGAAACTTGACATAATCCTCCTCTTATACCTGATTCAACCATGAGTAGCTGATCGTAATCCTGTAGCAATTCTAGTTCGATTCCTGTATACAGCAGCATTGCATCCCACGTAAGTCCAGGAGATGTAAAATAATGTGCAGGATCAACTTTATGCGTTTTTAGGGTCTGGTCTCTGAATGTCTCAAACACATCAGCTAACAGAAGAACATCTGAAGTTAGATAGAGATCGCTATACTCTCCTAATGTTTTAACGTTGAACTGTCTCCATACACTTTTTGCGTGTTCATACTCTCCATCACTAATTTCTTCTTTGTTCAACTTGTTGTAGAATGCCTCCCTTGGAGGAAGTTCTGTTTCACTTAAAACATCCCACGATGTAACGTAATCGTAGGGGAAAACACCCTTACGTGTCATCAATTTGATCTTCTCTGCTCCAAAGTGCTTTAGAGTTTCAGGATATGATGTTAGATTTTTTGCTAGTTTATCCAAGCTGGTACTAAGGAAGCGGTAGGTATCCACAAAGCGAAGTTTTATATTTCCAACATACTTGGAAAATGATATGTAACTTTCCTCAGAGCTAGGAATAACTTCTACTCTATCGCTAGTACAGCCTAACTCTTTAACAATAAAATGGGAGTCATATCCACTCAGGTTATGTATGAAGACGGGAATATAATTAGGTGTTTTACAGGTTAGATTACACTGATTATGTAGACTTCCTCGATATTCTCCACTTATATGATCATGATCCCGTACTTTCCAATTATCTCCGGTAAATTCTTTACCACATAAGTAGCATTCTGTAGAAGATTCGAATGATTTCTGCTGCTCATCTGTTAGAGTTAATGGAGCACCAGTTTTATATACACCATTAATCTTCTTTGCGAGAGAACTTACATACTCCATAAACTTCGATGCAGCATCATAACCACGATATACATAGGGTTCTGTAGGAAGATCAGTCTGTAAACCTTCAATTGCAGCTGAGGATTTGCCATAAACACAGAAACTCATAGGAATATGCTTCTGATATGGAACTGTATAAGACGTTTCGGGATTAGAAGAACACCCGTGATAAGGAGTAAGAATGCTTTGAAAGTCAGCATAGATGACATAAGGTAATTTCAGCATCCTTTCATAATTCTTGAATTTAGCGATAGATTTCTCCTTCGTTGGCATAACAATCTTAGCAACTCTGTGTTGACCACATATTTTTCTATGTTCATTTAACCTCTCAATTCCTCCATTTCGATAATCAAAATGCGTAAAACAGCGTTTGCAGATGTAGATCTTTCCCTGACGTATAGTTTTTTGTTGATGAACAAGTCTCTCGAAATTCTTTATATAGACGTAATGATGACGTCCAGCAGCATCATTTAATAGAAGCAGGTCACGATGTTCAGCCAGTTCTTCATCGACAACCTTCATCGGAAACACTTGATTTTTCTCATCCAGTCCGAAGACATTTATAGAGATGTTATTTCGTCGTTCAAATTTCGGGATGTCACACAAACTCGTAGGAAATGATACACAGGTAAAGTCATATCTTTCTTGAAGATCCTTATACTTGTTAACACGCTGAGGATCCTTTTCAATGAACTTGGCAAGAACAGCATACATAAAACATTTTTCATCTTCATAGTTCTGTGGATTTATGCACGCTCCTTTAGCTCCAACAGAGGTCGGTAGAGGGATGTAACTGCTTCCTCTTAGTCCATTATTCTTGTTGATTCTAACTCGAACCCCGTCAACAGCTAATAAAGCCCAGTTGCTTCCTTTAAGTTGACTCTCCTCCATTTCAGTACAAAGTTTCTTAAATTTACTTTCCAAGATGGCGTCCAAGTCACTTTCCAAAAATATTGCTTGATTTTGCGTTTTGAAGGCTTTATCAGTAGTATCTCCAACAGCATTTACAAACTGGCATTCAGTCATGATGTTACATTTAATACTTTTATGAATCCTTAGCTCCTTCTGAATCAGTTGAATTATCCGCTGTTTTGATTCTTGGAGATACGTCTTTAGATCCTGACATGTAGAGCACTGTATGAAATATGATTTCAGCCGATCTTGAAAAGCTGTCTCGTATTCAATGACATCATCTTCGTCAGGAACCATTAACAGCAGTTTATGTTTAGTAGGCTCAATCTTGATTTTCTTGGCAGTTATTCTACCACAACGTTCTTGATGTGCATCTCTGCGATGTTCAGTACCATAAACCTCTCTGCAATGCTTACATTCATGATACAGACCGCAAGCCAGTTCATGTCTCTTTTTGTGGTAGTTCCTCAGGAAGCACTTCCCACATTTGCTACACTTAAATTCCGGTATAGCGTTTGAAAGAGATTCCATCACTTTAGTGTTCCAAATCGTAGCACTAAGCAGTTTAATTCTTGGGTGAATAGGTCACTCAGTAACTGTTTAATACACTTTTCACTTCTCTTCTACACCTTGATAACTTATCAATACTTCGTTATACTCGGATTTAACTGCAGTAGTTGATCCACTAAGATAGAAACACACTAGCGCAATGACAACTAATCTCGATTAAGCTCTACTTATACAATTATGGCAAACCTAAAAGAAAACTTCATCATCCCCACCACCAGGGTTCGAAGACGGCGCTACTATCGGAGAAAACAGGAATTAAAAGTTCACGAGAAATACCTCTACCATTATTATAAGTATATATGACCATCATAATCAAAAGCAACATCATCGTCATCACATCAAATTCATTTACCATAACTGTATGATTAAAACAAACAAAGAGAAATAAAGAAAAAAGAAAATATTTCAGCCTCCATTGCTCCCAGGCAACCCCTACCACTCCTACCACCCCTACCACCCCTTAAAGATTCTCTCCCACCTCCAAACGTTTAAGCAAACCGGTTTCGTTATACTTCATCGCCCAAACCCAGATATACGGAGGACCGCTGACGTCACGAACAATTGGAGACAGAATGTCTGGCTTTCTGCGACAGGTTTCAACATGCATCATTTACGCATGAGTATACATAAAAGCTCCGAAACAGCCAATATTGCAAGCATCAGGATAGAAGCATTCTAGTAAAAGTCAAACAAACCAACCCTCTTCAATGTTTAAGGATGTTTTATTCACAGGTGTTCAGAAATTACTCATTTAATATTACGTAATCTATAAATTGCGATTTTATAAGTTTCACGGTAAACAGTAATGCACATAATTTACAACTCATTAGCTAATCCAGCTTCAAAGACGCTCCTTTATCCCATTTTTCTTCTTAACCGCTTCCACCCGTCCCCTCTTATGCAAGTTTTACTGATTTTTATAAGTTGGAGCAAGCAATTATATTTAATTAAGCATGTTAGCATAACCTTTAGAGAAATTATTGTATTCTGGGGGTTTCAGAGAGGCCAACTATTTAAGGTTTTTAGTCAATTTTAAAAAATTTATGCATTAAAGATATGTATTGAAGGATTTTTCTAATATTGGAAACTTTTTCAGCTTGCAGACAAGCCCAAAATATGTATATTTCGAGGGTTATTTAAAATATCCCACAGAGATTCGAACCAAGGTCCTATCTGCGTAAATTACCTTTTCAACATCTATTCTGGTCTAAGTTGTGTATTTGTACTTTATTTCATAATTCTAGACCCACTGCTTACAGATATATTAAAATAGACCGATTCAGGACTCGAACCAAGGACACCGGGTGTATGGCATAAAGCTAGTGGACGCTCCTTAACAGTATGAAATTAATAAAGTTTATTTGAAGTTTCTATCGCAAATAGTTTCCAGGTTATAATAATAATCAAAGCATTGATATGTGCGAGAGTCGATTCCAGGACCAATGTCAGCGTTAAAGCTACCCTTTAGGATACGATTCCTTACTATAAATTCATTAGCGTTAATTACATTTCGATATCTTGAAGGATTCAGGAGATATAGAATAAAAATTAGTGGAGAAAAAGTACCGTGCTTTCAGGGTGGTGGGGGAAGGCTATGACGTCATTTATGACACATGTCACGGGTCGGGCGGTATTTTGTAAGGACAAAGGAGTGTGATAATTAGATTACATTGTAATCCAATTAGCGGCATTTCTTTGAGAGATTTTAACATGTTGTGTACATTCTGTGACGTCATTAAGGCGCGTGTCATTGAGGGGTGTGTCTATGAGATTCGTTTTGGTTGCGTGCCATTTAGGGTGTGGCTGTGACGTCATTTATGGCGCGTGTGAGTCGGCCCTGGCTATGACATCATTTAAAGTTGGCGCGTGGCATAGGGGTGTGGCTATGACGTCATTATAGGTTGGCGCGTGCCGCGTGGGTATGTCTATTACCTCACTGATCTTAAAGCAGCACTTTAAAGTTTATTTAATTGCTCTGGGCCCATTGGTTTAAAAAATATTCAAATTTTCCGATTCGGGACTCGAACCAAGAACCCCTCAGTTACACACTTCTAGGATATGATTAACTAGGATAAATATTACCACATAAAGTTTATTTCATCACTCTAAACCCATTGGTTATGGAGATATTTAGGTTTACCTTTTCAGGACTCGAACCAAGGTACCCAGGTATACCAAGGAAAGCCAGTAGATGCTCCTTGACGCTCTGAAAGTAATAAAGTTTATCCCAGGTCGCTATCATTAATAGTTTCGGAGTTATAAGAATAATAAATTTAGTGATTTGCACGGGATTCGAATCAGGACCATTGATAAACTTCCGCGAGGTCTTAAAAGATGCGCCCTATTATGAAAAATCTATTAGAAGTTATTTCACCGCGATATCTCGATTGGTTCAGGAGATATAGGCAAAAACGTGGAGTAGTAGGGAAATACCGCTTTCAAACCACTCAAAGAGATGCCGACATCTGATAAGCAATTATGACACCTCCTTGTCGGCATGCCGACAAAGAGATGCCGACAATTGATAACAGATGTAACCACCTCTTTGTAGGCCTTTAATTGTTTAATGAGGCATTAAATTGAACACATGTTTTCACACTCCACCTTAAATTAACGCCTCATTAATCAATTAATAATCGCCATTACCCTACTACTCCACGTTTTTGCCTATATCTCCTGAACCTGTGCATAAATCCACAGAACTATGAAGATGAAAAATGTTTTATGTATGCTGTTCTTGCCAAGTTCATTGAAAAGGATCCTCAGCGTGTTAACAAGTATAAGGATCTTCAAGAAAGATATGACTTTACCTGTGTATCTTTTCCTACGAGTTTGTGTGACATCCCGAAATTTGAACGACGAAATAACATCTCTATAAATGTCTTCGGACTGGATGAGAAAAATCAAGTGTTTCCTATGAAGGTTGTCGATGAAGAACTGGCTGAACATCGTGACCTGCTTCTATTAAATGATGCTGCTGGACGTCATCATTACGTCTATATAAAGAATTTCGAGAGACTTGTTCATCAACAAAAAACTATACGTCAGGGAAAGATCTACATCTGCAAACGCTGTTTTACGCATTTTGATTATCGAAATGGAGGAATTGAGAGGTTAAATGAACATAGAAAAATATGTGGTCAACACAGAGTTGCTAAGATTGTTATGCCAACGAAGGAGAAATCTATCGCTAAATTCAAGAATTATGAAAGGATGCTGAAATTACCTTATGTCATCTATGCTGACTTTGAAAGCATTCTTACTCCTTATCACGGGTGTTCTTCTAATCCCGAAACGTCTTATACAGTTCCATATCAGAAGCATATTCCTATGAGTTTCTGTGTTTATGTCAAATCCTCAGCTGCAATTGAAGGTTTACAGACTGATCTTCCTACAGAACCCTATGTATATCGTGGTTATGATGCTGCATCGAAGTTTATGGAGTATGTAAGTTCTCTCGCAAAGAAGATTAATGGTGTATATAAAACTGGTGCTCCATTAACTCTAACAGATGAGCAGCAGAAATCATTCGAATCTTCTACAGAATGCTACTTATGTGGTAAAGAATTTACCGGAGATAATTGGAAAGTACGGGATCATGATCATATAAGTGGAGAATATCGAGGAAGTCTACATAATCAATGTAATCTAACCTGTAAAACGCCTAATTATATTCCCGTCTTCATACATAACCTGAGTGGATATGACTCCCATTTTATTGTTAAAGAGTTAGGCTGTACTAGCGATAGAGTAGAAGTTATTCCTAGCTCTGAGGAAAGTTACATATCATTTTCCAAGTATGTTGGAAATATAAAACTTCGCTTTATGGATACCTACCGCTTCCTTAGTACCAGCTTGGATAAACTAGCAAAAAATCTAACATCATATCCTGAAACTCTAAAGCACTTTGGAGCAGAGAAGATCAAATTGATGACACGTAAGGGTGTTTTCCCCTACGATTACGTTACGTCGTGGGATGTTTTAAGTGAAACAGAACTTCCTCCAAGGGAGGCATTCTACAACAAGTTGAACAAAGAAGAAATTAGTGATGGAGAGTATGAACACGCAAAAAGTGTATGGAGACAGTTCAACGTTAAAACATTAGGAGAGTATAGCGATCTCTATCTAACTTCAGATGTTCTTCTGTTAGCTGATGTGTTTGAGACATTCAGAGACCAGACCCTAAAAACGCATAAAGTTGATCCTGCACATTATTTTACATCTCCTGGACTTACGTGGGATGCAATGCTGCTGTATACAGGAATCGAACTAGAATTGCTACAGGATTACGATCAGCTACTCATGGTTGAATCAGGTATAAGAGGAGGATTATGTCAAGTTTCTCATAGGTATGCAAAGGCTAACAACATCTACATGAACGAGTATGACTCAAGTAAGCCCTCTCAATATATTACGTACGAGGACGCAAATAACCAATATGGCTGGGCAATGTGCCACGCCCTTCCTTATGGGGGTTTTGAGTGGGTTTCTCCTGCAGACATTAACCTAGAATTACTTCGAGAAGATGACCCTCTCGGATACATTTTAGAAGTGGACCTTGCATATCCTACAGAACTTCATGAGCTGCATAATGATTTACCGTTCCTGCCTGAATGTATCAAGCCTAAGGATTCTTCTACAAAGAAACTAATTCCACACCTTGGATCACGAACTAAGTATGTGGTGCATTACATGACCTTGAAACAGGCCCTTGATCATGGGTTACAACTGATAAAAATCCATCGTGTGCTACAATTTCGACAGTCGTGCTGGTTAAAGCCTTATGTCGAATTCAATAACCGGCTACGACAAGGATCTAGCAATGATTTCGAGAAGGATCTGTACAAACTTATTAACAATGCTATGTTTGGAAAAACTATGGAGAATATAAGAAATCGACTGAATATACGACTTGTTACCGATTGGAAGACATTGGAAAAGCTGGTTGCTAAGCCCACGTTTATTGATCGAACTATATATGGACCTAATCTGGCTGCAGTACACATGGCTTCGCGGGAGATAGTGTTCAACAAACCTATATACATCGGGATGTGTGTGCTGGATATCTCAAAGACCTTGATGTATCGATATCACTATGATGTGTTATTGCCGTATTACGGGCTTGAAAATCTAAAACTCATGTACATGGATACAGACTCTTTCATCCATAGAGTGACTACAAGAGATATATACCAGGATAAGTTACGCTTTCTTGAACATCTGGATACAGCTGATTATCCTCTCGACCATATATGCCATTCTAAAAACAACAGGAAAGTTTTGGGAAAATTTAAAGATGAAGCCTGTGGGAAAATTATTCATCGTTTTGTAGGGCTGAGACCCAAGATGTATGCTCTCGACATGGATGGAAGTGTAATCAAGAAGATTAAAGGCATAAAGCGTAGCGCAATCAAGCAATACATCAACTTCGATAGCTATGTGGATTGTCTTAAAACCCAAAAGATCCTAAGAACTCCTATGAACCTGATCCTATCCCAAAAACATAATGTTTCTACAGTTGAAGCTAATAAAATATCCCTATCGCCTCATGACAACAAGAGAGTGATTGCCGAGGACGGAGTATCAACATACGCCTACGGGCATTATAGAGTTGCAAAAAGAATGCAAGAGGGGAGCAACTTAGATTAGAAGATAATGGTGATCTCTATAAGCTATCCTACAGAATGAATAGTTACACAAGTGGCATCTATCCTAGGACTCCCAAGACACCTGAAGAAGAAAGAATAAATGGGAAAAATGGATGAAGGCGTTAACTCTGCCACTAGGATTACATTCTAGTGCTGGTCTCCAGCCCAGATAAAAGAGGAGAGGCGTCTACCATTGAACTACAAGCTAAGTATACCCTGATTTACGTTATACAAACACCAGTAAAAGCTTGGGAGGGGGGGTATCATAAGAGAATTTACAAAATATTCCGCATAAAACTAATCTATAAGTACTTCAATATCGGTGGTTAGAGTATCAGACAGTGTTAGCTTTAAAGCTTCATAAAAGAGGATAGAGTAGACCGGAAGTATGTGCAAAGAATACAATGTGAAAAACAAATGCTTCAAAAGAAACACAAAGATCGGTTAGGTAACTACACCTGATCAATTAGCCAATGTAGCCAAACTACCAAATGTAACCAAATGTAACCAAATGTAACCACACATGTAACCAAATGTAACCAAATGTAACCACAAATGTAACCAAATGTAACCACGCATGTAACCAAATGTAACCAAATGTAACCCCAAATGTAACCAAATGTAACCACGCATGTAACCAAATGTAACCAAATGTAACCAAATGTAACCAAATGTAACCACAAATGTAACCAAATGTAACCACGCATATAACCAAATGTAACCACGCATGTAACCAAATGTAACCAAATGTAACCACAAATGTAACCAAATGTAACCACGCATGTAACCAAATGTAACCAAATGTAACCAAATGTAACCACAAATATAACCAAATGTAACCACGCATATAACCAAATGTGACCAAATTAACCACACATGTAACCACGAAAATGTAACCATGTAGCCAAAAGCACAGTTAGGTTAGGTTATAACGGAATGAAATAGTAAAGCATAAGTGAAGGACTTGGGTTAGGTTAGGCTTTGGGTTAACTTAGGTTAGGTTAGGTTATAATGGGATGAAATAGTAAAGCATAAGTGAAGGACTTGGGTTATCTTAAAATGTTGGGTTAGTTTAGGTTAGGTTAGGTTAGGTTAGCTTATAATGGAATGAAATAGTAAAGCATAAGTGAAGGACTTGGGTTAGGTTAGGCTTTGGGTTAACTTAGGTTAGGTTAGGTTATAATGGGATGAAATAGTAAAGCATAAGTGAAGGACTTGGGTTATCTTAAAATGTTGGGTTAGTTTAGGTTAGGTTAGGTTAGGTTAGCTTATAATGGAATGAAATAGTAAAGCATAAGTGAAGGACTTGGGTTAGGTTAGGCTTTGGGTTAACTTAGGTTAGGTTAGGTTATAATGGGATGAAATAGTAAAGCATAAGTGAAGGACTTGGGTTATCTTAAAATGTTGGGTTAGTTTAGGTTAGGTTAGGTTAGGTTAGCTTATAATGGAATGAAATAGTAAAGCATAAGTGAAGGACTTGGGTTAGGTTAGGCTTTGGGTTAACTTAGGTTAGGTTAGGTTAGGTTAGGTTAGGGTAGCTTATAATGGGATGAAATAGTAAGGCATAAGTGTAGGTTAAAGTGATAGAAATACCGATTACAAATGAGGAGTAAACGTTTTGAAATGATTAAAGAAAATCATGAACTACAGTAAATAAAATATAGTCTAAGTCAACTAAGTATAACTAAGATATAGTAAATACGCCCCAAAAGCCTCTAAATACCTCCTAAGAAGCTCTAAATTATACCATAAAGTCACTAATGCACCCCTCAGGATACTAAATTGGTCGCAAATGTCTCTATATACACCCTCAGCCTCTGAATACATTAAAAAGGGATAAAATATGCCCCAAAAGACCCCAGAAACACCAAAAAAGTTTTGTAAATAGGTCTCAGAAGCATCTAGATACCGCAAAAGACACTAAATGTACACCGCAAGACACTAGATACCTACAAAAATCCTCTAAATACATCCTAAGGAGCTATCAAAACTTCAAAAATCCACTAAATACACCAAAAAGACCCTAAATACATCCCAAGAAGACCCTAAATACTTCAAAAAGCCACTAAATATGTCCTCCAGAGCCCCTCAATACATGATGAAAGCTGCTAAATACAGCAAAAAGTCAGTAAATACGTTGCTAAAGCCGCTAAAAACGCCTACAACCTATAAATACAGCAAGAAGCCAGGAAATACGTTCTAAAAGCTCCTAAATACGTCTCCAAAACCTCTATAGTAGCCCGAAAAGCCAGTAAATACGTTGCAAAATTCTCTAAATACGCCCCGAAAGCCTCTAAATACACCAAAAAGAGTCTAAATACGTCTCACCAGACTCTAAATACATATCTAAAACTTCTAAATTACACAAAAAGCCTCTCAATGTGCTCCAAAAGCCCTTAAACACTCCAAAAATACTCTAAATACGCTCCAAAAGCCTCTTAATACATAAAAAACGACTAAAGATGCCCGCAAAGGAACCTAAATACACAAAAAGAGTCTAAGTACATACAGCAAAAATAATATAAATAGAAGGATAAACCCTTAAATTTCATAGATTGCGCACGGCCGCCATCTTGCCCTTTTGGGTCTGCGCTGAAACACTCCAAATTACCCTACTACTCCTATTTGAAGGGGGAATTTGAAATAATCTTCGAAGACCAAGCTTCATAGATTAGCCCTGCTTCGGAACTATACGTTAAATTCGGCTAATCACAAACTATGTCTGGTTGCTTGATTAAAGCCAATGTCTTCACCTCGGTCTGCCTTCACTTTTGCAGTAGTTAGCCTGATTATGACGACTTTCTGACGTAGCATGCGTAGATATTACATCATTCTCGTCGCTTATGATCATAAAACTTGGTGAAATGTATACACATCGTTCATTTCGACTGCGAACCTTCAAATTATTACTTCTGTAAGCTTTGCATCATTCTAAGCTTCTTGAAAACGCCCTTTATCGTTTTAAAAATCTGATATCGTAAGGAAAATAACGGTATTAATCAAAGGGTTCACTGATACCGAAGGTCCTACTACGGTAGGTACTGGAATGGCATTCCCAAGGTCTTGAACCACAACCTTGATTAGATTCACCTAAGACCTCAGAGACTTATGTCAAACCCCAAACTGTATTTCACAACTGATGTTTAAAAAATAAAACACCAAAAATAAAGCACTCTTACTGGAGGTTTTGACACATTTGTTTCGAAATTTAAAATTATGTCACTCATTGCGTTTTGGACTTGATCTTATGCAAACCTGTTGTTAAGGTGTTTTTTTTCGTGATGGTTATTTTCCTTTCTTTCAATTACCAGAGATTACAGCTGGTTTACAAGTATGTTTTATCTGCTGCTAAGAAATACCTTCCTGAACACTGAGTGATATCGTTGCAGGAGGTGACAGGGTAAAGCAGTTCGCAGCCCTTAGTTAACATCTAGGACTATGTAGGACTACAAGCTAAAGGTAATCCTGGAAAGGGGCCACTACACGAGCTGAGATTTTAAGTTTGTATCATGGATAAACTTCCATCTGAAGATTTACTAATGTCGATAGCAAAGATGTCGCATCTCTTGGCTTTTTAGGTCCTGGTCACTTACTCTTTACCCTTTGCCTTATAATGATTAATTCGATATTCATCTATATCTTACTTTTGCCAGATATTTTACGTGATATTCATCTTTATTTGTGCCCTTTGCGATGATTATTTTTATATGGGCGCTGATGACGTAGCAGATGTGTGTCATTATCATCTTAACTTATGAACAATTATATTTTGTGTAATGGCGCATTTGTGCCTACCCCACCCTGTATCAAGTTACCATAGATTACTCATTGGAATTTCTATTCAAATACAATCGTGATTTTAATGTACTTCATAACAGATGCGAATCTCGAAGCGAGGAAAATGATTGAGATTAATATTTTCTGTTCATATTTTTACGAAATGCAATGGAAATATGTTCCCATACACGGTTGTTTCATTGAGAAAAATTACCTTCCAACCCATCTGCTGTTGTCATGGCAACGGGTGAGACCTTGCAATTGAAGCAATGGGCTCGAGAGCAAGAAGAAATAACAGAAGACTATTTAATCAGTTTCCACTAGGGGAATGGGCTTCGTTGTTCTGGAAAAGGTGTTAAGGGAAGCTATAAAGGAAATAGGATGCTGCTGCTGTTGCTGCTCCGGAATAAGTAGCAACAGATATCTCGTTTTACAAGTGGTTGCTATCCTGTACAACATTTTTATGCTTATTATAATGTCTACAGCCACTTAAGTAATTCATTACATACCAATAAAACCAATCAAGCGTTTACAAAGTTAAAATATGCCTACCAAATTAAATTTCCCTGGTGGAAACCAAAGTGAAGTGAAGCCACCGAAAATTTGGAAATATATTTATGTGAACAAAAAAAGTTAGAGAACCCGTTCGTATATTACATAAACAATCAAGCAAACAGGCAAATATTTTAGAGGACACTAAATTGTGAATAACAAATTTATCAGGTACAATTACAAATTTATTATAAAATCAAAAGCAGTGTCATAAATCTTCCGATGCATACACATTAAGTATATTGCTCCGATACGCTTTAGGAGCGTATATTTGATTATTTAATACGGAAGTTGTAATTAACTTACAATGTTGTACAAAACTATAATTTATTATAGCATTAATAAGTTACACGTAAAATTGTAGAAAAATAGTGAGAGGTCAAAAATGGGTTTTGAACTATGTAATGTTAAAGCTACGATTTAATTTTAAAATTCTCCTTTTAGCAAGAAATGTAGATAACTAATAGAAATTTAAATGGAAAACGAGCTACAATAATGGAGAAACAAACCGTGATATTGTAGCATTGCCCGCCTCGGTAGCGTGCGGGTAGAGTGTCTGCCTCACGTTCAAGCGATCCCGAGTTCGAATCTCGGCCAGGGTGAGTTTCCTGGATAAGGTTTTTCCCCGGGGTTTTCCCTTATCCCGAAATACGAATGTTGGGTAACTCTAAGCTCTATGGACCCTGAGCTCATTGAGCATCATTTCGCCCATTCCATTAAACCTCCGATATGACTTAACGTAGGAAGGCGTAAAATTGCAAAAATAGTGATATTGTAAACGAACTGCCAATATAGGAAATAGGATTGCCTGAATAATTTGAAACTAAACAAATCCCCGTCAGGAAAGGTTTTGTTCTACCTACATTTTTAGCTGAATAATTCCATAAAATATTTGTAAACAAATAATGTGGCAAATTAAATAAATGTTTTTAAAACCATTTATAATCAACCAAATGTGAAAAATGAAACAATGTTAAAACAAAGGTATAAATATTAATATAACAATCTTAGCTATTTCTGCCATTTCATTTTTCATAACACACACACATACACCCAAACCCACACACAAATTAAAGGAAGCCATATATGATAATTCCAAGGTATATCATTACGTTCTTGGCGACTAATATATATATATATATATATATATATATATATATATATATATATATATATATATATATTGTTGCATACCAGGGTTGTAAGGGGGGTTGAAAGACTCTACAACTGGGGTTGTAGCTATTGGGATGGTAGAGTAAAGAAAACGTCAAAATCAACCTAAACTGAATAACACTATTTTGAAGAAGCCTAGTATTTATACAGAGTATTCTCTGAATCTGGAAGAGACCAGGGGTGCTTTGGTAATACTTAATGACATAATAACTTGATATAACCTCACCTTTGGCGATGCGTTGCGTGTATGGCTGGGCTTGTCCAAAGATGTATAATCTGCTGAGTCCGGCGGGGCTATAGTATTCGTAGAAACACTGTTAGATAAACTTTTGTTACCTCTCACAGGGACCGACATAACGTCTCCTCTGACATCCCTGCGATGTTTCTCTCCGAGGGCTAACTCTACCAGGCTTAAATAGGGGTTTTCCTAAAAGTCAATTCAGCGATTCCCACTAACTATTAATTTTGCACCATACCGTTTACATCATTGAGCGAATGTTTCAGCCTGTACTGACCAATTAAACATTATTTCTTCTGATCAGAAAAAACAAGTTTGGGTCACATATGAATAATTTCCTTATGCCAACAGTCCAAAGTATATGTTTTGCCAGACAACAGAATTTACGTTTGACATACATTTCTGTCAGAATCAATACATGTTACAGAATACCGAAATTTCCAAATCTAGCTCAGCCTATACACGCAACACATCCCCTTCGCCTAGATATTGTTGCCTTCAGCAAATCAAAACGACTGGTAACAAAATTTTTAAATACATAAAATAATAATTTACACTTACAAAAAAAATGTTGTCCTGGGCACATAGGCAACAGAGGATACAAACATTTACATGTACATATTTTTTTGAAAAGTCATGAGTGAAACACCTGAAAAAGAAAATCAGAGGACAGGAAATGGAGATCAGTTGATGCGGATTGGTTTCGAAGTATCCCACGCTGAATGAAGTCCATAGTTCCATAGAAACACACTGTTCCACCCCTATGAGTTTATAGTTTTGGGAGATACTTCACAACACTTGGTCACTGAACGGTTAAAATGGATACTTTAAGTTTGTCTAACAAGGCCCTAGCTGTCACATGTAATGTAAACTACAAAGAGAAAACAGTTTAATGTGCTTCCTGCTCCAGTTTGATAGTCTGTACTTAGTCTTTTAAAACAAGGAAGCTGATGAAGATCCTCGGTCGTAGCTTGCTGTTTATATGATATCGTGTTCAAGTGTACGGTGCTCTTTGGTATTGCTTGGAAAAGTCTGTACTGAAGAGCCGATGAAAAATTTGAAAGTGGAGTTTATGGTTTTTAGAATAGTCCGCTTAGCTTACACTCGCCTACCTCAGCTGGGTCTCAGTTCTTGCAGGTGAGTCAATGAGAACGCGAAAGAGTGACTTGTACGCTATTGTACTTGAGCCACTGTAAAAGTTTGCTGGGTAGAGTTGCTTTGGCTTATACCCAGGGTTTCACAGCGAAAGCCATGAGTCCATGAAATTGAGGAGGTCCTCTGGAAAGATAAGTGCATTTCAAGACGCGAGTAGTCTTGGGTACCACTCCTGATGTGACACTTGGTCATCTGGGATGCTTTGGTTCTCCCAGGAAAGAGTAACTGCTAGGGTCCCTGGTGTCTCCGCTGCTTTCTCCTTATGGTGGTGGTGTTTCGTGGTGTTTCGACGTGTTTGTTCATCCATGCCACAACAGAAAAACAAATGATCCAGAGTTAGGATTGATGCATAAGAATTTTTATATGGGGTGAGGATGGGTTAAAGTTCACGGGAATGTAACGAAATGAAAGGGCTTTTCAGGTATCACATTACCAAATTAATATCTCTTATATCTGTTTACAAATTATAGTTATATATAATTAACATAAATGGAACATGTATGGAATTTACGTAGAACCATTTTTTGAGGTAGAAGGAAAAAAATGATTAAAGTTTATAGAGTAAACAAAAATGAAATTTTATGTTTGCCTTATGGCTGAATAACATAAGCAAATAACCTATGAAAACTGCATAGATTTTCCACTTAAATATGGTTGTTCAGACATTAGTGATAAACTTGGAAGAAATTACAAGTATTCTTCATAAAACCATTATACAATTGAATTATACATAATTAGTACAAATAATGATAACAATTTAGGTAAAGAAAAATGGAGTTCATTTAATGAGTTGTACTTGTTAAAAATTATAGGGCATTATTTACAACAGTTATGTCTAATGACTTGCCATAATGGCACCTATATACTGGATTAGACCTACGCCTAACAAATGCCTACTGTTGTCATAAAATCAGTCAAATATCAGAGTTAACCATGGCTCTCCATTTTGTTACAATAAATCTTGATGATACTGGAGTAATTGTTTCTAGAGTTACATAACATACCTTCATAATACATGGTCATTGAGGTCACATTAATACAATCATCTTACAATCTATAAGGATATCCTATGACTTTATCTTTTTACATAAATATAGCAGAAGTAACTTTGACATTTGCTGGTTTAGCACTGATTGTTTAAAAAAGAGGTAAAATGATTCTTTTCTTCCTTTCGCAAAAAAGTGTGATCAAATATATCGATAAACAATATAGATCTTATTATCTGGAGATATGATGTACTCTATTGTCACTGGATGTTAAAAACAAATGTTAAATTACAGTGCATTGGGTTGTATTATAAATGAAATATTAATTGACAATAATTAAGTCTTCTCTATGTTTATTAATCCCTAACAAATTTAGGCATGCTTTTATAGCATGGTAATTATGAGTGAGAGCAAAAGAAAGGGAGGGGGTTTGTAGGTTGTAGATCTCATCGTGCTGTGACCTGTAAACAGAACTTGATATAACGATTAGTTTAATCTTGGTCATTGGTCATGTCTCAGATCCATAATGAATATTGTCAAGGGATATATTTGAGTTATGTGCTGTCCGCTGAATTATAAGTTCAATAAATGATGGAGAAACCGACTGCTGTAAGAGGAAGTACCCTTAGAATAGCATACCACGATAATTACATCAAGTTGATCAGTCTGCTTTGATAGACAATAAATATAAGTCATGGATTTCTTTATCAATACTTAAAGGTGAACTGGGGAAACAGCTGAATTCTATGACTTAGAACCTTAAGTAAGACCTTAGTTTAAAAAGTTCTGTGCTTTTCTTATCACATGGTTTGAGTCGTTTATTGAGTTTGCTCTTCAGTCATCATAGCTAATACAATTTCTTATATGGTCTTAGGATTTGTGGTTATCTCTATTCAGTTACACTAATCACAATCATACTTTATTATAAGCTAAAGAAGGGAGCGCCTTCCTTCAATAGCACAAAACTTCACATACATACTGCGTAGTCATCACTCATACTTAAACATTAATGCTATTTTGTCTTCACAATTTCTTTATTTACACTGATCAGTAATTATATAGATTTAACTTGGCAATGTTTATAGGAAAATCACTCCTGCGAGAAAAAACCTTTTATATTATAACAGCTTTATCTATATCAAGTCGCCATGAGAGGCATACACAACCTAAGGGTCTCGCGAGCAACAAAGAATGTAACCTCTGTCGTTCATACAAAAAAGTCTTATAGCTTGAAAGCTCGAAACATGAAGATACCATGGTATATGCATACATATTCACTAAAACTGTTTCCGAAGATCTTGCGATGGATTCGGAACAGAACACATTACTAATAGAATCTATAAGCACCTAGAAATAGCCTCTAAGAACGCCTCGCGGTTGTTCTTAAGGTCAAAGGATACTACAAACATA
Source organism: Mantis religiosa (assembly GCA_030765055.1). Taxonomy (NCBI): domain Eukaryota; kingdom Metazoa; phylum Arthropoda; class Insecta; order Mantodea; family Mantidae; genus Mantis; species Mantis religiosa. Next base: position 236,283,938 of record CM060950.1, read on the forward strand.
CATTATCTTAACAAATCCTAAGCATTTGTTTACAACGATCATAACTTATAACGTTTAAGCACAGAGAATATAAGGTCACATTGAAATGATTTGTAATAAAAAACACGGTGTACCGCTGGTGTACTTGTTATTATTATTTTTTTTATTTCTCGGAAGGGAGGGAGTAAGAATAGGGCTGAATGTGTGCCTTGTCATAGTGACGAATGTTCCAGAGGAGGATTGGTAGGGTTACTAAGGGCTGGGGAATCAATTTGCCGAGACTTTGCTAAAAGTTTATAGTAACGGGAAGTAATGAGCATAACCAAAAAAATCATTCATAAGAGTGATGATTTAGAAAGGAATTAGTTGTCTATAATAACGGGTGAAGGAAGGGACTTTTTACTGAAAATAATATTAATACGTGTTAGAAATAATACCTATTCAGAAACTATGATTATAACGTTGTATTGCTTGAAAATATAAATAATGTGCTAGATATGAATCAAGGGACTTATCCACGATGGAAGTTTGTTCTTTAGTGTTAACACGTCTGTCTTTCCTGTCGATCAACGTTAAGCGTGCAAAGTTTCATATTTCACAGTGTAATCGCAACGTCAGTATTTTAGTTTTTGCTGACCTATGAAATTCGGCAGCGTGCCATTTTCATGAGCACCGCGTACTAGCGTGTACAAATATGTTATTATTAGATTTGTGGGTCAGTTCTACGTATTTATAACTTTGGGAGACAAAAATGCAGTAAAATAACAGTGTGTTAAATCGTTTTCCATCGTTTAATGGGTGAATGTCATCTTAATACGTCGCGTGCTATTTTCTTGAACTTAATGTGTATTATTGTGTATGTATAGAATGCAATAACGGGCTAGTTGGTCCAAATCAGGTCAGTGAAATACCACCCATTGTGATTAGAGATTTAGAAAGATAATTTATAATCAAGAGACAAAAACAATTTTGAGTGAGATTAAGCACATCGAGTGTTGTAAATGGAGTTGCATGTGAGGGTAAACGAACATTTTTCTCTGTATTTTGAGTGTAGGGGTTCGTTAGTAACTACGAAAAGAATTGATTCCTGTCTCGCGTGAGCGTAACGCCGAATTTAAATTTCATGTAAAGCCGTTCATTAAGTGAGAATTATAGGTACTAAATATTAATTCAGGGCACATTTTTTAATAATTTTATGTATTCTTTGTGTTTTGTTTTATATTTTTCTCTGAAGTATATGGGTTTTTTCCGGGAAATTAGATTGGTCATAGAATCAGCTCATAGTTATTAATTCTAGAGAGCTTTTCTTTTTTTCTTTCTCTTTTTATGAAAAAAACGTACCACTGTGTTGATTTCAAGGCCCTTGGCCATTAGGGATAAGGTAAAACAAAATTTAACATCTAAGAGGAAGGAAGATAGAGACCGACAGTTTTTGAAATTTGATTATTTTTATGTGGATTGTTATTAATTCTAGGATTTTGGATTAATCGTAGAATCGTCTTATTGAGTGAGAATTTAAACAAATTATTGTAAAAGTAGTTGAAAAATATATTGGATTTGCTGTAGTTTTATTTCTTATATGTGTAGGCATAAACAATTTAGACTAAAGTGATGCAATTAGAATAACGAGGTTTCACATAAAAATTAAGCATGGACAAAAACTTAGAGAGAGGAAATTAAATTAATGTAATCATTAACAAACGGTATGACTTACTTTAATATATCTAATGTCAGGAAAACTACTCTGACCAACTTACTGTACAGTAGACACACACACACTCTAGTCAACAAAAAGAAGCACCTTCTCATGCTAATATCTCACGATGCATCGGTAACATGTCTTCAGCATTATAATATCTCTTCATCATTAATATCTCAACATATCTCTTAATCAACATAACTGATACGCCAAAGTCCACAATCAGGGCTTCGCAACTAATCTGACTTATGGAAGGCAAAGTTAATCGCTATACTAGGGGGAATCTCGCGATTTTTAACCCTTATCGTAGTATCGCTTTACTAACATCAGGCTTTACTGCCTGGCAAACTAAATGTAGGGAACTTCATCCTACATTATATATGAACAAAATATATCATAAGCGCGCAATATCTAAGTGCTAGATACGCTTTTAAGGTGTCTCGCGACTGAATCTAATAGTTGGTATCAGCAAAACTATAAGAATATATTAGTCGTCAGTTCACATTCTCTCCTAAATCACACAAATATAAATGGTTCCTGATAGTCCTTGCCTCCACAAACATTAGAGAAAAAAAATGACATTTAAAGACACATGACGTGCACTTAGTGGCATAGGACAGTTAGTCATACAGTCAATAATGATCACTATATAGCAGCAATGCCTTAAAGGGATGCAAATGGAAACAAGGTGACAGAAGATATCATCTTGAAACAAAATTTATAAAAATATGTTTCAGTGAAACCAGAAGCAATACTTAATTATCAATGAAATTCATAATTTATACCTATGTTGCGAAATTATAAAAAAATCAAACATTATTCAAAGTGGCTCTATCAATTGTACTGACTTGGATTTATCTCAATCGTTATTCAAATTGAATATCACCTTTAAAATACTGTAAATAGACAACAGATAGCTTACACATGATATAACACAATGTGGTTAGTAACATTGCACTAAACCTTAAAGTTCGGAAACATGAAAAAAACTTGTGAAAAACCACATGAAATCACATATATTAATGATGCCAGAAAGATTTTTAAGTAACTGAGGGAACACGACAACACCTGTTGAGTTAACATTAGAATACTTGGTTCAAACAGAATTAAGCTACATTTTCAAAAAGTTCAAAATTAGCGAGTGGGTGGGTGAGTTACACAGAATAATGATAGGGAAGATGCGGCTAAAATTAAACATAATCAGATTTTAGAGAATTAAGCATAGTCAAAGTCGTACAAGTAAGCAAAAATGTGCTGTCTTAATCGACCTTCAAAGATTCCTGGGTCAATAGCTGGACGTGTGAACGACATTTCTAAAGACAATGGAGATTTATTGTTTACGTTCTTCCGAGTTGAACTCTTCTGGGGAACTGTAGGATTCATTATTTCGTGATTTAGTGCCGACTTGGAAGCTGAATTTGAGAGGATTGGTGGAGTTTGTATATCAGAGGAACATGCAGTTAAATCTCCTATACGTAAACTTCTTCGTTTGTCAGGAAGGTATGGAACAGGTAAGTAATTATCCAATAACTTAGGAGTGCTTACAAAAGTCAATGAACTCGCAGTCAGCCTACAGCACAAAACATCAGATACGTACAAAACATATGCCAATTTAAAACATACAATCATTACAATAGGACAAGAAAATGCAAAATCAACAAGCCTGTAAAAAATGTATTAATAATCGGTATTCATAACACAAAAAGATTGTATCATCACAATTTCAACCAGAAATAAATGAACAAACAGAACTAAATTTCTAACCTTTGAGTTTGCAAAAAAGGTTTTTCAAGCTAGAAAGCATAAAAATTGTATTTGAAAATATTTGTTATGTCTATTATTGGAAAAATCTATATGTGGCAAAATTATAATTACAAAAATTATTTTTGAATTACAATATGTTACTCATTATAAAACTGATTTTACACTTGTAAGAGAATCTAAAATCCGTTAGGTTGGGTTGGGAGGGTAGTCAAGATACTATTATGATTAAACTTGAAAATAATATATTTAATAAAAGTAGCAATAAAATTTAAGCAGAATTACGAGAATTTGAGGTATGAAAATCGTTATTTAACTATTGCAAAATTGAACACCCTGGTACTCTACCATACTATAACATGAAGATAGGGGGGTTTGGAGGTACAAGGATCAAAACCATATTTCTGACCTTAAGGGTGGTAGAAACCGAGCGCCTGCACCACATGTTGCATACCAGGGTAGTAAGGGGGGTTGAAAGACTTACAAACCTAATCTACAACTGGCGGTGTAGCTATTGGGATGGTAGAGTAAAGAAAACATCTAAGTCAACCTAAACTGAATAACTATACTTTTAGGAAGCCTAGTATTTATACAGGGCATGCCCTGAATCTGGAACAGATCAGGGGTGCTTTGGTACTACTTAATGACATAATAACTTGATATACCCTTACCTTTGGCGATGCGTTGGTTGTATGGCTGGGCTTGTCGAAAGGTGTATAATCTGCTGAGACCGGCGGGGCTATTGTATTCGCAGAAACACTGTTGAATAAAATTTTGCTACTTCTCACAGGGACCGACATAAAGTCTCCTCTGACATCCCTGCGACGTTTCTCTCCGAGGGCTAAATCTACCAGGCTTAAATAGGGGTTTTACCAAAAAGTGAATTCAGCGATTCCCACTAACTATTAATTTTGCACCATAGAGTTTACGTCATTGAGACAATGTTTAAACCTGTATTGACCTACTAAAACATTGTCTCTTCTGTTCATCAAAACATGTTTGGATCACATGTGAATAGTTTCCTTATGCCAACAGTCACATCTATTGTTCTATTCGTTTCCTTCTTTGCTTTCTAAAATTATTGCTTATGAAAGACATAGGCAATTAACCACAAACATTTGGATGTTAAGCAGGTAAATCTACTTCCACATTTTGTGGTGCGCTTCCAATATGTGCGATACAAAGCTGGTGCTCTCTATGTATCTGTAGTCACTGATATAGTTATTACCTCTTTATATGTGATATTACCCAGTCATATGCCGATGGACATACCAGCCGAATATGTAAACAAACAGGTGGCCTGATTTCGTTAAGGCCGCGGCGTGGCTCAGTGGTTAGACCGCTTGGCACTCACTTAAGTGTCCCGGGTTCGATACCAGGCGACCGCAAAGTGAGATTTGTGGTGGACAACACGGCTCTGGGGAGGGTGTTCCCCGGGACCTCCGGTTTCCCCGCCATCCCTTTCCACCGGTGCCCCATCTTCATCTCATGTATCATCAGTGTCACCGCCTGCGGTGCCGTATGTAGTAAAAGCGGGCGTTAAACCCTACACAGTTCACAGTACAGCTGCTCCCGTTCCATAGATAGCGAAAGTGACTTTTTAATTAATTATTGCTATTGTCCACAATCTTTGTGGATCTTATAATTTGCTGCGGGAAATTTCTGTACCTGTTTCTTCAACGCTACACTCTTAATATACAGCATTTCTATGAAAAAAATTGTACGTACATTTTCTGTATCGTCAGAGCGTATAAACAACATCATCAGAAGTAGTGGTGAAGGCTGCGGAGGCGATTTTGAAGGATCTCTAAAAAATGCCTTCTAGAATATTTTTGAAGATTGGCAGAAATGCTGGAACAAGTGCATAGCATTCAGGGGAGACTATTTTGAGAAGGACCATCACAATTAAGAGGATGAGTAAAGGTACATTGTTAAAAAAAATTGTGATCATTCTTTATGGAACAGCCCTCGTTTATCGCTAAAATTTACAATAGGAATCAAATTCTACCACATGCTCCCTTCTCTGCATATTTATAGTAATCAGAATTAACTAATTTTTGCATTAATAGAAAATACACTCACATACCGAACTACATGAAAAATGACCGGGAAACACAAATATTTTTTAACAAACAGCCTAATGTGTAGACTTATAAACATTCGTATGCACACAAAAGATTAGAACAGGATCCTGGAAATTGTTGAGTGATATGTCTTCAGCAGGGGATTGTAGCCAAGAAGATAAGGAAGAATTAAATAATTTGCCACACTAACATAAAACAAACTGAAAAGCTTATAGTATACCCCGGAGCCTTTCAGAAGTTCACTAAAATATTCAAAAGTACATGGTTCTAGTCCCAATTAACAAGTATAGTTTACAAAACATAGTTAGGACTGACACAAAGGATAAAGTACTTCTTTTTTAACTCTCTAGTTATGCGACTATCATGGTGTTAGGGGATTCTTTGTCCTCTATCCCTTACGTTATTATGATTGTGGTTTTTGGAGCTGCAACTCTGGTTCTGATAGAGAAATATAGGATGGGTAATCAGAAATTGATCTCACCCTAGCAATGAGAAGCATCTCAGCTACTGTTCTCTTTGCTGATGATACTAGAATAATAGTGACTAGCAGCAATTTATATGGTTTTGCACTGAAATTGAATAATGAATTCATTACTACAAGCAAGCGGTTTAAGGCAAATAAACTCAAATTAAGTATTGGCAAAATTAAGGTCTTGAGGTTTGAGGCATACAGTTTTTAGAATTTTTCTCTGAAAATAGGCACTGATAGTTTTGAGGCATACAGTTTTGAAAATCTTTCTCTGATCATAGTCACTGATAGAGCTGTGCTCGACCAAACTCCACTCATTAAATTCTTGGGTTTACAGGTTGATGCGAATCTTAGTTGGAAAGCTCATATAGAGAGCGTCATACCCAATTTTAAATAGGCTACTTTTGCACTTAGATCGCTGTATTCTTTTGGTCTAATTAAGACTTAAAACAGGTACACTATGCATACTTTTATTCAGTAATGAAGTAAGTTTTGATATTATGGGATAACTCAGTGGAGAGAGGGTATTTATATTACAGAAGAGAGCTATCAGAGTGATGCGTATCATAAATTTTACGACTTCATGTAAGGATCTGTTTGAAAGACTGAATATTTTAACACTTCCTTGTGAATATATCTTTAAGTTTATGTGTTTCCATATAAAATAGGAAGTCTATTTTACCAAAATGTGAACATTATAGCATAAATACTAGACAAAGAATGCGGTTGCATAACCCAGTGCTAGATTGGCTTGTTTCCAGAAATGAGCATATTATAAAGGTGTCAGAATATTCAGTGTGCTTCCCAAATATTTAAAATTGCTATCTTTGGGACAAATTGACAAATATAAGTCTGAACTTAAAAACAATCTATGCAGAAAGCCTATTACTTGGTACAGGACCTTATGGACGATTGTTAAAGTGTCTTCTGCAATAAATGGAATGTAATGCGTCATTGTCAGATTCAGGACTTTTAGGACCACCACGTGAGAACACAGTTAACTGCTACCCGACGTAATACAACCTACGTCATGTGTGAAAACGCTCAGGGCCATACAATCACTGTATGCGCTGCCGTTAGTTGCAGAGTGGCGAAGTTTGGAGACAGTGATTTGTTCACTGGCAGTAAAGAACATAAATGTCAGAAGCACGTAAACGCATGATGTATGAAGAGTTAACAAGAGGTGATATTTTCACACAGAAGGGAGAAAATATCCAATAAAAGGTATGCTATGTAGAAATTAAGGGCACTAAACCCAAATGGATGAGACAGCACTGCAACACTGCAACCACCAAGCAAGGATTTTGGCAAAAACAGATGTCGAGGATCAATCAGGGCCAAGTGTAACTTCAAAGTCTCAGTCCTAATTTTTCAGGACTTGTGTAAGATGATGGTGTGTACATATATACCGATGCACACAGTAGAAAATACTCATTTTAAGTACTTCATACAATAGTATACTAAATGTAATCCTCATTCTCAAACAACTTTACTTAAACGAGAATTACCAAAATGTTATAATGTTATATCACTAATACGAAAAAGAATAGGTGAAAATAAAAAGTGGATTTGTATTGAAATAGTAACTGAAATTCTTAGTGTGTTAGATAACCAGCATAGTTCTGCAGTATGAGCCAGTCAGTCGCTAATTTCAAGAAAATTACACAGATAGACTGAGCAGCTGTGGGACCTGTCATGTATAAAATAAAAAGCAAAATGAAAACTGTACTTGAGAAAAACCCCGGCTATTTTAAAATAGTGAACATTAAAATTAATTTGCAAGGACACAATGAAACAGCGCTTAAAAGGGAATGTGATCTGCAGTATTTTATACTTGCACCCGTTACATCATCTGTTGTCGAGATAACTTTTTCAAACTGCAAATATTGCTTGAGTGCCAGAAGGAGGAGGTTCACTTTCGGAGAGTTTAAAATGTATGTATCCACTTATATTTTTTACATTGTTCACAGACTGCATGTTGGTACAAGATAGCATGATGTTTTTTTCTCCCAGCCATTGCCTGTCACCACTATAAGACAAACGAGGGGGAGGTGTGGCTAACACGAACCTCCCCTGTCTTCCACTCCCAGCTGCTTCCACAGGCTGTTCCAGCGCTCGCGCGACACTGCTCCCTCCTCAAAGCACCATCGTAGCGTGCGAGGCGGTCCAGGTGTACCACCAGCATCCGCTCGAAGTCTGAGCCAGAAGTAGCGCTGCCGTAGTTTGTGAATCATTCGGTTAGCTCCCAGGTGTCCTCCTGAAGTACCGGCGTGCTCTTCCTCCAAGACTTCCGGGACCTTGCTCCGGGGAAGTACCAACTGTTCTCTCTGCGCCTTCCCATCGGGTGACTCCCATACCCGGAACAGCACGCCCTCTCTGGACTTCAACGAGTCCCATTGGGCCCAGTACGACTTGTAGGTGGCGCTCCTCGGTGCGATGTCCTCCCAGGTTGGTCTCGTCCCTGCGTCCACTTCCCTCAAGAGTGGCCCCAAGTCTGCGTCCGCCAGCTGCTCCCTCCTCAGGCCTGCGCTATCCCAGCCTTCAGCAGGCACTGCCACAACTACTCGGACTGCTGCGGCACGCTCCTTCTCTTCCACTCTTGTGCGCTCATGGCCGTCCTGGATCTGCGATAGGACACCTCCAATGTAATGGTCGCTAGCGTCGGTGTCCACAATGAAGGCGCCACCCGGTTGTGGGAAACCCAAAAGTGGAGCACTGCACAGGGTCCCGTTCGGGTGCTGGAAAGCGTCTTCGGCGTCCTCCGTCCACACATAAGGCCGGTTTTCCTCCGTCAGGCGGGTGAGGGGTTTTGCGATGCTGTCGGCCTTTTCCTCTAAATCATTAAGGCGGTCGTCTACTTGACCCTTCCGCTTGCCCAGGTTCGTGACGTCATCTCTCACGCCGGCCAACCGTTCCTCAAACTTGGCGGCGAGGACCTCGTTCGCCTCCTTCATTTCCGGGGCCAGACTGTCGTTCGCTGCCCTGATTTCAGCGGTCAATTCGCTCCTTATTTCTTCCATCTTCCCGGTGATGTCGTTGGCCGTCTTCATTTGATTCAGTTCCGCGGCCAGGTTGCCATTTTCCGCTTCTATTTTTGCAGCGAGGTTTTCATTTGCCATCTTCATTTCTTTCAGTTCCGCTAAAATCTTTTCTAATGCTGCCTCCATGTTGTTATGTCGCACTCCTGACACCAATGTGACTTTGTGGGTTCGTGAAATGAAAAGTCCAGTTTCACCACTCAAAAATGTTCTTTATTTCCACCGACTTACAGTTAAACTCTTGAAAATTACACAGAATTGCGTACTGCACACAATTACAATTCACCAGTTCGTCCGTTACAATCTCACTTGCACTAGTAATTACGGACAATACTCCGATACACATACACAGTTCGTACAGTCTTCCGTTGCACAATCTTTTCGTTCATTAACACGTCACTGACTAACTCTTACACCAAGAACTGCGACTGTCTCCTCACTCACACTCACTAACCAACTAACTGACTGACTGACTAGCTGCAGCCCTTTTTATAGGCATCTCGCCGTCTTCTCGACGTTTCCAGATGATGAAAGATCCCGTAATTTCGAGAACCAGGTGGACAGAAGCAGACGGCACACTGATGTTTTTTTCTCCCAGCCATTGCCAGTCACCACTATAAGACAAACGAGGGCGAGGTGTGGCTAACACGAACCTCCCCTGTCTTCCGCTCCCAGCTGCTTCCACAGGGTGTTCCAGCGCTCGCGCGACAGTATGTATCCACTTATATTTTTTACATTGTTCACAGACTGCATGTTGGTACAAGATAGCATGTTATTAAGTACTTGTACTTTACTACTACCTTCACTAAGATCATAAGTTGTGTCATGAATTTCAGGCAAATTAAAGTCACCCGCAATAATTATATGAGATTTGAAGAATTCAAGATTTTCCTCTATCAAATTAAAATATTTGAAAAATGTGTCCATATTAGTAGTTGCAGGAAAATACACTGTGTTTATGATGAATTTAATATCCTTGTAATAAAATTTTATCCAAAGTGATTCATTTCTGCTATTAAGAGAAGACATTTCTTTTGGTTTGAGTGTTGATTTAATCGCTATTAAAACTCCACCACCAGGATTTTATGAATGACCTGCAGAATTTTACAATGATCGGACTAGGTAGTTGGAAAGAAGGATTTAGGCTCAACTGAGGACAAGCATCAATTTCTCATATATATGTATATATGTATATATATATATATATATATAGTTAATTCTCCAGTACCACATATCAGGAAATTTGCTGTTAGAGTTTTGTTATTTGTAAAGATTTAAGCAATACTAACTTCCTTTCAGGAACAAAATTATGCTCAAAGTTTTAAGAGGTGTAAGGTAGAATTTCAGTACCCAAGTAATGAATTGGTTTTCTTTCATTAGGACCAGCACACTAGATTCATGAGGTTTGCCAATAATTGGGTTGCAGTTCCTGCTGTTGGAATCATTTCATTTGGTAAGTAAATGGTAATTTTGTATTCCTTTATTTTTATCACCATAACTTTTACAACACATAAATTGAATTTTTAAGGCTTACATTTTTGTTTAGAACATATTATTAAAGAAAAGTAACACTAATTTGTGGTAAGCCCACATTGGTGGCATAAATGGTAGCGTGTCTGCCTCACGTACAAGAGGTCCCGAGTTAAAATCTCCGTCAGGGTGAGTTAACAGGATAAGTTTCTTCCAGGGTTCCCCAAAGAGAATTGTCCGGTAACTGTAAGCTCTATTGACCTTGGGCTCATTTGAACATCATTTCACCCATTTCCATTCATTGTCCGATGTTACTTAACGTTGGAAAAATAAAGTTGTAGTAGCGGGAATATCTTCTTTCTAGATACAGACGTCGCGACGCCTGGTGTCGGCGGGAGGGAATTGGAGACGAGGGGTGGGGACCACCCAAGGTGTTACTTGTGGTATGGAAAGGGCAGACATGTCTCGACAGGTGTCCGTGTTACGTGGGGGAGGGGTGAGATTGAACATCTGTTAAGTGTTTCCTGGCGTCGGTGGAAGGGCGGATGGGAAGGAGTTGAAGGACCATATCCTCTCTACTGCTTGATTGATCACCTGTCAAACACTTGACACAAGACAGCTGCACAAGATTGCCTGAACCGTGGGAAACTGACTAGGGTAGCTGATGAATGGATGGTACCTTTTTCCGCCTGGTAAGGGGTGCCCATGCATTTACTGACTGTCTGTGAGTTTTAGTTTTATCAATGGTCCTGAATCGAACACGGCACATAAGAGTACTGCTTATATTGCAATAACTCCGAAACTAAGTATGATAGAGAGTTCGGATAATCTTTATTACTTACATATGTTAAGCGGGGTCCGCAGGGTTTATACTGTATACCTGTAGTCTTTAGTTCGAGTCCTGAATAGTTTAATTTAAATATATCTGTAACCAGTGGGTCTAGAGAAGTGAAATAACTTTTATATGGTTACGCTTCTCATAGTTAATCATATGCTGACAATGTGTAGCTCAGGAGTCCCTGGGTCGAGTCCTGTATCAGTTAATACGTATATCTCTGTAACCAATGGGCATAGAGCGGCGAAATCAAATTTATATGGTGGTACCTAGTGTAGGTAGTCATACACTATCACTCTTTAGCTGAGAAGGTCCTTGGTTCAGTTCCCATCGTTCATTGAATTATGTAATTGTGTTCTATTTCTGACCTATTGCACTTAGAACAGCGGGGGAATGTGCAGGTTCTTTTAATTTAACACATGCTGTGAATGATTTATGATTCCGTAGCCTAGAGGCCCGTGGTTCGATTACCGCTTCTGTCGCAATCACTTGAATCTTAAATAACTCTTGAACTAATAACGTTAGCGCAATGAAATAGCGTATACATATATTCTTTAGGTCTGAATTGTTGTTGAAATGGTAATTTACGCCTTAGGCTCAGGGTTCAAATATCGGTGGGATAATTTAAATAGCTTTGAATGTAAATGCTTTTAGGCGTGTTGACAAGCTCATCCCATACGATCATACATCACGACTTGTCTCATGTAGAGAAGATATGTTTACCTTAACCGATTTACATATACTTTCAAATAAAATACTTAATCACAAAGTTTAATATATAAGCATGAGACTCAGACAGAGCAAAATGGACGTAATAATTTAACTTAAGAAAAGAGAACGGATGCCCGTAGCAACAAACATAAAGAGGTTAAAATATATCAAAAGTGTTCAAGAACGTGTGTTTGAGGTTGAAGTGAAGGATTTTAAGGGTGCCCCATAGATCAGTTCAACGGTGTACAGATGAACTTGACAAAAATAGAACTTTTATATTAAGATATGTACCAAAAGGCTCCAAGAGGGTATGATTGAAGATGGAGAGATGCTTAAGGTTGGTGATGGGAGCTCCTAATGTAACTTTAAAACTAAAAGGCGTAGCTTAGTCATGTTTATACTCGTTTGAAATGTCTAAATTTTATCTTCAAATCTAGTTATTTATTGCCTTTTTTAAATTTTAATTTGTCTAAATTTTTCTCTCATGTGATTTGTATATTAGATAAAGAATAATCGTAAACTGCAAGAAATGAATAGAGCTTTCTTTAAGGTTTTCTCCGATAGTAGAACCATCTTCGAACCCCTGTGGTAGCAAGATAATAATTTTGATTTAGGTTTTCTCCAAAAGGAGCGCCACCTTCGAACCCCGCTATTGGTGAGAATGATGAAGTTTTCTTTTAGGTTTGTGCTAATTGTGTAAATAGAGCTTGACTGAGCTTAGATTGTAATTAAGCTAGTGTGTATATATCTTAGCGGATCAGCTCCTTCAGTGAAATTCATTTTCAGTAGCGTTGATAAGTTATCAAGGCGTAAAGAGAAGTGAAAAGTGTATCAAAACACTTACTGAGCAACATATTCCCCGAGAATTAGCCTGCATAGTTCTAGGATGTGGAGTGCTAAAGCGATGGAAGCTGTTAGACACTATACCTGAAAATAAGTGTAGCAAATTTGGAAAGATTTTCTTGAAAAACTACAATAAAAAGAGGCATGAGCTGGTATGTGGCCAGTTTTACGAATGTAAACATTGTGTTAATGTTTATGATACTGGAAATCACAGATATACTCACCAAGAACGATGCGAGAGAATAACTACTGCTAAGAAACTCAACATCGATGCTACCAAACATAAATTTCTCTTAATGGTTCCTGATGAAAACGATGTCGTAGAATATGAAACAGCTTTCCAGGATCGACTGAAATCATGTTTCTTTCAGTGTTCTACATGCCAAGACCTGAATACATATCTCCAGGAATCAAAACAGAGGATAATTCAAGCCGATCAGAGGCAACTGAGGATCCATAAAAGTGTGAAAATTAACCTCATGGCTGAATGTCAATTTGTGAATGCCATTGGTGATACTACTGATAAAGCCCTTAAAACACCAAATAAAGAAATATTTTTAGACAGTGACTTGGACGCCATCTTGGAAAGGAAATTCAAGAAACTTTGTACTGAAATGGAGGAAGGTCAACTTAAAGGAAACAGCTGGGCTTAATTAGCTGTTGATGGTGAGCGTGTTAGAATCAACAAGAATAATGGACTAAGTGGAAGCGGTTACATCCCTCTACCGGCTATTGTTAGAGCTAAAGGAGCCTGTATAAATCCGCAGAACTATGATGAGAAATGTTTTATTACGCCGTACTTGTAAAGTTGATTCATAAGAATTCTCAACGTGATAGCAAGTATAAGGATCTTCAAGAAAGATATGACTTTACCTGGATCTCATTTCCAACGAGCTTGAGTGATATCCCGAAATTTGAACGAAGGAATAACATATCTATAAATGTTTTCGGTTTGGATGAAAACAATCAACTGTTTCCTATGAAAGTTGTCAATGAAGAACTGATTGAGCATCGGGACCTGCTTCTTTTAGGTAATGCTGCTAAACGCCATCATTACGACTATATAAAGCATTTTGAGAAACTTATTTATCAGCAAAAAACTAAAATAAGGGAAAGATCTACATCTGTAAGTGCTGTTTTACGCACTTTGTGGATCATCATGGGGGAAGTGGAGTTGAGAAATTGAACGAGCATAGAAAAATATGTAATTAGCATGGAGTTGCCAGGATTGTTATGCCAACAGTGGAGAAATCCATCTTTAGTTTCAAGAACATTGAAAGGATGCTGAAATTGCGTTATGTCCTCTACGCCGACTTTGAAAGTAATCTTACCCGTTGCCACGGCTGTTCTTCTAATCCTGAAACGTCTTATACAGTTCGATATCAGAATCATATCCCTATGAGTTTCTGTGTATATGTCAAACCGTCGGTCTCAATGGAATGCCTATAGACCGGTCTTCCTATTGAACCCTACGTATATCGTGATTATGATGCAGCGGCGAAGTTTATGGAGTATTTAACTTCTCTTACAAAGAAAATTATTAGTATGCACAAAACTGATGCTCCATTAACACTAACAGATGAGCAGCAAAAATCTTTAGAATGCTCTACAGAATGTTACTTATGTGGTAAAAATTGACTGGAGAGAACTGAAAACTACGGGATCATGACCATATAAGCGGTGTATACCAAGGATACCAACATAATAAGTTGTAACGGGTGAGTGGGTGAGTGTGTGGTGTTTTAGTGCCCGTCAACAACAAGGTCATTTGGGCCCGAAGTCAATACCAAAGCCTAAAAGCTACCAAACATTTAGCTAAAAAGCTAAAATATAATAAAACACTCAACTGTTAAAAGGACTTTAAAAACACCATCTAAGGCTAATAATTTGAAACCTTTAAAAGTAAAAAATATAAAATACAAGTCACAGTTGTTTACTAAAACTAATTTCCGCAACAAACCAGGTAACGGGAATTTGTTGGACTATTCGGAGTAAATTCTGATTTCTTACTTTGATCCTCCTGTACAAGGCATCCACGCCAACATCAGCTCCAAAATTATGTTCATACGTTCACTTCCATAATTATTTTGAAGTATCAATCGAATTCTAAATAAGTCATGAGACCTATGTTTGAAGGCTTGGTTCGGAATAAAGAAGTCAAATTATTTCGATGAACTCCCATTTTTTTATATTTATACAGATTCGAACTACAACTTAAAACGTTTTTGTTCTTGCAGCGGTATACATCACATTCGTCGTTACAACAAAAATCTCTTTCTCTTTATAACAAATTTATTAACTTATCGTAATGTCACAAAACTGAAGAACATATCTGTCTCTTAAAGATTATTGACTTCTCGTAACTATCGTTACTTCTACTTAATTTTGTGATTGGCCGATCCAATGGTACGTCACCACATTACGTCATATTACGTCATATAATTATTATTTCGGCCAATCACATACATTCTTTCATATCTTCTTTTCTTACATATTTTTCTTTCTTACCTACATTCTTACATATCTAAATTATTAAATATATTTACATAATTAGTTTTTATAAAGTTATCAGCTTTTCATACTTCAAACATAACCCAAAAGTACTGTTACAAGGTGTAATCTAACCTGTAAAACACCTAACTATCTTCTTGTCTTCATGCATAACTCGAGGGGTTATGACTCCCAATTCATAGTTAAGGAGTTCGGATGTACTAGCCAGAGAGTAGATGATGATGAGTATAAGGGCGCTCAACTGCAGAGGTCATCAGCGCCCTTGTTAAAACAAACTGGTCATGGCAAAAGCCAGATATAAATTCCTCTAAAACCCTAAAAATATGTCAATAGACTTACAAAAAATACATACACCTAAAAAAAACTATAAAAGCAATAGAAATATAATCTAAAAAGTCATAAATTCAATTCGCTAAATCCTAAAATATAATCTAGAAAAGAATCTAAAAACCTTCTCCACTACTGCGCTATCGTCCGCTACCGTTTCTGCAAAGATGACCGGCAGCTGCAGAGACGTCCTAAGGTCTACTAGGTGAAAACACTCTAGCAGCACGTTTTGTACAGACAACGCTTCATTGCAAAACGGACACAGTGGAGAAGGTTCCTTTTTAAAAAGAAAACTATGAGTAAAGCAGCAGTGCCCTATACGCAACCGAGCCAAAGTCACCTCCTCACGACCAGATGACCGACAAGAGGTAACCCAGGGAATCGGAAGTTCTTTGAGAGATCTAAGTTTATTATTGCGGAGAGCGGACCACTCTTCCTGCCAGCAGGTTTGCACAGCTCTGCTCAATACGGCCCTAAAATCTTCCGATGTCACACATGGTACTCGAACCCTGGGCTTCATGGTAGCCGTCTTGGCGGCCAAATCCGCCATTTCATTCCCTCGCAAGCCTACGTGACCAGGTATCAATGCACACACCACGCTCACGCCAGAAGCGTTTAACACGTGGAGGGCATCCTGTATCCGCTGCACCTGAGGGTGTCAGTCGTACAGCTGCCGTAGGCTTTGAAGTAGAAGAGAGAGTAGAAGTTATTCCTAGCTCAGAGGAAAGTTATATATCATTTACCAAGTATATTGGTGACATTAGGCTCGGCTTTGAGGATACCTATCTCTTTCTTAGTACCAGCTTGGATAAACTAGCAAAAAATCTAACATCATATCCAGAAACCCAGAAGTACTTTGGACCAGAGGAGATCGAATTGACGACGCGTAAGGGTTTGTTACCCTATGATTACGTTACATCATGTGATGTTTTGAGTGAAACAGAACTTCCTCTGAGAGAAGCATTCTACAGTAAGTTAAACAAAGAGGAAATTAGTGATGCAGAGTATCAGCATGCAAAAACCGTATGGAGTCACTTCAACATCAGAAAACTAGGTGACTACAGTGACCTCTACTTAACTTCAGATGTCGCTCTACTAGCAGATGTGTTTGAGACATTTAGAGAGCAGGCCTGAAAACCCATAAAGTTGATCCTGCACATTATTATACATCATCCGGACTTACGTGGGATGCAATGCTGTTGTACACAGGAATTGAACTGGATTACTACAGGATTATGGCCAGCTACTCATGGTTGAAGCAGGTATAAGAGAGGATTATGCCAAGTTTCTCATCGGTATGCAGAGGTGAACAATCACTACATGAAGGAGTATGACTCAAGTAAGCCCTCACAATAAATAACGTACGATGATTCGAATAACCAATATGGGTGGGCAATATGCCAGGCCCTTCCTTACAGGGTTTCTAAGTGAGTTTCTCCTGAAGATATCAACCTAGATATACTACGAGAAGATGACCCTCTCGGATACATTTTAGAAGTGGAGCTTCAATATCCTACAGAACTCCATGACCTGCACAATGATTTACCGTTCCTATCTGAGTGTATCAAACCCCCGGGTTCTTCTACAAAGAAACTAATTCCTCACCTTGGATCACGAACTAGGTATGTGGTGCATTATATGACCTTGAAGCGGGCCCTTAGTGATGGGTTACAACTGACTAAAATCCATCGGGTGCTACAGTTTCAACAGTCATGTTGGTTAAAGTCTTATGTGGAGTTCAATAACCGGCTACGACAAGGATCGAGAAATGATTTCGAGAAGGATATTTACAAACCCTTTAACAATACTATGTCTGGAAAAACTATGGAAAACATTATAAACCGACTGAATATACGACTTGTCACCGATTGGAGGACATTGGAAAAACTGGTTGCTAAGCCCACATTTATTGGTAGAACTATATATGGGCCTAATCTGCTGTCAGTACACATGGCCTCGCGGGAGATAGTCTTCCAAAAGCTTATATACATTGGGATGTGTGTGCTGGATATCTCGAAGACTCTGATGTATTGGTTTCATTATGATGTGCTAATGCCGTATTACGGGCTTGAAAATCAGTTTCTCATGTACATACATACCGACTCTTTCATCCATCGTGTGACTACCGGAAATATATACCAGGATAAGTTACGTTTTCTGGAATATCTGGATACTGCTGATTATCCTAGCGACCACATATGCCATTCTACAAAAACAAGAAAGGTTTGAGAAAGTTTAAAACTGAAGCCAATGGAAAAATCATTCATTGTTTTGTTGGAATGAGACCGAAGGTGTATGCACTCGACATCGATCGAGGCATAATCAAGATAAATCATAAAACATAGTGCCATTAAACGGTACATCACCTTTGAGAGCTCTGCGGACTGTCCTAAACGCAGAGAAATCATAAGAACGCAATGAACCTAATTATGTCCCGTTAACATAATGTTACGTCAGTGGAAGTGAACAAAATATGCCTATCTCCACAGGATGACAAGAGAGTAATTGCAGATGATGGAGTATCCACATATGCCCATGGACATTACCATCTTTTGAACGGCGAATGAAAGAAGGGACGCTAGAGCAGAAAAAAACAATTTTCATTCCGAGAAACAAACACTGGAACGTAGCTGACATCTAAGCATGAAAACAGCTCAATAATAAGAGCAGAGAAGGACGTTAAGTCGACCGTTCAGAAAACAAATTCTGACGCTGGTCCCAAGTCCAGAGAAAAGACAAAGGGCGTCTACCTCACCACATAAGCTAACTGAACGCACTTTAGTTAGTGTTAAAATAGGTAAATTGAAAAAGTAACTACTATCTCGTAATCTGAAATATCCTTGAAGAAACCTTTTAATTAGCTATTAAATGATTTAAGTATCTGAACTTGGTCTAGAAATCCTTGAAACTCGCATAAACCTCATAACATCTGAAAAAACTTGAAAATAGCACTAGAACATTGGTTTAGTGTTAAGACTTATTACAAGACAATGCAGAGGGGGTAAAAGCTTGAAAAAGACAAGAGTTTGAAGACATCAATCTGTATGAAAAAACTTCTAAAAACTGTATGCCTAGACCATTGCAAATATAGCCCTAACGGTAACGAAGATATCCCTAGCTGGCAAACGTTTAGCTATGAAACCTATAGCTCTTAATCCTAGAGCTCCGAGATCATACCTCAATACCTAACCTCCAGATCCTTGAGTTATTAACCTTACATACCTGCAGCCCTGCCTGTTATAACCTGCAACCCTTAACCCTAGAGCCCTCAGATCATACCTCAAGACCTAGCCTGTAAATGCTACAGCCTTAAACCCTAGACCGAGAGATCTAACCTTGAATCCATAGGACCTAACCACTTAACCTACAGTCTTTAACCATCAGACCTACGAGCTTAAGCTATGAGACTTACATCCTTTAAACCCCAGGTCCTAAGATCATGCTTCAAGACCTAACCATGTGACCAAACGAGATGAGTAACATAACCAATATACACAGCCTTTCAGATCAAAAGGCTTAATCAAAAAGCCTAAGATGTAAGCATAAGACCTCAAAACTAACAAAGTGGAATAGAGTTCCTGAAAGCATAGAGAGTATACGAAAAACAAGAAACCCTAGCAGCAATAGAACCTCAAATTTTAGGAAAAGAGAAGCAGATACACAAAGAGAAGCAGATGGGTTAAATTTACTGTATAAAGATCTGTAATCAGCATATATACCTATTGCATTGACAAGATAGCTCTAACATCAACATGCCTAAAAAATGTGTATCATTCATACCAGTAGTTAGCATGAGACAAAATAGTTGAGCTTAAAAGATATGGGTTAGATAGAGGAGAAAAGAAACATGCTTAGGATAGGTTAAGGAGGTAATAACAGGGCAGCTTAAGAAAAGAGAATGGATGTTAATACCAGAATCAACTACGTACAACAATGATCAAGAAAGTAAAACAAGGGATATGTTAGGTTAGGTTAAAGTGGTAGAATAGAGGAACTTAAGGAAAGAAAACAATTAGGTTAACAGATGCAACAAAGGAAGCCACTAGCAAAACACAGCTGTTTACAATAAAGAATGGTGAAAGAAGGTTGAAATGAAGGGGTATATTAAGTTAGGTTAGTCTATAATAGGATCATATAGTAAAGCATAAATGTAGGACTCGCCACAAGATTAAACGCCTTTAATCGGTGGACTGGCAAACTGAACTTCAAAATCATAAGACCATACCTCAGCCCATAAAACATAGATAAAAGACCCTACGGCCTTTATGCTCTAGACCAAAAACATTTAGCTATGAACCCTACAACTCTTAACCCTAGAGTCCCAGATCATACCTGAGGACCTAGCCTCTAAATCATACAGCTCTCAACCATCCAGACCAACAGACTTCACCTGTGAAAACTATTAAACCGAGAGCCTCAGATCATACCAAAAGAGCTAGCGATTAAATCCTACAGCTATTAACCTCCCATATCTGCAGCCCTACCTGTTAAAAACCTGCAACTCTTATCCCTAGAGCCATAGATCATATCTCAGGACCTAGCCTCTAAACCCTACAGCTCTCAACCATCCAGAACAGACTTCACCTGTGAAAACTCTTAACCCTAGAGCCTCAGATCATGCCACAAGAGCTAACCATTAAATCCTGCAGCTATTAACCTCCCATACCTGCATCCCTACCTGCTAAAAAAAACCTGCAACTCTTAACCCTAGAGTCCCAGAACATACCTCAAGACCTGGCCTCTAATCCTAAAGCTATTAACCTCCCAAACCAACAGCCTGAAATGTGAAAACTCTGCAGCTCTGAGGCAGATCATACCTCAAGACCTAAACTCTAAGTCCTATAGCTATTAACCTTCCAGACCAACAGTCTTTACACAAGAAACCCTGCAACTCTTAACCCTAGAGCTCAGATCGTTGCTCAAGACAGGCCCTGATCACACTTCAAGACACTGCATTATAAGTTACAGCAAATTAACAGAATTGACTACATGCCTAAACACTGTCTAAATCCGCTAAACATACAGATTGCGCATGGCCGCCATCTTGCTCTTTTGGGTCTGAGCTGGAAGACTCCCTATTACCCTACTGTGGCTCCACTGCAAGTTAAAATAAGATATTGTGGTATAATTAAAATACATATAAATCCACTTCACTAAGTAAGAACCATAATTAACAGAAAGTTGTGAAATAATTAAGTATGTCAAAAACAAAAATATGGATTAGGGAGTGTGAAAATTGAAAGATCTGAAGCTTTTGTTAGATTTGTTTCAAATTTATACAATTTAATTTTGTGAATGATCAAAAATGGAATAATACAAAGTCTCAGCTTTATAGTTACAATAGCTTTATGGGGAACGAACAGTTTATGTTCAAATTATATGTGATTTTCAAAATTTCCCACATATTGTAATTTTAAAAATTAATGCTTGGGGTGTAAGTTTCTGCACTCATTTTAACCTATCAAACATTTTTTCTCTTAAGCGTTTTCAGTAAGAGGAAAGCATTATAATCATTTTCAATACAAATAGCAAAAACACAACAAATGTAAATGGGTACACTTAATTAGGCAGTTGCCCTTACAGGCATGTTTAGAATTTCAATCAGATTGAGAAAACTGCATCCTGAGGAATATTTGGAAGCTAGAAAAATGTAGAAAATATGGAATCTGAGAAATCTGAGGTAGTAATAGCAGTAATTAGTAAGAGTAGCTACGATACAGGTGCAGGATTATTTAAATAGTCATGTGATGTTTTTTGTAATGCCGCTAGAAAAAATGGTATATTATTGAAGTATGTCTATATTAATTTTAAGACAAAAAACTAAATTTGGGATGGTTGTGAGTTTTGGGCTAATTTGTACAGATGTGTCTCCTTAATAGAAACAATTGTTGGAAAGATAAGAAATTTAGAAGTTTATCACCACAGCTTAATTTCACTTAAAATGGTGTCACTATGTGTTAGAAAGATACAAAGCACATGACAAAAATTATTTAAAAGCTCTAGCTACAGAAACCTAGTTTTTGCAATAAAAACCCTAAATTCCCCATTATCGACTAAGAACAAATAATAAAGCACAGTTTTTTATTAAGCGTTTGCCGTTCATTCAAACAGAATTACAGCAATTACGGCATCATGAAAGGAATTCTCGTACCTAATTTTATAAAGGCATTTCTGTAAAATTTTACACAAACCGTTAAGATTTATTGGTCTTCAGTATCATTTTCAATGTGGGAAACAACACCGCAAGTCTTGAAGCAATGGATTTCAAGATTCCTTGAGATAGATGTAGAAAAACGTAAGCATGAGAATATCCCAATTTTTTCATATATATAATCTTAGTCTGTGTGGCCTAGCTAATTAAGCGCTAGCCTTATAAGTGATACTAATAAGTTTTGTATCAAACAAAGTTTCACGATATTGCTACCTTGAAGCTATTATGTGTGGCTCAGGGTAAAACAATGAGGTTTCTCCCAGGCTATGCGTGGATGTGTGTGAGAAGGATATTAAATGACACTGTAATGCCCGTTTGCAACTTATTTATTCACTGCTTCCTTTTTCTAGAACATCGAAATTGGAGTTACCGACCAAGGGTTACCCATATCCCTGTTTAGAGTTACTGAAGGCAGAATGTTTATTACTCAATAAACTTTAGTCGTTCCTCAGGTATCATGAACCGACAAATAACCAAGACAGAACCAGAGGACTGCCCTAATAGGCTTCACGCCTCGGACCGCTCTAATCGGCCTCACGCCAAAGTCTGCTCTCATCGGCCTGACGCCGAAGATTGTTTGAATGACCACAGCTTCGCGTGTGGGTGTCTATGTAACTTTCACTTTCTGAAAGCCCTCTTCATTCAACCAAAAATCTCTTTGTGGCTGTTTTGTCATGCCATTCTGAATGATCCAAAGAATACCCTATTCTTACAAGTCAAGTGAGCCCCTTTATAAAACTGCTAAGGACACTGTTTCTTACATTGCTTTTGTTATAACAACTTTCCCCCAAATTCCTATTCGCCTCAGGTGTCGTTGCACTTTTCGTAACAAAGAACCAACATTCCTTTGACATCAATCATGATTCGTTACTTATGGCAAACCATAATTTCGGTATCAAATGCCCCCATGGATATTATTTTATTATCACATAATGAAATAATATATATGTCTTGCCAGAATATAACGAAAAATATTAGACCATTGTCAGCAACTTCCAATTCGTTTTACAATTTCTTTTCACAACGTTAATTTTACATGACATTTCCTAAAAATTATTCACATGGTTACATAACAATAGTTCATTTAAAATTTATCAACACTTTGATCCGCAATTTTCAGCTTTTAAATATTACTCGGAAAATATTTCAATCTACATCATCTCTCTGTTTTTCTCCATCTGATTTACTTAAAACTAATTCATATTATTGTTAAACTTAAAAGAATTCATAAATACACACGCCCATGTTTAAACCATTGTACTTTAATGATATTATATTTGTATACAACATTTCTGAATTCTTCTTCTGGAGCGTATATAAATATTCTTTTCAAAAGGCTTTCATTGTTCTGAATTTCATTAATAATTTTTTTCACTTGTTTGGTTTTAAATTTCACTGCACTGTCACTACACTGTTTATACTTAACCTATAAATTTTACACTACATTGTTCATACTTAACCTATACAATTCACAAGTTTGTGTTTCTTCTAATTTTACAATTTTGTTATGGTACTTTAGTTCTTTAAAAATATGGACATATCCGTTTTTCTCAGCAAATAATACCCACAACTTATTTAGGAATCAGTAGCATCTAACGGCTTCTTGTAAGGACGAAGGAGTTGTTTATGCCACCTACTTAAGTCTTTATTATTTTTTGACATCTGCTAATTCGAATGTATGTTCCCCAAATTTCGCGACAATTTCCGTAGGACCCTTATATAACAATTCCATTCTTTTATTACTACCTTTTAATGCACTTGTTAATTTATGGTCTTTTACCAGTACTAAATCACCGATCTTTGGCTCCCATTTATGCTTTCTTTCTTTTATCTTTAATTTTTTTTTTCTTAATTCTCTCAAAGGCCATTTTAGCCCTCTCTTCATTGCTTAACTGGGTTTTGTTAATGTCTACATTTTCTGTTATTTCTTTGTATATGGGTTCCGGCTCAATGCCTAACATGAGTATAACGGGTTCGAATCCTGTGGTTACGTTTATTGTATTATTAATAGTTTTCTCAATCACGGGACAGTATTTTACCCAATCCTTGTGGTTTTTATGTGTTAATATCCGAAAATATATTCCTATATCTCTAAATACACGTTCTGTAGGATTTCCCGACGGAAAATAAGACGAGCAGTGGTACAATTTAATGTTATTCTCTTTCAGTGTCTCTTGAAAACGTTTACTGCGATGCACAGTTGCATTATCAGTTAGGACGGCCTCAACTTTGCCATATTTTGGAACGTAATCGTTAACTATTTTTCCTACGCAAGTTTTGCTACTTATGTTTCTTACAGGATATATTTTAACAAATTTACTAAAAACGTCCTGTAAAACAAAGATATACCTGCATCCGAATTTTCCCATGGCAAGCTGACCATGTGCATCTGCTGTAACTAAAGCATTTCGCTCTCGTCTACTAATTGCCTGCGGTTCTGTATTGAATTTAATGTTAAAAGGTTTGGCCTTCTGACACAACTCGTAAGTCGAGCACGCCTTTCTGACTTTCCTCGCCAAATGCTTTATGTAAAAATTTTCGCCAATCGCTAGAGTGAATTTCTCGCTACCTGTATGCACCAACGACTTGTGATATGCCATGATGAGTTGTTCTTCTAATGTTTTAGGAATTATAACCTTCCACTGTGGTTCAGTTCTCCCGTGAAACTTATATACTTTTCCTTCTTGAATGCCTATGGTATCTTTCAAATTCTCTGTTATTGGCTGAGCGTTTTCTCTTAATTTTCTGATACTGTCATCCTCTCTCTGTAATTTCTTCAAATTTAAACATTTCTTAACTAATTACTTTCCCTCTTTCGTCTCAAGATATAAAATTGTCACCTCATGCTTATTTTCTCTGATAGTGTCAGGTGTGGGATAATTTGTCTCCATGCGAGATAACAAGTTTCACTGAAAATATTTTGACTTCCGGGAATGTGTCTTATTTCCAAATTGTGGGAGGTAATCTCGTGGATGTATCGGGAAATACGTGTGCTGGTTAGCTTGCACGAATTCATAAATCTTATGCTTACGTGACCAGTGTACACTATCACTGTGCTATTATAAACATACTCTTTAAGTTCTACCAGCGCGAAATAAATGGCCGCTATTTCTTTTTCAGTAGTGCATGCCTGTGCTTCTGTTCTCGAAGTTACCCTTGAGGTAACTGCAATTAGATGATCTTTCCATTCTTCATCTCGTTGAATTATCAAAGCACCGAAACCGCTCCCTGAAGCATCAGTGAAAATAGTATATGGGAGGTCTTCTCTGGATTTCTCCAACAAGATGGGAGCTGCGAATAATCTTTTCACTCTTGAAAACGCCTCTTCTTCCACTGATTACCACATCCAATCTATCCCTTTTCTCAAAAGTTCTCTTAATGGGGCGACTAGGTTTGCAAACTCAATAATAAACCTAGAATGATAATTTAGAATCCCCAAGAATCTTCTCAGTTGTTTTATATTTTTCGGTGCCGGTATTTTGTTAATACTTTCTATTCTATTTGGATTTGGCCTGATTCCTTCATTCGATATTATGTACCCTAAAAATTCCGTCTGTCTCACGAAGAATGCTGTTTTACTCGGTTTAATTGCCATATTGGCTTCTCTTAATTTACCCAGCACGTATTCGAGATGTCGCAAATGGTCATCAACATTCACTGAAAATAATATAAAATCATCAATATATTGAGCTACAAATTTCTTAATAGATTCTCCAAATATTCCATATAGAGCTCTGAGCAATGCACTACCACTGGTATTCATTCCAAATGCGCAAACTTTGAACTGGTATAAAATCAGTGAGTGTAAAAATGCAGTGTATTTTCTTAAGTCTTCCCGAAGCGGTATCTGCCAAAAGGATGCCGTCAAATCCAATGGGCAGAAAATTTTTTCTTTCTTTAGTTCGTTTAGTGTTACTTCTACACTCTCTGGTCTAAATTTGTCAGGTTTACAGTGTTCATTCAGCTTTATTGCATCCAAAGTAACTCTAATTTTTCCATCTAATTTATTGACGATGCACAGGGGATTTGCAAACTCTGAATTGGAGATTTCAATAACTCCATCTTCTAGCATCAATTGAATTACTTTATCAACCTCCTCTCTGGTCGCACATGGAACTGTTCTCGCTTTATGGGTGAAAGGTTTGACAGGCGTCATTTCAAATGAATGGGTGTAGCTGATACATTTCCCAGGTTTTTCAGAGAAAACTTCTTTATTTCTGACCAAAATGTCAAATAATTCCTTCTTCTGTTTCTCATTTAGGTCGGCTGCTTTACTGGTCTTTTCTCTTAATAAGTCCTCTGTATCTATATAGGCTACCACACTACCATACCTATTTCTTTGAGAGTAGCTCAAATTTACGGAGGAATCCCCTTGGGGTTCTCTTAAAACATTATTAACGAATTTAAAATCTTCGTCAGACATCATATTCACGTCATTTTCAATCTTGTGTTCTTCAACGTTAATTTCTGCCAACTCCATAGCTCCAACATTTATATATTCCACAAAGAAGGTATCTCCCCTAATTTATTCTTCTTCTTTATCCCTGACAAAGTTCTCCGAACTACTATCTTTCATAAATTGTATTATAACCGTCCCTTACTCTGCATCCAACTTCAAAAATCTAATTTCGAAATTTATTACATGCATAAAGACAATCACAACCTATTATTTTATCTGTTACTAGTCAGGGCACAATCAGAAATAGAACCTCTATTATTTTCCCATTTATTTCAACATTCCACATCACCTGAAATTTCACCCTTTCCTTCCTCTTACCAGCAGCTAGCGAACAATAAATGCTATTGACCGGTAAAGACATCACCTTAAACTCACTAGTTATTAGTCATCGTAGAACTTCGGCGAGCACACTGTGCTATTCGCTCCCGTGTCTAAAATTGCATTGTATTTTGATCCGTTAATCCCTATTTTGATCCTCGGAGGTTCGATTAATTTCTCATTGTCTTCCAATCTTTTCCTAATGTCTGCATCTTTTTTATCATCATCATTTGCCCTCGAGAAACCCTAGTTACCGTTAACACATTACAATTTGTGTTTCTCCCAGTTCTCACTGAAGGCGCGTTTGACTAGGATTGGCGTTTCCCTGCGTCCGGCTTATAGCTCCGGTTCCAGTTTCACTGTTTGTATTCCTGGTTTCCGGCACTTGATTTTGATTGTTTACTACCATCTGTCTTGTTGCATTAATTGCCTCAGACCTTTCTGAGTTCTCAGGTGAATTACGACCATATCTATTCCTGTCGCACAGCCTCGGCGACTTCGGCCTAAACTCATAACTATCGTCATTCCTCCAATATTCTTTACCAGAGTGTCTTCTAAATGTAAATACTTGTCCCCTTCTGTTCCTATCAAATCGGCCTGCATTCATGTAGTTTACTTGAATGCTCGTTTCTCGGTTCTCCCCATTCCGATTTCTATTGCCCCTGTCAAAATTATTTCTACTTCTACCTTCCCAGGATTTCGCTTCAATCCTCGGCACTGGACCTCGATATCTATTTCTTATGTCATTCCGTTTATGATGTGACTGTGCCCCTTGCCCGAAATTACTCCACTTTTCTCTTCCGCTTGTCTCTTCATTTTTCTTGTCCGAATCGTTTCTCGGCTTGTTGCTTTCTAAGGCTAATAATAAATCAATCCTGGCAGCGACATTTTGGGTTTGGCTATGATCAAATAATGTTGGATAGTCTCAGGAAAATGAGTTGTCACGAAGTTTATCAGTTCTTTCTCACTGATAGGGGGATCTAACATTTTTGATTTTCTAGCTACTTTCATAAAATAGTTCACCATTGACTGTTCGGTTTTAGGGTTAAATTTCCCGTTGCTTATCTCGAGCCTTATACTGGCCTTTCTGTTCGCTCCCCAATATCTGTTGAGGAACAAATTAATAAAGGTCCCGA
Organism: Mantis religiosa; assembly: GCA_030765055.1. Taxonomy (NCBI): domain Eukaryota; kingdom Metazoa; phylum Arthropoda; class Insecta; order Mantodea; family Mantidae; genus Mantis; species Mantis religiosa. Next base: position 236,311,789 of record CM060950.1, read on the forward strand.
AGTCATTGCTATTTCCCATGGATAAACCTAGCCAATTCGCAGCGTTTACCTTTAAAACATTTTCTTACTATGGTCACTTTGTACTCCTCCGGTATACATTTTATCGCAAAATACTCCTGTAATCCTGCAATAAACACTTTAAGATCATCAGAATCCTATTTCTCAAAAATTGGTGGTACAATTTCGTTAAGAATATGGGTCGGCCATGTCGTATTCTGACCGCCATTTCTGTCTCCATTATTGTATCTGGTGTCATTACTGGAGGTGCTAGCAACCATATTTAGCAATGAAATGTCAGCTGAACCATTGGGCGTCGCCTCGTTTCGTGCGTTTACCTCACTTACATTGCTAGAACTAGAACGAGGAACATTTCCACTTATTCTTAAATTGTCTAAGTTTTCCTTTACTCCTTTGATTTATAGTGCTACCTCATTCATTTGATCGGTAATTTCCTCCAAATTCCTCATCTGACTTCTACTTTCCGTTTCTGATACTTGTAATCTACTCGTAGTTTCTTCTAATCCTTTTATAGCTATTTCTCTCTCTTTGTCTAATTTCTGTGCTATTTCCTCCCTCACTTTTCTATTTTCACTATCATATTTTTCCTTAACTAAGTTAACAATTTTATTTTCAGAATTTTCTATCTCCTGATTAACTTCCTTCCTCACATTATCTGCTATCTGACTAGCTTCTTTCCTTAAATTCTCTATTTCCAGACTAACTTGTTGTCTGACATTTTCTAACGCCTGTTGTTGATTCTCTAACTTCTTTCCTAGTTCTGTTTGCCCTACCTCTAACTTCAGAACAATATTTTGTAACTTTTCTTCTAGGTATCTTTTTTAAACTTTGATTGTTATCCTTCATCTCTTTTCTTAAGCTTTCATTGTCATTCTTCATCTCTTTTCTTAAACTTTGATTAGTATTATCTATTTTTTACTTAAACCTATAGTCATTTCCCTGAGTTCCGTGAACATACTTATTTGCATTTCTACATTATTTGGTACAGTTATATTACACTCTGCTACTTCGACTACCTGCCTACTGCTATTATCATCAACCTCCTGAACTTCCATGCTTTCTACAGAATTTTGACTCAGCATTTTTCCACTACTCAAATACATTCACAATAGTCTAGTATATAATTTAACACTCTGTACCTTTGATTTTCTACTGGCTCCTGATGATGTCACTCATGACGATGCCGGCCTCTTTTCTTCTGTACAGTCGAACTGTTGACGAATTTCTTGATGGGTCGCCCGCCCTCGCGTCGAACCTCCTTCTCCTGTTGAACCTCCTTGTCGGGTTGAACCTCCTTCTGGTTTGAACCTCCTTCTCGAGTTGAACCTCCTCCTCGGGTTGAATCTGCTGCTCGTGTCAAACCTCCTTCTCGTATCGGGCCCCACGTTGGGCACCAATTTGATACTCATAAGTTTTGTATCAAACAAAGTTCCACGTTATTGCTACTTTGAAGCTATTGTAATGTGTGCCTCAGGGTAAAACAATGAGGTTTCTCCCAGGGTATGCGTGGATGTGTGTGAGAAGGATATTTAATGCCACTGGAATGCCCGTTTGCAACTTATTTATTCACTGCTTCTTTTTTCGAGAACATCGAAATTGGAGTTGCCGTCCAAGGGTTACCAATATCCCTGTTTAGAGTTACTGATGGCAGAATGTTTATTACTCGATCAACTTTATTCGTTCCTCACGTATATATGAACCGACAAATAACCAAGACAGAACAAGAGGACTGCCCTAATAGGCTTCACGCCTTGGACCGCTCTAGTCGGCCTCACGCCGAAGACTGCTCTCATCGGCCTGACGCCGAAGACTGATTGAATGACCACAGCTGCGCGTGTGGGTGGTTATGTAACTTTCACTTTCTGAAAGCCCTCTTCATTCAACCAAAAATCTCTTTGTGGCTGTTTTGTCATGCCATTCTGAATGATCCAAAGAATACCCTATTCTTACAAGTCAAGTGAGCCCCTTTAGAAAACTGCTAAGGACACTGTTTCTTACATTGCTTTTGTTATAACAACTTTCCCCCAAATTCCTATTCGCCTCAGCTGCCGTTGCACTTGTCGCAACAAAGAACCAACATTCCTTTGACATCCATCATGATTCTTATTTGTGGCAAACCTTAATGTCGGTATCATAAGTCTAAGTTGTAACCTGAACAGAATTCTAGAGTGGTGATTTTGAGATTGGGTAAAATAACAGCTTCGTGTCAGTAGATTTACACACAAGTAAAAAAAATCTTACGTGAGTAAATTCCTGCTTTCCAGCAGTACTGATTGTCATCTGATATGATTATTGTTACCTTGTGTGCTCGTGAAATGTAAAGCCAATTGCACCACTCAAAAATGTTCTTTATTTCCACCGACTTACAGTTAAACACTTGCCAATTACACAGAATTACGTAATGCACAAAAATACGATTCACCAGTTGGTCCGTTACAATTCCACTTGCACTCGCGATTACGTAAACTCCTCCCACGCACGTACGCAGTCCGTCCCTCACTGGGCGCTCCTCGCAGCTGTTCGCCAAACACTCACTGACTGACTGACTCACTCCGGCCCGACGCGTCGGTTGTATAAGACCGGCTGGCCAATCTAGAAGTTTCCAGATTAGACGAACCAACACGCACGTGCGAGAACCTAGGGGGAGGGTAAAGAGACGGCTCAGTGGACCGCAATCCCTCTCCTAATCATCCCTTCAGTTAGTGACCGGAGACAAATGAGTGGGTGTGGCGTGGCCTCTGGTCCCTTACTCAGCTGTCGTTTGTTGTGCTTCCCGATAATAGGGTGACATTATGAACACTTACTACCGCTAATAACTTAATTAATAATCCCTCCCCCAAGTATCACTATTAGCTCAAAAAGGAAGCATTTACACCAGCACAAAAATATCGTGCTAGTGCATTGAAACTGCCAAAAGATAAATCTCGTAACAAAATTGTGAAATCCAGTACACCGAGTTTGCAAAGCTGTACCTTTAAGTTTCAAATAAATAATATTCTAATCAAGATGAAATGCATTAGATAGACTTTTTAATGATTCAGACATGTTTTAAGCTAAATCACAATGCAAAGTCGTATCATGACATGAAGAAAGTTTTCACACTAGCAAATTTGTGTTTTACTCTGGAAAACTAAAAATATCCTGTTTCTCTTCTTTCGGCTCTCCTCAAAATATTAATTTGTGTTCGGCATAGTGTTGCCAGAGCGCCTATTTTTACAAGGCTTTTGAATCTACCATAATATTGTGGCAACCCTGTATGGGTTGTCAGGCCTGGGGCCACTAGGCTGAACTTTGTTCGTTGGCTGTGCTGGGGAGGGGGATGGCAGATCCTCTTCCCCAGACGACCGGCCGCCACCAGAGAGAGAGGACGTGTTTGTAGCAACCCTCCGGGACACAAACCTCATTGAATGTAAGTTGTCTGAAATTATTAAACCTCCTTTAAAATGCACTTGTGAGTTTTCCTTCGCTGGGCCTTCCACCTTCCACCACCATGCAGGTAAGCTAATTATCAGTAAAATAACATGTCCACCCTACCGCGTGGTGTGTAACTAGTGTTTGTTAAGATGGTTTAGCTCTACCGCTACGGGTTCCCCCAAAGCTAATAAATATTGAAATCTATTCTAATGTAGGGTGCGACATATTGGTGGAGACGCGGGTAAGATCTCAAAATTTTTTTTCCTTGCTTTATTCCGGTTTTGATGAAAAAATTTGAATGTATACGCTGGTGTAAGATGGAGGAAACATGGCCGACCGCGTGGTGTTCAATTAGTTAGAAATTCTAATCTGGTCATCGTGTCGTAATCCTTTAACTTTTGGTCTGTTTTTTATTTGATTTCTTTAATAGTAAACTTATTTCATAATATTGTGCTAAAATTTTTTTTTATAACTACATGGAAATTGATTATTTGCGTTGAAGAATGGACACCACGTGGTGGCATAATTTGTTTTTAATTAGTTTTCTTTTCAGGCTTAATGTGAGGTTTATTTATTAATACAGAGTTTATAGTTTAAATTTGCGGAGATTTGTTTTTCTAAATTTTGAGTATTTTGTGATGTGAACTTAAATTTTGGTCGACCACGTGGTCACGTGTTAATTTTCAAGGGACGCTATGTGAATTTTAGCAGTAAAATTCAAAGTAAATAGCTTCTTTTTTTGGTGTTTTTGTGAAGGATGCACTTCATTTTTGTGTTCATTCCAGTTGGTAATTCTGCTTATTTTATTCTGGTGTCCAGTGTTACTTAAAAGTAAGTCAAAATGCCTAAGAAAACGCGGCAATCATCCTATGTGCCAGTTACAATGGATTCACATGATGTAATAGCGTCGACTTCTGCTTTAGCTAATCAAAGTGCACATGTACCTAGTAATTTAGAAGTATCCATGGCACTTAATGTTAATCAGACTCAGACAATGCAAGTTTCTCGGCCTTTTATTATTCCACCCTGTTTTGACAGGATAGCACTGATATCTCCTTCAGAATTTTTGAGAAAATTTAACTTAGTTTCTACAGCAAATGGTTGGTCAGATGTACAAAAGTTGAAGTTTTTCCCATGTTACTTGCGAGACACAGCAGTACTTTGGTACCGAACGTTTTGCCAGAGACACCCTGAGCATGATTGGCATTTTCTAACTCAACAGTTTTTGGCAGCTTTTCAAATGTCCAATCAAGATGAATTGTTGGAAATTAAACTTAGGCAGAGGGTACAATTAGAAAATGAACCTGTATTAGATTACATTTATGATGTATTATCCTTGTGTGACCAAGTTAACGCTGCAATGACACAAATGGAGCAGGTAAAAAACTTATTGAAAGGATTGAAACCTCAGTATGCACAAGCTTTGCTCCCATTAAATCCACAAACAGTTGAGGAGGTTTTACAAATTATTAAAAGCGTTGATAAAGCTAATTTTTATGTGCAACATAGACAACATTTAGTACAAGCACAAACATCAACTTACACTTCTCCACCTGTGTCATCTGCACCTGTTTTATCACGGTTTGAAAGTGTAAGTCACTCTGAACCAGTTATTAATGTTGTTTCCACATTGAGTGAACAGGTCACTAAACTTGCTACCCAAATGCAACAACTTCAGTCTCAATTCACTGCTGCTGCATCTACTGTGCAGCCACCCCCACTTAAGCCTCCAAGATATCATGAAAGGAGACAGCAGGCACCTATTGTGTGTTACAATTGCAACAAGCGTGGTCATATGGCACGTAATTGCTGGACTTCACCATCTGGTTCAAAAAACTCGAGAGGCCCAGCCTCCAACGACATAACCTAGAGGTACCCAAAGTAAGTTCACCTGTGTCTAATGTTGTTTCTCTTCCAGGTCAAATTTTGCAAATTTTGGGGTCCATTGGGGAGTCAAAACTTCCAATTTTGTTGGATACAGGAAGTGCAGTTAGCATTGTGAATGCAGCTCATATCAATGACATTTCTAAAATGAAACCTGTCGAGATTTTGCTTAAAACAGCTGGTAACAAGTTATTAGATGCGCCTTATCAAACAAATTTGAAATTTCAAATTAATGACTTTGTTTTTCAGGAAGATGTGTTAGTGGTAAAAGACTTGGCACATAATCTCATTTTGGGTAATGACTTTCTAACTTCACATAAAGTTACCATTGATTATTCTTGTGCAGAAGTTAAGATTCAAACTCATGAGGGAGAAATGGTACACATTCCTTTCGAAACAACATGTGGTGGTCCCTTTACAGATATTGCTGTGATTCCATTGAACGATGAGGTACAGATAGTTAATAAAGTTTCTGTTGTAAAAGATGTTAAATTGCCACCGCTTACTACTTGTTTTGTGGCAGTGCAGCCTTCAGCTGATATTACAAATGAGGTTATGTTCGAGCCTTCTACCAGTATTATGCATAAGAAGAATATTTCTATTCCACCTGTAGTTTGCAAATCTTCAAAGGACTTTGTGATACCAGTACATAATAATTCAGCTGTTCCTCAAACACTTTTTGCTAAAACTGTATTAGCTAATGCTCATGAAGTTGCATTTGTTCAAAGTAACTCAGTTTCACCTAAGGATGTTACTCCATTGAACGCTCCAAAGTTTGAATTTAATGTTAATACCAACTTAACTGAAGCTCAAAAGTCAGATCTTCATAATCTGTTGTTAAAATATGAACATGTTTTTGCCACTTCATTGCAAGATTTAGGCTCAACTAATGTAGCTGAATTTAAAATAGAGGTAAAGGATGAAAAACCTATTAAGCAACGACCCTATAGGGTAGCTCATAAGCAGAAAGAGATTATTTCCCAACAAGTAGAGGAAATGAAAAATGCTGGTATTATTAGAGATTCTCAGTCACCTTGGTCATCACCTGTTTTGTTGGTAAAGAAAAAAGATGGCTCTATGCGGTTTTGTGTAGATTATCGTCAACTGAATAAGGTTACAGTAAACTCAGCCTTTCCCTTGCCTCTTATTGATGACCTCCTTAGTTACCTTGGAGAAGCTAAATGGTTTGCTTCCTTAGATTTGTTGTCAGCATACTTTCAAATTCCTTTAGAGGAGAATAGTAAAAAGTATACCTCATTTGTTACTCATGAAGGGCAGTATGAATTTGAACGTTTGTCTTTTGGGCTTGCTATTGCACCAAGATTTTTCAGTTTTGTTGCTGAGAAATTGTTAGGAGACTTGAAATTTAAGAAAGCTTTAGCATATTTGGACGATATTGTTGTTTTTGCCAAAACTTTTGAAGAATTATTAGAAAACTTAGAAGCGGTTTTTCAACGTTTGGAAATGCATAATTTTAAACTGAAACCTGGGAAATGTTTCTTTGCTATGGAAAAGATAAAGTTATTGGGTTTTGAAGTATCTAAAGATGGAATTTCCCCAGATTCTGAGAAAGTTACAGTGATCAAAGAACTACCACGCCCAAAGAATGTTAGAGACGTGAGAAAAGTTTTGGGTTTGTTCAATTTCTACAGGAAATTTATTAAGAATTACTCTTACATTGCCCATCCATTGATTCAGCTGACCAAGAAAAGTCAAAGTTTTATTTGGGGCCCGGATCAGCAAACAGCATTCCAGCAGTTAAAGAACTCTCTTGTTTCTGCCCCTGTGTTGGCTCATTATAATCCTGGAGCCTATACAGAATTACACACTGATGCTAGTGGTCTAGGGATAGGATGTGTTTTACTACAGAAAGTAAATGATAATCTTAGACCTATTGCATATGCTTCTAGAACTTTGTCAAAATGTGAAAGAAATTACAGTGTACCAGAGTTAGAGCTTTTGGCAATCGTTTTTGGTTTAACACATTTCAGGACTTTTGTGTATGGCTATAAAGTGCATGTTATTTCAGACCATCACTCCCTTTGTTATCTGAACAATTTAAAGGATTTGACAGGCCGGTTGGCTCGATGGAGTCTAAAGTTACAGGAATTTGATTATGATATATGTTATAAATCTGGTAAGAAACATAATGACGCAGATGTTTTGTCAAGGTTCCCTGTGTTACAGCCTGAAGAGCATCAAATTGAACAACTTGATGAGCTAATTACCTGTTTGCTATCACCAGTTGAGGTTGCTCAGAAACAAAATGATGACCCAGTTCTGACTCCAATTATTAATGCCCTTAAGGATCCTGAATCTGCTCCTGCTAAGGTTCAACGTCAAGCTTCTACCTATATTTTGAAAAGTGATGTCTTGTACAGGAAAAATTCGGGTTCTACTGGTCCCTTGCATTTACTAGTCATTCCTGAGGTGTTAAAGCATGAAATTTTGTCCTCATGTCATGATGATCCACTATCTGGTCATTTAGGTTTGTCTAAAACTTTTAGTAAGATTAATTCAAGATACTACTGGATGGGTATGAAAAAAGATATTGAGCATTTTGTGAAAACTTGTCCAAGTTGTCAGTCTAGGAAGGCACCTAAGAATCAAAAACCTGCTGGTCTTTTGCAGCCTATTCCAGTTAACTTTATTGGAGAACGTTGGGGAATAGGTTTGTTAGGCCCTTTGCCTCGTTCTACGTCGGGTCATAAGTATATCATAGTTGCTACAGAATATGCTTCTAGGTGGGTTGAAGCTGCCCCTCTCTCTTTGGCTACCATTCCCCAGGTTACTAAGTTCATCTTACATCAGATTATTTGCAGGCATGGGGCCCCTGCCATGTTACTGTCTGATCGTGGTAGTGTCTTTCTGAGTGAAGTAACCCAGGAACTCTTGAAAGCTTTGTCAGTTTCCCCTCATTTTACTAGTTCATACCACCCTGCATGCAACGGCCTTACTGAACGATTTAACCAGACTTTACTAAATTGTCTTAGTCATTTTGTGGATTCAAATCAGCGCAATTGGTCTAATGTTTTACCATATGTGATTTTTTCATACAATTCTTCTGTTCAGGAAACTACAAAATTTTCACCATTCTATTTGATATATATAACCTTCCTTACCAAATCAGGTGCAACTTCAGGCCACTTCAAATGATTTATTTGTTCGGCAAACTTTGGAAGAGATTCAGAAAGCTCGTGAATTAGCCATCCATAATATTAATCAGCAACAGATTAAACAGAAAGGAAGATATGATGCTAAGCATAGAGATACTCATTTTGCAGTAGGTCAGCTTGTTAAGATTTTTACTCCAATTAGGAAAAAGGGAAAATGTACCAAATTGCTTCATAGATATTTTGGGCCTTTTGAAATTGTTCGACAAATTACTCCTGTTACTTATGTGGTTCGTCGACCAAATGCTCCTAGAGTTAAGGAACAATCAGTACATGTTTCTAGGATATTCCCATATTTTGATCCTGTGGGACCATATAGACTGTAAATGCATTTTGCTTTTCTTTTGTGTCACATTAAATGTAAAAAGGTTGTATGTAAAGTATATTGCCCCTTGTTTTCTGAGTGTGAATTTTGAGATTTAGTGTATAGTGTGCTAAGCTATTTTGTTTTGGAATATGATGTATATTATTGGCAAATGGCAATACTTGGATAGATGTTTGATGAATTAGATGTCAAAAGTTGAACATACAATTGTTATTATTGAAAGTCACAATTAATTGATATTAAAAGTATATGTTCCCTAATAACTGTTTTGAGTTGAATAACCTCATTTTATGATAAATTTTGCAATGATTAGAAAATTGAAATTTTGTTTATTAATTTTAAGTTTACATTTTGGAATAGTGCTGTGCTACCTTGATAAGAAGGATGAATGAAATTATGTGTGATTATGTGAAAGATGTAGAGGTAAAGTTTATCTGGTTAATGGGGTTTCTGTAATGTGCCCGTTAATCCAGTGTTTTAGGCTCGATAAAGTGGCTGAAATGTGCTTATCGATGCAAGTAATTAAGTGTATTTTTGAGTTTTGTTTAGCATTGGTGCTGAAATGCGCATGCTAAGATGATGAGGAAAACCTGAATCACAGAGAGGTTTGTGAATGACTGTTATGAAGCTGAGACCTGGGGATGTTCTGTTTGTCATCCTCGCCATAGTTACCAGGTATTTGGGAGATAGCACATTACTAGTACAGATGTTTACTTTGTCTCTTTATTGCAGGATGCTAATAGTTTGAACATTTTGATAAAATTGTTTTGGATTAAGAGTGATATATATTTTGGAGTTGTGTGATTACCAGTATGCTTTAATGGTTTATTGAATTCTAAGTTTTATGTTGAAAAGCAAAAGTACCCTTCAATGTATACAAAAGTTTTTAGAATAGGCTAAGACATGATACTATATTTTCTCTTTTGTGTATCTAGGATGTGAAATTTTGAGGCCCCAGAACTTAATTTTTTTCTCTCAGTTTTATTCTATGTATTGTGTTGTAGAACGATTTTTGTTTTTTTTTTGTTGGTGTAGTAATGTGACAGTAGTTTTGTTGGCATGCAAAATGTTGATGTTAGTAGATTGTAAGTAGTTTTGTTGATTTGAAAGGTAGTAGTACTGATGATATTAAGTAGTGCGCACACATAATAAATATGATTGAAATTATAATGGTAAAACAAAGAGAAAAACTCAGCTCATTTTTGTTTAAGTGTACACGTCAGTTTTTGTTAAAAAGTTTATGGCCACGTGTAATATTTAGGGGTACCCCTCTAATTGTAAGTTTTGGTATTTTGAAAATTTGTAATATTTTTATTCAATGTTTTGGAAGGTCAAATTATTTTGTGCTGTGTGTATTGTATTATTTCTACCCTAAGGGGTTTTTGTAAAGTCTTGATTGTGACATTCCTACGTTTTATGTATTCTTTTGTGAAGATTATTTTGTGAAGATTATTTGATTTATCTTGTCAAAATTTGTAAGCTCTATATATTGCCGAGTGATGGAAATTATCTTAGTTTTATCATGTATCTTGCTACCCAGATGGGGTGTACCTAATTTTTTTTATTATTTATTATTGTTCAGAAGTGAAGTTTGTTTTTAATGATGTAGTTGTCTTCTGTAATTGACGTACACTTATATTGTTGGAAATAATGTTGTAGTATGATGATACGTATCAAGTCAGCCCTATTTATCTGCGTTCCTGCTGCACCACACTGTTCCTACCGAACTGTTTGCACCATGGGAGTGCTAAACCTGCCACACTGCCTTGTGTCATCGGGCTCTGGTCCGCCCTTTATGACCACTGTTCGTCAGAGCTTTGGCAGCTATTAGTGCTGTCACTTCGTACCTGTGTTGGGGGCAGAAGAACTATTAATGCCCCACATTGTTATTCAGTGTAGAGCAAGTACAATTGTGCTCAATTCAGTGGTCTTTATTCATCAGTGACTGCAGTGCAAGCTTCAAGTTTTTTTTATTACATTTGTGAGACCAGTGGGAATGGAATGTACTGTTCAGGCAGGTTGTGAAACTTTTTTTTGCTTGGTGCAGTAGTGGTGAAAAGTGTTGAACTTCATTTATTTTTCTTTTAGGGCTTTTTAATTAAAGTTATAGACAGACACTGGAGTAAAGAAACGAATGTGTAACGTCAAGAGACAAGATTTATGTTTGTAATACTGTTTGTGATATTTGTATGCTAATTTTTTTTTTGTTTTGTTCCTTCACTCGAGCGAGTTAAATTTTCTTTTCATTTGTGATTAATTGTTCTGTTGACCCTGGGTCAACAGCTTGTGGTCCGGGGGGAGGTGTGGCAACCCTGTATGGGTTGTCAGGCCTGGGGCCACTAGGCTGAACTTTGTTCGTTGGCTGTGCTGGGGAGGCGGATGGCACATCCTCTTCCCCAGACGACCGGCCGCCACCAGAGAGAGAGGACGTGTTTGTAGCAACCCTCCGGGACACAAACCTCATTGAATGTAAGTTGTCTGAAATTATTAAACCTCCTTTAAAATGCACTTGTGAGTTTTCCTTCGCTGGGCCTTCCACCTTCCACCACCATGCAGGTAAGCTAATTATCAGTAAAATAACATGTCCACCCTACCGCGTGGTGTGTAACTAGTGTTTGTTAAGATGGTTTAGCTCTACCGCTACGGGTTCCCCCAAAGCTAATAAATATTTAAATCTATTCTAATGTAGGGTGCGACAATATAGTATTAATACAAACATGAATGAATAAACTCACTTGTTTCGCACAAGGCTGACAAAGGGTTATTTCCCCATCTTTGCTGAACGATGGATCACCATTTATCCACATCTTAAGAAGTACACTTCCGTTGCTTCTCTCTTTTGGCCTATTTGCGTACGAAACTGATCTCTGTGTGCACTTGAAACACTGCTTACAGAATGGACTTTCCATTCCCCACAAAAAGAGTGGTCATTTGTCAATTTATTGAAATATCATTTAGCAGGTCTTTGCTACTCGTTCTTGAGCGAATTTTAAGAATTTTCCATGGCGTCATTAGCGCATTGTGACACGTCTGTAAGACAGATACCTACCTGGCTAAACCCCTTTTTGTATATCCAATGTGCAGGAGGAAGAAATTTATCTTTCCCGAAAAGTTCACTTTAAAACCAACAAGTGCAAAAGCTGTTGTCACAAATTACAAGCAGAAGAAATTGGCTAAAAGGGCAGTTTTAAGCACTAATAAGCAAAATAGGAACAAACGTATGAAATAGGCATTTATAGGCACTATAAAACAAATAAATTAGGCTAATAATTGTAGGAAACATGCTTATAACTTAAAAGCCTATGTTTCTGAACAAAGGAATAAAATAGGAAAATAGGGCAAAATCCATTCCCTATTGATAACATTGAACAAGACTTGACAATGTCTCAAATATTTAGTTAAGTTATGCCTTTGCCAAACTGTCCCCTTCAGAATGTATTGTCACGGCGGCAGTGAATACCTACCGTAAAGGGATCAAGTGTAAGTCAGTCCATTCCACCATCTTTGATATTTGCCACCGAGAGGAACAAGTAAAATATAACAGTCAAGGACAGCTACAGGTTGACGTCACTGGCCGTAAGTATGTCTCTTTGCTGTATGGTGCTGGGGTTCCAGACTGCTCCATTTCGGGGAATCTAGAAGAGTCGAATTCTAGGGGTTCCATTAAAACAATTATAGAAATTTTAATTTCCGGAATATTATTCCACGACACTTTGGGCATAAAAGGAGGTGCAGAAGCCAAGCTTGCAGTTCAGTTCAGTAGTCGTGATTGAGTTAGCAACAGTATCAATTATCTCAGAATGGGCAAGTAATATCAATGCCAATCTTTTAGCAAGGTTTAGTGAGCGTCGAAAAGCTACAAGTAGCGCGAGTTTGTGTATACAACAGAGCCAAAAGGAACATTAACACTGCCCACCGTCGTAGCGTAGATGGTAGCGCGTCTGTCTCACGTTCAAGAGGTCCCGAGTTCAAACTTCGTCAGGGTGAGTTACCTGGATCAGAATTTTCTCCGGGGTTTTGCCTTATCCTTCAAGACGAATGTCAGGTAACTCCAAACTCCATGGATCCTGGGCTCATTTGAGCACCATTTCACCCAATTCATTCACCGTCCGATACGACTTAACGTTGGTGGACGTAAATTGCAAAAAAAAAAGCCATTAACACTAGCGTAATTGCCCTGGGTATTTATAGAAGTGAAAAGTAAGTGGTTTTGTTAACAAATAAAGTGAGATTCGCATAATTTCATGTTGTAAGTTTGTCATAATATTGATAATGTATCACGTGCGAAGTGATTTAATAATCAGCATTACGATACATATAACAATGTACAATGAAATTTTGTTGTTTAAGTAATTTTACATTGTATTTTTGGGTAGATAGTCCGTAGAATTAGATTACGATTAAGAAAATAACACGATTAAGTTGTCTACGATATGTAACCTGCATTAATGTAAGTACATTATAGTATACTTTGGAAATTTTCGTGTCATTTCTTGCCCACGTCTTCTTCATTTGTCTTCTCAGTCCACGGAGCCCACAATGTAAGGGTTGTTCTTTGTTGTTGTAATTTTACGTCTTCCAACGTTAAATCATATCGGACGGTGAATGAAGTGCGTGAAACGATGCTCAAATAAGCCCAGGGTACATGGAGCTTAGAGGTACCCGATATTCGTCTTAAAGGATAAGGGAAAGCCCCGTAAAAATCTTATCCAGGTAACTCACCCTGTCCGAGATTCGAACTCCGGACCTCTTGAACCTCTCTCCTCCCAAATGTTCACAAAAGGATCGTTTTTGTTTTAGACAGATTATATCATGCTCTTTGTGCTGTAATGATTAAAGTAATCGTGTGTTTGAGTGAGCACTTCAGACTACAAATTATAATTATTTTTGACCTTCTGATTACTCCCTAGTGGTTAATTGTATTCTCTTTCGTCAACTGTTTTGTCTCCTTCAGCGGATTTCGGGCCGCACTGTGGCTCAGTGTTTAGACCGCTTGGCTCTCAACAAGGCGGCCCGGGTTCGATCCTAGGCGACCGCAAAGTGAGATTTGTGAGGGACAACACGGTGCTGGGGTGGGTTTTCTCCGGGACTGGTTTCCCCCGCCATCTCATTCCACCCGTGCTCCATATTCATCTCACGTATCATCAGTGTCATCGCCTTCGGTGCCGTATGTAGTAGAAGCGGGCGTTAAACACTACACATTTCAGCGGATTTCCCTCTTCTTTGTAGGAACCCCCCCCCCCCTTGGGTCCATAACCTTTCGAGGGGCAAGTAAACTGTGGTCATACATAGGACGGGTCATCAGAACATTACGGGGTGAAGAAGAAATGTGATGAAAATTTGGACCAATAAATCCACGATAAAACCTTCAGTTAGCCCCGGGGATTTGAACCCGTAGCCCCTCTAATTCGGGTCGCCACTTCGCCCGATTTGCTATTCTGACGATGAATTGAATTATTTAACTTTACATTTTATATTTTCACCGAAAATACATGTTTTGAGACTCCCTGAATAAAAAGAAACCCTTTTAGAAAAAGATACGTGTATGTGCGTGTGTGTATGTGTGCGCAGTATTACTAAAAAACGAAACATTGGTCAAATACCAAACTCGGTATTTACTTCGCTATCTTCTAAGGATGCGAATTGAAGATATTCAAAATCTTCCCCTTCATATCCTTTAAATGGAACATTTGTCGGAAACTTTGATTTTCTCATGAGTGTCTCTGACGAGTCATACCAATGGTTTAAAATATCATATATTTAAACTATTTTCATGACAAATGAAATGTATTCTTAAATTTTCTGTGGCTTCTTCAGAAGTCCTCTTCTTTATCGATGAATTTTTCTTCAATAGTAAGACGTAAGAGATAGAAGAAATCTTACTATAAAAATTTACGTTTCACTTAATCCAATTTATGTTATATACTTTCCTTTTTCGTGGAGTGAACCATTTCGGAGACATTTCTTGTTATTTTCTTGAATTTTCTAACACTTAAACTTTCATAAAATTTGAAGTCCTTTTGTATATTTTAATCTCTTCTCCATATAGAGAACATGGAATTTCAAAGTCGTCACACAGTGACCAGTTCTTAGAAGATATGACTATCACTTAAAGCCTGTTTATATTCCTATGTCCTTTTCTAACGACGCTGTGAGTTTCCATGTGCATCATACCAGCGCCGCCAGTATACCATATTTTTCTACCGCAGAAGGATTTTGTTATATGCCAGTAAATCTGCAAAAAATGCGGCTGTCACTTTTAAGTATACTTAAAAACTTTGGCCTGAACGGAATTTGAACCAGTGACTTTGGAATCAGAAGCCAGCATCTAACAAGCTGAACAACTTTGACCGACATTTTCGTATTCCCCTCGTATTAATTAGTAATATTATATATTTTATCTCAATGAACATGTAGTAATTAGAGGAGTAAGTGTTTATACAAAGGTAAAGGTCATATGATTGCAAAGGATAAGCCATTTACCTTCTATACCATCTAGAGGAAGTATTGTGTTCCATCCAAGACTTTGTCGTCGAGATTTCACAGGAAATAATGTGTTTTGTGATCCTCAGGTTCAAAGAGAATATATTAGGAAATGTTATTTTTTGCTGTGTAAGGATGTGTAAACATAACTAAAAACCAAATCAGATGTATATGAAAAAATTCTTTCAAAGGTATAACAAGAAGGTTTTTAGAAAATGCTATCAATCCAAATTACCATTTAACTTTGCATTAAGAAATTCGCTCTCATTCTCTCTGTCTCTCTCTGTCTGCTTTGTCAAATATATAAAGTATCTGCATTCTAAACTGCATATATTGAACTTTTTGTGAACCCCGAAAAGTCTACTTTGCCCTCATTGAATTTTATATAGCTAGGAATTGATACAGAAGAATGTATAACCTTTCAAACTATATAATTTTTCTAAAGTAAATTTTTGTAGCATTATTTGTTCCCAAACACTTTTCTGGCGTTGATTTGAATTGTTTCAATATTTTAAGCAACACTTTTTTTGTAATTTACGTCCTCCAACGTTAAGTCATATTGGACGATGAATGAACGTGTGAAATGATGCTGAAATAAGCCCAGCGTCCATAGACCTTAGAGTTACCCGACATTCGCCTTTCAGGATAAGGGAAACTCCGGAAAGAAAACTTATCCAGGTAACTCACCCTGACCGAGATTCGAACTCGGGACCTCTTGAACGTTTGGCAGACACGCTCCCATCTACGCTACTGAGGCGGGCTAAAACAATTTTAATTTAGTGCGGCCTTCTTTTGTTTCTCGTCGGAAAGTGTTAATATTGTACAATAACATTTCAGGCTGTCATCTAGGTGAGGCAATAACAAGATATTGGAAATTGGTGAATCTTTGTGGTCATTAAATGCGACTGAATTGCTTTATATCTCATTTATAGAACAGCTATTAACATAATCAAAAAATGTTGCAAATGAGATTTTTTCACTTAAATGACACGGTCTAATTCGTATCTGGAAACAGTTCTTTGAACCGAGGAAGAAGCAATGCAAATCAATTGACAGATGACCGCAAATGACCTAAGAGAAATTTGGTTGTTGGAGTCACATATCATAAACAAAAAACATATTTGTGGCATTTTAATGTGGCCCTCTAACACACGCTGATATCCGATGACGTCGGGTTACATTGACGTGTTTTCTGTGATTCTTGATCAAAGTTTTATTAGTAAATTAACGAAACATTAGCAGATATACTTCTCATCCGTAGTTGGTTCCATTTAAACTTCTGCTTTAAATAGAATAAGTTCAGAGGTCACCTATAACTGATTAGAATTTACTGATTGCTTAACCTGACGTTGCGCAGGTGGCTTGTAAACCTCGAGCTGAGTTTGAATTAATTTCTTTTTTCTGCTATTTGCATATGGACAATCACATTTTGTCGTTTCTAGCAACTAAATACAGTAGGGTCCCCTTAATTGGAAGTAATGCCAGGCGGGAGGGGGGTGAATCTTTTTGGGGTTAGAAATCTGTTTGTGTTTAATAAATCTCTGTGGGGCTCGGATAAGCTAGCTTATGCTTTTAGTCCGTTTGAAGAAGTGCTATACTATATTTTTATTTAAATAATTAAAACTAAAGACACTTACCTTTCTGTATATTTTTCATTCATCTGAGCTATTTTTAAGGTTTCAAAGGGCTACAGAGGCTGTTTTCAGACCATAAAACATATACATTTCATTTATTGTCAAAATATATTTAACATAGAACAGTTTAATCAAAATCGTTACAAAATTAACATTTTTGAAATTTTTTCCACTTAAAAATGTTTTGGGGCAGAGAGATTTTCCCGAAAGCGAGTTAATATTGCATTATCATCCAGTTCTGAGCTAAGTCTCCAGCTCATCGGGATTTTAGTTTTTGATTAAAATTAAAATTTTTGAAAATGTTTTTACGTAAGGAGTAGTTCAAGGTAGAGGATTTTCGTAGAAGTAAGTTAATATTGCGTTGTGATCCAGTTCTGAATTTCGTCTCCAAATCGTTTAGAAATTTATTTAATTAAAATAGAATACTTCGAAACTTGCTGTATGTCAGGATTGTTTGAGGCGGGAGATTCTCTTGAAAGTGAGTTACTATGACATTACTAATTCAGTTATGAGCTAAGCCTCTAGCTCATCGAGATTTTTGTTTAATTAAAATATATAGTTTTTGAGAAGTTTTGTTTGTAAAGGGCTGTTTGGAGTGGAGGATTTTGTGTAAAGTGAGTTAATATTGCGTTATTATATTGTTCTGAGCTATGTTGAACTTTTAAAATCTTAAGCTCATCGAGATTTTTGTTTAATTAAAATCGCATTTTCGAAAATGTTTCTAAGAAAACATTAGTTGAGGGTGGTGTATTTTCTGGAAAGTGAGTTAATATTGCATTGCATCCAACTGAGCTAATTTTAAAGTTTCAAGTTGCTAGCTCATGAAAAGCCCAGTTCAATTAAAATGAAAGTTATCTAATATATTTCTAAATAAACTGTTGTTTGATATTCTTTATTTAAAGGTCAGTTAATACTGCATTTTAATCCAGCTCTGAGATATGTTTGAAATTTCGAAGTCTCAGTTCGAACAGCAGGTTAATTTAAAATCCATTATGAACTTAATATCGAACAGATAGATGGACAAGGAAGCGAATTAATTAAAACATTATAAAACATATAAAACACGTGAAAAAATAAAGAAAAGCTATTATACTTAGGTACTACCCACTGAGAGATCTATGTAGTAGTAAAATGGTCCTGTTTGCTGATCTCACACGATAGGTCCCCTATAAACAAATCTACCACAAAGGATAGTCGGGTGGATGGGTTCCAGGCTTTCGAAATAAAAGCATATGTTTTCACCAGAGCTGTAAGGAAGTATTTACTACATACTATCTATCTGTTTTACCACTTTAATACATCATCAAGTAGGACCACTCCCGCCTCGGTAGCGTGGTGGTAGTATGTGTGTCTCACGTTCAAGAGGTTCCGAGTTCGAATCTCGGTCAGAGTGAGTTACCTGGATAAGGTTTTTCTGGGGTTTTCCCTTGTCCTGAGAGACGAATATCGGGTAATTCTAAGCTCCCTGGACCCTGGGCTTATTTGAGCATCATTTTACCCATTTCATTCATCGTCTGATATGACTAAACTTTGGAGGACATAAATTAAAAATAAAGGTAGAACTATGCCAGAATAAAGTCATTCTTCTAGAATTTTACCATGTAACTCCATTTTTTATTATTGGTACTGAACTGTAAATATTGCAAACAATTGGTATTTAATCTTTTAAAACAGTTATTACAATTTTTATTAAAGAGTTGAAAAAGGGTCAGAAAAGATTATTAACATTTTAGATTTTATATGCTTTTATTTATGTATACGCTCAAAAAGTAATTAAATGTAAATTGCTGTTATTCTTCAGCAGAATTATTTAGTTATGGTTGTAAAATAGTATTTATAACAAAATGCAGCTCAAGTATGCATGTTTCCGACTGAGCAGTAAGAAGAGCTGGCTACTTTAAGGAGTTGTAATGCTGAAAATTAGAACTTATGTTTAATAAGATGAAGAACATTAAGCTATTGTTGTGAAAGTTAGTTACACTTATACTATATTTTTCTAGTGATCTATAGGGTAATTAATTACGTTTTAAGCTTCTAAGGCTATATTTTTGTTTCTAGAAGAGCAAATAAAGCCTGCACTGCCATCTACAGTGACATAATTATTCGAATAGGAAGAGAAACTGGCGTCTCTGTCATCGATTCATAGAGTAATAATAGAGTTAATTGGAATTCACAGAACACTTACCATGTGAACATATAGCCGATATAAAGCCATGTATCTTGTGGGTAGAATGAGTGGTATATCAAATATTGCATTATAGATACAATGCTAAATTATGCAGCCTTTTTTTTTTAATTTTACGTCCTCCAGCGTTGTCATATGGGACACTGAAAGAAGTGATGAAGATGAAATGATGCCCAAATGAGCCCAGAGTCCATATAGCTTAGTGTTACCCAGCATTTGTCTTTCAGCATAAGGAAAAACCTGGAATAAACCCTATCCTGGTAACTCATCTTGACCGAGATTCTAACTCGGGACCTCTTGAACGTGGGGCAGACATGCTACCATCTACGCTACCGAGGCGGGCTAAGATAGGGGTATGTTGCGTCTATTCTCATTGTAACCCCAAGAGAATCATTAAAACATAATGGGTGATTTATGCGAACCACATACCCAAATATATAACAAAGTGCATCGAGCTTATGCACCTTAAATTCTAGTATTCTGATGAAGAGACCCCACGTAAAGCTTGACTTGTATGAAACCTGTATGACACTTCGGATGATAAAGGAATACTTTTGTTTTATAGTGATGAAAATACACGGATTGCAATTCTTTGTATTTTAAAACGGTAGTCAAATGTTGCCTACTTTAACTATGCAACTGCTCTAAATAAATCTCTTCCACAAATGAACCATAGTAATGAGAACTGTAACAAGAGTGTTAAATCAAGGGAACGGGCTAAGATGGTCACATACCTACGACTTACATCTATCGAATGCTTATTCAAAGTTCAGATGCCTTTAATTGGGATTGCTGAATAATTTAACTCAGTCATCATCTAGATACAGAATTGAGTATGAAAGTTTTCACGCACAATAATATCGATGTATAGTGCACTCACTTGTGCCTTGGATGTTGAAGCTTCTAGTGAAGGATCTAGGGACAGTGGTGAATTCCATTCAGTCTGTATACGTTACCTGGAGAGATTGGGCTATAATTAATGCTAAGATGATTGTAGGAACTATTATGTTTCAAATGGGAAGGGTTCTGGAGTCCAGCTAATCAGATGCCGTATCACACTCAGCGTTGCCAGCTTGTTACCTCGCGCCTTTTATATTTCCCTCTCTCTCTTGCACACTCATACAACATGCAGATCTGCTTGGCGCAGATTTAAGCATAAGCAAATTATATTTTACAAACTTTTACAATGATGCAGTTGCCAAAATCAAAATTGGAAAATGCATTTTCACAAATTATGATTATTTTTAAATACTATAATTATAATTTATGAATTACCTGTTTTTAATCCCAAAGGAACTGCCAGTGGCTCATCCATATCGCTGTCAATGTCACTTCCGTTAAAAGACAATTCGTCATTATCCCTGTCTTCATCATCTGTCTTGCAAGTTTATGATTATAGGTTCCAGAATCTCGTCACGTGCTCTTTCTGAAAATCGTCTTATTGAGCGTTTTCTGCATACCTTACGCAGCTTTCCCAGTCCTTTTGTGTTACTTTGTCAATTTCTTCGTGAACAAGTCGTTCAACGTCCGTCAGTTTAAAAGTGTTACTTCAGTTTGCAACCCCCCCTTTTTTTGAGCCCACACCAACTCTGTTGGATTATATAGGCAGAGGTATCGTGGGAGGCGTACTACCTCGTGTCCCATCTCAATTGCAAATTGATCCCGCTGATACACCTTTCCCATGTTTTTAAACGGAAGTACTCTTTGCAATAACTCATTTTTAGTTTTTGTTTCCGAAAATTCAACCGCACTCTTTTGTAACCATTAAACAGTTTCGTTTCCTCTGCTGGCCAAATTTGGTATTTTATATGAAATAACCGAATGATACGGTGCGTTTTTCATTATAATAACGCCTCCCTCTTATAAATAATTTAAGAATCTGTTAGGAAACCATTCCTTAAATGTATCAGCTGTCATCTCTTTGTGATAGTCTGAGGTATCTTTAGAGAGAACAAACTACTTTCTCTCTGGCAGGAACCCTGTCTTAGCATATCCAATATGACAAATGATGAGCCAACTAACTTTTCCAACAGATAACTTTAGGCCACCCTTTTGTGCTGAGTCTTGCCAGATTGACTTTTGAGTGTGGTTTTTATTTACCCATGTCTCACCTAAGTAAAAAATAGGTCTCGCATCACTAGAATATCTAATTTCATGCATTTTGCGTAAGAATTTTAATCTTGCCGTAACAGTGTCACTCCTCTCCATTAAAAGTTGACGCCCATCATTTGTCTTTCTGTACCTGAACCCTAATCGCCTCAAAATTCTGAAAGTTAATGTTGTTGAGCCAGTGTATGAAATTTTGGTTCTTTCAGCGCACCTTGGTTATACAAATCGAACACAGTTCTACGTACAACGTCCTTGTCAAAGTCACTTAAATTTGTAACCCTCTTCGGAGGACCAACATGTTTCCTGGGCCACACAAACACCTGGGCACCAGTGGGATCAAATTTTCTTGCCCCTCCACAAATGCGGGACACACTTGTTTTACCTACACCACACGCTTCAGCAGTAAGCCGTTGAGCATTTTTGAAATCGAGCTGATTTTTATATTCCTCGTCGCTCAATTTTATGAAGGAGCGTGTACACCTTAAAATAAGACTTCGAGCCTGAATTCGCAATAGCTGCCTTTTTGACTCGCCACTAAATTCACTGCAAGAAGCAATTGCACAATTTAACTCTTAATCTACTGTTGTGTAAAGAACTGAATGATATTGATCTGAACTCTCCAGAGCAAATAAACGCTTCTTATCCAACATTCATTCATCAACACAAGCATACAGCTTTCCCTAGGGTAACAGGAAATGAAGTGTTTGCTCTTTCTCGAATTTAACACCTTGACTTATTCACAGTAATTATTTTATCACGTCATGCAATAGTTTAAATTACAGTTCTGAGTAATTAAAAGTATATGTATATACATACACACCAACCTCTTTGACCTCTCTAGAGAAAATATAGATTACGAATCATTCATAAAGAAAGATATAATGTGACCAGACATGTTCTACCAGGACAGCAGGAAATTTATTGTTTCCTCTCGCTCAAATTGGATTATTCAAAGTAATTCATTTATCACGTCATGTCAAACTCCTACGTTTCAGTTCTGAGTAATTACAAATATACGTACACGCATACGTGCCAACCAGTAATCGTATTCATACAGTGCTTACGTCGCGATTATTCTTATAATACAGGTAATAGTGGCTTATTTATTTCTATTAGAAAAACTATTTGAGCTAAAACTATGAAGTTTTCATGGTTATTTTAGATATCTTACACTCTACCTTCCACATGGATCAGTTTTGGCAAAATCTGACATTTTTTCTTAGCGCGAATAGTACTTCATACAGATTGATTAGGCTGGCGCTCCTCAAACACCACTTAGCGGGAATTTAATATTACAGCACAGCAGGACTCGGATTGGTTGCTCACCTAGTAGCGCTCAAGGACAAACACCGTCCCATTTGAAACACATAATATAATGACAATGATAATAGAGCTGACAGGAGAAATGTGAGTACCTCTTTCATCCCCCAGACATCTTATCTGCAGCTATTGAAATGAACCGGGCCACGTTGGTGAAAGGTGAAAGTGTTAACTATTCCAAGCACATAATACATAAAATGGATGATGTAAGAATATAAGTATACAGCTAACCTTTCCGTGGTACAATACTTTGCTTACAAAATCTTCCTCTGACCACACGAGTTTATATTAAATAAGGGGCAGTTGTAAAAAAATCAGTACTAGTACAGTTTGAAATTTCATTTATTGCACCTATATTGAATAAACATTACTGCATAAGAGCTGAACAGAGTGTCTATATCCATGTATTTGTTATTCATAATAAAGCTATTTTCTTTACAGTGACTTTTCTTTTGGTAAATTGCAGTCAGTGTAAGAAACCTTTATATCGTTACTTTTATACTACTTTTCTTTCAGTTTCAATTTAAATATATGACTATCTGCTCGAATTCACATTCTTTACATTAACGTATTTTGTAGTGGAACAGTGCTGTGACCTAGTTTGCATTCCCGCACCTCTCTCATATTGATCCTCTGTATTACTTTTCTTACAAATTGGACAGACAGATGTCCTTCTTGTAGAGTTTTCTGTAGCTCTTGCTAGACACCTCGATATACAGTTAATTCCAGAATTCTTATTAGTGTCCAGTGCCGTTGCTTCTGTTAAATAGAACGGCTCCCAATGTTGCGTGCGAGAGGTAGAAATTAGACCCTCCACTGGTTTCTGATCTTTTGTCACAGGCAAGTTGTTTTCAGACAAGGGAGTTGCAGCAGAGAGATCACTGGTGGAAGTGCATATATCTGCTGATGTCTGAGTACCCACACCGTACATATGTTTTGGACATTCTGAAAAGTCGCTAATGGATGTAATGGTGTCTTTCACTTCCTTATCCCTTGACTCATGTTCCACTAGTGTTGTAAAGATGCATGGAATACCACCACATAGAGCAGGATTGGACGATGTTAATGGAGAATTGTCATAAGAATGCCCAGGTACTATCCGAAAGGTATATGTGACTGGCCCGCGTTGTGGAGAACAAGGTGAATCCGGAGGCGTTTGTATCATCTGCATCTGTGTGCTGGGTGTTGAGCTGCTAGCGGCATTGCATGGTGATTTGAATATTGTTGTTGTAGTATCTCTGCTTAAGAGAGCAACATTTGACGTTTGTACCACGTACTCTGTAAAAGAATTGAAGGAAATTAATTTCAGCTATAGTATTTATTTATAATGTAAAGTTTCTCTGGAAACCAGAATAAAATTTTCAGTAACATACAGTTGTTATGACATATCTTAAAACACAACTTGAAAACACTGAACGTCGATAGGGATGAGGAAACATAAAGAGAACGTAAATTATATTATAAAACCGTCAACATCATTGACGTTTTTTTTTCTTTGATATGGAGGAAAGTATTAAAATGTTAGTAGAAAGGGAATGAGATTAAAAAGAACAATTGAAGGTAAAATAGTGATTGAAGAGTTGGAAGAAAAGGAAAATAAATATTTTTAATGTGTTAAACGATGATATTAGCTGCGATCAATGTTTATGTTCAAAACAAATAACTACAACAGTTCAAATTTTAGAATATTTTTGTTCCACCACAGTTACAGTGATAATTAGGGCCCAGAAGTTTAGTAAAAAAAGCACAGAAAAAATCTGTTGCACATTTATTCGTAAATTATACAAAACAAGATTTTCTTTTCCAAATATGTGATTGTAAATAAAAAAATCATTCATATTTACAAAGTTCACAGTAAATGAAAAGCTAATTCGTGGTGACGATACTACGTTATACTTGGGCATGACTTCTTACAATGAACCACAATATATATTTTGAAGGTTTTAAACGAAAACGATTTTCTGTTATCCATCAGACATGCTGTATGGAGAAGAGCTTCTCCCTAATCGAATGATGTGACAGGGACTAGTTTAAACCAAAAGAAAGTGGTACTCTTTCCTTTTTGTGCATTATAATTTTCTCTAGAACCTTGAAGTTCATCTCGAATTTTACACAGAGTGGAGCATCCTATATTTTTTCTGGAGATCGCATTTTAGATCCTGCGCACCTGTAGAAGCATTCCGTCTCAGCTTGGCGTAGCCAATGCGCGTGATTTTCCACCAAAAGCACGAGATGACTAACTCAGCTGATGATTTATAACTCGTGCTCACCTAACTTCTCGAATTTCTGGCTAAACTTCTAGACCCTAGTGATAATATAACAGTTTATTCTCCTACTACTCCTCCCTCTGCCACTTCATTCATTCATCGAAGTTCTGTAATATGTAGGATTGAAGTCTTGCGTAACTCTACTTTAGCATTTGCGGATATTGAAATCTGATATTTTGAGTCTAGTATAAAATTTTCATACACAAACAAGTTCATTGTAATTTGGAAAAGTGCCAGGTAAAAGTTCAGATGTGTTATCATTCTTCCATACAGTTAGGGTACTTTAGCATTTGTGTATGCAGTTTAAGAGTTTGAACGGTCTTCCATTTAATTAGTTTCTAAATTTAATTATTTGGGACTCTTAATCACATTTCTTTATGTTGGCTCAGACAACACGTTTATTGGTCCAGAACCTGTCTTTGGTATTATGCTAGAGGGCCCAGATGTGAGATCCTTGATTGGGTATCACCTCAACATGGCACTTCATTGCGTAATATTACCACGGCAAGGCAGGCTCGATCTATGATCGAGGGACCTAGGTAGAAGAATAGCAGGATTCTGCTACCCTTCAATCAGGTACAACTTAGAAGTGGTTTTGACTTGTTGACAGGGCACAACACCCTAAAGAGGCACCTTCATGTGACGAAGCTTAGTGCAGATTCCACATGCAGGAAGTGTGATGGAGAGGATGAGTCTTACCACATATTTTGTGTGAATGTGAAGAACTTGCTGCACCTAAGAACTTTATTCTGGGCTCAGACAGGCTGAAACCAGATGATATAAGGAATGATCATCCAAGCCTTATTCTGTCCTTTTTGGAGGCCACGGGACTTGAATAAGCACTCCAGTAAGGGCACAATGAGCCCAATATGCGGCCTACGTGCAAGGGATCTGAAGGGCTTAGCCCATTTATTTTCATTCATTTATTCATTCTTGTTTTAAGTGTGATTTTAAAGATATTTCTTGGCCTAACTAAACAGAAAACATAATTTACTCAACCACTAGATCTATTATGCCTGTGCCCCAAGTGGAGCATCAGCAGAAAGCTGAGGCGAGAGGAGACAGAAGGCGGCCGCTAAAATGAGTCACGACAATGCAAAAGGTATGGTCCCTACAGTTAACCAGTTGGAAACTGCAGCCCAGTACAACCGGCGTCCCACCTACTGTAGTCCTGATATGGCCCTCTAGGCCGGTCTGAAGACCTGAGTCCGTCCTACTAAAGGGGAAAATGTTTACCAAGAACATGTCATCTTGTCATGCAAAGCCGATATCCCCGCAAAAACTTCTACCCTGAGATTACCAGAGGGGAGGTGATGTGAAATGATAATGGAGATGATATGGAGGGACAGGAAATTCGGGTATTGCTTATGTTAAATCTGGGACCGTGTCGTTTAGATTTTGAAAGACAGCAGCAAGAAAGGGAGTTTGAGAATTTGTTTCCAACATGGCCAATACTTGTAAAGTATGCGCATAGCAAAGGAAAAGAAGGGAAGAAAAAATATATAAGGACACATTATGTACATCATGTAGTTTTGGTATATAAATATTGCACACAACTATTTTATCGTATCATGCATTAAAACAATTGACATTAGAAGGCAACAGTGCCTTTGAATTTGGTTCATTCCTTAGTTTCTAAGAGTTTCTCACAGTCGGACATCATAGACGAATCAAAAGTTAAAATCTGTCGTATTTTACCTCGGTATTTTTGTGTATTTATTTCTCATCTTTCTTCTACATACAATTTCATTGATACATGGACATTTGTAACATTTCTTTCACACAATAACAGAATGACTTATTCACATCTAACATACCGTTCCTACCTGCCTACCCCAAGTCTCGGTCTAAATACAATTTACCCATAATTTTCCGTGTATTGATGACCCTCCTCTCCCTTGTATCCCGCGTTCTAGTTTTCCAGCCCTTAATTGTTACTTATTCTTCCTCAATCTTAACCATTTCCCTCTAACTTTCGGCAGATATTCACCTATATTCCTTACATTCTTTTTTACTTTTACCAATTACATTTACTTTATTATTATTAATACCTCTGCCCATCCCTAGAGCTGTCCCATTTTTGTTGCCAAATTTGTTCCCTCCATATCTTTGTTTACAATATAGTAAACTATGCCAATCTGTATCCTCTTCTCCACACATTGGGCATTTCCCAGTATCCTTTCCATATCTAATACCTTTCAAATTTCTAACTCCTGTCCTTGCCCAGGCAAAACCTTCTCGCCCTGACTTATTACACACATCTATGTACTTCTCCCTCCCACACACTGTCTTTATTTCCCTATATGTCATAAATGATCTTCTCTCCCTTACACTGGTTAATATAACTTGGCTATCTAAATCTACCAAACTTAATTCTGCCTCTTTCCAAAAGCCCCTATAATAATACTCCTCGTTTCTCCAAATATGTCCCATACCTATCTGTTCCATTAGTTCCCTTACTTTTGCATCCAGGACTCTCCCCATTTGCTTCCCATCTCAAAACAAAACTTTCCTTGATAATATTGTTTTCCTCCAAATTGGCAACTCTGTATAGAGTTTCTATTATATAATTGCATTTTAACAACCAATTTAAATACTGAGACAAAAGACGAAAAAGGAATTTACCTTAAAGCTTCCTTATTCCCACCGGGATGATGATTATGATGATGATGATGATGATGATGATAATGATGATGATGATGATGATGATGATTATGATGATGATATGTGTATAAGTGCGCTCAACTGCAGTGGCCATCAGCGCCCTTACAAAAAATAATTCATGGTAATACCCAGATATAAATTATTCAACATTTCAAAAGCAGACCAACCAAAACCAAATGACAATAAAATAAATAAGCCCAAATGGGTAAAAACAATTAGAAACTATAAGTACCAAATAAATACAAAAATGCAAAATATTTGATACTTTCAACATCAACTTGCCATGACAAAAGCTACCTGGCCAGTGGTGGTCGAACCAATTTGTTCCTTTTCTTTGGGGCAGGGCTAGGGCTTTCAGCAGAATTTTCCTGCCATTTTCTCATTGTCGTTTGGGCAGTGAGCACAGGATCCACTCGTCACAATGTGCAGCAAGATGTGTATCTAATACTGCACTGTCCGTTGATTACATTTAAGTGTCGAACATCTAATTATATATGTATCTACTTACAAATTCTGAGGCAAGAAACAATCTAAACTACCTATTGTACAAATACAAGCTGTATGCACATAAAATCAAACATAGCTATAAGGAAATCATAACTGGAGCAATGTTAACTAATTACCCAGCAGCCCTTTCTCATCATTTCTCCATGACATCTATTCCACTCCACATCTCTTCATTGGGTTCTTGATTGTTTTTAACTTGGAGCTATTTTCCTTAGCCTTTCCTTGCGTCATTTGCATCAGTTTTTACGCTAAGTACACGATTGTTAAAGGAATACAAGGTTATTCATTCCAACTGTATTTTGTCAGCCCGCCTCGGTAGCGTAGATGGTAGCATGACTTCCTCACGTTCAAGAGGTCCCGAGCTCGAATCTCGGTGAGGATGAGTTACCTTTATAAGCTTTTTCCGGGGTTTTCCCTTATCCTTCAAGAGGAATTTCGGGTATCGCTGAACTCCATGGAACCTGGATTAATTTGAGCAATATTTCATCCAATTCTTTCACCGTCCGATATGACTTAACGTTGGAGGACGTAAATTACAGAATAAATTGACGTGTTCATGGCCTGCTTGTTTAAAATATATTGGTCCAGCTGTTACAGTTATAGCTGAGCGTGTTGATGACCAATGCAGTTGTGCGCACTAAAGCCTATCTGCCTAGCCGGGCGTTAATTCTACCTCAAAGCTGCACGTAATATATACTGAATAAACAAACCTTTAGATGTTTCAACTTTTGATATTTTGTAAAGCTGCTTCTCTTGATCGCTCATGTTGTTTCCACTTTGGCCAGTTATCGTTAAAACAGATCACATCTTTGTGAAGTTCTGAGGAAGAAATATCTGTTGAATTCGGGGTTCCATAGCTCACTTATGAATTTAGTTATATGTGTGAAGAAAGCAGTAATAAACACCTACTGCCATGATGAAATCATAGGCGGAAACTAAAATTTCAGTAACGCTTATGCAGTCATGTTTAGAATTTTAGCTGTTGTCAAGGCTAGATAAATAACAACGACGGGCTAACTATACTGAAAATATTAGTCTCTGCGTCAACAGTGGCCCGTAATATATTTACTCTGTGGTCACATCCACATTGCTGTTTCTCTTTGTGGGCACAGAGCACTCTTTGCTTCCCTCGGAGACTTGTGCAGTTTGGTATTTATTATAGGTCTACATGGTAAAAATTTGATAGATAGAATGCTGTAACTACCCTTAAAAGTACGATACAATGTTCTACAGTTTATGCTTATAAATTACTAATTACCCGACGTTTCATGTATTATTTTAAATACGAATGACGGGCTAAATTCCCCTCCTCTTCTTACACGTAGATTTTAGTAACACTCTTCAGTATACTATGTCTTTATTTAGTGTCTATTTACTAACACTAATTGAAAATTCTCCTTACTGAAGATACTCCTTGTTTTACTGATTATTTTCTTCCTTTTCTAAAAATCATCCAGTTGCTCTTTCATAATTTATGCAAGCATTTCCTTCAAAGACCATTATCAACCGCAGAACACTCTCTTCCACAGTTTCAATAATATTGTCAATATTATTAGTTTTGCAAAATATATATATGAGTAAATCATTTATAAAAGCAATGCTTTGCAACTCTGTTGAGAAAAATCTAGCTAATTTCAATGTGTATATTATATACAAATCTGGACCCAAACAAGCACCTTGTGGTAATCTCAAGCTTGAAATCGTTTCGTTTGAGCTATTACATCTGGGATATAACTTGTCTTCTCGATCCATCATTAAGTTTGCATTGATTTTTATCAGTTTTTGGGGACTTTAGATTTGCTGTAATCATTTAAGCAGAATCCTTATCATTTAATCGTAAATTCTGCTTTTGTACAGACCTTCAACCATCAATGTGTTTTCAAGAGGCTAGCATGCATTTCTGAGATTAAAATAGCTAAATGTTGATTTTGCACGAAATTCTTCCTGAAACCATACTGTATATAGGTCATAACCCATACCACCCTAAGAAGAATGCAATTATATTTACTTTGTTATCAAAAACCTCTTCTAGAACACAAGATAATTATTATTGGTTTATAACCTTTAGGAGGTTGAGATATTTATTTTGCTCTTTAGAGATGTTATATAAAAATTATTTTACAAAGTGAATGTATTCCTCCTGAGTTAAATGTATAGTTAAATGTTTTGATAAAAGTAACTAAAATTGCATCAGATAGATTTTGCAAGTCTAATTCAAAAGGTCCAGGAATATTATTCTAAGGGTTAAGGATTATTTGCTCCATCTCATATAACTAACGCACACATTATTACTCTTGTCTTGATTTACCTGTTTTATTATTTACTTACAGTTGATGTTAGCATGAACAGAGCTACTGCTTTCAGAAAATTATAGTTCAGTATATGATCTATTTTTAACCGAAGTCACACTTGTTTGAAAAATATCTTATGCTTTGAGAGATTTGATTTGTATCATTTTGGCAGACTGAAAGGTTTTGTATTGTTTTTCAGTTTTTCCTTCCACTCTTTTTATGACTAGGATTCTCTAAAATTAAGCAGTCCTGTCTCACTAAGAATTTACCTTATGTTATTATGCTCACTCTATTGCACGTTTCTCGTATATCCATGTACCTCTAATATATCATAATTTCCATCACTAGTAGCGTCTTTTTACATTTCCTCCTCTGATACCTCCTTCTCTTCTACTATGCAGTTATACGGTGCGATATGAATTAAGATGTTATTTGGAGCCTAATTTAGAATTTAAAAAATGGTTTGTACCTTTTCAGTACTCAAGATATACTTCTTATTTATGTACAACCAAAGGCATTATTTCTTTTAATTTGAAAATCTTCCCAAACTACATTCTTACAAATTGCATGGAATGAATTTTGTTTACATTATGTTGTTCATTGTTAATAACTGCAATATTTGCACCACGGTCTTTATAATCATTATGCATTTTCTTTACTTGCTTTTAGTTTTAAATTAAAATTAATTGCATTATCTTTAGTATTGTAGGTATTTCATACAAAGTTATAACTATGACAGTGGTAAATTCTGCCATATTAGGACCTGCATCTCCAATTTTTTTAAAACACTCTTATGATGGATTATATTTCTTTGAACTATTTATTTGATTCTATTAAAATAAGTCGCCAATATATTAATATTAAAAACAACAAAACTAAAGCATAGTCTAATTTAAGATTTTAACCAAAATAAAACTTAAAATTAAATA
>CM060950.1:236350491-236420491 GCA_030765055.1 Mantis religiosa
AGTCTCTGAAATATGGCCGTGCTGCATTGGCTTTCATCTTCTAGCGCTAGCAGAAGGTTCAAGTGACGCTTGGTCATAGACTCTCTCCAGTGCGCGAAGAAAGTAGGTCACCGGCACTGAGCTATCGTCATTACTGTAATTACATCCCCCGAATTTCCTATCCCTCCATTTTGTCTCTATGATCATTTCAAATCATTTCTAAACTGGTGGTCTCTTTCAGGGTAAGAACTGTCGGCGGTGTCTCAGCGCTGCACGGCAGGATGCTCTGAGTAAGGAGGTGCTGCTTCGGCAGGACGGCTACTGGATCTCCGAACTATGCTCTCGCGGGGTGCTGTTTCTGAACCACAGAAGAGTGCGGTATTTCTCGTACTGGCCTGCCGGTAGTAAAATGTAGTGACCCTACCCTCTGCATTATCGTGACTCCTTGGAGAACTGCTGTAAATTTGTTTGAAATTATAATGCACTGATCACAAAACTTGTAATTACTGAGTTATTATCCCACAGTAAAATTTAATAGTGAAAATTTTCTTTAGTGTCCATCATAGAAGAGTGTAAATATTATGATGCACTTGACAATAATTCTCAATACCTGCATTTTGTAGAAAATTTTCCTTCAATTATTGAAATAATCGCTTTAGCTTGTATTTTGCAAAACCTAGACATTATCGCAAACATTTATTTGCGTTAGAATGGTCTAACAATTGTTCAGCGTTTCAACTACAATGTTCTAAAAGAGCAAACTGCTCGCTAGCGTGTGTGCAGTTTAGAAAAACACATGTGTGTTAAATAACGTTCCTGACCCATATGCTCGTGTTTCAAAATCATTATGTCGGTGCTCGCAATGTGTGATTAATTCTGATGATGTTTGTCAACATTGTCACTGTATCCACCAAAACTAATGCCGATGCTTCCACTGTCTGCGTTGTAACGCTTTACAAATCTTTTCGGTTGCAGATTACTCTTAATTTTAAGTATTTTTGGCGGATATTTTCAAAATTTTCTCATTTGTAAATAAAAGACATGTCATCTTTTTCCTTGTAGTTTTATTGTTTTAGTTTCATGTTCATATTACCCAATAATTATAACATATATATATATATGTGTGTGTGTGTGTGTGTGTGTGTGTGTGTGTGTGTGTGTGTGTGTGTATAACCAAAATGAGTGTTTCCTGTATTTCATTTAAGGATACATTTCCTTTTCCATGTATTTCCTTAGCTGTCACAAAAATTAATAAAATGAGTAGACTAATAGCAACACAAATGAAGACAGTCCAACCATGAAAAAAAATTACAGATAGACGTAGTGAGCAAGTGTTTTACAGGATGCTCCGCAAACAAATAATATTGCTTCATAAGGGTGTCGAATTATTATGCAAAGATCACATGATTCAAGTGATATAATCAACGAGCTTCAAGAGCAGAACAAAATTTTTAAGCTACATAATGCAAATAATATCACAAAGGCTTGGAAAGCAACGAAATGACAAAAGGGCACTAAGAAAATGGCCACAAACTAACGGAAAGCAATGATGAAATATACAACAAATATGAATTTAAATACAGTATGTTCCACACTCACATGCCATTAGCTGGCTCTTGTTACCATGTACTATTTTCAATTCATCTTCTACTGCAGTGAGTCTCTCTTCCAGTACATGCATTGCATTTGTTATACCTTCTAACTAGCTACAAAAACTTTCTATTGCAACAAGTATTTGATCCTTATCATCTAAAGGCTGTTCTTTTCTCTCCGTCATGGCATGTGTACTCTTTGACGAATAGTGTGCTTGTCACCATCACTTCTTTGATTCTCAGTACATGCCATCTTTGCCAACTTCGTTAACTGTTGTTCCATATCTGGCACTTCATGTTGCTCAGGATTGATATGTTCATCTCCTTCATAACGTTCATCAGAGGTTGGCGACTGCACAGTTGTCACTTGAAAGTAATTTTATTACCTCAGTGATTAATAATAATAGTAATAATGATGATACTGGTACTGATATTGATAATGATAATAATAATCATAATGATAATAATATACAAGACACATAGCATAAAATATACTGAAATACTTAAAACCGTAACAGCAATATTAACCATTTTGTTGAAATCGTAGATAGATTCATATCAGAAGAGGATGTAATAAAACAGATTACAAGAATTAAAAGAAATAGAGCACCGGAAATAGATGTTATACCCGGAGAATCTTTTCGAAAATGGCGCAAAGATGTGAAAACGGTTAAGGTCTAACACTGTTGTTTGATACAACGAAAACTTAAGAAGATATTCTGTTGAGTTGGAGAAAGGCAATGATGCATCCGATTTATAAAAGTAAAGGTGATTTGGATAAATCCTGCAACAATTGAGGGATAGCATTGCTGTCTAGTGAAAGAAGAATCATAACAGGAATTTTGGCAGATAGGCTACAAGACTTGTTTGAAGAATAAAATATTCTTTCAGATTGTCAAATGGGTTTCAGAAAGAGAAAGCAGACAGCCGACAATGTATTTATTATAAATACTTTAGTGCATAACTATTGAAAAACAAAACAGTTAAATTCTATATGGCCTATATTGACTTGGAAAAAACTTTTGACTTAACAGAGTTGGAAATGTTGTGGTGTAAGTAATGTTGAAAGGAGTAAGTAAACAGACGATAAACATACTTAAAGAATTATATAAAGAGAAACTGTGATGAACACGCATTAACAAGGAAAATATACCGAGAGGTAAAAGGGCTAAGGCAAGGATGTAAACCAAGTCCAATTTTATTTAAGCCGTTTATTGATGATATGCAAAAAAAAGTGAGAATAATTAGATGTTGCCTGAAATGAATGACATAGAATTCCCTGTTATAATTTTTGCAGATTATTGGTAGTAGGTTCCATTACCATTAATAGGGTAAAATTGCCTTTACAAGAAGTTGACAAATTCTGTGTGGAATTGGGCTTAAAATGAAACAGAGAAAAAATTGAGATTGAAGTATTCCAGAAGGAAACTAAATTGAGTAAAGGTGAGAAGTGGAACAGAGATGTAGATCATAAAGGTGTGCGTGATTGCACGTAGGATTAAAAACTGATGCACGAGGTAGATGGGAAAAATAAAAGAAAGCAGGAATTATGGCTGTGAGGGGATGCCCATCTAAGGTGCCAGAGATAGAGGTGAAGTGGTGGAAAGAGCATATAGTTTGGTGGTGGAGGCTCGAATGCCTTGTGGTATTGAAATGTGGGGGCTAGAGAATGGGTGGGAAGTTGTAGATCATGTGCACATGATGTTCCATAAAGAAGTTTTGGGATTACCAATAGCTACAGTAGACGAAGTAGCTTAATGGAAATTTAATTGTTGTTCCACACTAACCATGTGTAGGCTAAGATTTGGACAGATAGAGTCAGACTGAAAAATTCAATTCTATGGCCGGGATTTGAACCACGGATCTCTCGGTCTGCCAGTCGGTTAGAGAATTAAATGCCATGATGGCACGTTGGCCATGGTAGCTTAATTGTTAAGAGCAACCAGATGGAGACCGGGAGATGCATTCCCGGGTCAAATCTCGGCCATGAAATTTACCTTTTGAGTCTGACTCTATCTATCCAAAAAGTGGGTTAATTTGAAAACCTTGAGTTGACAATTTCTTGATAATGCCTTCATGTAAAGGTGAAGTGCATTGAAGAAAAATTTGTGGTATGTGAAGTGCAGAGTGTCCAAGTCATGTCATTGTATTATTTTAATTAAATTTGCTTAAACTGAAATGGGAAGGGTACCCAGAAAATGGCTGGTGATGGAAAGAGCAATGAAATATTGGATTACGAATTTAGAGGATGACAACTTATAAAAACAATGCCTAAAATATCAGGAAACAAGCTTTGCCAGATTTAGGATGGGAAATACTTTGCGCCCACCTTGGTAGCGTTGTGTTAGCGTGTCTACCTCACATTCAAGAGATCCCGAGTTCGAATCTCGGTCAGGGTGAGCTACCTAGATAAAGTTTTTACCGCGGGTTTCCCTTATCCTGAAAGACGAATGTCGGGTAACTATAAGCTCTATGGACCCTGGTCTCATTTGAGCATCATATCACCCATTTCATCCATCGTTCGATATGGCTTAACGTTGGAGGACGTAAATCACATGAAAGTGCCTTACGCAATAATTTGGAAAGTAATGGTATAAGTGAATTTTGGAGAAGAGAAGCAAATTTTAAAGCTTTTTGGAAGTGGCTAACAAAATATTCGAAGATATAGAGATTCAGAATTTGTTTAGCCAATTATCAGAGAAAAGGTCACCTATATTCTAAGTTCCAATGAAAAGTAGCTGGGAGTGAGCGAAATATATAGATTATGCTAGTAGTGAAGAAAGGAAGGGGATAATATGGCTGAGATGAGATGTGTGGAAGCTGAAAGGGCAGTGAAATGGGTACATAGAGGATGAATGTCCATTTTGTGGAGGATATGAGGATGTAGAGCATATACTTTTTGGCTGCAAGGAAACAAAAATTCGTAAAAAAGTATATTTGGAGAAATATTAAGATGAGAAATGATAAAAACCAAATTACGAGTGTTGGCGTAAAAGTTGTGGTACCTTGGTACCTATTTTTTTATTTCTTGTAGATATGTGAACGGATTAGAAACACACACACACACACACACACACACACACACACACACACACACACACACACATATATATATATATATATATATATATATATATATATATATATATATATATATATATATATATATATATATCGTGTGGAAGTTCTGCATGCACAGGGCAGCTCTGCAGGGTGTATATGCAGAACAACGGATGGTTCTGTGATAGCTGGTAGTAGGACCTTGAGGGCTGTGAAATCAGTTCGTTGGCGAGTGTCGAGTAAGTTGGAAGTAACCGGTGTTGAGCAGCGTGCTTACATCAAACTAGACATTCTCAAGGAGAGAAATGCAATGGAATTTCGCAGTGAATTCGTGGATGCCCTTAGGAGTTAAGCCCTACTATACTGTACAGTTGCACAGTGGAGAGGAACGTTTCAGTTAGAACGTGAGGCAACCAGTGATGAGCAACATTGGAACGGCCTGTCAGTGTGCACACCGAAATGTTACGTGCCGTAATCGAGCAGCTCCTGGATGAAGACAGAAAATAAACACTACTCAAGTTACATAAGGCAGGTTGCGTCAAGAAACACACCATCCACAGAATATTGCGTAATGAGCTGCAACAACGCAAAATCGCATCGCGGTGGGCACCACATGCACTGATGTAGGTTTATAGGTGGATGCACTATGTAATATGATCTGACCACCTGGCACGCTGGCAAGAGGACAGCAATCCATTCTTGTCATGAATAATCGCGATCATGTCCAGGGCATACAAACCAGAACTGAAACTTCAGCCCGCGGAGTGGCGACATGCTGGGTTAACAAGGAGGCAGAAGTTCCTTGAGAATCCTTCACCAGTCAAATTGACGGTGATCGTCGCATTTGACGTCATGGGTGCCATTGCTTGCCAGTTTTTTATACAAGGCAGAGCAGTGACCGCACAGTACTACAGGGATTTCCCGGTGCAATATATACAAGGTGGCGTTTGGGTAAAACAACTGGATCTTGTGGACAGTGCAATAATCCTGCACGACGATGCAAAACCACAGAAAGCAGTGTGTGTAGAGCAGTTACTGCGACGTTGGTGATGGGAAGAATTGGAGCACCCACCATACTCTCATGACATATTGCCCTTAACTTTGATCTCATTTGAAAGATTTCAGAACAATTACATGGTAGGTGGTTTGCAACACAAGAGGGCATTGCTAAACCTGTGCGCGAACAGGTGACCCAATTCAGACATAATGCAGCAAATGTTGAGGGAGATGGTATTCAGCTTTTCCAACATCTCTGGCAGCGTGTGGTGACAGTAGCCGGGACTACATTGAGGGTATTTGGACCAAGGTTTGTCGTGTCACTGTATGTGTACTGTTGTCATTTTTCGCACAGGGAAGGCCATATTGCCCTGTAAACTACCGTAATAAATTAGTGTGCTACGATATTTGAGTGCTATTCATTGTCCACACATGTAGTTAACACCTTCTCCTTTCGTCTGTGTATGTCACATTTTCCAAACAGACTGGTACCTTCAAGGAAAAAAGAAGTTGCATGACTTTTCACCGAACCCTCGTATAAATTTAAAAATTGTAAGAACGTAGAATAATTTGTAGAGAAACTAAAAATAAATGGAAATTTGCTGTTAAAAGAGGCTGGGAGCAATAATTTGTGGATTTAGATAAAAGAATTTAATAGCAATAACAGCAGTTGTAGTAGTACAAGTACTAATAGCAACAATAATACTTGTAATATTGGTTATCTTCAATGAACTGCTTGCTGCAAAAGTGGCCTGGGCCAAATGCAGGTGTGCAGCACCTTACTTGTAGCATCTTAGAGCTTTAATAAAATATCTTCATTACCATAAAAGCAACGTTGCCTAAAATTTACAGATGCTGAAAAGCAATATTCTGCTCTTAAGCCTTTCAGAAAGTTGCAAAAATAATTAAATAATACAGCATAAATCCATCCCTAATAAACGATCACTGTTTAGGAAAACACACACAGAACATAAAGTACAACTGAGGAAACTTCCAGCATTTATAAAACTGGATGTGACTGAAAAAGAAACACAGGAATGGCAAAGAGGATCATGAGCACAAGGTTTAAAAAAGAATATATAAAGTATAAATATGTGCTCACAGCATTGTTTATACTCATTAGCTTGCTTGCACTTGTAATTATGATACTTTCGCAAGTAATTGGGCTATTTCAGGACAGTAATTCCATACATTTCATAGCCATTCTATGTGTAATTGTAATCAGAAGAAATCTATGGTTTAATATATGACCAGGGAAAAATCTATCTTTCAGTCTTTCATGAAGGGATTATGTTAACTTTTCTATAGGTGATTTAACTGAAAACCTCTTTAAAATAATGCAGCCAATATACATATTAATGTTTTATTGAATATCAATGGCATGGAATTAAAGT
This sequence comes from Mantis religiosa, assembly GCA_030765055.1. Classification (NCBI taxonomy): domain Eukaryota; kingdom Metazoa; phylum Arthropoda; class Insecta; order Mantodea; family Mantidae; genus Mantis; species Mantis religiosa. The sequence goes on from CM060950.1 coordinate 236,357,513, forward strand.
GAATTTAAATCTAACTCCAAAAACAATGTGCCTTTAAGAGTATGACATAGGTTAATATTAGAGAAGTAGCAAGATCTGCAAACAAAAAAGGCTAAGTATAGTCTAGACAATGAGCAGCAAGATCTGTTTGGGCACTGAAAGACAGTTCTTGTGTAACAAATGAAAGTGATGTACCTCCCCACACTTGAAAATAAGACGTTTAAATGTTAAAAATAACTACTGAAGTCCTTTATCACTATACCTCATCTCATATCTCAGATATTGGCTGTGATAATGTTCTGTTATTCCAATTTAAAGCTTGAAACGTAAAATAGTGGAGCTACCTGAGCATAAATTAGACTCATATAGCGTTCTGTAAAATTATAAAATTTCCTATATATTTGTAGACTAAATTTAGGTTCAAAAAAGGTCATGAAAAGTCTTTTTTAAAACTCCAATATTTTATATCTGATTGAAATTTGATCAAGTAATAAAGAATAGGAAGACAGCTTTGAGCCAAGATTTTTGAAGGAAAGAAACATTTTTCGATATGATTTCCAAATCGTTTGTAAATATACAGAACGGCTGCTTATGTATAATAATGAAAATAATTCACTATAAAAAGTTTGTAACCAGAAATGAAAAATTTTAAACCATAGCCAGAATTTGAACTATGTATTTTATGCTCTATGTGTGACTCTCTACCCCTGAGGTACCATGGCAACATGCTGATATGTCACTGATTTATTCAACTGATTCATGTCTTGCCAGCAAATAATTAGGAAATCTGAATTTGAGATCAGTTACTTCAGTGGTGACTCCTGGGCCTTTTAAGGTTTTTATTATAAATGGGTCAGTCCAATAAGATGCAAGATGAAATCATGTGCCTTTCTGAACAGTAAATGTCTTTTATCAAAATATTTTGGATTAATAATAATAGTAAATTTACCTGAATTTCAGGCTCCTTCAAATCAGATACCATTGATCTGGCATGAACATCATCAAACCCAGCAGTATTCTGCTCATGGAGTCCCTCCTCTAGCAACTTCGTCTGTGGATGAAATGTTGGTAGCAGATTCTCCATGTCAAAAGACTTTTACAAACCAAAATCTTCAAAAATAAACAAAATAGTAAAGAGATGTAGCAGTTAACTTCATGTAGATAGGCAATATCTTATCCTAGTGTTACCTAGTGTTACTCCGGGACAGGAGAATGTGATAGAAACATCAAGAAACTGGTCCCAGAGAATTTCAACAATTATAAACCAAATAAGCGAAGTTGGGTACCAAGTGTTGTAGTTTATTTATAATCTTCCCTCATTCTGTTGAAGGCACAAATTATATGTTTAAATTGTAATATTAAGGACTGCAATTAAAAATCTGATATGCTGCACTCATATGGTTTTTCTACTCTTGTAGTTTATTCATTTTGCTAATTTTCTTGGGAATCTTTAAGCAATAATCAAACCTTTGAAACCTGATCCTACGCAATGGATTTGAATTCTGTACTCTTTGTATGGTGTAACCACTGTTTTAATTTAGAATCCCTAAAATGTTGTCAATGTTTTAATTTTGTTATCTTAAATGTATTGAGAAAAGAATTCATTCGAAGCTATTAAAAATACTATTAGAAAGGGAACGGGATATTTCTTAAAAAAAAGGTAAAATAGTGATTGAAGGGGTGGAAGCAAAGGAAAATAAATTTTATTAATTTATTTAATGATGGTAATATTGGTTTAAATTTTTAAGGAATGATGTTCAAATGTTAAATTATTTAAAAATGATTTAAAGAAAAGCTTATGAAGATTACCAAATATAGTAATTAAAAGTGGGCACCAAAAATGAGGTAAATAGATGAGAAATTGTTGATTTGCCATAGCAACAGTAAATTCAATAACTTCAAATAAGTTAGAGTTAAGTTCATTCTACATTTAGGCACTGTCGGGCAAAGAATAAAATTATGATTCGGCATATAATTATATATTATAAATATTTTTCTGCCCATGGATGTCATCATGTATGGAAGCAAAACAACCTGTGTAGAATTGTCGAGGAGAAACACAGTATCATTGTAAAAGAAATAGCGATGGTTCTTAATTTTATGTTATTAACCACTATGGTTTACCAGGGAAATATACAAGTCAATTGGAGAATTGAATGCCATGACGGCAAATTGGCCATGGTTGCTCAATGGATAAGAGCGACTGGACGCAAACAAATAGATCTATGGTTCATATCTCGGCTGTGGTAGTGAATTTTTTCATGTTGACCCTATCAATCCAATACCTTTCCTCTATATGGCTAGTGTGAAGAAATGATTAATTTTTATCAATTAACTAAAATAATAAGAGTTAAATGATGAAGCCTGTGACTCAAGTACCTACAATAGTAAGTCGCCACAGATGCTGTATCTCGGATGCAAAGGTCCCTAGTGGTTTAACGGGATATATATATATATATATATATATATATATGAGTCAACTGGAGAATTTATCGTCATGACGGCAAATTGGCCATTGTAGCTCAATGGATAAGAGCGACTGGACGGAAACCAGTAGATCTGCGGTCCAAATCGCGGCCGTGATATTGAAATTTTCATGCCGACTCTATAGCCTTTATACGACTCGGGAACTGGGGCTTGCATTTATAGGTCTAAGACGAGGCTATGGTACTCACTGGGAGGTTATTCTACTGTATTCCAGGCCAAAATATATGCTATTTTGGCCTGCGTTTATCACATCTTAGGTATGCCTTGGCTGCATGGTTGGATTAGTATTTGTTCTGACAGCCAGGCTGCCCTGAAGGCACTATATGCTAGCACAGCAAGGTCTAGGTTGATACGAAAGTGCTATGAGACCTTGAATATTCTCTGTTCTCGCCAACCAGTACAGCTCTGCTGGGTTCCCGGGCACGCTGGAATCAGAGGAAATGAACTAGCTATCAGCTAGCCAGGGAGGGCTCGGCTATTGCATTTACTGGTCCGGAACCTGTGCTTGGAATTAGCACAAAAAGGGCCAGATGTGAGATCCTTGATTGGGTATTACTTCAACATGGCACTTCATGACGTAATCTTACGACAGCTAGGCAGCCTCTAACTTGATCGAGGGACCTAGCAAGAGGAACAGCAGGATTGTGCTAACCTTTATTCAGGTACAACTTAGAAGTGTTGTAGGCCTGTTGACAGGGCACAACACCTTAAAGACACAACTGCATGTGCTGGAGCTTAGTGCAGACTCTACACTGCAGGAAATGCGGTGGAAAGGATGAGTCCTTTCTACATATTTCTTGTGAATGTGAAACACTTGCTACACTTAGACACTTCATTCTGGGCTCAGACAAACTGAGACCAGATGATATAAGGAGTACTCACCGAGGTCTACTTCCCATAAGTCCCGGCCCCGTAGGACCTGAACCCGGGCCTCATCTGTTATTTCCATTAGGACAGCACCTATTTTATAAGCTGCCCCCCCCCCCCCCCGCCTGCACACGGCAAGCGGGACGGAAGTGGATACGCCACTTACGCGCCGGTCCTTAATGAACCAGCTACCAAATAACCTTGGTAGGGCCGCCAGTGTCTAGCTCACCAGCTACTAGCTCTGCAGGCTAGTCCCCGGGACTTATGAGGCAACCCTCTACCCCCTCCGGGCGGCCCTTGGCGGCCTGGCCAGAGGTACCCAATTGCCCGTGGGTGACGGGAACCAACTGCCCCCTCGAGACCAACCATATCCGAACAGCTCCCATTCGGGAGGGGCTCGTTATGTTCGGCCCGAGGTTCCTCTAGTAACGTCAGAAGTACCACGAGTGCTAGGGGTCCGTAGCGCCCGCACTTTGGCAGCTAAAAGGGACGGATCCCTTCCCCTACGGGAGATATAAGGAGTGCACATCCAGGACTTAATCTGTCCTTTTGGAGGCCATTGGACTTGCATAAGCACTCCAGTAAGAGGGGCACAATAGGCCCAATATGCGGCCTACGTGCAATGTAACGAAAGAGCTCAAACCGTTTAAATTCATTTATTCATTTATTCATTCTTTCAATTCCCAGAATCTGTGTTTACATATAATCTGGGGGGGGGGGGATTTTGAATGGGACTCTTTGGGAAAGAGGCTTGTATATGAATTTATAAAGTTTTTCTATAAACTGCAATTAGGTATAACTATTTTGAAGAATTTGGTTCTCTTAATCTTACACATCAGTGTATATCTACAGTAGTGATAAAGAATGTCACAGCTTTTAACTGCAATGACAAATATGATCTGAGATTCCATAAACCCATTTTCGTTCTATTTTGTTTAATGCAGCAATCATTATGTAATATTATTGTACACACTGCACCAAGTGATGTACCGAATAACCACGACAGAAGATATCTGCTTGGATTAGAATTAACAATTTTATAAGTGTAATTGTACATTGCAAAAAATTATTAAAATATCATTGTGTATCATTATCACTATATGCCAATGTTACTTTTATTTCTAGTATTCCAGTTATTCTTAAAACATGTACAATGTTAGCTGCAGCTAGGATCTAAACACAGAGCGTGGTAATATCTCAAATTAGTAACACTTCATAATAAATAATAGGCTATTAATCATCTTTCCTGGTTAACATATACATATAACAGTGTAAATGCCTAACACTTAGGTGTTCTGCAATACAGAGTTACCATGTTTTAAGAATGACCTTGAGAACACTTGATATTAAAGGCACATAGTGTTGAGCACCTTATATATCGCAACACAATTGGGACAGATAGGTTTAGAAAAATGGCAGGTTAAAGTGACATTTGCACGTCATTGATATATTATTCTGTGGTACATATGTTCTCAACATGTACTTGCCACAGTTTATAACTTATATTAGTACAAGATTTTTGTAACGCTAACAATTTTAAGGGTGATATAACTTTACTAGCGTTGCCCACAGAATTGCTACTTGTGACATGAAGCTTATACTGTTAAGCATCCTCACATTGTTCTAAGTTGGGATGAAACCCTCAATCATTGGCATAGTAAAAAGATGTTCATCCCAATATATGAGCTATCCGTTACATGCAGTGATGCAAAGCCATATATTAATTTTGAAATGTAGATAAAATTGCACATGATTTTGTTATATGATGTATTTCTTGTTTCATTCTATTGTACAGATAAGGGAATTATGGACTGTCATAAGAAATAGTGGTAAGATGTGCAGCAATTAAATTACAGTACCGAATTCTTGTTCTATTAAAAACTCAAACACACAGTTCCGGCACCTTCACTGCTTAACTAAACATACAATGAAATGAAATGTGTAGTGTTTAACGCCCGCTTTTACAACATACGGCACAGCAGGGGGTGGCACTGATCATATATGAGATGAAGATGGAGCACCGGTGGAATGAAATGGCAGGAGAACCCGGAGGTCCCGGAGAAAACCCGTCCCAGCGCCGTGTTGTCCACAACAAATCTCACTTTGCGGTCGCCTGGGATCGAACCCATGCCGCCTTGGTGAGAGCCAAGAGGTCTAACCACTGAGCCACGGCGCGGCCAGACTAAACATACAAATAGCAGTAATAGTTCAGAGTGGAATCTTTCATTGAGTTACCTATGTGACACACAATCAGTTGTATGTCATGGCCTGAGACGTTTACACTATTCAGAGGACTCCATTTGCCATCTTAGTCAGAAATGGTCCGAAACTAAATTGCTTAAAGTCTTACCAAGTTAAAGTAAGCCATGTACCCAAACAATTGCCGTGCATATTAAGCAAATCATAATTCATAACCAGATAACTACATGAAATATTATCTTATTTAATGATATACTTTGCATTCAATTTTATTTTTAAAACTGCATACTGTCTTTATTGAGCAATCCATACTGTACTTATACATGTCATTGAAGCACTTACAAATTAAGTTCTATAATATTCTTGTGTTGAAAAGACAAAGTTAAGCTTAGGACAATTTTAAACGAAATGTAAATAATATTTTTCATAGTAATTTATTTTGCCCTTGTGAATGATAATTCGACCAAAGCGATTAAAAGTACCTTATTAAATTTATGTCTTCAGTTGCTAACGCTACCTCATGTACTAATTGTAAGGTTTTACTACATTTTTAATGCTATGAATCAGTTACAAATTTCTGGTTTTTCTCTGAATACCGTTTTTCAACTTGTGCTGAAAGTGATGTATGAGTTTTACAAGTTTTTATTAGATATAAGCTAATAAGGTGTGCTTATTTAAAATTTGTATATATACATACACACATATTTTAGTGGTGTTTCTTTTGCACTTTTCTTCCAGGGAATTTTTCAACATTCTGTGCAGAAAGCAATCGCATTACACATAAACGTATGGTATCCTTTCCTGTTTTCCTGTACCTACAGAATCAGTATTTGTGTTAAGCTACCTTTCTTGTAATTATTACGGTAAGAAGCTTTGGAATTCCAACTTGAGGAAAAGGGAATACAGGTGTGTTGTATAAGCTCAAGAGCATGTTTAGTGATCTCACTCTCTCGTTTATTAAATTGTAATTACATAGAATATGAGTAGTTGTCATGCAGTTTTTGAGATTACTCACTCAGATAAGATGTTCTCCATTTCTCCATAAGCGTTTTTCGGTCTAGTTTAGACCATCTTCAGTGGGTGCTGACCAACTACTCTTAAAGAAGACCAATGTCTTCTTTAAATTGTAATTGTTTTTCAAAGAAAAAATTGTTAACTGTTAACAGGAATGTTAGAGTTATAACGCTTTATGGAACACATAATTACTCATATTTAAGAAGGAAATGGTTCAAGTTGACAAATGGATTCTTGAGATATTTTTTCACAACTTAATTGGCCAACTTCCTCCGAAGTCACATCTCGCATACTGATAAATAGTTTGCCGCACATTTCCTCAGCATATTTGACGATTATTATCCTAATATGCTAAAGTTGAAATGTGCTGTAAACTATTTATGAGTCTGTGAGATGTCACTTTGAAACAAGCTGGATTCTATCAGTCGCTGAACATGGGAAGAGAAGAGTGGGGGAAGCGCATGCACCTTAGCTTGGTCGCAATACAAGCTCACTACATCACCGATGGAATCCTTAGTTCCTAAAGCTACTAGGGGAAAGGTTCAGAAAGACCGCCCTATGCGGTTTTAATCCCTACCACGGAATTGAGAATGTGGTATTAATCAATGACCAGAAGTAAGAAGTTTTCATTCAGCGACTGTAACTGCCGTGGGTAAGAAGAAGGAGAACACCATGACCTGGAACGTTAGCTCCAGCCCCAAGGACTGGACTTCGCAGTATTACCACACCGAGGTCATGTAGCAAAGCGGTGCAGAACAACAGCATTCCCATTAGAAACCCGAGACAAAGGCCAAAAATAAAAATAAAAAAGCAACGACGACGACCCACTGATCTTTACATCAGTTTCTTTGCGTATTTCAGTATCGCTGGTTGGCTTACATAATGTTCATATGTCCGCGATAGCATGCTGTGGAAGCTGGCAACGCTTGAGCTACGACGTCAGAACCACCATATCCGTGCGCCTTCCTAATGCATCTTTACCATTATATCAATATCAACCACTTTTCCATCATTATCGTGAAGCTGTCGAGAGCAGAGTGGTCAGGCAGATTTTGCTTATATAATACAGTTTGGTGATGTGATGTTGGCATTTTCCGCGATAGCATGCTGTAGATTTTGGGAACGCTCAAGCTATGGCGTCAGGGCCATCATATTCATACGTCGTCCTAATGCATCTTTACCGAATTACCACTCCCGTTCCTGTGGTTGGTTACTTAAAGTGATAATTAATGAAATCCATACTAGGTTAGCACTTGAAAACATAGAATATGAAAGAAACCAAGTAAAATCCCCAGTAAATCAGTGCTACGATTGCATGCTGTAGTTTTGGTAACGCTCGAGCTATGGCGTCAGGGACATCATGTTCATACGCCGTCCTAATGCATCTTTACCGAATTACCACTCCCGTTCCTGTGGTTGGCTACTTAACATTATGATTAATGAAATCCATACTAGGTTAGCACTTGAAAATAGAGAGTACACATGAAACCAAGTAAAATTCTCAGCGAATCAGTGCTACACGTAAGAATATTAGAAATCCAAGGACCTAATATACTTCTGCGATTTTAAGAAGATGTGTATTGGTATAAATTTTACTGCCCACTTCTATTAAATCTAGAAGTTTCATATAATTGTGCTTTAACAAGTATTTTCCACTCACTTGCTATTCAACTAACGAATTCTAACAAATCTGAAAAGCTTTCGCCTTTTGTTTGAAGTCTCAGTAAAACGATTCCCTCGCAATAGTGTTATCCAACTTAACAACCACTAACCTGCGACCATTCCAAAGCACCGTTCCAAAGTTTCCCTTTTTTAAAATTTTTTCTTATTTTTTTTTCAAAAATATATTTCTATGTATATAGATATATATTTTTCTTTTCCCTATTTAACATTTTTTGTTGTTTCTGTTTATTTTCCTATCTGTTTTCTGTATTTTCATACCTATACACTATACACATAAACACCCATGCCCAAAGCGGGACTCGAACCCGCGACCCTCTACCTGGTGGAACGCTAGAGACATACGTTCTATTGACACCCTTAAATGCAGCCTAGCCAATCATAGTGGCGTGGCAAAATTCAACTCGAGAGAAATTGCTGAGAAAACAAAAAATTAAGGAACATGTAATGTCTTTTGTGAACTTTAAGAGATAACTCTATGAGTATTAGTCATTAAACGTGTTTCAACAAATACTCTACAAAATTGATTTTGTCATTCAAAGTGTTTAAATCGCTATTTACAACTTATAAGGCTGTAAATATAAAATCGCCCGTATCATTACCCCATTCATTCAAGATGGAGATAATGCATGTGAATCACTTTACTCGAACATAAGCGATACTTTCCCGACAGCATGTTACACAAATGTTTCTTCTACAGTACCATTTTCCAGTGGAAATAGATACGTAAGTTGGCAAAATATTGCAACAGCTTGAAACTCTATTTTCTCAAAAACATAATCGTATAATTAGAAATCATGCATATCATTTATAATGTCTAATTACAAACTTTTTACGAACAAAAATACTAAATATCATTTAATTTTCATATCTTTAATGACAATAGATTAGAGAAAACGAAAAGAGGCATTCTGCCGTGAAAAATAAATATTAGAACACCTCATGAAAATACTCTACCTTGTGTTCTTAAACGGAAGTTTCAATACCTCGTTGGATGTTTAATGCGTTTTAAGAACTTTTTCAAACAATTGGGAAATTGAAATTGGGCAACAAAACTTTTGGACTATTCATCATTGAGTCTCCCTTTCAAATGCTCATTCGAAGATATTGGCTGAATATTGTAACTGTGTGTTCGTAGAATTAAAAGCCCAAATTGCAGAAACTCAAAATGTTCTTTATTTCCGTAGACACACACCTTGGTCAACCCTTACAGCAGCATAATTAAGTAGCATTCAAAAAAACAATCTTCGGCACTTCCGCACACGTAAACAAACAAAAGAGTTCACTTTCAAAACACAGCTGCAGGCACACTTTGTGTGCGCTGACCAACAGCCGCAACAATGGGTTCGTGACACCACTCCCTCCTCAAGGCTGGTGGTCCCGAACAGCACCATCGTAGTGGGCCAAATGATACAGGTGTCCCACCAACAATTTCCCTCGGGCACCTTCTGGATGCAGTAGACCACGTCATTAATCTCTTTTATCACGCGGTACAGTCCTTTCCATGGCTGTTGAAGTTTAGGGCAGCGTCCTTTTGCCTGGGTAGGGCAGTACAACCAGACCAGGTGACTTGGCTCGAATCCTTGGCTATTGGCTTGCCGGTCGTATAGAGTCTTCATGAGGTCGCTCACATTTTAGATGTTCTGACTAGGCATGTCATGCTTGTCGTGGAGCTGGTCCACCAGGTTCTCCACATACTCGGTTGCTGGCTCTTACGCTTCCGGGGGACTCCCAAAAGTCTGGTCAAAAGGGAGGCGTAACCCTCGGCCGAACATTAAGCTGGCTGGCGTCATCCCAGTGTTGTCGTATGTTAACGAGGTAGGCCAGCAAGAACAGTGGCATCTTGACGTCCCGGTCTCCTGATGGCTGCCCACGACCTTTCTCAGGTGTTCCTCTAAAGTCTTGATGTACCTTTCGACCATGGCATTCGACTGGGGATGTAGAGGTGTTGTGCGCGTCTTGTTAACTCCAAGTATTTCCAGTGCTTCCTTCATTCGGCTAAACTTAAAATTTGTGTCTTGATCACTGTGGAGTTTTAACGGCACCCGAAAACGACAGAACATTTGCTCCACCAGGCACTCTGTGATTGCCCTCGCTTCCTTGTTCGGCAATGCATATACCGTCGGCCATTTGCTAAAGTAGTCCAAAACCAACATCAGGTATTTGTGGCCTCGGCCGGATACTGGAAATGGTCCAGCTATGTTGACAGCAATGTGATCGAATGGCGCTATGATGTTGTACTGCTGTATGCGACCCTGGCTCCTAGTCAGGGGGCCGCGACTTGCCGCGCACACGTGACAGTGACGGAAACATCTCTCAGGGTTTCCTCGGGGCCTCAGCCAGTAGTAACGCGATCGGATTTTGTCTATCTTTTGGTTTGCTCCTAGTTGTACTCCTGAAGCACCGGAGTGCACTTCCTCAAAGACCTCCGGGACTTTAGTCCGGGAAAGTAATAACTGTTCCATCTGCATGTATCCATCAGGTGATTCGTGTACCCGGAAGAGCACGCCCTCTCTTATCTTCAGCGAGTCCCATTGGGTGCAGTACGACTTGTATGTTGCGCTGCTCGGTGCGATTTCCTCCCAGGTTGGTTTTGTCCCTGCTTCCACTTCCCCAAGGTTGCGTCCACCAGCTGCTCCCTCCTCAGGTCTGCGCTATCCCAGCCATCCACAGGCACTGCCGTGGCCAAACTGACAGCTGCGGCACGCTCCTTCTCTTCCACTCTTGCACATTAGCCCCACTCTTCTGGACAGGGTCTTCCGGACATGGCACCTGAGTTGCCATTGCTCTTCCCTCTACGATGTTCAGAGGTGAATTCGTACTCCTGCTGCCTATGGACCCAAGCGGCTGTCTGGCCTTCCAGGTTCCTAAAGGTGAGTAGCAGGGTTAGGGCGGAATGGCCAGTCCTCAGGTGGAATGACTGACCGTTGAGTTACTTGTGGAAGTGCTCAAAGGTCTTCACTAACGGTAGTAACTCTCGTCGGGTGACGCAGTGCTTTTCTCTGCCTTGGACAGCGTCTTGCTGTAGTATGCTATCACCCGCACGTGGCCATCATGGACTTAGGATAGGAGTCCTTCAATGCAATGCTCACCTGCGTCGGTGTCCACAATGAAGGCGCCGCCTGGTTGTCGGAATTCCAAAGTAGGACCACTGCTAAGTGTCCTCTTCAGCTGCTGGAAAGCACCTTTGGCGTCCTCCGTTCACCCATAAGGCCGGTGTTCTTCTGAAAGGCAGCTGAGGAACTTAGCGATGTTGGAGAACTCTTTATGAAACGGCGGTACTAACTGCACAGACACAGAAAACGGCGCAATTTTTGCTTATGCTTCGGGTGAGGCCAATCGCTCATCGCCTGTGTCTACTCCGGGTCTGTTACCACTGCAGTTAGTGAGAATATGTGGCCCAAATAGTAGACTTCCTTACGGAAGGGCTGGCACTTCCTTGCATTCAGCTTCAGGTTGGACGCCTGCAGTCTCTGTAGCACCTTGCTCAGGTTGTCGAGGTGGTCTTCGAATATCTTCCCGACGATGATAATGTCGTCCAGATATAGCAGGCAGCTGTTATAAATCAATCCTCTCATCACTGACTCCGTTAGGCGTTGGAAGGTAGCTGGTGCGTTGCAGTGACCAAAGGGCATAGCTGTGAATATCCAAATCCGTTGCCTGTCCACAATGCGGTCTTCTCGTTATCTCTCGGGTCTAAAGCCACCTAACAGTAATCCGACTTAAGGTATAGGGTCGAGAACCACTACGTACCAGCCAGTGTGTCCAGGGTGCCGTCAATCCTGGGTAAGGGGAGGAAATCCTTCCTGGTCACAGCGTTAAACTTCCTGTAGTCCACGCAGAAGCGTAGCTCATCGTTCTTCTTCGTTACCAATACTACAGGGGAACAAGGCCTGGCACACTCTTCAATCACTCCCCTGGATCTCAAGCCTTCCAGCATGCCCCTTACCGCCGCTTGTTTCGCCAGGGGAACGTGTCTAGGTGTTTGCCCAATAGGCCGGGCGTTTCCGGTGTCTATGAGGTGGAGCGGCCAGTCCTTGCAGCCGTAGTCGCTGTTGCCTTGGCTGAATACGCACTGGTATCACCGCAGCAGTTGTCGAACATTTTCTAGCTGCTCCGCGGTCAGGTGGTCGGCCACCTTCTCCAGTAAACCTTCCAGCCAGGGCTCCAGGTGTTGCATTGGTACCTGCTCATGTGTCTTGTCGATTGCTGTCACGCTGACCATGACCTCGTACGTCCCCAACGCCGTCCCAGCCTGGATGTCGTCATCGGTGACCGTTGGGTTGAGCAGCCTCACCGGCACTTCATCTCGGTACGGCAACAATGTCCTGGCTACATAGAGCACGAGGACAGGCGTCTTTTTGTAATTTACGTCCTCCAACGTTAAGTCATATGGGACGGTGAATGAATTGGGTGAAATGATGCTCAAATGAGTCCAGGGTGCATGGAGCTTAGAGTTATCCCACATTCGTATTGAAGGATAAGGGAAAACCCTGGAAAAACCTTATCCAGGTAACCCACCCTGACCGAGATTCGAACTCGCAACCTCTTGAACGTGAGGCAGACATGAAGCGTCTTCTGATCCAGCATCATGTGCTCGGTTCGCTGGCCTTCCACTTGAGCCGACACCACCTCGCTTCTTGCGGGGACAACCACGTCTTCTCTCAGGATGACTCTGCAGATTCCAAGGCGCTCTTCAGGTTGCCGGAGTATCACCTCTTCTCTGTTGAGCCACAGGACTTTCCTGCCGACGTCGACCGTGGCCTCGTGGCCCCTAAGGGCATCCAATCCCAATATGAGTGTTTTTGAAGAGAATTCAAGAATGTTTGCTTAAGGAGGGGAGAGAAAGCTTCCAGAAGAATCTGGTTACCTCTCGATTGTGCTTCTTGATAGTACTGCTTCTCTTTTATCTATTCAACAGATCAGTCGATCGGTCGATCGATCGGCAACGACTTTTAGCGATACTTTGAGGCGTTCAGCTGCATCACAGTGTTATTTGGAAGTATTGGATATATTAAATTATACTATCAGATGATGCATTCTTCAGTTTATTTTCACTATCGTATTCCTATTTGAGAGGCAGGTAGAAAAACTTGCCTGTATAGTAGATCCAAAGAAATGCAGGCGAATCTGGTTGTACACTGCATCTTTCATAGATTGCTTTTACTTGTAGCTTTTGCGTGATACTTACCTTCACCAAGTATCAAAAAAATGCATGCCAAATTTCAATAAACCTAAAATAAAATTTTGACATGTTACACTTCTGAATTTCGTTCTCCTTAATTAGTTATTTTTATATACTTTCTATAAATGAATTTTATAAAAGCTGGGTGTACAGTCTAACTAATTTTCATCAAGATAAACCTACCTACTAATAATTGTGTTACCCATTTCGTATCAAGCTCAAAGAAATCGGTTTTGAATGATAGACCTTGTATATGGCAGCTTTGGATATGCATAACAATTCTATGACATCGCGAAAAATAACTGAACATTGAGAGCATTTAAAAGTGACAAAAAATATTGAAAACCTCCTACCAATAACAACAAATGCCTTGGGACATTTTATGCCGAAGTAAAAAGGTTATTTCAATACACTGTGATTTTAAAAATACAAACTTTTTTGTCAACCTCGTACGTCTTCCTAGCTATGAAAAATTGCTTGCAAATGTACGGAGTTTCAGCTGCCTGTTCACGGAAATACGTACTCAAGTGTTCTTTGTTTAATCACGATGCCTCCAATTATCAGCCATATTATAATCATAAAATAACAAAGAGAATGTGTGTTCGCTTGTTCTCTATTTTCAGTAACGTTCGGTTTCCTTAATTTGCAAATAAACCATTCTAGGTCCATGTCATGCCCACTCCCATTTTCTTACCCCATTTTTCGCATTAAAAAGCAGAAACTCCCTCCAAGCAAAACAGTCCCCTTCAGCGATTATCTTAGTGCTCCCCAAGGATTAAGATTGTCTTATGAGTCACGTAATTATCCCAAAGTTTGTGCCATGCCTAGAGCGTGGAGCTCTGGCTCTCGGCGATGGATTGCCACCCAGAGTCCGTTTAGGTTAAGTTGTCAGAAAGAGAGAGAGAGAGTAATATTGGAGGGATGACCTGAACTACCTCCCATTTACAACAATGGAGAAGGGATGTTTCTTCCCGTCTAAACCTTTCCTTGTTATCAGTTTGCTTCTGCCACTGCTTCTGGTATGCAGATTCCTGAAGTAAACCCCTTCCACCTTCGCTCTCAAAGATTCCTCAAAACGCTGTGTACGAGCGAGAGGCTGAAAACTGCTTTCCCTTTCTAGAAATCCGCGACTTCTTATCCCTCGCATAATCTAGTTCAATCACACCCATAAAGAAGAACAGTGACGTGGATGCTTACTAAATGTCCTGAGGAGAGTAAGGAGCTCCGTAGGCAGCAATTCTAGGCTCGTAAGGCAGTGTTTCGGCTGGGGATATGTGAGGCTCAGATTGCTCAATGACTGATCAGATCTACTCTACCTGGGCCGGCAATGATGCAAAGCCTTGTTGTTTGCCACAGGGGTTCACTTAACTACCTTAAAGACATGATACGATACTTCAATGAAAATTGTTGGAAGCTTTTTTAAAATAAGAATCGGTTAGGAAAGTTACACATGTATTTATTATAAAGGTTTTGTTGTTATCTCTTCCATCACTTCAAAAGTTTCGTTTGCACAGCTGGGAGATAACAAACTTAGCATTGTCACGTTGCCGCAATCGGGTTTCTACCAAGATGTTGAGTTGATGGAGGGGAATTACTCTGCCCCAGTCATCTGTAGATTGGAGGCCGAGGATGGGCGTGGCTTTCAGAGGGCGGCCAGTAGCTGACGTCACGAAGAGATCACTAGGCCCGAAGAGGAGCTGTGTTGTTAATGAGGTAATACCAGACGATACTGATCCAGGTCTAGTTGAGAGGTTTTAACCACTGGAACTATCTACCGCGCCCATCAGAACTATACAAAAGCCAGTACGTGGCCTGATACAGTAGTAGTTTTGGAGTCTGTGTACACTTCGGGCTTCTAGTTACTCACTTAATATAACTCCGTGGTGAGGAATTGGCGGGAAGTGGAACAGGGACGAAGCAGTTTACGAGCGAATATACAGCTATTCTGCGGTCAGATGGTCGGCCGCCCTCTCCAGTAAGCCTTCCAGTCGAGACTTCAGGTGTTGCGTCGGCACCGGCTCCTGTGCCTTGTTAATTGCGGTTACGCTGACCAGGAGCTCGCACGTACCCAGCTCCGTTCCGGCCTGGACGTCGTGATCGGTGTCTACCAGGTTGTGCAGCCTCACGGCACCTGCTTTCGGCACGGAAATAATGTCCTAGCTACACAGAGTTCGTGCCCAGGCGTCATCAGGTCAAGAATTATGTTCTTCGTGCACCGGCCTTCCAGTCGCGCTGTCACCATCCCCTCGCTTCTCGCGGGGACAACCACGTCTTCGTTAAAGACGACCCTGCAGATTCCAAGGAACTCTTCGGGTTGCCGGAGGATCACCTCTTCTCCGTTAAGCCGAATGGACTTCCTGCCGAAGTCGACTGGCGCCTCGTGGCTCCTGAGGCCATCCAATCCCAGTATCACATCCTGAGCCACCTTCGCGATGAACACCCACAGACGCACGGCACTCCGTCCCAACGTCAACTTCAGTAGGGCCTCTTTCTCTACAGGCAAGGTGTTGCCCGATGCCGTCTCAAGCTGGTACGTTCGGCTCAGCTTCCTCGTCGGCAAACCCTTGGCCACGTTAGGTCTGATAATGGTTACGGCCGTCCCGGTGTCACCCAACCGTCCCCGATGAAGCTGTCATCCAAACGCCGGCTAACGGTGCGCAGTATCACTCGAGGGAATAGTGGTGATGGCACCGCGATGTCCCTCTCCACGACGGCCCTTATTCGTTTTCTGGCTGCTCTTCCTGGCGTGGGTAGTCTCTCTCCAGGTGACCCGGCTGGCCACACGCGCAGCACAGGCCACTAGGTCTCCGCCGGCGTCCCTCGATTGGTCTTCGGTCTCCATTATAGCAGATACTCCTTGTTGTGGAAGTCGGGGTAGCTGTCACCTTGGCCGCCTCCATCCTCAATGCTGGCGTTAGCGCCTCGTGGATGTTTTTTTAATCACCGAGCGTTAGGCACTGACGAATCTCCGTCTCTCGTACCCCGTCGACAAATGTGTAAGCAAATGATGTTGCTTGTCTTGAGAAAAGAGTAAATCAAAATCCTGCTCGGATATAGCATGTGTTTTAACAATTTTTGAATAAAGATAATGGTGCATATTACGCCGTGGCTCATTGGTTAGACCGTTTGGCTCTCACCAAGGCGGTCCGGGTTCGATCCCAGGCGACGGCAAAGTGAGATTTGCGGTGGACAGCACGACGTTGGGGCGGGTTTTCTCCGGGACCTCCGGTTTCCCCCGCCATCTCATTCCACCGGTGCTCCATCTTCATCTCATGCGTCATCAGTGTCATCGCCTGCGGTGCCGTATGTAGTAAAAGCGGGCGTTAAACACTACAAATTTCATTTCATGACAGGCATATTAAATGGGTAGCATATAAGCTGTTTGTTTGCAATTACAGTTATATAAACAGCACATCCAAAAATAAGCATTAAGGATTCTTTCATTTGACCAATATTTTCATCTATTAAAACAGAATTCTAGTGTTCCATCAAACATATTTTTTTTTCGCCTGAAGACTCTGTTACCAGATAATTGTT
Organism: Mantis religiosa; assembly: GCA_030765055.1. NCBI lineage: Eukaryota > Metazoa > Arthropoda > Insecta > Mantodea > Mantidae > Mantis > Mantis religiosa. Next base: position 236,374,461 of record CM060950.1, read on the forward strand.
TTCCTTAATGTACAGTGGTACTTAAGCATGAAATAAAAGTGAATCCAGAGGATATTGACACATTTAACCGAAGAATGTGTACACATTCATGCGAGTTTATGGAACCTGTGAATCTAATAGCCAGTGCTCATCATTAACAAATACAGAGTAAATTGCTTCTAGCACATGTAGCTTAATTTATAACAATACCAGAATATTCATTCTTTTACCAGGTATTTACTTGACATTGCACCAGGAGGTGCTCCAGTCAAAACTCTAATTATCAGCAATATTGTGAATGCACAAATATGGACACGATCTGTAAAGAACTGCCATGCAACACAAGCTTTAAAGCAAACCCGAAGGCTGTTAAGGAAATCTGGCAAAGGGAATTGTGTTATGGAAGCAGGCACCCCGACATTTGCTTAAATGAAAAGGGGAAGGTACTAAAAACTGAAGTCAGAATGAACGGTCAGTGGAGATCGAAACAGCAACCTCCTGAGTACAATAGTAACATGATTAACGCATAACCCCCTTGCTCACTGTGTCTCTACTAAGTTTAGAGCTACTGCAATATTGAAGCCTACAAGCTGGGGCTTCACTCAGAACCCATCTTTGCTAGATGTGATACAGAACGTTGCTTGGCTAATGAGAGGTTTACATATAGCAAAGGACAGGAAATAGGTAGTTTTAACACTCTGATTATTTAATAAAAATATGACACTCAACTTACAAATAAGTCATAGCGCTTACATCGTTTCTTTCTTGTTCCATCTTGCTTCATGTTTCTGTACTATTCCCATGTAACACACACTGAACCAGAGAGATGTATCGGTCGCCAAACCCACGCTAAGAGTGAACGACTCAGCCAGAAGACCGCGTGGTCATACCGGTCCAAACCACCACCACTCTAGGGAGCAATTGTCTACGCTACTACCCTCCCCTCCTGGCTTGGAAGGGTGGACCTGTTGTGCAGACAGAAATGCTGGCTTAACCTAGTGGGTTACCACATCTTTCCTGGCCTACTAAGTCTCGAAAACCTTGTTGAGGTACAAATAAGATTACAGTGTAATACCAAACATGAGCATTCACAAATCTACAAAAATTATAGTAGAGCTGTATGCAATGTTTATAAATGCCCATTAAGTGGAGCATGATGTAAATGTTCACAGGGAGTTCGATTAGTCACTCGGCAGTACTTCTATATTTGAACCTTATGCACCAACACAAAGCATAACTGCACAATACAATGTATCTTAGCACTGCACTGGCCTGTAGATACCGCATCGGATGAAACACTGTTCCAAGGGAGGACCGATAAGATACCAGTCTCCTCAAACACCAAGCATTTGTGCAAATGCTGATCCTGGGAGCATTAAGTTTTGCCGTCCATCACAGGATACATCCCTTGGCGAGTAAGGCGGCCAGTCACTGGTAGTAACCAACTGTGCGGTCCAGGAGAATAATTGTCATCCAAAGGTGCAGCACAAGAGACCTATGAGCAAATGAGGCTTGAGGTCTGCAAACTCCCACATCCACAGCTCTGGGCCTACAAAATGCCATCACATCACAAGGTGCTACAAAAGTGTGTTCAGGAGTATGGGATACATTATATAACATTAAATAGATGATGCAAGCTCTCAAATACATAACAGATTGATAAGATAATGTCATTTACATATAAATGGTATACAGAACAATATATATAACAACCAATTGTATTGCTTAATACAAATACCTGTGTGACAATGAACTACCTGCATGCCTGACAAAAGAGTATAAACGAATCCATGTGAAAAGTCAAAGCTTGCCAATAAGGCATAGCTCTACAATCTTTCAGTAAAACAAAAATCAACATCTTGAACTAAACTTAACCTATATGTGGCCACAAAATATAATCTACGATGCTTAAAACTTAAACTAACTAAATCTTGGAAGTCAAATTATGATATATACACTAAGTATGACAATTACTTTCCGTGATAATCATTTGACCTGGTAGCTATAAAAATAAATGCCCAACAGAATCAACTTGGGCAACATACACAACACAATGAAAACCACATGAACAGGGGTCCCTTACACACAATGAAGAAGGAACAAAATGCAGTAAGCACAAAACACAATGGATCCATCATACCAGTCTCATACCACTACCACCAATAAACTCCTAATGAGTGCTATCATGCCCAGACTATCAATGCATATCATATTCCCATCATGCATTTTACATGGAGGCAAACAGGATAAAAAAATTAGGCAGTAGCTGATCATGACCCCTGTACTGTGCCTAACCTAAGATGATATGTTAAACTTGGACAGGCTTCTACATTAGAGTGTTCTGAAAGCACGCCAAACTATGGATTTAACTGGTCCAATACAAAAAGGTAACACATGAAATGCAACTATATTCTGAAAGAGAGCAAAGCTTTAATTTGGACAAAGCATAAATCAGATTAGAAAGCTCATAACAATGTACTTACAAACACAGCAAAATATAAACTTACAATCAATGGGGACACAACAGCCAAACCACTGGATATACACATACTAGCCACCTGTCCTATAGACATAGGAAAAAGAACACTCTCCACACTATGCCATTCAACAGGTACATTGCAGCAACACTTTCGAGAAGGCAACTAAGGAAAACCAAGAACAAATATATGTCTCAAGCAAGAGTACAGTAATGACGGCTGTAAATTGAGCTTGGCCACTACTCACTAAGCAAACATTTCAAATGTAAAATACATAAAACGTAAGTACACTGTTACAATGAAAATCTCAGGATAAAAAGAAAAGAGTACATTGTGAATTAATAAAATCACAAGCAATCTACTAGTAATATTTAGATAATTCAAAATGAGCAAGATAGGGTAGCAGTGTGCAAATAAGGTATAATAAGTAAAGTCCAAATTTCAAAATATCAGGGTACAAATCAAGTAAGTTGGAACAGAGTCAAAATTCATCAGGATAGAAAGAATCATTCAGTTTGTGTACTGTTTACCAACTTCTTCAGAGTAAATTCTGCTGTGAGGAAAGAACACATTTATACAATTGTTGCAAAACACAGACCCGAGAAAACGTCTTATAAAACACCTCTTAGCACTGTCACAGGTTGAAATCTGCTACTCTGACACGCTGTAATTGTTCCATTCTATAGGCACATAACAGCTACCCTGTAAAACTTCACATAACCACCACTCAAAACTTTTATCTACTTCACGACTGCATTCAAGGTTACATTCCAGCACATCCTTGAAGCAAAATATCACACAAAACACACACACACACGCACACACACACACACACATACACACACATACACACACACATACACACACACACACACTTGCCACAATCTGGAAAGAAGGAGAGCGAGCACACAGCAGCATCATGACTGAAAGAAATGTCTAGTGAAGCAAACCACAAAGAATATCACAATTTACACTAATTTTTGTTCGTAAATTTAAAAAACCTTTATGATAATATGGTAATATGTATGTGACATGCCTGAAAATTAATTCAATGTTATCAAATAGTGGCAGGGAAGAGAGAAAAAGAACTAGAACTGCCTAAAAATAAAAACCATAGCAAACATAAAAAACTATATTATACCCTCACTACAGATAAAGTTATTAATTAATCAAAATAGTTTAAAATTTTACTACATTCCAAGACTAATGCCTTAAATTTTCTGTTGTATTTTGTTTTCTGTAATGCCCAGTGTTCATTAAAATGCATAAGATTAAAACTTTTTCATATAGTAACATGCCCAAAATTGTAAACTTTCAAACTGATAAAGGAAGGAAAGGGTAACATCACAAACCCCAACGTTCATATATAGTACAGTACGAATAAGCCTATAGGAAACCCCATTCCCTTGCAAAATGAAACAGTAGCGGAAAGTGATAGTTACAACTCACCTTAAATTAGAACGCACATTCCATGAAGATTTTGTCAGATTTTCACAATTATGACACATATGTGGTAACAAACCCAAGCAAGGGTTGTGAAACCAACTGCACACTGCATAGTAAGAGAACACTAAAATTTCATAAAAAAATGAATTGAAATCTTGACTTAGGCTATATAATAGACCATTTGATGCAAAAAAAATGCTTAACAATTACTCACTTTGTTCTATTAACCGCAAATATTTTGTTATGAAAACCAAAAAACAGACAACTGAAGCTGATATATAACAAATACAACTTTTCTATAATTTTATAACCAGAAAACTGCATTTTTTCACTTTAAATCATCACCAAAAATATGAAATGTGACCATAGGAACACTTCACTAAACTCCATAGCAACTAAACTGTTACAAATGTTACAACAGGAACTTACATCGACTGAGTAAATCTAAATTTATTAACTTATTAATGTGTCTCCATCTGGCATACTTAGCTCCCTCTGCTGCGGTCAAACATGTGCACAATACACAAAACCAAAGTTATGTCTCCCTGTTTAACTGCTTCAAGCTTTAATATATATACGTATGTGTGGTTCATATAAAATCTATAAGACACATCGACTATCAACACTGTGAAAACTGAAACGAAGAAAGGAAAGAAACAAAGAAAACCAGCTGGAAAAACAAGCCCTCACTATTACAAAGGAATGTTACTAGAATTTGAATAAAAAGCAACAAAAGCCATACAAACCAAAAAAAAATGCTGCAAACCTGATAGGATTATAAGTCACACGGGACTACAACAGGAGCACTACACGAGGAAACGTTCCACATGTGCAACACAATGGTGCCAAAAGTAAAACTAACAGAAACAGCCAGACTATGAAAATAACATTTCTGTCTTGTTAAAACAGAGGAAAAACGAAAAGGGGACCAATTCGCCTCCACCACGTGTCAGGTTACAAGCTAGGGCGTCACTGAGAACCAATCTTTGCCAGACCTGATACAGGACATTGCTTGGCTAATGAGAAATGGTGTAGTGTTTAACGCCCACTTTTACTACATACGGCACCGCAGGCGGCGACACTGATAATACATGAGATGAAGAAGGAGCACCGGTGGAATAAGATGGCGAGGAAAACCGGAGAACCCGGAGAAAACGCGCCCCAGCGCCGTGTTGTCCACCACAAATATCACTTTGCTATTGCCTGGGATCAAACCCTTTCCGCCTAGGTGAGAGCCAAGCAGTCTAACCACTGAGCCACAGCGTGGCCGGGCTAATGAGAGGTTTACACATAGCAAAGGACAGGAAAGAGATAGTTTTCACAATCTGATTATTTAATAAGAATGCGACACTCTACTTAAAAATAAGTGAAGGCGCCTGCATTGACTCTGTCTTGTTCCTTCTTGCTTCACGCTGCTGCACTATTCACACTTAACACACACTGAACCGGAGAGATGTATCTGTCGCTAAGAGTGAACGACTCAGCCAGAAGAGACCTTGTGTTCCCTCTAGGGAGCAATTGCCTATGCTATTGCCCTCCCCTCCTGGCTTGGGAGGGTGGACCTGTTGCACAGACAAAAATACTGGCCTAACCTAGTAGGTTAACACAATATCTTCTCATTAATAAATGTATCAAAATTGTTCAGAAATTGAAAATGGGAATCAACCGGTTTGTATGCCTAAGACTTTGCTGCAGTGAAAATCTTGTAATAGGGTCAGCTCATCTTCTGATGGCTATACACAGTCAAAGAGCAATTAAATGCACCTTGTTTTTTGCTCACTTTATGTTTGTCCTGTATACTTATTGCAGTCAGTCAACTTAGCAGTTTTCACTCCCTATTTTTCAAAGTTGTACCCCTTTGGATTATGAAATGGCCCTGGCAGCTGCTTCTGACTCCTCTTATTATGTAGCACAGGTTCTTGTCTGCTTAGACTTTTCTTCCATATTAAAAAGTATTTTGTAATAAGTTGTAATACATTCTACTTTCATTATTGGGCAAGAATTAGGAGTTTAGATGAGCAGAATATTCTACATCGTGGCTTTGTAGTACAAGAAAGGCTAAATCAGAAAAATTCATAGGTAAATAAGATAAAGGAAGTGACATTAAAAATAGGGTTTGGTGTCATGTGGGAAAACCAGCAATTATTGCAAAGTTGATTTTTAAAATGTGAAGAAACTAGGTTGCTTAGGGAGAAGATAGGTAAACTAGAATGGGCAAGGCTATCAAAAGAAATTCAAGCAATGAAGTTAATGAGTGTGAAAACTAGGAAAAATTTAATTGAAATAGGGAAATTTTTGGGGAAAGTAAGAGCGAAATGGTTGAGGAAGATAAGTAAATATGATGAAAATGAAGATGAAGTTATTTTAGATAAGATGCAAATCGGGACCCTTTAGGTCAACATCCTCAGAGTTTTTGTCTATTGGGCCCAAGGAAAACCAGCAACTCAGTGTAATAATAAGTATGTAAATGAATAATAATTTGTTATTCATATGGAAATAAAGATGCTTACTTACTATTACAAGGGCTATCCAGAAAGTAGATTACGTTTTGGAATAAAAAGTAAACAAAGTATGGGAAACAAATTTTATTATATACAGATGAAAGCCACACTCAAATACTACTTTTGGACATAGTCACCATTCAAATTAAGGCATTTATCGTAGCGATGTACGAGCTTGGAAATTCCTTCGTCGAAGAATTCGGACGCCTGCGCCTTCAACCACTTCGTTACCTCTTCTTGCAGCTGTGCGTCGTCATCAAAACGCTGCATAGCCAGCCACTTCTTCATTGCTGGGAATAGGTGGAAGTCGCTTGGTGCCAGGTCGGGACTGTACGGCGGATGAGGAAACAACTCCCACTTAAAAGATTCCAAAACTTCACGAGTGACATTTGCCGTGTGGGGCCGGGCTTTGTCGTGAATCAACAAGATCTTAGAGCTCTACATTCCTCTGCGCTTGTTTTGAATGGCTCTTCTGAGTTTTTAGAGAGTTTGGCAATAACTTTGAGAGTTTATTGTACTGCCTCTTTCCAGGAAGTTCACCAAAATCACACCTTTTCTGTCCCAAAAAACAGTCGCCATCATCTTCCTTGCCGACATTGTTTGCATGCATTTCTTCGGTTTTTGGGGGAACTTGTGTGCCCTCACTGCATTGATTGCAATTTCGTTTCACAGTTCACGTGTTTCACCCATGTTTCGTCACCAGTAATGATGCGATCGAGTAAAGAGTCACCATCCTTATGGTAAACGTCCAAAAAGTTCAACGCTGCAGCCATTCGCTGATTTTTGTGGTCCTCTGTCAAGATTTTTGGAATCCATCTTGCACAAAACTTGTGGTAACCAATCTTTTCGCTGATGATTTCGTGCAACAAACTTCGCGAAATTTGTGGAAAACTCAAAGAAAGTTCCGTTATTGTGAACCTTCGATTTTCACGGACTTTAGCATCGACTTTTCCGACAAGTTCGGCAGTCACTATGCTGGGTCTCCCACTTCGATCTTCGTCGTGAACATTGGTTCGGCCATTTTTAAATCTGATGACCCACTGACGCACTCCACCTTCAGTGATAATGTTGTCCCCATACACTTCACAAAGCTGCCTATAGATTTCTATCGGTTTACAGTTTTTTGCAGTCAGAAACCTTATTACTGCACGCACCTCGCAGCTCGCGGGATTTTCAATTAACGCAAACATTTCAAACCGTCACAGTATCTGAACGGAGCACAGCACGAACCTCTCACTAGCACGGCTAGATGCCGACTGAGCTGCGCAACGCTCTGACCCCAAGATGGCCGCGCTAGCCCCGCCCCTAGCGGAAACAGACGGAAACGTAATCTACTTTCTGGATAGCCCTCGTACTTTCATTACAAATTGAACAATAAAGGGCACGTGGAAGCCAGTGTCAAAACTGCTTTCTGCCTGTAGCTGCAATTGTGTTGCCAATCATAGGAGAATTCTGATAATCATCGTTGAATTTCAGGTTTTGGGGTATATTGCAGCAAAAAATGAAGAAGTTGGCAATTTTAATTGTAAAAATTGATTTATAATTTACTTCTAAAATAAACATAAAATGTTGTTAATGCTCTATAACACAAATTTAGTTTTTTTAAGTTATGGAGGGGAAGCATGTCTTCTCAGATATTTCAATATTGGCTAAAACATTGTGCTGATACTGGAAATGCTGCTGTGGAAGGAGTGTTTTCTATGATGGCTGACATACAGCCGCCCCCTCCCAAGATAAATGCATAAAACTAAAACCTCAAAGACTTGAGGTTGTAAAAAATGCTTCAAAACACTTAACCCATAAGTGTAGAAAATGCTGTATAACAAAGGCAGTTGATGTATTTTATATCCATACATAATTTTCAAGAAGTGCAAGGCAACAAAAACTTCTGACAGTGATAACTTAAAAAACAATAATTAGTGTTTGCAGTTACCCTTTCTGTGACTTGTAATAATGGTTATTATATTTTTGAGTTATTTAATTTATTTAATTTGTTTTTAAGATTGGCAACATTGAATTGTAATCTCAATGCATTAAGTGCTGAATACCGTGCCACAGAGAATCCATGCATTCATTGACATGAGCAAACAGTTACTTGTGCTATCCCTCTCTACCAAGTACATAGGTATTATAAAGAACTATACAGTTCCCTCAACTCGTTAAACAGTATTGACCTCCTCCACAAGGAATCTTGAAAGCCACTGTAGAGCTAACATTATTATGTATGTTTGGGTTTCAATGTTTCTCTTCTCTAGTAACATCTCCTTTAATTAGGTTCACTACCATGCTTTCTCTAACATTCGACGAATATTTTAGTTAATTGATGGAAACTAATCTTTTCTTCGCACTAGCCTTAAATAGGCTATGGTTTTTAATAGGTAGAGTCAACATGAAAAATTCAATGCCACTGCTAGGATTCGAATCACGGATCTCCTGGTTTTCATCCAGTCGCTCTAAACCACGAGCTACCATGGCCATCTTGTTTAGGACTCAATTACTTATGATAGTAAGTCATCATAAACGGTGTATCTCAAATGCGAGAGCCCCTAGTGGTTTGCCGGGGAAATATACCAGACAAATGGAGAATTTAATGTCATGACGGCAAGTTGGCCATTGTAGTTTAATGAGTTAGAGTGACTGGATGGCAATCAGGAGATCTGTGATTGAAATCCCAGCCGAGGCATTGAATTTTTCATGTGGACTCTATCTATTCTAAGAGTATACTTGTATGTTCTATTTCAGTCATATTTATGTTGGCAGTGGTGATTTAGTTTTGTTTGCCATGTCTGCATCACATGCTGTTCACTTTTTAGAATCTCATACAGCCCAGTTGACCTGTACTAATTGTTACCTATATTTGCAGAAATATTTTAATCAGTACACTAGCATTGCATTCATTTATTTACTGCCATGGAGGAACTATGTATGAGGTGCATAATCAATGTACAGGGTGTGTAAAGAAACACGCTAATAGGATGACATTGCACATTTCTAAATGTCCTGAGTAATAGAAGCAAGTGCAAATGTATTATGTGATTATAAACAGCGTAGTAAATTTTTTACAACAAGAAACCTATTTTTAGATTGTGTCAAACAGCAAAGTAACTCCTTTTTGAGATTGTTTATATTCAAACATAGTTACAGCTAATTATTACTGGTAATGTAAGTCTGAACTAATTAAGAATTAAAAAGAACTTAATCGTTACAGTAAAGATTAACATACTATGAGATATAATTTTTGCCCAGAAATATCCCATTTCCCTAGTTTGAAATAGCCTGTGCATTTGTGTGGTATTATGAATTGGAGTAAGTTGATATATTGCAATGATTTTGCTATTTAATGATGTATCGTAAAGCGGACAGGGGGATTAAAGCATTCTTAAGTGTTCACATCTCCTTTAAAGCCAATATTATAGACATTTTCTGTCTCTTGGGAATCTTTTCCTTTAAAATTAACCATAAAATCAGTACGGCGGTATTATATTAGCTTTACACAGGAGGGATTGTAACCTATGTCAGTTTATTTGTAGAATAGGATGTACTGGTAATATTTTGATCTAAAAATTTGCTATCAGTCTCTTTTCCTGTGGCAAAACAAACGTTTTATGCTATACATTAAACCCAATAAAGCACAGTCATCCTTCAGTATCAAATATTTTCTTAACTTTCTTTCAGGGCCTCATTGTACTTACATATGTATGGAAATAACTACAATTCCTGTAAAAGAATAAGATCCGAAGATTAATTATTAGCTAGTTACAAGGCTGTGCCTGTTTTCTTGAGAGACTATGGACGACTTGAGAATGATAAAATCTTTTGTACAGGTTTATCTATTTCATTCCAAGGTTTCCAATGTAGCAAAAATGTCATCGTATCATTTGTCCTATCCCAGTTAAAGGGAAATTAACCATATTACACTGACAATGTTAAATTTGCCTTATTTAATGTCCAGCTTAGTGCTTTCACATGAACTGCCAAGATATCATTTTTACATTTTTGCAGGATAAAGACACAAAGTTTAAATAATACATTTATGAGGAATGGATATAATAAAAGGTGTGAGATTTTTCAAAATAAATTTTATATTTAAAATTATTTTATGCAAACTCCTCTTTTTAACCAGAGTATTATACATATGTGTTTCAAAGTTATTATTTTTTGTTATGTGTTTAAAATGTTTTGTTCTTATTAGTTAGTGTTCCCAGGAAACTGGGTATTTAGTATAATTATTTATTCATCATTTAAGGGGGAAAATGTAAAACAACCCTTATGACATATTACATAAGAATTAAAATCCTCTTTTGCAAATAACCACCCCCATCATATCCTTATGCACCAGTCTAGCCCTCATTGGGGGATCTGGCTGCTCCAACATACTTTTGCATTACATTTTCTGCCTTAATAATCCTTAGGCAACCCAAGTCACCTAATATGAATATGGTGTTCTATTCAATTCTCATTACCTACAGCTTCCATTACATTAACACTGTCATATTAAATGTAATAAGGACATTGTGATTCTAAGTGCATGAAGCTTAAACTAAGCTAAAAGAAGATAAATACCCACTTTCTGGTGCCAACAGTTTCAAAATTATACATTATTTTCTGAATAGTGCATAACACTCACTCATTCTTACTTTTAAATGCCTAATGTAACAACAGTCTTTCACCGTGGGGTAATACTTGTTCAGTGGCACGGAATGCTCCCGGGATTGATCCCATTCCATACGTTTTATTTTGTATCCAGTGGTTGTTACCAACATAAAACAGGAAAGGGAAAGGAAAAAGGTTAGCTCATTTGAATATATTTTCAGCTCAAAATGCATAACAAGTATTTTTTTATCAAAATCATTATTGCGATTTAAAAAAAATCAAAATTTGCAGAAACTGTTGCATATATAGAGTAGTTTGGGGTGCTAATATTTTGTCAAAAATTTGTGTGGTATCCTTGGAAGTACTTGAGCTTAATTACCAAGTTCCTTATTTAACTGACCTTTAATTTGAGATATGCTGTATGCACGCAGACAGACAGACCTTATTCTAAAAATGTCAAGTAAGATTCATAGGCCTCAAGACATGGCTTTGCAGTAAAATATTGATATTGCATTTTTGGGTGGAATACAATGCTTCCCCTACTTACTGTATGTGGCAGATAAAGTAATTAAAGCCCAAGAAAGAGCAGTAACTAATCACAAGTTAATTGCTAAGAAATTATCACCTATATAACGTGCAAGCAGTACTAATTAAAAAGGTATTAAAAGTTTGTTAAGTGACATAAAATGGCAATAGTATAAGAGATTTTGCTTAGGCTTTTATCACTTAAATTAATTTATTTTTATAGAAATAATTACTTTTTTATTGCTAATATTTTAAAATTATTTTCCAATTCGTCTGCTAATTTCTTATATAGTGCTTTATACAGAAGTAAATGCTGACATTCTCTGTACATGTCAGGAAATCAAATTTGTTCTAATTTGTATATTACTGAAGTGTGCATATCAATAACGACAACCTTTAATTTAATTAATACTCAACTGGTGTATGTAAAGAATTATATAATATAGTACCAAACCAGCTTTCCTATTTTCCAACTAAATTATAAATAATTAAAGTCATTGTCAATTTAAGACAATTAAAGACAACAGGTAATCATAGTAGCAAATCTAGAATAAGATAAATTGAAAGTGGTAGATAATATAATGCCACCTGAATGTTTAAAGTCTTTGTCTCTAGTTAGAAAAGAGCATTCAAAGTGCTGGCAATGTTATTTAAACCTTTGCAAGCCTTTCGGTTTCTTACATTCCATTTTAAAAGTCCATTGCAGGGGAGGCAATAACAGGTAACACAGCAGTGGGTTTGGTTGATAGTACAGTTGGCTGCATTACCGACTGAAGTAGTCCTATTAAATACCATTTAATTACCATTCCATTTAATAACTTGTGAGAATAACTATCAACAAAACCGTAGCCACGTGGAACTTTTTTTTTTTCTTTTTGAATGCTGCAGTTTTATTTTTCTGCCAATATTTCTTCTAAATTCTGATGGGTTAAGTACTTTTTACGATGTGCAAACTAGTTAGAAAAGTGATTTGATCATAGTATTGTGTAGAATATAATAGGACAAACATGCACATAATCATCAATGTGATGAAAGAAGTGTCGCAAACTTCTTTAGTTGAACTGAGAAAATGTTATTAATATGTACTTTTGTTACCAAAAAAAATATAAATTTTATAGCTTCTTTTACTTAATACTGCCAGATTAAACAAATCATTTGTATATAGACATGTATACATACATATGTATATACAAATATATGTGCACTCATGTGTCTCTCTAGTCTTATACAAATGTTTTATACAATTTTTTGTCCTCTATGTATTATCAAGTTTATAATATTCAAACCATGGTGTATGGGGCCTGCATTCCAGAGGTCATTGGTTCGGTTTCCATGGCCAGTTTTTTTTACCCACAAATTTTTCGAAGATTGACTAGCAAATGCTTAGATAGATAATTACATCACGTACTTTAATGTTCCTCCACTGCATCTCACCGCCCATTTTACTTCATCTTTCATGGTGGTTAGCTATTTGAGGCTATTTGTGAAGTACAGAGTCTTTCAGTCGACTCATAAAATCATTTTAATCTATTAACCTTGTAATAGTTTCTCTAAGAAGTAAGATGTTACAGAAACTATAAATCAATACAAAACAAAGACAGATGAAGAATAAAATTGTTTTTTATATTGTTTCAGTACTCTGTGTGGGATGTGCCTGAGAAAGCCAAATAAGAAATTTGGCTTCACAGAATGCCAAAATTGATGCAGGCCTACAGAATGGGGATATTCTTCCAGAAGCTAAATGAAATATATCCAAAGTTGGTTAAGAGATATAAAAAATTTAATGGTGATATAACTGCTAATATTTGGGCACAAAATCTTAGCTTTTATCAATAGTAATCATGGACAATAAAGACTTTCCTAAGTAACATGTTGATTTCTTGTGAAGCACTACCAGACACTTTCTTTCACTAAACCCCTTTAGTTAAGAAGTTTGCAATTATAATCTTCAAAAAATTTAAAGGCATATGGAGGTGGGCAGTACTCTACACTACAGCAAATCCTAAACTTGCCCCTCCTGCCAGCTTTGCCAAATGTTGTACAGAATTTTAATTTCTGCTTATAACTATTAAAAATCCGGTCTCTACAATACTTAGAACACGAGCGGTGCACGTTTTATCTTCCACATGGTCATGGTTAAATGCTACGGATAAATATTTGAATATTACAGGTGCCAGTCTTATAATAAGAAAGAATTTTATTTTCTGATCATGACCCTTCAAAAATCCTGTCTCGACGATACCTAGAACACGAACAATGCACATGTTATCTTCACATGGTTATGGTTAAATGTTACAGATAAATATATGAGTATTACAGATATAAATCTTATAATAAGAAAGAATTTTATTTTTTGATCATGAACATACAAATATCCTGTCTCTGCGATACTCAGACCACAAGTGATGCACGCTTCATCTTCACATGGTTATAGTTAAATGTTACAGATAAATATATGAATATTACAGATGTTATAATAAGAAAGAATATTATTTTCTGATCATGACCGTACAAAAATCCTATCTTTATGATACTTATAACGCAAGCGATGCACTTTTTATCTTCACATGGTTATGCTTTCCCAGCATCAATCCATTCAGCACAGATAAGCCTGAAAAACACCACCATTCTATCCTTACAATATCTCAAGCATAAATAAATAATGCATCTACTACGAAAAAAGAAGTCACACAGTTTGAAACAGAAAATATTGTTAATATTACATTAAATTATTATTATACACATATCTTTTTTCCAGTGTTTGTGATTCAAGTGCATGAACATGTTCCTCGAAGCTGGGACAAGTAATTTTTCCAATAACAAATATGAAGAGATTCATTCTTGTGACAGAAAAATTATATTTAATTTGAACAAATTTTTACGAAAGCTCCCCAATCAAGGATATAGGGCAACTGTTGACTTTTCAAAATCCCAGCAATGAACTCTATGACCTTGTGGTGTATGTATTGTGCACACGGTGTCACGAATTTGTAGTGAAGCAGCTTCTTTCTTAGAAGAAAGGAGCTAGCCTGTGTTTCAATCTCCGAGAAAGATCCATGAAGTTGGAAAGCAAGTTACTAGATTAGAAATCATGCTTTCTGTTCCACTGCTGTGACATGTGTTAAGGTATGTTCTTATTGTTTTATGAATATTTAATGTGCTGTTTAAGTTCGGGAAGAATAGCCAAAACCTTTGATGATGGGTAAAACTGCTTTTATGTAGAGAAACTCTGCCAGTACACATACTCGTTTGGCAACAGCACACTGCTTGAACATTGGCCAGCATGCATATGCTTTTAACTTTTGCAAGCGGTATAATGTATAAAAACGGAGTTGTTGAAATCTCTGAACCTTACTATCAATAACTTCTGTACCCACCTAGGTAGCGTACATGGTAGCATGTCTGCCTCATGTTCAAGAGAGTTCGAATCTCGGTCATGGTGAGTTACCTGGATAAGGTTATTTGTAGGGTTTTCCCTTATCCTGGTAGACGAATGTCAGGTAACTCTAAGTTCCATGGACTCTAGACACAAGTGAGCATCAGTTCACCCATTTCATTCACTGTCCGATATGACTTAATGTTCGAGGATGTAAAATCACAACAAAAAATGAAAGTTTCTGTCCCAAGGTTGAATTGAGTTGGAAGCCAATGTAGGAATATGAATTTTTTCAGTGTCAGGACACTGGGACCTATGGCCGCCTTATTAAACAGTCTAAAGCGATGCTTCTTAAAGATTGAATAACAGATTCACTTTATTGTCATAATGTACTATAAAGTCATTTGATAACCTCTTTATTTCCAAATTATTTACTTACTCTATAGCACTACAACTCTATGTGAGCCTTGGCCTCCTTCATGATCTGATTCCAAATGCCTCTATGCTAGGTCATCTACCTCCATCACCTTACATTCATGGCTGCACCTTTGCCGAGTGGTTAGACTGCTTGAATCTCATGTGGGTTTGATTCCAGGCAATCACATGTGAACTTTTTGGTGGACAACACAGTGCTGAGGTGGGTTTTCTTTGGGATCTCCGGTTTCCCCTGCCATCTCATTTCCGTGGTGCTCCATCTTCATTTCATGTATCAAGAGTGTCACCATCTGCAGTGCTGCATGTAGTAAAAGAGGGCATTAAAACACTACAAATTTATTCTAACTTTCATAATCTGTAAGTCTTTCATCACGTCATCCATCTCCTTCTTGGTCTTCCTTTTCTCCTCAGTGAGTATAATTTAGCTTTGAACACTTGTAAAGGTATTCTATTTGCCTCGAT
The DNA here is from genome assembly GCA_030765055.1 of Mantis religiosa. Taxonomy (NCBI): domain Eukaryota; kingdom Metazoa; phylum Arthropoda; class Insecta; order Mantodea; family Mantidae; genus Mantis; species Mantis religiosa. Next base: position 236,390,255 of record CM060950.1, read on the forward strand.
GCACCCTGGGTGACCTATCCGTTGTAGCCTTAGGGTTTTATTGAATCGTACCGTCTCTTCTCTTTCTATAATTTGATTAATTTCCTCCTCCTATACCGGATTCTATACATTCCATGTTTCTCTACAGGTCCACATCCTTCTCACTAATTTAACTTCATATTTCCTCAGAGCTGCTTGATCTTTGTCAGAGTCCAGGACTGTGCCCCATATGTGTTCATAGATCCTATTAGTATTCACTATATTTGCAGTTTATTTTTCCTGAGTAGTATTTTACACTTTAACAAGTTTATATTTTCAAAATAGGCTTTTTTCCCTGCCTGGGTTCTATCTTTTAGTGCATCACTCATTTTAAGCTCATTGTCTATAATATTTCCTAGATAGCAGTATTTCAGCACACCCTCATATGTAGTCTGCCCTATTCGCTAATGCTGTGGTGCTCTTCTTCCTTCTGATGCCGATATAATCATGTATTTTCTGTTCCTCAGTTAACTTTTAAGTCCAACTTTTCAGCATTGTACTCTAGTTCTTTAAAACTTAAATTATTTTATGTTTTGATTTGGCTACAATGGCAATGTCATTCACGTAAGCGCATATTTGGCTCATCTCGTTGAACATCTTGTCTCTTTGATCTACTTTCTTAATTACAGGATGCAAAGCCAAAGTAAATAATGTGGATAACCCATCATCTTTTTTCACACCTTTGTTATATATGAAATTATCGTTTAATTTATTATCCACCTTAACTTTAATTTTGGTGTCCACCATGGTCATCCTTACCAACTTGACAAATTTCTCTGGGATTCCCATATAATTTGCTATCTGCATTGTCAATTACCTGTTGGAAGTTCTTTATATTCAAATTGGCAGGAAATCCATGAATCTTAAAATATAATCCAACAAGCTTGTTCTAAATAATGTAAATATATTTTAAATAAAATTCTAATTTGTTTATAGTGTGAAATAATGTATACATTTAGATGCTAAAGCTGAGTCATAAAAGGGTACAAGTTTTCTGGGGCACATTTGCTTTATTATTAACCCTGTGCCAATGTCGTTCTCTGGTGTCTCTTCAAGGAATTTCCTGCAATGTCGCTTGGATGTACCAGAAGAAACATTAGTGCAACAGTCTCCAACATGAGGACACTATGCTCCAGGAGTTGGTATTAGGTTCATTTATTTATTCGTTTTGTTTTATTTATGTGGTGTCAATTGCCAGTAAATATGATATGGGGCTGTCACTTTTAAGCACATTTAAGAACTATCAGTCTGCATCAGTTTGGTAATGAGAGCATTTGAGCTCTGGAAACGTGGGGTTTTAGATAAATGTAAGTGACGTAATGTCAGTTAACCAACTTGCATAGTACATGGGAAAGTGAGAAAGCTTAACAAAAATTCAGAACACAGAGATGTTTACCTCAGCTTATCGCACATAGTCTGTTCAGGTGCAATCATGTCTTCTGGACTGCAATGTGTAGGAGGGTATTGATGTAGCTAAGGAAGAGCAGGTGACCAAGGACACTGCCTTGTGGTACCCCCCTGCAGTTATGGCATAAGGCTGAGAGTGGATGCTGTCCATAGTAACTAATTATGAAGTAATGGTGGAATATGTGTATACATCGGCAGGCGCGAGGTTTCATATCATACGGACACATGCAGTGTCTGTATGTCCAGTGCAGTACAACCAATTGCTTTATTTGTATTTCGTAACTTACTGTACATCAACCTATTGATATTTCACACCTCTAATTGTCCAGATAAGACCCAATAGGGGACGATGGCAGCACTGGTCACCTGAAGGTCGATATGGCTCAATGCTCTGTCGAGTAAAACCTATGTTATCTATAAATTGTTTATTCTCACTTTATATGAAACTTTTGACAAAGAAGTGTAACTTTAAGGAAATCCGTGTGATGAAATACAAAGCTTGCAGTTTGATAACAGTTTATTGAAAGCTTGTTAACTTCACTGATTTGGTAAGTTCGGCAGTAGGCCACACAGTTTCTGTAATTTTGTAAGATGAATTGCTTTATTCCTGTATATGCTGGAATCTGTATAATTTGTTTTATTGACATTGGTAAAGGTTCATGTTTCCTGTTCTGGTAAAATGGTTAACCTGATTTTGCCAACACACATTTAATTCACTTTTATGATTAGAAGTATGACTTTCCGAGGTAGAATAGCAATAAAATTACTTAACAAATCTTGGAAACATAAGCCTGAAGTGAAATTTCAAACATATCTTCAAATTTGGTGCATTGTTATAATCTTAAGGTAGTTTAAATTACATTACAACATTTCATTGTTGTGTAGTAGTTAATGTGATAGCATATAAGATTTTATATTGAATGTTAAAAATGTATTTGTAACAACATACAGCAAGTAACTTTGATGTCTTATAGCAGAGGTGGGCGCCTAAGGATAGTTGTACTTGCAAGCAATGTAGAGTTAACCAGGTTTGTCATATGGAATTTTGATCATCCTAATGTGGTTATTTGTCCCCTTTATACCTCAAATGGAACATTCATCTTTTGTATTTTCTATTAATATTCTGTGCACTGAATTACTGGAAATTAGTTCATATTAAGTACACATATTACTACTTATGAGAATACTGGCAAGACATGCTTTGAAGATATGTCTAATTTTTAGTGCTAAGTGACAAACCATTGATTTGCCAATCTTCTCTGTGTACTAGTAGGATAATTTATTATAAAGTTGGTGAGCTTAGTTTGAACAATCATTTGCTGAAATTTCAAATTAGCTAAAATTTAATGCTTGACACTTTTGATAAACATTGTGTAACACAAGCTTAGTTCTATAGGATTATGAACTGATTCAAGAATAAATTCCATTGAAAAAGAAGCTTGGAAATTATAAGATAGACAGTTTAGATTGCAACTAAACATACATTAGAGAAACCAATCATTTGCTTTACGGTGTGCAAATTTCGGTGATTTTAAATATCTATGTTTCTCATAAAGGTAAACTCAGTAAAGTGAAAGGACCTTCTAATTCCTCTTAGCAAAAGGAAATGGTTTAAATAAGCTAAGTTTGTTCTTTGGATCTGTGAACTCGAAATTATTGCTAGTTGCACTGACAAGGGAACTATCACTATGCTCATACATGTGGGGCGTGTGCACCAAACAGCAGGTGCAAAGTATTGCTGGATGTACCCAAAAATGAGTCCAGAATACGTAGGAACATACAGACATAGCATTGTACCGAAGGGACTGGTTAACCCTGTGGGAGTGGTCTACACACAGGCATATGTAAGGAGCGCTGGCATAGAGCTGACAACATATGTACAGCAGCACCTTTCAAGCTTCAGTTTTGGATGTTGCAGTTCTACTCCGCAGCAGATTTTTGGTACATAGGCGCCGCATAGAGCAGAGATGATGCCATCAAACTCTAAAATGAATACAGGTAATAGCATAGTTATAGTTCCGTTGTGAGTATACACAAGAGATACGTCAACATTAGTAACAACACCAGCGTTAGGCCAAAAGCTTCTAGAAACTGATGAAAGATGGTCAAAGTGAGAAAGTAGGGAGAGTTGTAGTGAAATAATGACACCGAGGTAGAAAAGATTAGAAAAGTTATAAAGAAAAACGAATAGTAAAAGCAAAATGTAAGAGATAATCGGAATAAGAGGGAAAATGAATTAAGAGGATATATATTATAATATAAAATTGAAATTAAAGGGGTATGTGTAGGAAATAAATGTGCCCAAATAGAAGTTGGAAATGGAATAGGATCAGCATACACAATATAACCACAGTTTTTGGACCAGGTTTGAAAAAAAAGTTACATTGTTTAGTGTAGTAATTGAAGACTTATTTTACCTTACTGACAACAAATTGTTATTCTATGTGGTATATTACTCAAATTCTCTTGCCAGCAGGCAAATTCATTGCCCTGCTTGGGACCAGGTTGCAAGAGAAACTGATAATCATGGAAAAAGTTGTGGCTCAGTGTGTGTGACTTACCAGAAAACAAGATTCAAGGAAAAGTAAAACTAAGTGAGGAAGATTTTAAATACTTTTTAAAAATATCAATGGCTGTGTGTATGAAGAGTATTGTGACTTTGCAGGTTTGTGAAATTAAAAGTCCAATTGCACAAACTCAAAATATTCTTTATTTGCACCGAATTACGGTTGGATTACATAGAATTACGTAGACTTTTCGGAATTAATGGGCACTAATAAACTATCATATAAAATTTTTTTAATTTAGTTTAGTATTTAAACAAACGAATTTGCTGAAGGCTTTCGTCGCTTTAGAAACAACGCGCGCACGCACGCACACACACATACACACACAAGAGAACATAAACCTTCCAGATTATGAAGTCCACTGAACTGCTGGATGCCTTTTGCAGTAATTGAAGAATGAAAACTAACACCTATCACAAACAGAGTGTCCTGCCCCATATGCTGTACAGTTCTGCCAGCTCTATTTCAACGAATGACACTGTATCCACTCTTCAGTAGGGGGATCTTCATATGCAAATTCACACTCAGGGCACATCACAGTTTCACTTTATGCTGGTTCAGTTATCTTGCACGTAATGCCAAATTTCCCTTTATGGCTATTTATAGGCAAAGAAAATTTTCTACTTGCTCTTTCAAGAGCCGTCTTGTGTGGAGATGTGAGAGTTGCTGATTCTTTTTCTCTGGAGATCCTTTTCTTCTGTACTTGCGTTTCTGTAACAGAGACAGTGAGTGATAAGTGTTGGCTTCTGCGTTCCCATTATGCTGAGAATAATGTTCACTCAATTTACTGTACCCAGAAGTTCATAGTACTGCTAACTGCTCTTCCTGGCATTAATCGTTTTGTTCCTGTGGCTCATTCTTAGCAGCTGGAATCTCGTCCTTTACCTATGAACGTGGAATATCCTTATCACTGAAATTCAATCTGTCGAGCGGCATTATTCCACAGGTATGAGAAGCTCTTACAGATTTCCCAATGGTACAACTTTTCAAATAATTCTCCTCAAGTAGCTCCAAGCTGCAGGCGGACTTTCACCCCGACTGCTCGAATTTCATGTTCTGAGTTGTGTTGGCATCATACAATCCCCAAGCAAACTAACAACCAAAGCAGTTCGAAACTTATATACCATACTTTAAAGCCACATAAAATTAATTTCTCCCAAATCGCGTATGAAGAAGAAAGTACGTTTCCCGAACCCTAAAAATTATATCAAATGGTTTAAAAACACAACCAACCTCATTGTTAAAACCGTTTTATTGCAGAAGCAATGAAACTACAAGAACTTAACAACAGCTACTATACGCCTTCGCTAACACAAAAGCGTTGCCAACGTAAAATTCCAACACAATAACATCAGCTATTAGACTTCGGACCCGTTAGGAATCTTACCCCTTGTTACTCTAAGATAGGAGAAGTAGGGAAGGTATAAGGATTACACCGTTAGTGTGCGGGATGTCAGTTGGCTGACACCTGGGGTAGGTAACGGAAAGCAGCTGAAAATTTATTTGTAAATTACAGTATGTTTAATATTTTAAGCATTTTTCTATTGCTTTTGGTTTGACACTCCCCTTGGTTTGCTTTGGTGCGTATTGTGAAAAAAAAAAAAAAAAAAAACGAATGGCAAATAAAATATTCAATATTTAAAAGAGCACTCAACATACGTCTCTAAGAAAAGAAATTTATGTGTAACATTCACATGATTTTACTACTCACTCATCTATAACCTATGCTTACATAGTCTTACTGCTTTATGTTTTTCTTCTTAATCAGCATAGATTATGATACATTTAACCATTTTCTATGTTTAAGGGGTACGCAGTAGGCTAAAGACAATATTTTCAAAATAATACGATGTGATGGTCATGCAAATCCATATTCCTGCCATGACCAGAAGAACAGAATAAACAGCGACTTAAACTTCGAAAACTGAGCGGGAGAGCTCAGGCGGTTTTGTCTGTGGCCTGCATTCGAGAGGTCTGGGTTCGATTCTCGTGGCCACAAAAAAACAAAGATCATTTAGTTGCTGAAAAGTGTGTTTCTCCGGTAAGCGCACCCGAATCAAACTGAATCTACAGAAATAATGTTGTGTACGCAATCTTTAAGTAAGGGAATTGGGGAGGTCCAAATCACGCACATCCATCAAATTAACTATGTTGGTACAATTCATTTACAGTAAAATTATTATGAAAACGATTCAGTATATGTTTGAAGCCTCTGTCTTGTTGCCGAGAGCATTTTCTACACATATATTTGCTTTGGTCATTAAGAATAAGACAAAAGACTTATGAATATTCAATGGGATATAAAAGTAGTAAACAAAAAATGATGGACACGAGCGATTCATCACACACATGTAGATAAATTATAGAAAGGGAGGGACAATCCCCTTTAAAACGGAACAGTTGGCTACCCTACTTAAGCTGGCTTAGTCTGGCTTGGGCTATGAAGAGTCAGACATCTTGAAGTCAGCTTACAGTTGGTTGAGAATTTGAAGGTGGGTACAGTTTGGTGAGATATATCTTTAAACCTCTAAATTAAAGACACGAACATTGAGAAATTTAACAACTCGTGTTTGTTGTCCGTCCATAAAGTTATTTGAAACATATTAATGTAGCTGCATACATTCAAATAGCTAAAGACGCTCTACCTATATGTACGAAGACATTTATGCCTAACGATAATAACATATATTTTGACCTCAACGCACTGTAGTTTCCAGCCACTTTTCAGCTTCACGTAATTATCAAGAATGGTTCTAATTTACGGGTGAAAATTGTATTTTCCCCTCTGTTTAAAGACTTAGGGATTTACCCCTTTAAGCGAATGAGTCTTCATGTATGTATTTTAGTTTACTCTCAGTATTCGACGAAGTCATTGAGTTTGTGATCATGAATTTATTTTCATTTTTATGCTCCTCAATCTTCAGCAACTAGCAACATTTTGTAAAAGATATTAAGATAGGTTTTAAAAATAACATAGTGTCGGTCTCTTATAACCAAGGCATCAACCGTAAGATTAGTGGCCGCCATGATGTATTTTTTCAAATGTATATAAGCGTACGTACTAGAACTTTGAGCGCTTCTAAGTCGGATAGATATTCATTTACCTGCTGTTTACAATCAGAAAATTATTCTGTTACAATGCTGCTCTTCGAACTTCTTTACAAAAGTAATTTTCACAATAAACCCCGTTGTTTAAACCACAACATTAGAAAATACATTACGGACTTAATTAATTTTTCTTTGATATATCTAGATTTGATCAACTAACGAATTAATCACATGCATTGATATGCCAGGGAACCGGATACGCTTAATAAATGTAGTTGTTAATAAAGCTAAGAGTGCTTACTCGTCATAAAAGTACAAAGCCTTCGGGGACTTTCATTATGAGATCCAAGGGAGAACAAGGAATAAATATCTCACAGAATTTAGTCCTATACACCACACATTTATTCATTTGTTTACAATAAAAGAAAACCCTTATTAGGGCCTTATTCATTTAATTTCTCTAACCAATATTCAAACTCCAGAACTTTTCTATGTGAGAAAGTTCAACTTCCTCGCCCATGGAAGTGGGTACTTGGAATTTGTCCTTTTCTTTCCATATATACCTACCTACACATCGTAGAAAATCATAACTAATGCATGTCAAATTTTTGTGTAGACTCTGCAAGGATTATAACTTTTAAATCTCCAAGCAGTAGTATCAACTATTTGCAGTATTTTATCTTCTTCTTAACTAGTGAAGAAAATTCTTAGCACTGGTTAAATTTCTTCCAAGGGTTAATGAAACATGTGTATTCCTGGAAGGGCAAAATGCCTTTTTGCAAATCTCATTGGAGCTTTTATTCTTCCTAAAACAAAAATTACTCTACCACCTTACCACCGTATTTCACAAATCTTTATGTGGAAACTTGAGTAATGTTACAAAACAGAAAGGTTTAAATAAATGCCAAGGTTTCCCATGTAGCGTATGCAAATTTTTTGGACTCATTTGAGCATCATTTCACCCAATTCATTCACCGTCCGATATAACTTAACGTTGGAGCGGACGTAATTGAAAAAAAGTCCGGGAAATACATTTTATTGGATTAACGACGGCCGTGAAAGCCTAAGCAAGTACAAGTGCTTATTGTTTGTTTTATACTTAAATACTAATCACACATATATTACAGTGGGGAACAAAAAATGTTCTTATTTCATATACATGAAACATAAGAAGCCAATTCTTATGTAAACTAGTCTGCTTATTCCAAAAATACTCCTCAAAATGCTGTATTTCTGGCATTCTAAACTTGTTATGGAATCTTACCAACATTAGGGAAGGTAACTCATAAAATTAGACCCGAAGCTTTCTTGGCAACGAATATGTTCCAGATTATTTCGGGAAACAAGGCAGGCGAAGAGACGATTAGAAATCGACGTTTTGGAAGTGTGCATCGCTCCCATCATGAAAACATTGATCTTTGGTCACTATCAAAGCAATGCTCTGCCAGTTCAAACTTCTCGGGTTGCATTAAAGGAATGCTCCATTCATGTTCGTTTATTCTGGTAGCGATGGTCCTTCCGGTTTGTCCTATATACGGTGTACCACATTCACAGAGAATGCGGTGCACTCCCAGAACTTGGAAGTCCAGTTTGTCTTTCACCGGTCTCAACAGATGTTGAATTATCGGAGGTGGCTTGTGGATGGTCCTGATGTTGTATTTGGCGAGAGTTCTGCTGATTCTGCCGGACAGGTTGCCGCTAAACGAAGTGCAGGCTGTAGCGATAGATCTATCTGACGCTTGCTGTATTACAGGTTTCCCTTTCTTAGCTCTAGTGATCTTCAGCGTCTTATTCGGATTTGCCATTTTGACGGACAGTAAATCAAATAAGTCATATCGGCTTAATTGAAAATAAATTGCATTTTATTGCCAATTAACATTGAAAATAATTATAATTATTAATATTATAATTAAAGCAAATCAACACAAGATAATTATGAAAACCATATACCTAAGTTATCTCAGAAGTGTTTCTCTCTTGATTGTTTCCTTGAAGTGACATATACTTTCCTGTTTGAGGAACGAACAATAGTCTCCCAACATGGCTGAATCACAGCGAACCTGGTAACGTCTTTCAGTCTCAGAAATATCCTGGTGAAAATGCTCACCTTGCTTGACACCTAAAACTCTTCATTTTGTAGGGAAGACATCAAGGTGAGCATGCAAAAAGTGGATTTGAAGTGACACTTGGTAATCCACTTCTTTTAGCTCTTTCACAGTTATGAGACTAAAGTTTCATAATTTTCTGTTTTGTTATTGCCTAGGAAGCCTTTCACCATTGATTGAAATGATTTCCATGCTTCCAGATCAACAGGTTTATGCTTAGATTAAAGACATTGCATTTAAAATGTAATCTAATTTGAGAACCAACCATATATGCCCTCCTTTAATTTAGATTTACTGATTTTGGGAAAGATACTTCTGAAATACTCAAATGCACTTCCACTTTGTTCAAACCTTTAACAAAATATTTCATTAACCGGAGCTTTATCTGAAACGACAAAAGAAGTACCGTGTTTGGATCTACTATGGGCACGTATTAATACTGCTTGCTCCAGATGTATAGTTTTCCCTTATCCCCCACTCTTTCACTATAAAACGCTTGTCAGTTGCCCTACTGTCCCATAAGTACAAAAAGCAGCAATATTTTGTGAAACCTTCCTGCTGTCCCATCCGCAATGCAAATACCTCAAAGTCACTAATTTTCCAGCCATGGTTTTGGTAGCTAATAGTGTCTCAAAATAAACACCTGGTTTATTTACTCAGTGAAATGAAAGAACGACAGAGAGAAGCCTGATAAGGTAGCTGTGACTATGGAGCTGAGTGTCAAAAATCAATACATCCCTCTGACGCATGTCATAAATCAATATATCCCTCTCCAATGACGCATAAAGTAAGGGTATCTAGATCTTTATGATAAATTAGGACGTTGTGTATCAGTAACTTGATGTCACCTTAATTGTAACTTCAGCTTGGCATACTCATATAAATATATTAGACTCTAAAATTAAATTACTGATAAATATTACATGAATGAAAATTATTCTACTTATTTCGAATAATATGCTTTCCCGTTACAGTAATGTAATAATAAAGTGCATATTATTTTAAATTAAGTTAATAGGGGTGGTATCGTACCCCATTTCTAGAAGTCTTTATAAAGGAATAAGATCTAAAAAATTGTACTTGATACAGCACTTTAAGATGCATTTTTTGAATCAGCAGTTTCATTTTGCATAAGAATTGGCCTATTTTGTTTAGTGTTTAGAAACTGTACTCCATAGTATTAGGAATTGTTTGCACTTAAGCTTCATTATTTGAAATGTTCAATACATTTAATGGATAAGGAATGACAAGTGGTTGCCATGCTGCATTGGTTAATATACACCCACATTTGGAGGACTCTGTAAATTTCATTTGAACTTCTAAGTGTAAACAGAAACCTTATTCATCATCATCATCATCATCATCATCATCATCATCATCATCATCATCATCATCATCATCATCATCATCATCATCATCATCATCATCATCATCATCATCATCATCATCATCATCATCATCATCATCATCATCATCATCATCATCATCATCATCATCATCATCATCATCATCATCATCATCATCATCATCATCATCATCATCATCATCATCATCATCATCATCATCATCAATCATCATCATCATCATCATCAATCATCATCATCACCATCACCATCATCATCATCATCATCACCATCATCATTATCATTATTATTATTATGTTACAGCAAATGGACAGCAAAAGAAAGACATTCTCCTGAACGGAAGAAGGATTATAGTGAAAATTGACCATTCAGCTCCATTAGGGCATTGCAGACAGCCTCATATGCCTGGTACTTCTCAGTCCCAGGGACAAAAATTGGCAAGAAAGTCATATATGTATTATTCTGTTCTGTTAAATTAAATTACCATTACACTCAAAAAGGACAACCTCTTTTGCAGCAACACTTAACAAAACACTATTTGTGGTAGAACTGCAAATTGATGTAAACAGGAGAACCTATATTAATATGCCTTGCAATTAGCTTAGTGTGGGATGTTATGTTTTAAGCAAATTAAAGCCTCCAGTTAATTCTGCAGTTGTACAACTGTGTTGTTGGTGTGAGTATGACTTCCTAGATTTGAGCATGCTGCCTATATCAGATTTCTTGGGTTTGCTGCTACTGTAGAAATCTTGAACTGTTGTTGCATTCTGTATATAGAATTATGCCACAGCTGGTCTGACTGTAACTCGTACACATTGGTCTTGCAGGTATTAGGTTAGAGGTTATTAGTAACTGATAGAATATAGTATACCTTAGTATTTCTTACTAAACTCTGTATTCACAACCAAGCATCAGGGCCGTAGTGGAGGAGAAACGCAAATGGACGCCATCCCACCACTATTTTTCGGAGGGTGATGTAGTCCCCTTAATAATATTATTTATACTTTTTTAACTTATTACCTTTCTTAATTTAACATTCAAAATACTGCAAAAATACAAAATATATACATTCAAAATACATTTAAATAATGTTTATGACTATTAATGGACCTCCAGTACATATGTGGCACACAGAAGATTACATAAAAGAGAGGATAAGAAGTCGTACATATGCTGAGGACAACCAAAACTGGAATGCTAACCTACAAGTACAAAATTCTGATAGGTTCTTCAGCATCTGGAAAATTTTTAGGTGTGTGCGTCACCCCACATTTTCTGTTAGGAATATGACCCTACATGCTGTATAATCTTAGTGAAGTTACCCTTACCCTAGCATAGTTACTACTATATCACTACCAAAGGTATGGTCTTGGTGATAACTCCCGAATTATTCCAGCCTGAAATGATCTATAGGTACATATAAGTTACTTTATTGTATCAATTTTAAGATCAAATATAATTAATAATACCGGTGGATATATTAAAGGGAAGGGCATCTATAAATTTCTAATGACACACTTTACGCAACATCTTCAAGAGTAATACTTTAATATAGTCCCAAATCTAATGATATTGCACTGCAACCAATTTACACCAAGCTGCAAATGTATTTTTTAGTATTCTTTTGTTACCGTTCCCCTTTTTTCAACTTAAACATAAATATATGCATTCTACTCTTGCCTCAAAGTGGTGTTACCGCTTAATTATCACTGCTTGATCTTAGCATATAACCTAGGTGTTCATACTTAACTGGTCTATTATGACCTATTAGATTTATATAATACTGGAACCTATACATATATATATGTTATGCTTGTAATTTAAGTCATTTAGTACCTCTTAAAATGGGACTATCATTGATGTATTTCATAGTAAAGAAACTCTTATATTGCCACATTACAAGCTGATGTGTTATTAGAAGTCCGTATTTCACTTAGTTCACAAAAATATTTTGTGAAGTAAGGGAACTGAATAAGAATAAATAAAAGTATTTAATGTAGAAAGAGAACAACTGTAATAATTGCAGTTAAAGAGAATTAATGACTGTTGTACAGAAGTATCCAAATCACTGAAGATATTGCCAATGACCCTGTATGTGTGCTGGAAGCAACTTAATATTCGCACTCATATGAAGATACAAAAGGGATAATATCCGGAATCTGTCTGCTCAGCACAAGAAGGCAAGGTAGAGGAATGTGTAATGTAATCACTTTTGCTGTACACAGTGTTTACGCTAGCCTTCCGAGTATAACAAAGATGCTAGTTTTCTTTAAAATACTAAAGTGTTGTTGCATATCTCACCCAAACAGAATACCTATCACTGCAGTTACTCCAAAGATCATTAGATCTGGCAACATGGGTGACTCATATGCACTTCCATACGCTCAGTTCCTAGTAAACAGATCCACTAAGAGAGCAGATAAACAATTCAAACCCCTCTCTTCTTCATTCCTCTCTTGCCTCCTTGTAGTGGTCAGAAAATACATATAGGACACAACTTGTAAAACACAAAGAGAATTTATGAATTCCGTACTAAATGACTAAAATGCATTAAAGATATAGATATAATGATTAAAACTCCAACACTTACATTTGGATACATGGATGTCCTAATAGCAATTTTCTTGGCACCAGGAATCTTGCAGTTTGTCAGCAGAGGTGTATAGTTATAATTATCTAAGTACAACTGTATAGAATGCTTATGAAAATAAAAGCTATATAACATGTATTTTCATTGGAAGTGGCTCCTTTTATCACCATGTATTTCTCATAAATTTTAAAAAAGTTTGCATCAACACACATTAATTCTCTGTGGTCACATAAATAAAACCCTACCTTCTCTGTGAAGAAAAGTAAAGTTGGTTCCATAGAGGAACTATTAAATAATCGAATTTGGAAATCAACTTTACTTACATTATCAGGTGATTGCAATTCCAGAACTATAGCTATTTTACATCATTTTAATCTTACAGTTTCTATGGCATTCCATGTCAGGTTTTGTAGAATTCCTATGCAAAATATTTTGGAGACTTCTTTGAACTTCCGTGTAACGCTTCTCCAAAGTGTTTCTGTGCAAGAATTGGTAATTTAATTTCAACTTGTCTTCAAGAATGGCCCCTGTTTCCCTAAAAATATTAACAAAGTTACAAACTTTGTCTCTTTGGTGCATGTGAACAACAGGGAATCGATATAATTTTGTGTTGTACTAGTACTCCATACTCCATATATTGCTAGTGTTTACCTAGATCATGTCTCTTTGGGACCTCCCTAACATCCTCAGCAAATTTTGACTCTTAAATTTAAAATTGGTGAACTCCTTGGAGGCAAAAGGTGCATTTCTGTTGGCGTCTTGATGAACTTGAAGTTTGGGCTCTCTTCAAAGTTGGTGCTGAAATTGAAGTGATTTTCTTCATTCTCCCTTATGAATCCTTTTTTCCCCACATAGTTATTTATTTACCATTCAGTAATTACAATAGGCCTCATCAAAGATAATAGCTACATTAAAATGTAGTGAAAGCCCTATATATATTAACAATATTTCCTAAACAAAATCCATTACAACATCAATATACATGTTTTATGTTTTATGTTGCTTATTTAACTATATAAAATCTTGTAGGCGCAGTTAACTATTTATATAGTCTCTTCTTGAATAGCGAATGCGTGTGTTCTTATAGGAAGTATATTAAAGGGTTTTATGCCACTTATTTTATAATACAGAGAGGTCTTCTTAAGACTATGGAAGAATATATCCAATTTTTTCGTGTTGCATGAATTGTATGTATATATTTCATTTTTTGTGTTATTATTTTATATGGCTTCCTTAATGTATATTAGAACATCATAAATATGTCAGTTAACTCCTGTAGGAATTTTTGCTGCTATAAACAGTGGCTTACAATGTCCACTTATTAATGCAGTTGAAAAAATGAAATGACTGGTGTTTAACGCCCGCTTTTATTACATACGGCACCGCAGGCGGTGACACTGATGATACTTGAGATGAAGATGGAGCACAGGTGGAATTAGATGGCAGGGGAAACCGGAGGTCCCGGAGAAAATCCACCCCAGCGCCATGTTGTCCACCGCAAATCTCACTTTGCAGTCGCCTGGGAACGAACCGGGCTACCTTGGTGAGAGCCTACCAGTCTAACCACTGAGCCATGGAGCGGCCTTAATGCAGTTGAAACCTGAACACTTTTTAATAAATGGATTTCTAGTTTCATATGGTTATTCTCATTCCAAAAAATCGTAAACTTTTGACATATTGTCTATTTCTTTGTTCTTAATATTCGTAAAATGCTCTTTAAGCCTGATGTTCAAATGCCCTTTGGTTTTGCCTATGTAAGGTTGTCAAAATCCCTTGCAATTAACTTGTACATGCCTCAGTTTTTGTCTATATGTGTCTTTTGTATTATGTGATTTAAAAAAGTGCTTTCGGATAGTCAACCTGAAAGATTCAATGCCATGGCCAGAAATGGATTTGATCCGAAACCTTAGCCTATACATGGCTAGTATGGTGGAATGATTAATTTCCATCAGTTAACTTACTCAAAAAGGGTTCTATAATGAATGTTTTCTGTGCTTTCGGAAGAAATTTTGGAAAAGGTAAGGTTAATTTTCCGTATGAAGTTTCATTATTGTTTGGGGAAAAATAGTAATTTGTCTCCTTCTATCTTGTCTTTTAAATTTATCAATTTTCTTTTTGACAAATTCAGTGCTGAATCCGTGTAATGCTGCAACTTGAACTAAGCGATTATCCTCTTTCGTATATTCCATTTGTTTAAGGGAACATTGATCTGCCTGTATGATAAACTGTTGATAGCAGTATGCTTGAGTTTTCTTGGGTTATATCCATCTAATGTAATGAAATTTTCTGTGTATGTGTCTTTCTTATATATACCAACTTCTAGTTTTGCATGCTTTTTGATTAGTTTGAAGACTGAGAAAGGGATTTCATTGTTTTTCTCTTTTTGTTCAGGAAATTTTATTCCAGGGTTCTGCAAATTAGGCATTCTTCATGCATCACCCACCTGTTTCTAATTTGCTATTGCTCAGATGTCATCCACAAATCTATAACTATGTATGAAATCCTAAAATGCTCAGAAAAAGACTATATAAATTGCAAGGACTGTGACAACTTTTACAGTGGCTAGATAAGAAGGAGTTTGAACATTAGGCTTAAAGGTAATTACCACTAAGAACAAAGAAATGGACAAATAGGCAGTAGCTTACAATTTTTGGAATGGGAAACATGATATACGACAAGATAAAAGGTGTTCAGCATGCAACTGCATTAATCACATGGGAAAACATATTCATAAAGAATTTGAAGAAAATCTCTTCAATTTCAACACCACATTTGAAGAGAACCTGAGCTTCAAGTTCATCAAGACAGCAGCAGAGATGCCCCTATCAGCTCCAAGGAGTTCAAAAAATAAAAAGTAATCAGTCTATATTAGCTGAGGATATTGTGACTTTGTGGGTTCGTGAAATAAAAAGTCCAATTACACCACTCCAAAATGTGCTTTATTTCCACCAAATTACAGTTTAACACTTGCCAATTACACAGAATTTCGTGCTGCACACAGTTACAATTCACCAGTCCGTCCGTTAGAATTTCACTTGTCCTCGCGATTACATAAACTCCGATGCACATACCAGTTACGTACAGTCTTCCGTTGCACAATCCTTTCGTTCATTAACACGTCACTGACTAACACTGCCTTCTTACACCAAGAACTGTCCTCACTCACACACTAACCAACTGACTGACTAGCTGCAGCCCTTTTTATAGGCATCTCGCCGTCTTCTCGACGTTTCCAGATGATGAACGATCCCGTAATTTCTGGAACACAGGTGACGGAGAAACAGACCGCACAATTATGTTTCTTTCCCCAGTCGTCCCTGTCACCACTATAAGACAAACGAGGGGGAGGTGCGGCTAACACGAACCTCCCCTGCCTTCCGCTCCCAGCTGCTTTCACAGGGTGTTCCAGCGCTCGCGTTACACTGCTCCCTCCTCAAAGCTGTTCGCCCCGAACAGCCCCATCGTAGCGTGCGAGGCGGTCCAGGTGTACCACCAGCATCTGCTCGGAGTCTCAGCCAGAAGTAGCGCTGCCGTAGTTTGTGAATCATTCGGTTCGCTCCCAGGTGTCCTCCTGAAGTACCGGCGTGCACTTCCTCCAAGACTTCCGGGACCTTGCTCCGGGGAAGTACCAACTGTTCTCTCTGCGCCTTCCCAACGGGTGACTCCCATACCCGGAACAGCACGCCCTCTCTGGTCTTCAACGAGTCCCTTTGGGCCCAGTGCGACTTGTAGGTGGCGCTCCTCGGTGCGTTGTCCTCCCAGGTTGGTCTCGTCCCTGCGTCCACTTCCCTCAAGAGTGGCCCCAAGTCTGCGTCCGCCAGCTGCTCCCTCCTCAGGCCTGCGCTATCCCAGCCTTCAGCAGGCAGTGCCACAACTACTCGGACTGCTGCGGCACGCCCCTTCTCTTCCACTCTTGTGCGCTCATGGCCGTCCTGGATCTGCGGTAGGACACCTCCAATGTAATGGTCGCTAGCGTCGGTGTCCACAATGAAGGCGCCACCCGGTTGTGGGTAACCCAAAATTGGAGCACTGCACAGGGTCCCCTTCGGGTGCTGGAAAGCGTCTTCGGCGTCCTCCGTCCACACATAAGGCCGGTTTTCCTCCGTCAGGCGGGTGAGGGGTTTTGCGATGTTGTCGGCCTTTTCCTCTAAATCATTAAGGCGGTCGTCTACTTGACCCTTCCGCTTGCCCAGGTTCGCGACGTCATCCCTCACGCCGGCCAAACGTTCCTCAAACTTTGCGGCGAGAGCCTCGTTCGCCGCCCTCATCTCCGTTGTCAGTTCAGCCATCTTTGAGGTCATTGTCGTGGCCAAGTTGTTGTTAGCCGTTTCCGTCTTCGCTGTTAATTCGGCCTTCATTTCTTCCATCTTCTCGGTGATGTCGTCGTTGGCCGTCTTCATTTGTTTCAACTCGGCGGTGATGTTGTCGTTGGCCGTCTTCATTTGTTTCAACTCGGCGGTGAGGTTGTTGTTTGCCGCTTCTGTTTTTGCAGCGAGGTTTTCATTTGCCGTCTTCATTTCCGAGATTAGTTCGGCCATCATTTCCATCATCTTCTCCAAAAAATTTTCCAATGCCGCGTCCATGGTTGTAATGTTCGGTGATGTTATCTTCCCGCTTCCTGACACCAGTGTGACTTTGTGGGTTCGTGAAATAAAAAGTCCAATTACACCACTCCAAAATGTGCTTTATTTCCACCGACTTACAGTTTAACACTTGCCAATTACACAGAATTACGTAATGCACACAATTACGATTCACCAGTCCGTCCGTTACAATTTCACTTGTCCTCGCGATTACATAAACTCCGATGCACATACCAGTTACTTACAGTCTTCCGTTGCACAATCCTTTCGTTCATTAACACGTCACTGACTAACACTGCCTTCTTACACCAAGAACTGTCCTCACTCACACACTAACCAACTGACTGACTGACTGATTAGCTGCAGCCCTTTTTATAGGCATCTCGCCGTCTTCTCGACGTTTCCAGATGATGAACGATCCCGTAATTTCTGGAACACAGGTGACGGAGAAACAGACCGCACAATTATGTTTCTTTCCCCAGTCGTCCCTGTCACCACTATAAGACAAACGAGGGGGAGGTGCGGCTAACACGAACCTCCCCTGCCTTCCGCTCCCAGCTGCTTTCACAGGGTGTTCCAGCGCTCTGGTTACAATATTATAAAGCTCCTAATGATGCAGATTCTATGTAAACACTAGCAATATATGGAGCATGGAGTAGGTACTAGTTGAGCTCACAATTATTTTAATTTTGTGCTTCATTGTATCACACTGCTTACTTTTTAAGAATAGAGAATCACTCTACAAATCACTATTTCACTTTTATACAAGAGTTTATTATCATATAGGAATGATTCCTATGTATATTATGTGCTGAAGTAATAAATATAATTTGATTGGTCTTATAACAGCACAAACTATAACACCAAAATACACAGACTCAAAATGTACCAATATTTTTACAGCACAAAACTATGAATTACTAAGCCAGCATACTGAAGTGGAGCAAACTAAATGCAGAACAGCACCATTAAGAAACAGCACAGTGTAGGGCAAGTAATTCTTTACAGTGTAGCCATGCAATGGAATTATGAAACCCTTGGTATGAAAAATTACCTATACCTTTCACAAAAATAAATCCAAAGTTATTGCCCACCTCAGGCCCAGTTAGCCCAAATTACCAGAGATCTACTCTGTATACAACTTAAAATACGATTCCCTGTGTGTTTATTGTTGTTTTATAATTTTGTGTATGAAGCTGTAGTAAAATTTTCAAATGGTGATTAAAGTATACTAATCTTTATTTAGGTCAACCCATGAGCAGATTCAGACTAGAGCACCCACAACATAGTGCAGCACATCACCGAATTCAGGATAGTTGCCAAGGATTGCCAGATGCATTAGATGGTAATTAAACTATATCTTTATTTTCAAGTGCCTAGGTTTTCTTTGTTTCTTTCTTCCTTTCAGCTCTCCTTCTATCCATCTCTCTCTTTCTTCCATCTTTTTCTCTCTTTCTCTCATAATGGCATCGGTAAAATAAAAGTTTGTCTGTTTCTTACAGTTTACTAGTAGTGAAAGGGCATTTGGAATGAGAAAATCTTTAGAAGGTTATTTTAAAAATATAATGATAAACATTTAGTTTCCTTATAGATATAATGTATTTCATGTGCACTATAATCACTGAGGAAATAAAATGTTGGAAACAGTTAAAATTTTAACTTATCACTGCCACTTAATAACCTATTTTAGCTATCAGTAGAACTTTAATAGCTCACATTTTCACTTCAGTAATGGAACTAGTTTCAGTTGCCACTATCACTTCACTAGTGCAAACTGATAGTAATTATCCCCATTATTTAGCTTTGCACATGAGGGAATGAAATAAGCATGATATAAATTTTCTTACAGATGGTTCTCTTTCTGGAGAGTTGAACACAAGATCTTGAAACCATTGTAGTATCAACCATTATTGCATGTGACAACAGTCATCCAAACCCCCTCATAAAAAGTACTTTTTGTCCCAACAGATATCCACTTCCTGAGTTGCTCATTATAATTACTCTGGACAAATAATTATAATGAGTTAAGGTTATTCACGAGTACCAAGTGACTGTAAATGATGTAGAAGAATCAGGATATACATAATCCCACAATAACTTATCACTTTAACTTATCACTTCTGGAAACTACAAATCACTGCTTTTATGATATAATTCAGAAATGGCAGTGTATATGCCTTCATAAAATCTTTTATAGCTCTGATAACAGTGCCATTCACCCTTTATGATCTAGGGGTTACATGCAAGCCTCTGGTTTCTGAGGTGGCACATTAAAATCCAGGGGAGAGCAACAAGCTTTCCTGGCATAAAAACTTCTTTCCAGGAATCCTTTGGAAGGGAAATCAAGTCAGTGGTCATTTATCTAGATTTACATATCATTAAGAAAATTCAAGCCTGATAAAGAGGCCTCTTCACAAAATTAGGTCGTCTTCCATGCCCAGTATAATAATTGATGCTGAGAACCAAAGCAGTTAAAAAGTGTTCATAAATATAAACTAAATTTCAATTTGAGAGGTCAAGATAAACTATAGAAGTAGCACAGTCTCTACTTCCCAATGCTGATTTTCTGGTAACCTACACCAAAGCCATTAGATAATAATACCTTCTCTAGTTATCTTGTACCTATTAGAGAAAGTAAAACATCTCAGAGCATGGATTTCCTTAACATGAAGTTTGAGACAATTTCTGTCCATCATGTTTTAATATAAGAACTTGTAAATCCTTTCTCATTCCAAAGTCATCTTTTACCACCAGTTTTTTAATACTATGTTTAGTTGTAGGGGATATAAATGCAAGGATTGGGGATAATCAAGTTAATTTGAAATAATCCTTTATGAGAGTATGCTGAGATGTATATATCAGATAGGACATATAGCAATGATAAGGTTATTAACCTGGACTATATAAGTCACCTAGCCATTTTGTTTTTGCAAGTGCACAGTTTCTGCTTTTATGGTGGTGGGGGTTTGGTAGCTTCTTGACATAATATGTTCTCAGTGCTGATTTGACTATAATATATTTTTGCGAGACAGTATTTTTGTTATTTGCAATTAAACTCAGTTGAGCACAGCTAGGCTACATATGTAGCCCGAGCAACCACTAATGAAACAGTTGTCAAACTGGATACTAAGAGAAATATTTGCCATGTAGGAGTTCCTGAGGACGATTTTCTAATGACACAGTGACCTAAAGAAGCTCTAAATGAAAGTAGTGAAAGTGACATTGAACTACATGACAATGATGAAGAAGAAGAGGATCATGTTTTCCCAGATGTGCATTACTCAGACAGAAAGGAAGCCAGTGATGATGATGAATCAAGTGATGAAGCAATGGATGGTGAACCTACATCAGTGCAATCAATGCCATGTGTAGATTTTCTACAAAACAGAAGTATAAGAAAGTCAATTGATGCTTGTTTCTTGAGACAATATCCTGGGAGGTCATAAAGCCTCATATAGCAAGAAAAGAAGAACTGAACACTATACCAGTCTCACTAAGAAAGCGTGCTAAGATTCTTATCAGAATTAAAGACTTTCGCAGAACACAAGTCATATAGCCTGACAATGAGTTAGGGAGGTGCTACTTATGTGGAAGAAGGAAGGATAAATTTACCAGAAAGAGTTGCAGCATGTGTCAAAAAATATTTCCAATAATCATCTCACTGCAGTGTGTAAAGAGTGTCTGCAAGAAGAATTGTAAATCAAATAGCAATTTTGTGCTTATTTCATATTTTGAGACTATTACTAGACATTCATAATGTGATTGTTGGCGCAATGTAAACATTTAATACACTCTATATCAGATTTTGTTAGTTTCACTGTTATTAGCTTGATTTATATGATCTAGGAGTATAAAGGAACACTTTAAATCAGTTTATCATGTGTTATAGATGACACATAGATTAGTTTAATTTAATACCAAATTATTTGAATGTAAGTAAACACTATAAAGAAATAAAGGAATATCCTAGAAAGTTATTAACACAATTATAAACAATGCATAAAGTACATTTTATATGGGCTACATATGTAGCCCCAATGACCACTCACAGCACAGAGCATAACACTACTACTTGAGAGTTAATAATGAAGGGAGAAAAATCTTAGATTTTTGTAAGGAACGTACTCTCATGATTTACAATGGTTTGTAAAGATCAGATATAGAAGGGCAATATACATTTGTATATAATGGCCAGAGTGTGCTGGATATTTTAATGTGCTCACTGGGAATTGACAACCGGATATTAGATTTTGAGGTTATGAATGAAATAACATCCAGTTGCCACTATCCAGTGAGATTAAAATTAGGGGAAATTAGTAGCATTGGAGTAGTAATAGATACAGATTGTTACAGAGTCGTATAAATGTATAAATGGAGAGCAGAAAAGCATGAAATGTTTGGTTAGGAGTTAAATTCAGAATGTGGGAAAATATTACAAGTGAAAGTAGATAGTCTAGTGTATATTAATACAATAGAGCAAGCTGTAGAAGCATTAAAATATAGTGTGAAAAGGGCTGGGGTAAAATGACGATAGTAGGTTTGTAAGATACAAATAGGTATTAGTTTGATACAGATTGTCAAAGGGTTAAATGAGAGTAAGACAGTTGAGAAATTGGAGGCACTCAGGGTAGAGAGAGGAGAGAGAAAACATTTTACTACTAAGATGGGCGTACGGATGTCTGATGGAAGAAAGGAAGAGGGAGTGGGTTTTGAGAATATTAAATGAAGCAGCAAAAGCCCATGATTCAAAAAAGCTATGGTGAGTAGTAAAATGCTTACAAAAAGAGGAGGCAAAAAAATTTAATATAAGTCCATGCCAATGGTTTTTGCATTTTAAAATTTGTTAGGGCACACTTACATACATGAAATAGCTAAGCAATTGCAGGGGAGCCAATACACACGTAAGCAACTAGATGGAGAAGTTACAGATGTTGAATTATGCAAACAAATAAAGAAGTTAAAGGCCAATAAAAAAGTGGGATTGATGATATTCCAGGAGAGTTATGGAAAGTATGGACAGTTGAGGGAACTCAAAGAGAAACAGTATTAAGGCTGCTTAATAAAATATTGGAAATGAGAGGGATTCCTAAGAACTGGAGGACAAGCATAGTAGTGCCATTAAATAAGGGAAAGGGAGATAAAAGCAATCCTGCAAACTATATGGGAATTAGCCTACTGTCTATCTTAGGGAAGATCTGTACAAGTATTTTAGCAAACAGGGTCGGTTGGCTATGATACTTTTAGCGAGGCAGTATTTTTGTTGCTTGCGATTCAACTCAGTTGCTCACAGCTGGGCTACATATGTAGCCCGTGCGACCACAAATGTAACAGTTGTTGAAATGGCTACTAAGAGAAAGGTCACATCAATGTGATCACTGCCATGTGTATATTTTCTGTGAATCAGAAGTTTCAGAATATCCAACGACAGTTTTTTTTTTCTGAGACAATATCTTGGGAGCTTATAAAGCCTCAAATAGCAGGCGGAGCAGAGCTCAACACTATATTAGTCTCACTAAGAAAGCATGCTAAGATTCTTCTCAGAACTGAAGACATTCGCAGAATACAACCTGCATAGCCTGACAACAAGATAGAGAGGTGCTACTTATCCGGAATAAGCAAGATAACTCTACCAGGAAGAGTTGCAGCATGTGTTAAAGAAAGATTTGCAATAATCATTCCACGGATGTGTAAAGTGTGTCTACAAGAAGAATTGTAAACTAGATAGTAATTTTAGGCTTATGTCATATTGTCAGACTATTACTACACATTCATATGGTGATTGTTGGAGCAGTATAATCGTTTAATACCTTCTGTATCTGATATTGTTGTTTTCACTGTTATTAACTTGATTAGTATGATTCAGGTATTTAAAAGACCACTATAAATAGTTTACCATGTATTTTACGCAACCCACAGTACTTTAATTTTATATTTAATTATCTTGGAACAGTTCATAAAACTGGATTTGAATGAAAGTAAACACTATAATCCCAGAAAGTTATTAAAACAATTATAGAAAAGGCATAAAGTAAATTTCATATAGGCTGCATATATAGCCCACGCAACCACTCACATCACAAATCATCATGGGACTACTCGAGGTTTAAAAGGAGAAGGATGTACATGGCTTTTATTAATTTAGCAAAGGTGTTTGATACAATTGATAGGGGAGCATTGTGGATAAACTTAAATGAGGAAGGCGTAAGTTCCATATTTATTGAAATATTGCAAAAGATGTATCAGGAAAATGAGTGTTATATCAAACTCCAGGGAAGTAAAGTAACTGATTGCATATAGAGTAAGGTGGGTTTAAGGCACGGATGTAAACTAAGTCCTGTGTTATTCCACCTTTATGTAGATGACATTCTATAAGATATTTTGAAAAATATGGTACATTCACTAGTTATTCATGATAAAGGTATCCCAGGGTTATTATTTGCAGATGACTTAAGAGCTAGTTCCATATCATGTGGAGGGTTGAGAAGAGTGATGAAGGCAGTAAGCAGTTACTGCAAAAATAGGGGTTAAAAATAAATGAAAAGAAAACGAAGATCATGGTTTTTAAAAAAGGATATAGACTGCAAAAAGATGAGAAATGGGAAATGAATGGTGGAGAAATAGAGCTCATTAGGAGATTTGATTACTTGGGGGTAAGGCTGAGTTGTGATGGTAGGAGGACTAAGCAGAAAAAGCTGGCATTAGCAAAAGGTAAACTGGCCATGAGTGTTGTAAGATCATGTTTAAGGAAATTGCCTGACATTATGTCAAGTGGCTGTAAAGGATCTGTACTATGATGGTAGAAACAAAAATGCTACAGGGGCAGAGATATGGGGAGAAGATGAAGCATGGACAGAAGTGGACGTTATTTCCAGATCCTTTTGTAAATATATTCTAGGCCTTCCAGGAGCATCACCTAATGGGACAGCACAACTTCAGTTAGGATGACACTCAGCTAAAGTCGAAATTGTCACGAGGGTAATGACATATTTGTATCGAGTTGCTAACACACAGGGAAACAATATTATAAAGGAATGCCTTCTTATGCAAATGAGAAGCAAATGGGAAGGATCTTAGACACAAAAGGTAAGGGAATTGGTGGAACAGATGAGACATATTTGGAGGAATGAGTATTATTGCTATAGTGGCTTTCGGAAACAAGTAGAATCAAGATCAGAAGATATTGATAGTCAAGTTATATTTACTAGTAAAAGAGACAAAAGCTCTTTGATGATACATACGGAATTAGAAATAGTTTGGGGGACGGAAAAATACATAGGTGTGTGTAATAAGCTAGGGCGAGGACAGGGGTTAGAAATTTTAAAGGTATTACATATGATCAGGAAAAATGGGAAATGTCCAATGTGTGGAGATGATGTTATGGACCGGCATGGTATAATATATTGCAAACAAACAAACTTATGGTGAGAAAAAGTTTGGCAACAGCAGTGGAACAATTTCAAGGATTGTGTGTATTGAGGCCAAAATTTAAAAGGAGGAGTTACGAAGGGTATGTTGGTTGTGAACAAGATATTTGTCATGTACTGGGATTGTGTAAATGGTATTGCATTAATGAATGTATGTATAAGGAAAGATGACAAATAAATATTTTATTCTATTGTAATACTGTGTTGGATTAAATTTGAAATTTTTCACTACATTTGTGTTTTGGTTACACCAACATATTTTGTTGGAAGCATTTTCGTGCTCTAAAATAATTTTATGCATTATAGAATCCAAGAAATTCAGCAACACATACCAAGCATACAAGACAAAGTAGCAAGAATTTGAAGGCATTGCTTCCTCATATTCAAAGCCAATCTCACCCAAAGGTAATTACTTAGATTCTTATGTCTTGGTCTATAAGAGTGCCAACAGTGTACAGCAGAAAATTTAGGGAACAGCTTTGACAGAATCAAGTCCAAAATACATACCATCACTCTCCATATTTCTTTTTGATACACAGATTTAACTTATATGGAATGGTTTATGTTGAACTGACACATTTCTTTCTTTAACTATTTGGTTGAAAATTCAATTACTGAGCAATTTTTGATGTCAAATTAAAGAAAACATTAATTACATAACCTGTCCCGTATAAGTGTAGTTAGATGTTATGGTTTTGACAAAAGAAAATTAACACTTCTACAAAAGATTGTTTAAGATGGAACTATTTAAAAAAGTTAATAAGTAAATGGCTGAAGATAGAACTATTAAAAAAAGTTAATTTGCGCTGAAATTTTGGCCCTTATACCTGCATACTGCTGTTAGATTTCTATTTTTCCTCATGATTAATCCAGTGATTTTGCACATATTAAAATACTCTTTTGGATTATGAGTAATATCTATTTATTCACATTATGTATGAATACATAACATATACAGTTTTCATGGCTTCTTCGAACTTGTACCCTTAAGAATAATAAAAATTTTATTAGTAATACAATTATGAATACTATAATAGTAATTAAGAATAATTGCAAAAGCATAATTATACAATAATATCATATAAGAATACTAATAATAACAATAAGAATAATAGTCACAATTGCTGCTTTATTATCTGGATTTATATAATTATCAATAGTAGTAAGTGAAGTCAGATATTATTAACTTTATTTAAAAAGCTGAATTTACAGGATTGTAAATTCATATATGTTACCTGGCTACAACTTTGCAAATATGGTCACATAACCATCCTGAAAATGAGAGATGGTCAATCTAATTTAGATTGATGAACAAAGTTGACTAAAATGAAATGCCTGATGTGTTCGGTTTCCACTCAGAACATTCACAGAGAGACGTTTCCTCTGTTGTCTGCTAGCTAGTCTCTTATTCTGCTGCACCTGAGCAGAAAAAAATAAATATTTGGTGATTTATTAATTTTTTTTATTGCCAATTAATAATTTAAGTTCTTCGGTAACCTATTTTGCAGAGTAATACAAAAATGAGGTGCTTATAGCACATCCAATATAGATGTGTACTGAGACAATTAAAAATTAGTCTTCATAGAAATGTTATAGAGTCCAACTGAAAAATTCAATACCATAGACAGGATTTAAACCAGAAACTATGTACCTTGAGAGCCCCTAGCGGTTCACCGGGAAAATATATGAGTCAGTTAGAGAATTTAATGTCATGACGACATGTTGGCCATGGTAGTTCAATGGGTGAGGGTGACTTTTTTAAACAAAGAATGGTGATTATTGTATTTTATAAGCACCTATGTTATAAAAGTGTTATTTGTATCATAATATTAAATTACAGGCTGCAAGAGGTAAAACTGTGAGTAGTAGAATTTCAGAGCTGAACACGAGGATTTGAACCCAACTTGAACTGGCAGAATGGTGAAGTAATATCTATAATACCATTTAGCTAATGCTAGCTTTCTGCATACACAGAGGTTGCTATATGAATCAGCAACCACAGACCTCAGCCCCACCTCGTATCTTTATATTCTTTTCACGCTTCATATAGTGTTTAGAGTTCATTTTGGTAATTTTAATATATATATCAAATATATATATCAGCACCCTCCATTACAATTATTCTATGAGCTAAAAACTGCTGTAATTTGTGGCAGAAGCGAAAACATCCACCTAACACTTAGCATTTTTTGACATAGCTGTACAACGAAAACATGTGTTGTTTGAATATTTAAACGCAATTGGTCACATTGTGCAGATCTATCATATTGTGTTTCAATGTTATTCTCAACCTATGCATGTGATAAATTGTCATTTAGTTGTCTCCCAGTCGCCAGAGGAAGAGTTATGATTCCTGTGGAGTCTTTGCACATAACTGTTCCTTTAGGAGTGTGTTTAAAGGTGTGTGTGAATGTATGCTAATGGTCAAAAGTTTTCAAATGTGTACAAAATTGCTACTGCAGCACTCTCTCTCTCTCTGGATATGATGTTTCAGGAATTGACAAACACAGTGATGGCTTTCTGTCCCATAAAGCATCTATGCATTGAATTATTTACCCTTCCTCTATACGCTTTCAGCAAATCAACTATTAGGAGGCATTCAAGAAAGGCTTCAGTCACTTATGCCGTTTAGAACATTGCATACATTAAAAATAAATAGGGGCAGGGGTCCCCACCTGGTAGAATTCCTAAACAATGAATATCCATTGGTTTATAAGTTATTATTTTATAGTTGCGTATTAATTAGCATAATCATCTGAAGTTTATTCCATAAATATAAAGCTATAATTCATAAACATGTCCACAAGTTTCATGACAGAAGCTTTTGATTCTTTAATTTGAAATCCCTTCTATCCTTACATTTACTTTACTATGCTACTTCATAGCAAGAGGTTTGATGTATAGCTTTCTTATGTTTAAGAATAACTATTAGTAATTAATAAAATTAAAATACTTAGGCCATATAATTATCTGTTTGTTTCATTTCAACAACTCTTTCTGCATAAATTTTTGATTCACATCTAAAGAAATTCAAAGTCTAACCTTCTTCAGATCAATGGTTCCATACAGAAGCTGCACAACCAGTCCTTATTAACAATTTTATAAAAAATATAATTCACATTACTATACTGCAAACACCTTCAATAAATCCTGGCTTTATTACATAGGATTTTAATAAACTTTAAAGTGCCTTGGCTGTACCTGCACAGTACACGGATATGCAATGTGTTTGAGCAGTGGAACAGTGAACCACAGCAAATGCGCCTCCGTTATTTCTTCACTGCTATCCTTAGAAGCACCATAGTGTGAATCACTAAACATTTTTGGCTTAGTTCCTTGTAAACATTCCATTGTATTAGTTGTGTAATCCATCGTCATAACACAACTAAATGCCCCTTAGTCTCACCATTGAATGTTCTTTTATTTTTTATTATTTCCTGAAATACCTTTGAGAAGCAAACTTCTGTGTACCATATTTCTGTAACATTTCTCTATTTTGAGTCCAATAGTTCTTATACCTTTGAAAGCTTCTGTGGTATAAGCAAATAATGACTATTTATTTTGGAGTAATATTTTTCAGACAAAGGTACTGAAAACAAAGGGTGCTTAAGTTCATATGTTACTTCACTGAGCTTTTTCTGGAATCTCTCCTAATCACTGTTTCCTCTGTGCTTATGATTTTCAATGTCACCCCCTCTTAAATTCTCCAAACCAGTGGCACAATGTAGCATGATATACAGAAAAATCATGCAAAGCTCCCGCAACTGCTGAAATTAATGTTCTTCATTTAAGCTATATTTTATATGTATAATGTTATAGCATGAAAATATTTTCTCTGCATATCTAGTGCATGTGCAAGAATATTTTCACATTCAGAGTTTCAACTTAAAAGGAACAAAAATGAATGATGAAACAGAGCTCTGCTAGCTGCCAATAAATCAGCAACAGTTCAATGAACCAGCTGTTTCAGCCAAGCAACTATGTCTTCCCTTGACTTGGACAATATTCTGTACATCAATACTCAGATCAGTTCCATTTAAAATGGCCTAACAATAAATTAAGGAGACTGGGTTCACATTTGCCTACGACTTAAAAATATAAAAATAAGTTTGAAAGCGCTCGTCTTGGTAGCATGGTGGTAATATGTCTGCCTCACATTGAAGAGGTCCCGAGTTCAAATCTCGGTTAGGGTGAGTTACCTGGATAAGGTTTCTCCGGGGTTTTTCCTTATCCTGAAAGACAAATGTCCCCTAACTCTAAGCTTTGTGATGCTGGGCCCATTTGAGCATCATTTCATCTATTCCACTCATCTGTTAAACGACATAAATTACAAAAAAAAAAAAAAAAAAAAAAAAAACAGTTTGAAAACACTTGAACAGATCTCCATTCTTGGTCTGTTGCAGTTCACTGGATAAAATTTAAAGCAATTTGCCTGATTTTTAAAACAATTTCCACTTTAATTTACTACCTTCTGGGTGTAAAAAAGATTATTATAAACATTTTTTAAGTTACATAAGCTTGCAGATAGTATCCTGGAAAGATTTAAAACTTAGACCTGTTTTTGAAAATGGACCATTGTTAAGGGCATGAATGTACCTCTAAAAATTGTACTTAACAGCGGAAAAATAACCAACATTTTTTGCTAAGTAATTTATTTCTTAGTTTGTTTTTAATTTATTTATTTACCTTTTTTATATGATGCCAAACTTCTAGTAACCCTTTAGGGCAAACTGAAAAATGAAAGATATGACTGGGATATGGTCTAATGACCCTTGACTACAAAATTTGAAGTTACCTGCCATTCTTAGAATAAGTTAAAACCTGGAAAAGAATTTACCCATAAATCTCAACCTAACCAAAAGTAAGGCATACATACCAGCACCACAGTTCAAAGAGGGTTCCTATTATTTTTGAAAAAAATTCTTCCCTATTACTATTTAACACTTCAGGAAAATATCAAAAACCTATAAACTGAAACACTTTATAGTGGTAGTAGTAGTTTATATTTCATCCCTACTATAGATGGTAGAGAAAGTAAAATTGTTGATTTTATGAAACTTAAATTTCATGATAACTGCACAAGCTCATGTCCTCAAACCTTCTATTCAAATGTAAGAATACTAATCAGGGC
>CM060950.1:236425491-236467991 GCA_030765055.1 Mantis religiosa
TTTTGGAATGAAAGTAATGACAATAATCCAAATCCTAAATTACTAAAATGAGTGATAAACTAAAATAAACTGACAACATGGGAGAAAAATATTCATATGGAAAAATAAGGACCCAGTACTGAACAGGAAAATCCCACCAGTAGGTGATCTGACAAAGAAGTCTATAGTTCCGCTGCCAGAGAAAAGAGAGCAGCAGACAACAGACAGTAATTAGCAATAAGTTGAAAGTGGACACACGGGCTTCTGAAAATAATGGTCCCTAAATAATATAAAAATGTAAGGGACAACGTGTCGAGAAACCATCTACAAATGGTCTTTTTCAGTTAATTTTAATGTCACTGTTACTTAATTCCTCCTATCACGCATAATTACATGTTTGTTTCACTCATAAGCTTTGTTGTCACCGCTACTTGCCATTAACCTAAGCGTGTATAGGTAGTGACTCAAACGCATAATTTAGTCATCCTTATGAAATGCATGTTGACTTTGCTCAGGTGCTGGGGTTATGTATGCTGAAGAGTCCAGGACTTATGACAATCTGATGTCCAGACGATTCCTCTGCATCTGCAGTAAACATCATTAGAGCCATCTCAATCATATGGTGTTGTTTCGGTCACAACTGTGTGGTCTACCCATGGCTGATGGAAGGCTGGGGTTCACCCTGATTACTGTTTTTGTATGCCCATCGTCAGTAGGGTTTAGTGACAAAGATGATCATTTTTAAATAGGAAGATTTAGAATGCTTTTTTTTATTGGGTTACAAGCTAGAAAACGGAAGTATGTGGCTCATCAGTGCCTGTGGGTGAGGTTCCAGGACCATCGGCACCAGATGGCAATGGTTCAACAGTATTTCAGATTGATTGTTATTGGTTTAATCAACTCATCTTCTGGGGCTTTAATCACCTAGAGATCCAACCAGAATACTTTTATGTAGTGGAAATAATTGTTCTTCCATACTAGCCATGTGTAGGCTGACTTTCAGTTGGACTCTACCTATTCAAACCTTGCCATACTCATCTCTAGCATGGAAGAACAATGAATTTCTACCAATTAACCTAATAGTGGTTTAACCATGAATGATGGGACTTATGTACTTAGAGCATAGTCAGTCACCACAAAAGGTGCCTATCTCATCATATACAAGAACACTTTGTGGTGTACTGGGAAAAGTACGAGACTGTTGGGGAATTCAAAGTCAAGCTGGCATGTTGCCATGCTAGCTGAATGGATGAGAGCAACCAGTCAGAGACCAGGGAGGTCTAGGTAGCTCAGATCCTAGCTATAGCATTGAATTCTTAAGTTTGATTGTGCGCATCCAAAGCTTGATAGAAGTGGCAAACTAGCATAGAATTATGCTGCCTGGTTCCTAATTTCATCACCTTTACCAGAGATCAGACTTCCTGAAGTGGTCTTATGGGGGTTTAGCATCCAAAGGAATAGATGGACTTTAGTCCCTCTGTTCTGTGTCCATTGTAACCACAGAAGCCAACTGTTTGTGTCGCTGGCCAAGATCGCTAGGTGTATAATATGATGGGGCAATGAATGCCTAAAAAATCTGCAACTTACTACAAAAATGGCATTCTGGTTCTCAGAAGGGGTTTCAGAGAGGTGCTTGACCCTTGTACTTGTGCAGAGGGTTCCCGATGTGCTCACAGAAAGTTAAATGATTCTCCAATTTTGCTCTAAGAATGGTGTTTGAATTTTCACATTCAATCTTTTGACTTCTGAACTGTAATGTGGAGCGGTCAGCAGGGGTATGGGGCTTCTTAAGTAGAACAGCACAACTCAAGTCCCAGTTAGAAAACACACACCAATATGGACAGGACTCCTGTTCAAGACGAAGATTTTTCTATGTGAAGTTAAAGGCTGTGTTGCCTTACAAAATTTACAAACACCAGAAACCTTCAACAGAGAGAAACAAGCTCTCAAACTTAACAAAATCAGACTTTCGATGTTTGAACATATTATATTGGTAATGCATACATGTCAAGTGAGCTCTCTGGCAACCAATAACACTGGAGAGGCCAAGCCTCACCTGCCATATTCACTGCAGCATCCTTTCTACCCAAACAAAATACATAAAATGCATAAATAGCCCAGTAGTTGCTGCCAACAAATCAGTTGTTACTGAAACTTCACACAGAAGATTCAGATATGGCAATGATGATGTCCATCGCAGACCATATACTATATGTGTGGAAGAATCTATCAGTGATTAATCTTTGTCAATGTGGTCGGTCATAAGCACAATTTCTGGCATTGTTAAAAAATACACATGAGCATCTGTTCAGAAGAGAAATAGATATTGTTTATTCTGAAGCTGACAGCAGTACAGTAGTAGAAAGAGAAGCAATATTTCTAATAGTTTGCTATAAACAAACTGAAACTGGATCGAGGAAATACTTCATTTCCAACATTGGAGTACATAATATCATACATAGATTTATTTCAGGAAAATGATGTTTAGCTTTAAATTTATGTTTTTGCTTGAAGCTCTACAGGGAAGTGCTTCACTGAATTTTCCAAAATACGGACAATTTTTTTAACTTTATCTTTCTTTCAGGTTCAATGGTGCTGCGGCCTGTTGAATCTAGACTTATTATGTCACTTTGAATTGTTCTTCTGATAACCTGTCTATGTTACAGGATTTTGGTTTGGATACTTTGTTTGAGACTCTACAATTGAATACATTTAAAAGAAGATGCAGCCAGATGAAGCTTACGTTTACCGGCGCACCTCAAGGAGTGCTAAAACCACCATGACTGCAAATTTTATTATAATTTTCAGTTATTCCATTAATAAGGTGCTTGAGCATAGCTATCTATAACTTTATTATAACTTCAAACACTTGTTATACAGGAACAGTCCATGCTTTTCAGTCTTCTTTGCATGTGTCACTGTATCTTATATTACCCATTTTCATAACTTGCAGACTAAATTCTATCTACACCATCATCTTGTAAGTGGAGGGAAAAGTATTATCAAATATAGACCTCCAAGGACATTTGTATTTTACAACATAATTTGGTGCTTTATGTACTTGGAGTCTTCATTAGGAAAGAAACCTACACGATACTGATACAAGCACCATTCTGGAACTGTTTGGCACAAGAGGAATTTGCTTTAAGAGTATTTCATTTCCAACTTTACATTTCTGCGAGATTGTCTTTGAATATAAGGAAACAATGCATTGAAATCCTTGCTCCTTTATGTTGTCTGCTTTGTAAGAGTTGCTGATTTTCTTGGATTTATGTAATACATCTTGCAAAGCTTGGACACCGTTCTGAACTCAACAAGGTGCTGTAATAGTTTTAGATGCTGTTTCCATGAATGTGCTCATAAGCTGACCAAAGTTCTTCCCTGTGTCTTAGAAGTACCAGGCATATCCGGTTTTCTTCATTGCCCTAAAGAACTGAATTGTCAATCCTCACCATATTCCTTCAACTTGAGCTAGAGAATTTCTTTTTTTTTCTGTCCATTCGCTGCTCAAATTCTCAGCCAATTGTAAACTGACTTCAATATGTCATATAGACATAAATACATGCAAAATGAAGGTCATAAAATTCAGGAGGAGAGGATTTGTCTCCAAAACAGACATCATTATATGTGACAACAGATTTGAAACTGTAAACTCTACAACATTCTGCAAATAATATGTTTGCCCATGAGGTGGGTTGGCAAGTTTTGGTCGTGCTATTCCTACCACCTGGCTTCAACAGACTGTACGTACATTCTATGTGGACAAAGATCTTGGCAGTATCCTCAGCTTACCTACCCAGCAAAGAGGCACTCACCAACATTCTACCCAAATAAAAATTTAGACAAGCACTGTATCAACACACTTGTATAAATTATATTTAATAAATAATAATTTTATAAAGATTTCCCAAAGCTGACTTCATTGAAAGTTTTATCAAACATGTATCCATTTCTCAAACAGTGTTGAGGTACACACTTATAAGAATTACAAACAAAGTAACTGTAAAAAGAAATAAATAAGATAACAGAAAATGAATCAGGTTTTCATTTAGTGTCTATGTTTTATTTTAAGTTTCTCTATTACCAATAGTACTTAGAAGAATTATTGCATTCAACCCCACTAACTTGAACATGTGAATTTACTAGAAATATATCTTTGGAGATTCTTTAAGTCCAAAAATGCTTACATTGTCATGCGAGTACCATGAGTATCTACCACTTCTCTAAAAGTTGGAATAATAGCTTCTTCTTGTCCACGTTAAGCATGGCATGCCTAATGTAGGGGGATTCAGAAAAACTCAATAACATGGGTGTCCTCAAAATAATATTAGAGGTGCCTGCCTCAGTAGTGTAGATGATAGCATGTCTGCCTCATGTTCAAGAGGTCTCAAGTTCAAATCTCAGTAAGAGCAAGTTATCTTTACAAGGTTTTTTCCAGGGCTTTCCCTTATGCTGATAGACGAATGTCAGGTAGCTCTAAGCTCCATGGATCTCGGACTCATTTTAGCATCATTTCAGTCACTAAAGTCATCGTCCGATATGACTTAACGTTGGAGACGTAAATTACAAAAAATAAATAAATAAATGAACAATAATAGTGGAGTTACGAGTCTGGGAAAATATATAACTGATGCCATACCACTTAATGCAAAATGTATATAAGAGTAGAGAAATCGACTTTCATGTCCACCAAGAGTTCTGTCAACAAGAATTGAGAAATAAGCTTGCACTGTAGCTAAATATCCTAACATTTGCATGCATGCTGATACAGTGGTATGTTTTTGAAGGTAAATTCTACAATAAAATAAGCATCTGTGTTTCTCCACAGCCACTTATAATAGTTACGGGTTACCATTAGCAACACAGCCATCCAAGCCCTACATGACAAGTCTAACATATGTCATGGCCATCTTCTATGGCCATCTTTCTGACCATATCAAATTACCATGTATTTAACCATAATTGGTGTCTAGTCGCCTGCATCACTCTTAATGGCTGTCTTACTCATTTGATGGCCCATGGTGCTGAAACTCTGATCAGTGTGATTACTTCTAACAAGGAAGGGATCAAGAGTATACTTAGGTATGCTAGATACAGGGCAATAGAATGAACATGTTTAAGACAGCGGGCTAGTACACTAACAGGCTAAAATAAACTAACAATATCCTGATCTGAAGAATCATTACTCTGAGTCCAGGTTATATTAGAAACCCAATTTTTGAAACAATAAAATTACCTGGAGAATACATGATGTAGATCATTAGACACTGTAAGAATAAAAATCGAATAAAGGATTATAGACGTGTATTTAGTTTGCATCTCCCTACATTAGAACAAGTCCAAAAATGCAGTCCGGTTATAGACAGGTTATGTAACCCTAAGCATTACATCATCCATAAAGCAATCGTCAGTAAAATCAAGGTCAAATGCTGTAAGCTACTGACAGCCAGGCTGGTATTTCCAGCTAATAAACTCTCTCTTCATGCATTTCTTAAAATTTTTCCAATTCAGCTTCTTTGGTACATTATGAAAATAGTCTAATCTGTGCAGTGGCATGATTTTCTCATACCACTTGTATACTTACTATTCCTAAAAAATCTTCATTTCTGTTTCCTTCATTTTAATCAAGATGAACATTGATAGAATAGGCTCTATTCCAAGTTTCCTAGTATGTAGAGCACCAATAGAAAAATGAAGTAATCTTAAATTATAATCATATCCCTTAAGTACGCATAGGTATATGGAGGCACTGATATTCCAACCTCTTTGCATATCCCGGCCAGAAAAAAAAGACTAACAACTTAAAATTTGATAACTGTGTGAGTATCGGATAATAAGGTACTACTGCAAACATTGAAAATTTCCCTCTTTCATCGGACGTCTGGGTTTTGAGACTTACTTGGAAATCTCCCTGTTACATTCTTGTAAGGTTCTGAAATGGATTACGTACCAAGCTTGTTAATTTTGTGAACTCATTTTTATGCTTTGATATTCAGACACACACACACACACACACACACACACACACACACACACACACACACACACACACACACACACACACACACACACACACACACACACACACACACACACACACACACACACACACACACACACACACACACACACACACACACACACACACACACACACACGCATGCATGCACGCGCGCACGCGCACACATTTCCAAAAAATTATTTTCCTTCATTGAATCTAAATTTATATGTTTCAGTGAAATTTTGGTATCCAATATTTGCATAGAATTCAATGCTTCCGCTACTTTGTATATATAGTAAAAATAATTTATAAACATGGGACTCCCTCTGTAGGCACTATAGTCCAAAAGGAAATAATCTTGGTATTTGAGTTCAGTAATTACCACCGTTGCAAATTAATGAAATGAAAAAAAAAAAACATTTGTGTTGTAGATAAAAATACTTTTAAAATGCTGATTGTCATTAAACACAGCTCAAAAAACCTTTGATCAAATTACATAGCATTTAAGACATTTATGTGACAAATGACATGTATCTCTTGAGCAACCTGGCATTCTACTCTGAAGTGCTCTTTATATAGAAGGCATTATATGTAAAAATTTTTGTCCTTTTCCTTGTCTACAGTTTTTCAAGGTATATTATAATGTATGATGAAGGAATCAGATAGAGTGGAATAGTCGGATAGAGCAAACTGATTGAAAAGTTCATGTTGCATGCTTGGAAAAAATTGAACTTAATAACCAAACAGGGCAATTAAAATTGTACAATAAAATGTCTGACTCTCGGTACTTCACATATCACAAATTTTCTTTCAATTTGTCTTGCCTCCACTTGAAGGTATTATCCAGAAATTGTCAACTAGCCAGAACCTTGGTGTTCCAGCTGATCATAGTTGTCTGGAGACAAGACATTTTGCATTTTTTCCAAATTTTTGGAACTTAGGGTTTGCATTCCAAGTCATGTTTCGAGTCCAAATGTGAAATATACAAGGGGTATCCATAAAGAAAGTCTACTGATTTTGTCTCCTTCAGTGGAAGAAGAATAGATCAGTGAAAACCAGGGAGATAAACATGCCCAAATAGAAACTGGAGAAGAATTATTGTCACCATACACAAAATAATTATGGTGTTTGGCTGCAAAGGAGCTCAAGATAAATTTAAGTAAATGAAACTTGTGCCCTTTAAAAAGTGAAGCTGATTTTAGTTTTAAAAAGTGTATTTATTATCCTTTTATAAATATATAATTTCAAAAATTATTAAAGAGTTTGCTAAAATATTGGTTCCTCGAAAAAAATACAGCACAAAATGTGTACTGTATTTTTCTAGAAAAGATAACAATTTAGATAATCAAAAATCCGCTGTGTCACATAAATATGGAAATGAGTTTGGAAGTATTACTTCTATTGAACACAGTAAGATTCTTTTCATTAAATATTGTTTGCTCTGCTCTACTACATTGTTACATCCATTATATTGTTTAGTATAACATAGCTGCAGATATGATTCCAGTTTACTTTACCTATCACTCCACTGCCAATAGTCCAGTTAATATAGCTAAAACTGGCAAGAAGAAGGCTAATTTGTCCTCATCAGTGACCTGTAAAATACGCAGTGATTTAATAACAACTGCGCTGTAAATCATCATATAGAAAATAATAGCAATTTCTGTGCTTATGTTATTCTATAAGTTGGCTTAATAATGATTATTTAATAATTTAAGTTTTCCTTTTATATAATTTGAATTCATTTTATGTTCATTGCGTATACTGTATATAAAGAACAAACGTGAATTACAAATTTGTATTCAAAATACTTAAATTTAATTTCTGCTAGCTGTTTACTTTAAATATTCCTTGGTTCAAAAATCAAATATCCTTAATTAATTACAGTACTGCATTACATGTATAATTGACTTATTGCTATAGGGCCGCGCCGTAGCTTAGTGGTTAGACCGCTTGGCTCTCAGCAAGGCGACCCGGGTTCGATCCCAGGCGACCGCAAAGTGAGATTTGAGGTTGACAACATGATGTTAAGGCGGGTTTTCTCCGGGATCTCCGGTTTCCCCCGCCATCTCGTTCCACCTTTGGTCCATCTTCATCTCATGTATCATCATTGTCATCGCCTGCGGTGCCGTATGTAGTAAAAGCGGGCGTTAAACACTACAAATTTTATTTCATTTTATTGCTATAAATAACCTTTACAACCTGATTTATCTCCTCGTCTGGTAGTTTCCTTTTTGATTCACTTCCTGACGTCAGCTGTCCTTGACGCGTGTTAATTTTTCACGGCAACGTTCTTCCTGCTACGTCACGTCAACCAGTCGCTGACCTTGAGTGCATGTTACATTCTCACGGCAGACTTTCTCAAATGCTGCTTTGACAACACCTTTCTTTGATGTGAATTTAATCCTGTGAGAGATTCCATACGGTGAATATGTAGCAAATACTACATATTTTAGTCCATTTTACTACTAAGCCGTTAGGAGAATAAATTGTACCTCTAGCTGATATGGATTGCATAGAATTCTGTAGGAAAATATCCTTCAAAATTGAATGACGAAAGAGTCAAGAACTCCAAATCCACTTCGTTTTAGACGTCAATTGTACATCTTGTTAAAACAGAGCAAAACAAATTTCTTCTTGCATAGTTTGAGAATTACATCCTTCCAGGCTATCAGCAAGCAACAGCAAAATGTTACACTCTATGTGTCAATATGGTGCACAGAATGGCACAACACGCTATCAAAAATATAACAATATTCAACATTTGGAGTCAAAGAAATTAGTATTTCAATGTGGCAAACCATTCAAGATAATTGGGGAAACTGCAAATATAAGTTTGGTATATTTTCTAAAAGTGTAAGTCGCGCAATGGTTCTTGAACAAATGACCTTCACCCATAGAACAGTCAGTGAGCCCATGTCTAACCCTAGTGAGCAAGATTCTGCGATTCTGTTTCACTCCGTCACTAGCTATTGTGCACCAACCAATGAGGTGGCGGCGTCCTGTTCTTAGGGATGGTGCCGATGTTCCAGGTCCTGACATGGCTCAGATCCGGCGTCACAGGTTGAGCAATTACCTTGGATGTTGTCCACGGCTGCCGGTCGAAGCATCAGAACGCTTTACCTACCTTGGTGAAGTCTCGGTTGGAAATTGATGCAACTAATTTAGTAAATGAAACGAAATGATCGTTCAACTTCTATTTAAATATTCCGAATTGAAATTCAATATTAAGTTAACAAAAACACATTGTAACATAAAGTGTTAAATGACTTTATAAACGTCTGCTTCCTTCACAATATTAACTTAAAATCGAGTTCTCTCACGCTGATAAGGTTTTGTTCCTTAACTCGACGAATCCACACAGAGAATGACGCTAACTCTAGATAATCTGAAATTCTTGAATTGGCGTTGTTATGTTAATTCAATAATTTCTCATTGTTTCACTTTTCATCTTTCGCGAACAAATTTTCATTACCATATTAGGTACTTTACGTAATATTTTGCTTAAATCACATTTAAACAATTTAACATTCAAATAACATTTTTTAAAATTTTAGGCTACTATTATCGTCGCTAACCGCACAGATATTATTTTCCTTTCTTTATATTTATTCAATCACAGGTTTGTCTTTAATTGTTTCTTAATCTCGTACATTTCCCATTAAAGTTTTTAATCTTCTCCAATGAATTCTTTTCTTATTACATTTAAAAAAACAAAATTGAAGTACAAACAATGTTTAGGGGTTTAGGATAAAAAATAACGATCACAATGAAATGGGTGAAATGCTCAAATGAGCCTAGGATCAATAGAGCTTAGAGTTACCCGATATTCGTATTTTAGGAGTAGGGAACCGCCAAAAAAAAGACGTACACAGGTAGTTCATCCTCGCCAAGATTTGAGCTACGGACCTCTTGAACGTGAAGTAGACACACTACCATTCGTTAGAGGCGGGCTCTAATCGTTGAGCTACAATGGCAACAGGCCAGCAGAACATTAAATGCTTAACTAACTCGCAAACCACAAGTAGATTTCGTATTTAAAATAAATAACCTACCCGTAGTGCCACTTACAACATATATGGACTCTTTAAGTCCCAGGGTTAATAGTTTAACCAACGTTTATGCAAATCAATTGAAATTAATTTTTATAAGGTACGTCTTTCAAAGATAACTGCAGGTTTTGAGCAGTAAGAATTTTCTATGTCTTACGGATTAGTAGATGTACAAAAGTTGTCGAAAATGATCGGAACCTCACACATATTCTCAGAAAATTCAAGAGAAACACCCTTTCACAAAAAAAATGGAACCGTATATTTTTCCAAGCCCACATCGTTTCCACGGTGGGTTTACAATGGTTTCACGGAACACGTCTCTTTAGCTTCGTCCTA
The DNA here is from genome assembly GCA_030765055.1 of Mantis religiosa. Classification (NCBI taxonomy): domain Eukaryota; kingdom Metazoa; phylum Arthropoda; class Insecta; order Mantodea; family Mantidae; genus Mantis; species Mantis religiosa. The sequence continues at coordinate 236,435,860 of CM060950.1, forward strand.
CTGAATCCTCTCATAATATTTTCTCGGTTACTAAAGTGTACTGATAGCTGACTGGTTACAGACAAGTCTGTAGGAGCTAGTCCATATATTGTGAAAACAACGTCATCGAATGCTTCCGATATTTTCCCAATCGAGGTTTGCTTCTGGTAGCTACCCATTTATTTTGTCTAAGGCTGTACATTTCATCATCCAACATAACTTGTAAAGTTGTGCTTTAATAATATAAATTAACCTACTAAAGTAACACTTTAATATTAATGATAAAATAGTCAATATAATATTTATTTTTAATATATTGTTACACAATCGCCGAGCATACAAGCAGCTGGTAGAATCAGATGGCCAATAGAGGGGGACATATGGGATCGAGCCACGCCTACTCGTGTGACCGAATGACTCTTGCTGGGAGTAAGAGAGATGGAGAGCGTAAAAACCACATCTACGCCAAAGCGCAACGCAATGACCTGTTGAGGAGAGCTGACGTGGGGAGGGCAGCAAACAGAAATCACTGGTTTCCCCTTCTCTGCTCGCCTAGAAAGATCACGAAACACTGGGACGACTTCAAGTCCAGAAACAGCGATCTGTCTATATAAGCGATTCATTGGATCAGTCAGGCAGTTTTTTGTTAGTCCAGGGCAGAGAGCCGTAAGGAGCGCAGTGCTAGTGAAGGGCGCAGACGGACTAGAAGATTGCGTACGTTTTATAAGAGCTGTACGATGCGAATTTCTAAGGAAGGTAAGAAAATTTGAACTTCTGCGAGCTGGATTTTTAATTCTTCGAACACACAAGGTCACAACTAATGTCAGGAGTGGGATATTACAGCGATGGAGGCTGCATTGGCACAGATTCTTGAAAAGTTGGAGACGGCAAATAACAACTTGGCCGCGACGATGACCGTGAAGATGACCGAGTTAACAGCGAAGACGGAAACGGCAGACAACAACCTGGCCGCAAATATGACCGAATTGACCACGGAAATGAAAGCGGCGAAAGAGGTGCTCGCCGCAAGGTTTGAGCGGCAGTTGGCCGGCTTAAAAGAGGACGTCACAGAGTTATGTGATCGCATCGAAGACCTGGCGAGCCGCGTTAATGAGCTGGAAGGAAAGGTTGACAGCAGCGTCAAGTCCCTGAACGACCTGGGGGAGGAAGTCGTCGACAGGAGGTTGAACGATTTGAAGGTTGACACGCCAGGACGCAACGCAACATCTGAGCCCGTCAAAACTCCCAAATACGACGCCGCGTCAACGTTAAAGGTCTTCAGCCGCCCCTAAACGTGGTCAAGACAGCGGCGGTTCCCAAAGATATCTGGGACGCCCTGGAGAACCGTTTCCGGGATCACCGCCTAGCCGCAGCCTATCGTAGTCAGCTGAGACAAGGTCGCAACAGCCAGGGGAGACGCTGCAAGAGTTCGCCCTGGCGATTGAGCAGCTGGCTAGCAAGGCCTCAGTTGACCTCCCACCGGAATTCGTATCCCGGGAAGCCACCTACGCCTTTGTTGACGGGGTACGACATACCGAGATACGTCAGCGCCTAATGCTCGGCGACTACACAACTATACATGAGGCGCTAACGGCAGCATTGAGGATGGAGACGGCCAAGGTGACGGCTACCTCGACATCAAGAACCAGGAGTATCCGCTACACGGGAGACCGAAGGCCAGCCGAGGGATGCCGGCGAAGACCTAGTGGGAAGAGTTCGGGTTGTGGAGAGCCGGGACACCGCAAGAGAGACTGCCCAACCCAGGAACAGCACCCGGGAAATGAGTAAGGACCGTCGTGGTGAGAGGCACGTCGGCGCCATCACCACCATCCCCTCGAGTGACACTGCGCGCCGCCAGCCGGCGGTTGGATGACAGCCTTCTCGCGGACGGTTGGGTGAGAGGGAGACCGTGCCGCGTGCTATTGGACACCGGGGTAGCCGTGACCGTCGTCAGACCTGACATAGCCAAGGTTTTGCCGTCCAGGAAACAAGGCCGACCATACCAACTGATGACGGCATTGGGTGACACCTTGCCTGTGGAGAAGGAGGCTCTGCTGAACCTGACCTTGTGACGTACTGCCGTGCACCTGTGGGTGTTCGTCGTGAAGGTGGCTGAGGAGGTGATACCAGGACTGGATGCCCTCAGGAGCCACGAGGCGACGGTCGACTTCGGCAGGAAGGTCCTTTGGCTTAATGGAGAAGAGGTGATACTCCGGCAACCTGAAGAGTGCCTTGGAACCTGCAGGGTCGTCTTTAACGAAGACGTGGTTGTCCCCGTAAAGAGCGAGGTGGTGTTGGCGCGTTTGGAAGGCCAGCGAACCAGGAACATGATGCTGGATCAGAAGACACCTGTACACGGACTATGTTTAGCCAGGGCATTCTTACCATGCCAAGAGCAGATACCAGTGAGACCGCCAAATCCAACGGACACCGATCACAACCTTCAGGCCGGGACGGAATTGGGAACGTGCGAGCCCGTGGTAGGCGTAACAACAATCGACAAGACACAGGAGCCGGTGCCGATGCAACAACTGGGACCCAGCTAGAAGGCTTACTGGAGAGGGCGGCCGAGCACTTGACTGCAGAACAGCTGGAGAAAGTTTGGCAACTGCGTAGACGATACCAGCGTGTCTTCAACGAAGGTAACAGTTGAGTCCAGAGGTTCTACTCCCATTAGTTTTGGACCCGTAAGACCAACATCCGGGCCTCTGTCTACCAGGGAATATCCGAGCTATCCCAAAGGGCGCCCGGCGTCCTCCGTAGGGTTTTCCATAGGGCAAGACCTGGGTTACGAACAAACCCTCCCATCTGGTCCAAGGACACAAGACGGGTTGGAAGTGGATACGTATCTTACGCGCGACAAAACCAAAGTGGGAAGCCTACTGATATGACCTCTTTGGGGCCGCCTGGTGATCAAGCATACCTTCTACTAGCTATGCTGGTTAGTACGCGGGAATATTAATGGCCTCCCTCAATCCCGTCCGGAGATGTACCCGATCTCCCACGTGTATTGGGAACCACTGCCCCCTCAAGTCCAACCCAAACCGAACAATTCCCTCTCAGGGAGGGGCTTGAATGTTCGGCCCGAGATTCCTCTAGTAACATCAAAGGTACCACGAGTGCTAGGAGTCCGCAGCGCCCGCATCACGGCAGCTGAAGGGGACGGATCCCCTCCCCTACGGGGAGCCAAGGTAACACTGACTACGGCCGCACGGACTAAGTGCTTCACCGCATCGACACCGGCGACGTCCAGCCTATTCGGCAACCACCTAGACGCGTCCCGCTGACGAAACAAGAGGCGGTACGAGACATGAGATCCAGGGGAGTGACTGAAGGGTCTGACATCCCTTGGTGTTCCCCTGTAGTTCTGGTGACAAAGAAGAACGGAGAGATACGCTTCTGCGTGGACTACAGGAAGCTGAACGCTGTCACCCGGAAGGGCTGTTTCCCCTTACCCCAGATTGACAACACTCTGGACACTCTAGCTGGTGTTAAGTGGTTCTCGACCCTCAACCTATTGTTGGGCTACAGGCAGGTAGCTCTAGACCCGAGAGAAAAGGTGAAGAGCGCATTCTCGACAGGCCGAGGGCTTTGGCAGTTCAGTGTTATGCCCTTTGGCCTCTGCAACACACCAGCTACCTTCCATCGCCTCATGGAGTCAGTGATGAGAGGACTGACTTATGACGCCTGCCTGCTATACCTGGACGACATCATCATCGTCGGCAAGACTTTCGAAGAGCATCTTGAGAATCTGAGGAAGGTGCTACAGAGACTGCAGGCGACCGACTTGAAGCTGAACGCGAAGAAGTGTTAGTTCTTCCGCAAGGAAGTCAACTACTTGGGCCACATAGTCTCATCAACCGGAGTGGCCACAGACCCGGAGAAGACACAGCCCGTGTAAGATTGGCCTCGCCCAAAGGATAAGCGAGAGTTGCGCAGTTTCCTGGGTCTGTGCAGTTGTTACCGCCGCTTCTTAAATGGGTTCTCCAACATCGTCAAACCATCACCCGCCGGACAGAGGAACACCGACCCTATGTGTGGACGGATGACGCTGAAGACGCTTTCCAGCACCTGCAGAAGACACTGTCGGTGCTCCAATTTTGGGATTTCCAAAACCAGGCGGCGCTTCCATCGTGTGACCATTCCGCCCTAACCTGGCTATTGGGCTTTAAGAACCTGGAAGGCCAGAGAGCTCGTTGGGTCCAGAGCCTGCAGGTGTACCACTAAGTATGTTTACTAAGCTTAGGGAAAGCAAAGAGAGTAGTGCTAATTTCACCAGGAAATGAAACAGCACTGAAGCCTGCCATTGGTACACATAAAAGCGCGTTTTCAGAAAGGAAAATGACGCATTGAATAACTAAATGAAAATGTTAGATAGCATCTTATGGCAGTACAAAAAACAAATGAATTTCAGAAATTAGTACCAAGGTGTGCAAGAATGGAGCTTTTGAGTCAGCATTTTCTTGTTGTGGCCTCTACCCCTTGAACTGCAACATTTTTAGCGATTTCACGCACACAGAGTGAGAAACGCACTGAGCTTTGAGGAAGAAAAAACAGAGTGCATCATTTGTGGCGAAAATTTCTTGAAGACTGGTTTTGTGCCGCATATGCAAGGATTGGGGCCATTATAACTGTACCAAGTCTTGAAGGGGAGCCATCCCCTTTATTATAAATATGACATTTGTCTTAAAATGTAATACAGAGGTACATTGAAATAACCAAGTGGCCTTATAATATTCAGACTGTCCGATATAGGGCTCCTTGTTTTCAAATTAGGGAAACTGAGATTTATAAATGTTTAAAATTCTCTCCTGTCAGCACTTAATGTGGATAACATATTTTGTAAACTAAACACATACAAAACATGTGTTCAAATATAACTTTTAGTATTGACTGTACCCACTTCCAACGACATTATGGAACAAAAGCTTAAGTGTCCGACACTGGATATCCTTCCCCTACATGTAGATCTGTTTAAAAACTCCATTTACCTTTAACAATTTTTCTGGCATAGGTCGTTTCCAAGATAACCTTTATTACTCGTTTGAGGTCACAAAAAGTTATTATACTCTCTTCAGAATGGTGAGTAACTATTCCTTTATTCTCGTATTCATGCAAAGAGTATGGAATTGCAAAGCCATTACATAGTGAGACGCTTTCTAAACATCTTACTATTACTTTAGACTGCTGTATTTCTCTTATCGTTACAAATTAATGTAAAATGATAGTTTAACTGAATTTCAAGAAGTACAAATATTTTGTATAAAAGGTAACAATGGAAGTCATGTGAATTAAAAATCTAGTATGAAAGTTTTCTCAAAATAAAATTTTTTTATTTCATCCAAAGGATAATTATTGCATTACTTAATGTTTCAACATTTAGAAATTATCGAATGGGATTTTATTAATTATTAAGGTATCTTTCGAGATATTAGTCCTTCCTAAGTAAATTCTGGATCCGCTTATTTTTGTTTCACCCTGTATACAAATTTATTAGGCTGTAATCGTCACAAAAACGTATTAAAGTTATCTTCAAATAGTGTTAACTTTAAATCCAATAATGGTATATTATTTAACAAGCAGGTAACAGTGACTGAAGTCTTCATTATAAATTATAATTATCTATTTACGTGCTCTTTGAGGATTAAATACAGCACAAAATTGTTAATTATTTATTTACGTCATGCATATGTAGTACTCTATTAGTTAATAATGTTATTTCTTTATTATTGCACGACCATTTATTTGCATTTCATTCCCAAATTCCACTAGAAGGGTAAATATATCAAATAAATAACATACAAATACAAAGTGTAACTTATTGCACTACTGTTATATAAATGTGTTAATATTTTAATGGTAATGCGTTATTTCTTATTTAAGAAATGTTGAACAAATTACAACTTCAAGATATATTTATTAAACAAATATAAGCCATTCAAATTATAGGCAACGAAAAAGTGCTATGTTCATGTAGTCCACTGTTCAAAAAGCTTTGCATACATCCTTTGGCATGTGTTTATATTTTGGAGACAGCTTTATTTGTAAAACGACACAGATTTAACTCTCAAAACAACTGAAGTGTCCATATACATTACACAAGGCATATTAAAGATATACACTTAAACCCAATCAGAACTACAATGTTTAAGAACGGAGTACTGCATTCCTGTACAATAGTTTATCATTCCCTTCCTAATGACACCAGAATCATAAATAACTACAACATCTTTAAAACTATAACAAGGGCTTTCTTGCAGGAGCACTACTTTTACACAGTAAAGGAATACCTGCAACTTAAATCCAGATACTCCTAAGACATGAATTTACTTAGCTTGTTCTTTCTCTCATTTATAATTATATTCAATTTGTGGTACACTATAACTGAATGTGGGTTAGGTATATTTGATATTTAACTTCGTCATATAAAGTGTAAATGTACTGAGTTATCCTATATCAAGGTACTGTGTACAGATTTTATTTTAAAGGATGGATACATTTGAATTGAATTGAGATGAATTGAAGAACGTGATTTATAATACTGCAATAACGGACACGTTTATAAAACGTGTAAATGTTGCTATAATCTATAAATAAACAATAACTTGCTTTTAATAATGAAAGGAATACTTAATATGAGAACGTATTTCTAAAATCCATCTTGCTACTAATGTAATATCCTAACCTTTTAAAAATGCTTCATTGGTCTCCACACTGAGCACGAAACGCTCTTTGAAACTGCTCTTGAAGGGATGCCAACGATATATACCCAATAGTAAACTTAACAATACTCTCTTTTGTAGCAATTAATAAATAACATCTGGTTCATATGATGGTGTCACGCATCAGGACACTTTTCAGAAGCAGAAATATTCCCCCGACAAGAAATGTTAAAAGCGCTATTAAGCAACTAAACTTAAGAAAAAGAAAATAAAAGGTAGGAGGGTTGTTCAATAATGAATGATCATAATTTTTTTACAGTTATAATTTTTCACACTAAAATTAAGTCTTATTGTATTCTGTTAGCTTAATGTGAAGCAAACAGACCGTAGTAGTTTCATTGTTGCTACTCCTGGTTCCCGCCTGTGATAATCAGGCAAGATCAGACATGTTCAGTATCGCCTACCGCTGCAATGGGGGTAACACGCGAGAACCGAGATGCGGCTTTGAAATTCTGCTTTCGTCTCTCTTCAGTTGAGGCCTATACAATGTTACAGGAGGCCTATGGAGAGTCTGGTCTTCCCTGCAGCACAGCTTGAAGGTTGTCTCAAATGTTTAAGGAGGGGAGACAATCAATTTCAAAGGAAGGTGGACCCGGTGCTCCTGTCACTGCTCTTACGGAAGAAAACATCAACATTGCTGCTGCCATTATGAGAGAGGATCGACGACTTACCTTAAGATCACTTTCTGCAATACTGAACATTTCTTTTAGTGCCACACACACGGTGACAGAAACATTACACATGAGACGTGTTTGTGTGCGATGGGTTCCAAGAATGTTGATTCCCGAACAAGGATATTCAAATGCAGGTCTTCGTGCAGTTAAAGTTGATGTTAGGGGAAGATACGGAGCTTCTGTCAAACGTAATCACTACTGATGAAACTTGGCTACATCATTTTGATCCTGAGAGCAAAGAGCAAAGCTCAGTGCGGAAATGTTCATCACCAACCCCCCAAAGAGCAAAAGTGGTTGCTTCTGCTGTGGAAGATATGGTGATTTCATTCTTTGACATGCATGGAATGGTTTATCAGCATGTTGTACCTTCACACAAATCAGTAACTGGACAATACTACAGGGATGTACTGAAAATTTTGCAGGTCCATATGAGGCACAAAAGACCACATTTCCGTGAAACATGCTGGATGCTGCACCACGACAATGCGCGGCCGCATATTGCCAATGTTGTTGCTGAATATCTTGCAAAAATCAATAAAGTGCATCCCTCACCCCCCCTATAGTCCGGATTTAGCCCCGTGTGGCCTTTTCTATTCTCTAGCCTGAAGAAACGTCTTCGTGGGAAGCATAGTCCATCATCAGAAGCAGTGGTGATGGCCGCGGAGGCGATTTTGAACGATCTTTCAAAAATGGTTTCCAGCATGTCTTTGAAGATTGGCAGAAATGCTGGGAAAAGTGCACTACATTCAGGGGAGACTCTTTTGAGAAGGACCATCTAATTTATGAGAATTAGTAAAAGTACGTTGTAAGAAAATTGTGATCATTCTTTATTGAACAGCCCTCGTATATTTAATAGTATAAACAATACAGAGAGCTATTTCATATACTTTAAGTAAAAAACAAAACTGACGTTTAGTTTCACACGACCTTCTTTAACGAAACATTCGCACAGAACCTTATTTCTTGCGGTAAACTGTTAGAAATGAGTTTATTATACATTTCCTTGTAGATGGAGTATCAGAGAATATAGTTGGAGTAAGCGCAGGGCCTGGTGAGTGAGATAAGAATATTCATCTATGTCTAAGCCATTGTGAAAACGTTTAAGACTATTGTTGAACGTTATCAACAGTGCAGAAAAGCAAGTACGGCTAAGCAGCATTAAAATATTATATAAAATCGAAACAGGGTGCAAACGTCCAGGCCAAAACAATATGGCAATGTGTTTGATGATCAGAAGACACAAAACTTACTCCTTAAGGTTGCTCCTGCTGACATAAGGATGTGTAGAGCTGAAGAAGTAATGGATGACCGTAATACGCTGGAGTTCTACGGCCTCACTTCACAGGCAACAAAGCCACATCAATCTGGCCTCATCGGGGTCGCACTAAAAGCTGAGAGTGGAGAGTTTGAAGATCTAAAGATCACACCGTACTCCAAACCTGCGGAGACGCAGGTTTGAAGTGTGACCAGCTCGTGCCGTGAAACAAATATTGTGACTAGTTTTCGAAATTTACACCTCTGCTTTTTGTTACATTTATATTGTTTCGCTGGTTGGTTGATTTCTTTCACCAAATTTGTCAGTTTGAATTCAATATGGAATATAAAAACTATAAGTTAGTAATGAGAAAGAATGTAAGATATTTAAATGAATTTTCTTTCGTATAACTGCTGAAACACTAAAATAAATAATTGAGGTTAAAAATGAAATTGTCTAAATTACATTCCCTTTGTACAGCCAGCACATAAAACAGAATACTTCTTATTTAAGAAAATCATAAGTATTTTAAAATTAAAACAAATAACAAGGTATATCCTGCAAGTTCATTTGATATAAATGGGTGCTTTAAAGAACTCTAGATTTTTATGTTGTAAGAAGTTACCTAATACCATCAGGATCGAAGAAAACAAGAGTTGACTCAAGGATAACTTAATACGAAAGGTAAAATAGGGGATCTGATATATGGAAAGGGAGAACTATCAGTTCAGATCAATAGCTCACCAAACCAGTGCTGATTATGAGCAACCATTCCCTTTAGTTCATCACAAAAGTTTGTTTACATTGGTCCCTTTCAGTCTTTAGTTTATAGAAGCAATTAATAGGTCACCTTTCTGTTATAACAAAATTGATGTGTGATTACTATCAGCTGCACAGCGTGAAGTTGAAGGAACGACATTAGGCTTTTTCCCAGGTCGGTTCCTTTAATCATACAACCTTATAATGACTGGGGAAAGACATAATGACAAGTGAACTTAAAAACTCAACAAGGTTTCCATACTAAATTCAAAGAAACCAAATAAAAATTTAAACTTCTTTACTTAAAAAAAAATTATAAACCAGTATCAACCCTTTAGAACTGTTTGATATTGAACACTATCTGCACTTAGGCTTAGAAGTTAAAAACTCTGAAATCTCTTCATGTGTCCTGAAGCAAATGACACTAGAAATAATAAATTTAAAATATCTTGCCAACGAATGCGTACAAGTTTACACTGAAGATTCCACCTTACAAAATAATGTGGTACTGGCGCTGGTGCAATATGACCAATTTTCTCTTTCTGCAAAAGATTATGTTTAAATGCTACAAATTTTGATGGAGAAATTTCGACAATCATTCAGAACTTACAATATCTTCTTAATCATATACATTTATAAGAGTTGTATAAATATCTGGCTCTAAGGCACCTATAATATTCATAATACCTTATATAACACCTAAAACCCTAAATATTGCAGAATGCAGCAAAATCATAAAACAGTTAAAAGTTTAATACTTTGTGCCCAACACAAGAACGTAAGCTAGAGGAATGTGTCACGCGATCACTTTTGCTGTCACCACGGTGTTTATGTTCCCCTTCCCAGTATGACAAGGATGCTAGACTCGTTTAAAATATGCAAGTGTTTACACAGAAAATGAAGCTAGTTACAGTGAAATAATAAACATACTACATATAAAATATTTAGTGATTACTTTCCACTTATCTTAAGAATTTGATGACAATACTTCTATTGTCTATTTGAAATTAATTTCGTAGACATTTGCCCATATCTTCAGTCAAACAACCCTTTTCCACATAAATTTGCTGTTTTAATAGTTTGATATATAGATCAATAAATATACCCCTGAATAAAGAAGAATTTAATAAATAATATAAACATATTATTAATGCTGCTTTAATTAATCGTTTTAATAAAGATTTTGTACAAAATATAATTGAAAAATTTAAATATCAGAAAAGCATTAATGATATTTCTACCCTTAAAAAATAAAAGATGATTATAAATTTTAAAAACTTACTTACTATCCTTGGGTAATAAACATTTCAATTTTTTTTAAAGAAGTTGGTATAACTTTAGTTCCTCAAAATAAATATAGTATTAAAAATTTATTACAACTATCTAAAAAAGATAAAATTCCTAAGAATAAAAAATCTGGTATTTATCAACTTAATTGCTTGTATTGTTATCAGGGTTATATTGGAAAGACGAAACGTAGTTTGTAAACCAGAAAGAATGAAAGTTTTCGTAACATTAGATATAAACGTATTGATAAATCCGCCGTGGCAGATCCTTTTTGGACATTTAACCATAAAATAAATCCGGAAGTTAAAGTATTAAAACAATTAAATTGTTCCCATAGATTTAATGGTTTGGGAAAATATATTTATTCTAAAAATAAAAATCGCGTAATGAATTTCTACAAATTGGCAATTGATTCTGTTTTAAGGTTTGTTTCGTCTTCAGATGTTGGTAATACGTAAAGACGTAAATACATGGTATCCTTGACAACGAAGTGTGTTTGACAACGAAGTGTGTTTGACTGAAGGTGTGGGCAAATGTCTACGAAATGAATTTCAAATAGAAGATAGAAGTATTGTCATCAACTTCTTAAGATAAGTGGAAAGTAATCACTAAATATTTTATTTGTATTATATGCAAGTGTTGTCACATAACTCACCCATGTTCATCTCATGTACCATCAGTGTCACCGCCTGCGGTGCCATATGTAGTAAAAGCGGGCGTTAAACACTACACACTTCACACCACTGGTTTTCCTTCTCAAATAGAAGTGGAATGTGAAAATTGACTACAATTTCAGTAAGTACATCTAAAACCTAAGGCTCAAGAGACTGCCAGGAGGGAAGAAGGTGTAAGTTATAATGCTGGAGCTTTCTAATATAAAGAAATGAAATATTTGTTATGTAAACTGCATGCAAAACTTTAAAGCCAATTTTATAAAGTTCACTTTTTTGTTACTTTTCCATATTCAAAATCTGTCTTCTCCCACAATATTACAGCTAGAGGTCTGAACATTGTATACAATATACTTCAAAAGCTGTGCAACAAACTGGTATTAGGGAATTCTGATATCGGTCATAGTTTAATTTTTAAAAATAAATACTGTAATCAAGAACTTATTTTTTAAGTTTTTTTCGCATTGTCACATAAAATCATTTAAAAAAAAAAATAACTATGCAGACTTTTAAAAATCAGATACCTTAATTTTATCAAGCTATGAAGTAGTTTATTTGTAACAAAATGACATCTATTGTGCAATATTTGTCAAAGAAGATAGATTTTGATTTCAGGTAATAAATTGTATACATTAATTCATATATCAAGAATACAGTTACAGTTTCTGGAATAAAACTGGTACACACAGTTTTTATGTTACTAGTAATATCTGTACAAAAACTGAGGCTCTAGTTTTTGTAGTTTAGAAAATCACTTTTAGAACTTAGGTCCCCCCTTAAAACCTGAATCAATTTGGTCGAATTGATGAGATTTGAAATACACAAAATAAACGGTATAACAAGGCAGACTGACAGAAGTTTCTCTTTTGTGTGTGTGTAATTTACGTCCTCCACCGTTAAGTCATATCGGACGACGAATGAAATGGATGAAATGCTGCTCAAATGAGTCCGAGATCCCTGCAGCTTAGAGTTACCCGAAAATTGTCTTTCAGGATAAGGGAAACCCCCGGAAAAACCAGGTAACTCACCCTGACTGAGATTCGAACTCGGGACCTCTTGAACGTAAGGCAGACACACTACCATCTACGCTACCGAGGTGGGCGCACACTGACAGAAGTCAACTACACTGAGCCAGCTATAACAGGAGAAACTAAATATCTGTAATGCAGGTACCCGAAGTAGAAAACCAGAAAACCATAAGTGTATTTAGATCGCATAGCTTTAAATGGATTACCATGCGGGGAATGTAGGGAACTTTCGTCTGTATCAGGTTTGTCCTCCTGCAAGGCAACTCCTCTTTCCTGTTGATACAGATATTATTATGGGTGAATTAAATAAATTATACCCTATAAAAAATTTAATATTTTTATTTTCTGAGGTTTTGTTAAATGTTAAGGTTTGAACGTTTGGCAATAGATTATAAGTATATTTGGGCTCGGGGTAAGATGATCTTAAGTACGGTAATTAGCGACGGCTGGTTTTCAGGCAAATCCGTAGGAGTAGCCGAAGATTATGCGAGTGAAAGGAGAAGATTGTCATAAAAGGTTGTCAGATTGAGTACGGCAGGCCAGCTTGGGATTCTGGGAATGTGAGGTCGGATATCTTATAAATCTATAGACGGACTTTGAGTTGTCAAGCAACAAATAATACATTGACGCATTCTCTGAGATAGGTTTCTCATAGCTTGAGCAGATAGCCGGAATTAACATCAACATATCGTGAAGTGACACTTCAACTTCAAATTAGCGCAGCATCGGGAAGCAAACATTTCCTGTTTCACAGTTCATACCTTACTTTGCAGTAATGTGTTTCAGGTTAGTATTTTCGTTTCTCTCGAGCTTAAATTTGTTGAAATGCTAAGCAATTAATGATGTAATTAAGAGGACGTTAGCTACATCGTATATTCAATTAATGATGTAATTAACAGGACATTAGCTACATAGCATTGTCACCCGAACGTCGGAACACCCTATAGAGCGGGCAAGCAGGAGACGGTCAGCGTTCGCCACGCCCCCATCCTTTGTCTTATAGGGGTGACAAGGGGTGGCTGGGAAAAAACATCACTGCGCCGTTTCTTTCTGTTCCACATGTGTTCTCGCAATTACGGGATACTTCATCTAATCTAGAACCTTCCAGATCGGCCATCTGACCCTATATAAGCAACACGCCGGGCAAGAGGAGTCAGTACGTTCTTGGCGTAAGAATGCAGTGCTAGTGTACGACGAGAAGACTGTGTGAGTGCATCGGAGGATTGTACGTAATTACGAGTGCAGGTGAAATTGTAACGGACGAACTGGTGAATCGTCATTGTGTACATTACGTTATTCTGTGTAATTGGCAAGAGTTTAACTCTAAGTCGGTGGAAATAAAGAACATTTTTGAGTGGTGCAATTGGACTTTTCATTTCACGAACCCATACAGTCACTCTGGTGTCAGGAAGAGGGACAACAACATCACCGAACATTACAACCCTGGACGCGGCAGTGGAAAAGATTTTGGAGAAGATGATGGAAATAAAGGCCGAACTGACCTCGGAAATGAAGACGGCAAATGAAAACCTCGCTGCAAAACAGAAGCGGCAAATAGCAACCTGGCCGCGCAACTGAAACAAATGAAGACGGCCAACGACAACATCACCGGGAAGATGGAAGAAATGAAGGCCGAATCAATAGCGAAGACGGAAACGGCAAACAACAACTTGGCCACGACAATGACCGCAAAGATGGCCGAACTGACCACGGAAATGAAGGTGGCGAACGAGGCTCTCGCAGTCAAATTTGAAGAACAGTTGGCCGGCACGAGGGATGACGTGACGGAGCTGGGCAAGCGGATGGGCAAAGTGGACGGGCGCGTCGAGGACCTGGCGAGCCCCGTTAACGACCTGGAAGGGAAGGCCGACAGCATCGTCAAGTCCCTGAACGCCATGGTGGAGGACATCGTCGGCAGGAGGTTGAAGGATTTGGAGGACGACGCACCGGGACGTAACACAACATTGGCGCGCGACAAACCTCCGAAATGTGACGGCGCGTCAACATTTGAGGTCTTCCACCGCCAGTTCGACACAGTGGCCAAGCACAACAGATGGTCACCGGAGGAGGAGGCTACACAGTTAATAGTCAGCCTCCAATGGACGGGCCGCGGAAGACCTAAACGCGGTGCAGACAACGGCGGCGCCCAACGACATCTGGGAGGCCCTGGAGTATCGTTTCGGGAACCACCGCTTAGCCGCAGCGTACCGCAGCCAGCTAAAGGCAAGGTCACAGCAGCCGGGGGAGACGCTGCAGGAGTTCGCCATCGCGATTGAGCAGCTGGCTAGCAAGGCCTTGGTTGACCTGCCACTGCAGTTCGTATACCGGGAAGCCGCCTACAACTTTGTCGACCGAGTACGGGACACGGAGATTCGTCAGCGCCTAATGCTCGGCGATTATAAAACCGTCTACGAGGCGCTGACAGGGGCATTAGGGATGGAGGCGGCCAAGGTAACATCTATCCCGCCGTTGAAAACGAGGAGTGTCTGTTACACCGGAGACAGAAGACCAGCCGAGGGACGCCGGCGAAGACCTAGTTGCCTGTGTTGGGGTGTGGACAGCTCGTACACCTGCAGAGAGAGCGCCCACACCAGGAAGGGCAGCTGGAAGAACGAGAAAGGCCCGTCGTGGAGAGGGGCACGTCGGCGCCATCACCACCATCCCCTCGAGTGACACTGCGCGCCGTCAGCCGATGTATATATGACAGCCTCATCGCGGACGGTTGGGTAAGAGGAAAGCCGTGCCGCGTGCTGCTGGACACCGGGGCGTTCGTGACCATCATCAGACCTGACGTAGCGAAGGGTTTGCCGACAAGGAAGCCGAGCCGACCATACCAGCTTGTCACGGCTTCGGGCGACACCTTGCCTGTGGAGAAGGAGGCCCTGCTGTAGCTGACCTTGGGACGGAGTCCCGTGCGTCTGTGGGTATTCGTCGCGAAGGTGGCTGAGGAGGTAATGCTGGGATTGGATGCCCTCAGGAGCCATGAGGTGACGGTCGACGTCGGCAGGAAGGTCCTGCGGCTCAACGGGGAAGAGGTTATACTCCGTCAACCCGAAGAGCGCCTTGGAATTTGCAGGGTCGTCTTGAGCGAAGACGTGGTTGTCCCCGCCCTTGGTGTTCCCCTGTAGCCTGGGTGACAAAGAAGAAAGGTGAGCTGCGCTTCTGCGTAGACTACAGAAAGTTGAACACTGTCACCCGGAAGGACTGTTTCCCCTTACCCCGGATTGACGACACCCTGGACACGCTAGCTGGTGCACAGTGCTTCTCGACCCTGGACCTGAAGTCGGGCTACTGGCAGGTAGCTTTAGACCCAAGACAAAAGGAGAAGACCGCATTCTCGTCGGGCCAAGGGCTCTGGCAGTTCACGGTTATGCCCTTTGGCCTCTGCAACGCACCAGCTACCTTCCAACGCCTCATGGCGTCAGTGATGAGAGGGCTGACTTACGATGCCTGCCTGCTATACCTGGACGACATCATCATCGACAGGAACACTTTTGAAGATCACCTCGAATATCTGAGTAAGCTGCTACAGAGACTGCAGGCGACCAACTTGAAGCTGAACGCGAAGAAGTGCCAGCTCTTCCGCAAGGAAGTGAACTACTTAGGCCACATATTCTCAGCAACCGCAGAGGCCACAGACCAGGAGAAGACACAGGCTGTGAGAGATTGGCCTCGCCCAAAGGATAAGAAAGAATTGCGCAGTTTCCTGGGGCTGTGCAGTTATTACCGCCGCTTCATAAAGGGGTTCTCCAACATCGCCAAATACCTCGCCCGTCTGACAGAGGAACACCGGCCTTATGTGTGGACGAAGGACGCCGAAAACGCTTTCCAGCACCTAAAGGAGACCCTCTGCAGTGCTCCAATTTTGGGTCTCCCACAAACGGGTGGCGCCTTCGTTGTGGACACCGACGCCAGCGACCATTGCATTGGAGGTGTCCTATCGCAGATCCAGGACGGCCATGAGCGGGTGATAGCCTACTACGGCAAGACGTTATCCAAGGCAAAGAAGAACTACTGCGTCACCCGACGAGAATTATTGGCGGTAGTAAAGACCTTGGAGTACTTCCACAAGTACCTCTACGGTCAGCCATTCCACTTGAGGACTGACCTTTCCGCCCTAACTTGGCTATTGAACTTTATGAACCTGGAAGGCCAGACAGCACGTTGGATCCAGAGGCTGCAGGAGTACGACTTCACATCGGAGCATCGTAGAGGGAAGAGCCACAGTAACGCAGACGCCATATCCCGAAGACCCTGTCCACAAGAGTGCGGCCAGTGCACAAGAGTGGAAGAGAAGGAGAGTGCCGCAGCAGTCCGAGTAGTTGTGGCAGTGCCTGCGGACGACTGGGATAGCGCAGGCCTGAGGAGGGAGCAGCTGGTGGACGCAGACTTGGGGCCACTCTTGAGGGAAGTGGAGACAGGGACGAGACCAACCTGAGAGGACATCGCACCGAGGAGCACAACCTACCAGTCGTACTGGGTACGATGGGACTCGTCGAAGACCAGAGATGGCGTGCTGTTCCGGGTTTGGGAATTACCCGATGGGAAGGCGCAGAGAGAATAGTTTGCACTTCCCCTGAGGAAGGTACCGGAATTCTTGGAAGAAGTGCACGCCGGTACCGCGGGAGGACACCTGGGAGCGAACAGAACGATTGACAAACTACGGCAAAGCTACTACTGGCTGAGACTCCGAGCAGATGCTGAGAGATGGTGCCGTCAGCGTCACGTGTGCGCGGCGAGTCGTGGCCCCCAGACTAGAAGCCGGGGTCGCATGCAGCAGTACAACGTCGGAGCGCCATTCGAACGGATCGCCGTTGACATTGCTGGACCGTTCCCAGTTTCCGAACGAGGCAAAAGGTACCTAATGGTGGTCGTGGACGATTTCACCAAGTGGCCGGAGGTGTATGCCATCCCAAACCAAGAGGCAAAAACAATCACAGACTGCCTCGTGGAGCAAGTTTTCTGTCGATTTGGGGTGCCGTTAGAGCTACACAGTGACCAGGGTACCAACTTTGAGTCCAACCTAATGAAGGAGGCACTACAAAGGCTTGGGGTGAACAAGACCCGCGACACTCCTCTACATCCCCAGTCGGATGACATTGTCGAAAGATACATCCAGACCTTAGAGGAACACCTGAGGAAGGTCGTGGCCAGCCATCAGCGAGACTGGGACGTCATGGTTCCACTGTTCTTGCTGGCCTACCGCTCATCTACATACGACATAAGGGGGATGACGCCAGTCAGCTTAATGTTCGGGCGAGAGTTACGCTTCCTTGTGACCTGGCTTTTGGAAGCCCTCCGGAAGCGAGACAGCCAGCGACAGAGAATGTGGAGAACTTGGTGGACCATCTCCACGACATGCACGAGATGGCTCGCCAGAACATCCAGAAGGCGAGCGACCGCATGAAGACCAGGTATGACAGGCAAGCCAACAGCCAAGGATTCCAGCAAGGTGACCTGGTCTGGCTGTACCGCCCTACCCGGACTAAGGGACGCTGCCCGAAGCTCCAGCAGGCATGGCAAGGAGCGTACCGGGTTGTGAAGAGGATTAACGACGTGGTCTACCGCATCCAGAAGGTTCCCCGAGGGAAGATGTTGGTGGTACACCTGGATCGCCTGGCTCGCTACGATGGTGCTGTTCGGGGCGGCCTACTCCGAGGAGGGAGCAGTGTCACCCGAACGTCGGAACACCCTATAGAGCGGGAAAGCAGGAGACGGTCGGCGTTCGCCACGCCCCCCTCGTTTGTCATATAGCGAGTACGAGGGGTGGCTGGGAAAGAAAACATCACTACGCCGTCTCTTTCTGTTCCACCTGTGATCTCGAACTTACGGGATATTTCATCTAATCTAGAACTTTCCAGATCGGCCAGCTGACCCTGTATAAGCAACACGCCGTGCAAGAGGAGTCAGTACGTCCTTGGCGTAAGAATGCAGTGCTAGTGTACGACGAGAAGACTGTGTGAGTGCATCGGAGGATTGTACGTAATTACGAGTGCAAGTGAAATTGTAACGGACGAACTGGTGAATCGCAATTGTGTGCATTACTTAATACTGTGTAATTGGGTAGAGTTTGACTGTAAGTCGGTGGAAATAAGGAACATTTTTGAGTGGTGCAATTGGTCTTTTCATTTCACGAACCCACAAAGTAACAGTATATTAAATAAATGATGTAATTAAGAGGACGTTAGCTACATCGTATATTCAATTAGTGATGTAATTAAGAGAACATTAGCTACATAGTATATTCAATTTATTTTGCGTTCATAAAAAGGTCTAAATTGTTTGACGAGTATAATGATAGCATCACAAATGTCTTGTTCAATTTTTTCTGATGACCACTTCGCCACCCGCGGCACCTTGCCACTTAACATAGCTTGAGAAAAGTGTAACAATTATATGCACAAGAATAAAAGGATCTCGTAAACAAAAATTTATTTTGAAACATACAAAATGCCATTATATCCAACAGTTCTCAGATTATACATTCTTCTGCGTTCTCATCTAATGTCACCCATTTGTACTACAGAAACCTGAAAATTGAAAAGTATATGACAACATTGACATTAGAAAATATGACAAACTTACAGTAAGTTTATTAAAACAACCTGCATTCCTTTAAAATATTACAAGTAAGTTTCAGCATAATATGAAGCATTAGATTCCGATTTCATAGCGATAGGTATAAAGGGAGGTATACTTCATAGTGCTGTTATTTACGCTGTCCCAAATTAGACTGTCAGTTTGTTAGCTGGAGTGACATCACAGCAGTTGTACGACGGATAAGTGAAACGAGAGACCTGTCGTCATCCTTTAGCAATGCAGAGTTCAGCAAATTAAGCTTATATTATATTGTCGCCGAGGCATTGTTGTGCTGCGGCCCGCGGTCAGCGTGTCTGCGCGGAGCTAGATGCTTGCCGAGAAAGAGAGGAAACAGAGAAATAAAGAGACAGAGATAGTCTGGAATTTCCGGCTGTGATTGTGATTGTTGTGGAACGATGCACTAAGTTCTAGAATAATGGCTGGAGGTATAAAAAACCCACAAAGCGCCAGTTGTGAGTCAGTTGCTACTGAGTTGAGTTGTTATTTGTATGGGTGCAGCTGTGCAGTGATTATGAGTGTATCGCAGTAATTTCTTTCGTTTGTTTACGTGTGGTGAAGCAACTAGCCTTTTAGACTGCTGTTTGTACGTCACACCATTTTTGCTGTTGCAAGGGGTGTACAAAATGTCATTTTACTGCAATAAGGAGCATTTTAAATTTCAGCAAACAAGACTTTTAGCTTTACGAACCAACAAAGTCACACTATTATATTATATTCGGCTGGTGAATGATACATTTGCACATTCACTGAAAGAACTTTTGCAGACGTAGTCCAGCTGAAGATATTTTCGTTCCAGACATGGATAGGTCGTCGTCAATAACTGGCAGGCTGAGGGACAGCCCTAGGTGTGCTAAACGTGTACTTGCTCGGCAAGATCTTAGCCATGAACTGACGGAGTGGCGGGTGTAAATAAGTTAAGTGGGAGATATGGGAGGTATCTTTTAGCACCTCAAACTTAGCGGTCTCGGTTGCAATGGCCCTTGTGTACCACTGATGGTTATGCAAATAGAGTGGGGAAACAATTTTAATGTCAAGGAAGCTCTTGGTTGAATATTGTGGGCCGCAACGTGTCTTAGAGCGAGACTGAGGACCGAACTCCCGATGCGACAGATCCCCGAAGTGCTACATAAAAGTTAAGTCCTTATCCAGCTTCACAACCAAGTAGGAGAATGGTTGTGTTTGTGTCTGTGTAAATATGTTCCAGTGTGTTGCTTGCTGGCAATTAATGCAATATAACAGGAGAACAAAACAGAAACGTGTGTATCTCCCCATGAGATGCACTATGAGATCACATGAGTATTCACGTGCCATTCTTTGTCCGTCTCTGAAGTAGTCTCCTTGGCCTCGATCCTCCCTTTGCCACTATATCTAATTCGGCAACGTAGAGAGAAACTATGTGTCATTCATTATATATTTGAAAACCTGCAAAATAAAGGATTTGTTTAAAGCGATAAAGACTTTCGAAATGACCAACACGAAATGTCAGATGTTAGAATATTAGCGTCTTAGAAGTACATTTACTGGCACTGTGGGACAAAATTGCGGCACGCCGACTGCGCTGATATGATGCTGGAAATTGACAGAGTCGTTTAAAAGCAAAAGATTTTATTTTGATAATTGCTTGAGATTTTGTATTGCTGGCAGTTTTCATTTAATGAAAGTGGTAATGACGGTATTTTCAAAGCTGCGGCTTGGGGATTATGCGGAATATGTATACAAGCAACAAACTGTTCCTGCCTTTTATTTTTAGCTTTCAACTTACGTCCTCCCAGTTGTCATAACGGACAATGACTGAAATGAGTGAAATGATGCACAAATGAGCCCAGGGTCCATAGAGCATAGGGCTACCAGATATTCATCCTTTCGCATAAGCGAAACCCGGGAAAAAAAACCTTATAGATGAGTCAACCTGACAGAGATTCGAAATTGGGACCTCTTGAACGAGAGGCAGACACGCTATGGAGGTGGGCGTATTGACACGTAGACACACAGAAACAGAGTGGGTGGTCCGTCCTGATCAGCGTTGTTCATTTCGTGACGAATTACGACCATCCACAAGAGATCAGATAGTAGCGTGTTTATGGAAAACCTTTTAGACGAAAAATGTAACAAATTGAAGTGTATACATATTAAGGTACCAATTCACTGATATGCATGATTCTGGACTTTTCTCCAAAATATGTCTAATTTACTAAATTTTATGTGCTGATTGCAAAACCATAATAGTTTTCTTATACACCGTACCAAATTTTTAAAATTAGCAGCTATACCTAAAATCTTTTAATGGAGTTCTGTGCATAAGTATTGCATGGGACTAAGAAATATTAATAATTTCTTTATTGAAACTTATGTTTCACAACAATGACACCAATGTAGCAGACAACAATACTAAATGAAGAAGGAAAATTGTTATTTGTTATAATGGATATAAATATGTAATACTTCCAGTAACCCAATCAGTTTAGCTCAAGGAAACACATCGTAGCCTAAAATTATTCTGGAAAATGTCAAATATGCAGAACTTAAGTGACAGATATGTGGAGATTTAAAAGTCATTATTGGCATGCTACGAGGTCAGGAATTGGGCTATACCAGAATGTCATATTTAATTTGTGAGTGGGAGAGTAGAGTCCGATCCAAGCACCGGTGAAGAAAAATCTGGAAGCAGAGAGACAGTCTCCTGCCGGGAGTGAAATATATTCGAAGATAAATTATTACAACAATTAAATGGTCAGATAGATTTAAGAGTTGAGAAAGATATTTATTCTAAAAAATAAACAACGTCTAATGAATTTTGAAATGCCAGCAGTTGATTCTGTCTTTAGGTTTGCTTCGTTTTCAGATTTTGGCAGCACTGAAGGAAACATAGTAATAACTGAAAGTATCTTGACGACGAAGTTGTTATTTGACTTAAGATGTAAACAAATGTTTACGAAATCGATCTCATCAAATAATATGTAAAATTTACACCATTTTCTTAAGATAAGTGAAGATTTTGTTGCAATAGTTATATTTGTGTAATATAAAAGAAAAAGAAAGAATGAAAGAAAGAGTGAAAGAGAGAAAGAGGGAAAGAGAGAAAGAGAGAAAGGGAGAAAGAGAGAAAGAGAGAAAGAGAAAGAAAGAGAAAGAAGGAGAAAGAGAGAAAGAGAGAAGGAGAGAAGGAGAGAGAAGGAGAGAGAAGGAGAGAGAAGGAGAGAGAAGGAGAGAGAAGTAGAGACAAGGAGAGAGAAGGAGACAGAAGGAGAGAGAAGGAGAGAGAAGGAGAGAGGAAAGAGAAGGAGAGAGAAGGAGAGAGAAGGAGAGAGAAGGGGAGAGAAGGGGAGAGAAGGGGAGCGAGGGAACGAGAGGGAAAGAAAGAAAAAGAAAGGGAAAGAAGGAAGGAAAGAGGGAAAGAAGGAAAGAAGGAAGGAAGGGAAGGAAGGGAAAGAAGGAAAGAAGGAAGGAAGGGAAAGAAGGGAAAGAAGGAAGGAAGGGAGAATAAAAAGAGAAGGAAGGGAGAGAGGGTAAGGGAGGGTGGAAGGAAGGAAGAAGCATCCAAATGAACCTGCTGGCAGAGTCAAGAAAACAAAATTGGGGGCTTATCATCAGCAGGAAACACAAGTGTAGGAAGATAAAATGATGTTTTTTAACTATGAGACTCGTGAGAAGAAATAGACTTAGGCCAAATAAAATATACCTGAAAGTTTATTGTCCACAAAGTTGATATTGTACTCACCAGGTAGACGACTACAATGAGTCCAAATATTCCAATGGCACTGGCAAAAATCTCGACGATGATAACCCCGACGAACCGCATTTGCTAATGCAGTCCCAGATCCTGCAAGAGCAAATATTTTAATAACACTTGGTGGTGCATGTCTCATTAAGATAAGCATCAGAGCAAATAGCGTTGGCCATAATGCATTCATTTTAAAGAAAGAAATAGATGGGATGTACATGCTCATTTAAAATCTTCTTATTTTAAATAGCCCCACAGAATAGATTTGAAGAGCTATAAAGTTTGAATTAAAAGCAAGTTAATCTGAACCTTTTTCACACACTCTGTAGCGCTGTCAACAAAGCTGTTTTGTTGTTATGGATTGTTAGTTTCTTTGAGAGAATACAAGTAATTTATTTCTATTACCTTTAGTGGCACTAACCAGAACAGAATGCTTTTGACTTGAATGGTAAAATTGTTGCTTTTGTTTTCACAATTAAGTTCCAATTGCTACACCAATTATTTACAATATTTTGGGCATTTTCTGTGAAACTAATGGAACTAATATCTTTTGAAGAATTCTGATAATTTTCCTTTTCCAATAATAAATATATTATTTTTAATTACTGTGACAGACATATCTTCTGATTCACAATTTTGTTTTCATTTTTCTAATAATACCTTGAGGTTATTAAGACTGAACGTTAGTTCTGTTAGCAGTACTAGTAGAAGAGTAGAAAACAGGATGTCATCGATTTAAAAGATAATGAACCTAAATAGTGTCCTATCTTTGAACTTAAATAAAGCATGTTCTATAGATGACAGAGATTCGTTTATTTTATTTTTTAACATAAATATTGTCATTGCGTGTGGAAGAAAACATCAGTTAAGTGACTGACCCGACTTCATTAGGTTACGCATATACGCACAATTTGACCAAATTTTTAATGAGAGAAGAACGTAAATTAGGTCCCACTTCATGAATAACACTCGTGATGTTATTCATAAGAACCTGTACTGTTTCTGGCTTGTTGGCATAAACTCGAGATTTAACTTAACCCCACAAGAGGTAATCCAACGTCGTTAAATCACATGATCTCGGGGGCCAGTTAACATCACCACTAGGGGAAATGATGAAAGATCTGAACTTTTCCTTCAAGAGATCGATTGTTTCTAGAGCATTATGACATGTGGCACCATCTTAATGATATCAAGTGTTTCTGAGATCCATACCATCCATTTGAGTCGTCATCGTCGTGCTGTTGACAGACTGAGGGACAGCCCGTGGTGTGTGATGCGTGTACCTGTCCCAGGAGGGACTTAACCAAGTATGACGGTTTGAATTTAGGTTGGTCTAATGAAGAGAGGCAGCCTAAGCTCCTCGACGGTTGAGAAATTAGGTGCAACAGCCAGTTGTGCACCGTTGGGTGTAAACTTTTTGGAAAGAAAATAAAATTAATTGAATTAGAATAATCCAGGCAATTATTTTATAATAACATATAGAATAACTATTATAATAATATATAGTATAACTATTATAATAACATACAAGTATAACTATCATAATAACATACAAGTATAACTATTATAATAACATACAAGTATAGCTATTATAATAACCTACAAGTATAACTATTATAATAACATATAGTATAACTATTATAATAACATACAAGTATAACCATTATAATAACATACACGTATAACTATTATAATAACATAAGTTAGATAAGTAAAATAAAATAAGCTAAAGCAATTGTCAGCATTTTAAAAATAGGATCGCTATTTGTTGGCTTTGAAAATCAAATTTCAAGAACACGACAAAAAAGTAAATAACGACTTAATACTCGAAAACAGTAAAGATTTTGAAAATTCAAACCATTAATAACATATTAGAACGGGTTTGCTGTAAACAGTGTGCGTTAATGATTATAAAGTGCATTTTGTACGATTATGTTTGTCTATCTTGCCTTCCATCTTCATACAAATATGCTATCCTTAACAACCCTGAATAAAAATTCTATTCTGAGGTGAAACCCATTCTTGGGTGGGCAAGCAGCAAATATCTTTGGACTGAATACAGCTGCCCGAACAACGGACGGAAGATTTTGTCTCTTATGATTTACACACAAGGTATACACTTTATTTCTCTCGAAAATATCTTAGGCATATGGTACTGTTTTGTTTTATAAAATAAAAAATAAAGTCACTTCCCTACGTAAATAGTAGTTTGAAGGTGGGTTTCTTTTTTCCCCAAAAGTCTTATTTTGGGTTATACGCCACCCCATACGAGCATATTATAAAAAGCTTGTATTCTTTCTTTCAGTTTAGGGGATATCAAAATATATACATATTTCAAGTGAAGTCTCGGTATAAATTTTTTGGCCGGAATTATATATTTTCTCTACCTACTGTGTTCGTGGTAGGGAACGTAAAAAACACTGTCGCCTTATGACAGTATCTGGTCAACTCCACTATAGAGTTTTTGCCCGAAATATTAGAAATTATTTCGTCTAGTAGTGTGTTGTACTTTACCTCTCTAGTGCTATTCGTTAAGTACTAAGTTTCATATTTTCTCCATTTCCCTGATTCCGAAAAGGAAACCATACGCTTCGTACTTAGGGAATGACAGTTACAATATTGCTGGAAAAGAATCGCTAAATATTTTATTTGTATTATATTTATTATTCCACTGTAACTAGCTTCATTTTCTGTGTAATGAGTATCATTTTGTTAACTGTTTCTTAATATATCTACCTTTTACAAATTTGTTGATTTTTTACTGAGTTCTCTCGACCTCTCGTGACCTGCCTACAGAGGCTTCGCTACACACCACGCGGTCAGAATCCACAGGTTGAAAAACACTGCTCTA
Source organism: Mantis religiosa (assembly GCA_030765055.1). Taxonomy (NCBI): domain Eukaryota; kingdom Metazoa; phylum Arthropoda; class Insecta; order Mantodea; family Mantidae; genus Mantis; species Mantis religiosa. Next base: position 236,461,407 of record CM060950.1, read on the forward strand.
CATAAATTCTTGTTACACTTGAACAGCCCTAACCCAATATTCAATTGACAATGGAGAAAGAAGAAAAAGCTAGACTAGCTTTCCTATTGATAGACCACAAACAAACTGCAGTCGGTTTGCAGAGCATTCTTCCCTCCTCACCATCCAAGAATCACGTAAATCCCACCCCTCCCTTCCTGCATGCTAAAGAGGACAAACCACAACACATGCATTTCAATGCTGTTTTGATCTCACAATCAATCAAGAAATAGATGGAATCATAGGAAAAAAGCAGTGATTCGGAAGAAAATACAGAGAATGGATCTAAAAGTGAATGCCAAAGCAAGTGACCCAGTTGACCAGTACAGCCCATGCAATGGAAGAGAGGGAACCTTAAATGACAGTAGAGGGGGAAAGCTAGAGGGCTTCAGTTTTGGTAAGCCACACCTCTAACTGCATTTTGTCTGCAGTCTAGTTATAGATGTATTAAGTCATCAAAACAGCAGACCTGCACCTGTTATCTGCTGTATACAGAGAACTGACTCACAAAACAAGGGGTAATTAAGATCTCAGTAAAATAGCTAATGCATCTGCAGCAGAAATTACTTGAAAGTGAACTTGGACACCTAAATACTGCCTTCCATGCCAATATCTACTCAAATAAGGAGATAAATTGGGCAGTCCACCCCACACGTACCATGGGGGGTAGGGGGAGCCCTAATATCAAGGCCATCCTTCCATATATTAAGGAAGTAACAAAATGCATAAGAAAGCTACCGTGACCCTATAATATAAACACATTTTGAAAATCAAACACCTGTTAAGATTGGCAAAAGGAAAATATAACTCTCCTGCATCTGCAGGTGTTTATAAAATTCCCTGCAGTTTTGGCCAGGTTTTATTAGCATCACTAAGTATAGCATAGAAACAAAGAATAAAAGAACATGACAGACATAGTAGACCAGGACAAACAGATAAATCCGCAGTGGCAGAACATTCTTAATTATTTGACCATAATGTAAGTTGTAAGGACACAAAAATTTGTCTTCTACCATCAGACACTAGGCCCATTTACAAAGTGAAGCAATAGAAATTCATAAACACTGGAATAACTTAAACCGTAAAGAAGAAGTCCTTCACCTTAAACAAACCTTGGATACAAGTAATGAAAAGAAAACTAAATATGAGGAACAAAAGTAATCCATAGTATAGCCCACCAATTGATGCAGACCAACCAGGGCACTTGATAACCCATCGACCACATAAAAGAGGGTGCATTCTGTGTTGAAGACTCATTTGAGTTCTGAACAGCTACCAAATCACCTTTGAATATGTCAAATGCATTCCTTGGCAAAACATTGGGAATTTCAAAACCTACTAGACCATAGCTTAAAAGCAGCGGAAATTCTTTAATCTGCATTATTTCTTTAAATATGCACTCCTCAGTTATGTATGCTTTAAAGAAAAACTTATTCTTAAGTTTTTAAGCAATTTCTCACTTGAACATATTTTATACTCCCTGTCTGGTCTGTAATTATTAATGAGTCTATTTTGCATTGTTGTTAAAGAGGCTATTAATCCATTTGCTATAAAGTGAGTCCAGTTCTGTTAGGTCAATCATAGGGCATCAATAGGGCATCATATTAATAAGCAAAGAGGTAAATGATAATACAATGGGGCACTATTTATATCTGAGGGAGAATGAGCACTGAAAAACCAAACTGCTGTTCAACAATAAACAGCAGATACCGTAAATTATCTTTACTTCTCATTTCTGGCTACAAAGTGGTTATACCGAAAAATATACCAGGAAATGTCTTAGTCTTTTGTTTCTACAACAGAAAGCTTGGATCTTTGTCAGCAGCGTTAAGTAAATGTGTTCAAGTTTAAGATAGCATATCCATATACATAAAATTGAATTGTATATTTCACCAAAATTTAATATGCATAAACAGCAAATTACATATATAAATAAGGTTCTATTAACAGTTTCTTAGTTACATCTTTTCCAGGACCTACAAATATTTATGTATAAATACAAATTACTTAAAACTGGGTTATGCTCAATATATCTCTATACATAATCATCAGTTTGGGCAATGACAATAGAATGAGCATCAGAACATGCACAAGTTACAAAAGAGACCCACACACCCACCCACCTGTTAGTAATATTCACTGCCTTCCTTTCTGGCTCCAATTTGGTTTGGACCTTTTTCCTTTTTTTATTTACTTTACTACTTTCGCATGGCCTTAGCTCTTTTTTGGAAGCGTGACCAATCAAATTTTATCTCAGCTTTGTTTGCTAGTGCCACTTGATATTTATCCGAGTATCGTTCAATATCTGTCTTTGCAACTGCTGGCAGAACGAATGCTAGTGAGTCATGAAAAAACTCTACTAGCTCCTTTTTAAAGGCCCACATATGCTCCACCTCAGGTCCTGTTTGAAGTGGTACAGGACATTACTTCAATGGTGAGTATGTTGGTGGAGGTTGCAGAACAGGCCCAGGCAGTGCTTCACCTGCTCAACTCAAGCCGGTCAACTGTAAAGGACAATGATGCATGTCCTCTTTCTGGACTAGCTCCTTCTGCACCTCCTGTTCCTCGCCCAGCCATTTTAAGCGGTTGCAAGGATCTTTTCTTTGTTCTTGTTCAAAACAACTTCCTCTTCTTGTTTCTCCTGAAACTTTTCCTAGAAGCATAGATAAAAATCATTAATTTCAACAGTTTATATAAGCTATAAATTCATACTTTAAAGAAATCAACTACTTCAACTACATAAAAGAGGTAGCCATGAAATATTTATTTGCATGCAATTTGTTATGGTAGAACAATGGTTAGTACAATTTTTTCCTTCTATGCAACCACCGGTGTATATGAAACAACACAAAGAAATTCTTGCATGTTTGAACAAAATTTAATAAAACACTTAAAATCTGGTTGATATTGTTAGCAATTAAGGTGACTGAAAGGTTATAAAAGTTCCTTGTGTTGGAAAGGGGAGGGGAGATGAATCCAGGATTTCTTTAGGGCAGTAAACAGCACATATTTTTGAAATGCAGTTTAAATGCAGTCATTATTGAGCGTTTTACATTTCTGGATTTTCACACATCATATAGGTAATCAACAGATATTTTTTGGATGCAAACATTAAACATTGAGATAACTTATAAAAAGATTTATGAAATATATATCCCTCTTAGGCATAATATTTAAACAGTTTGCCATTGTTTTTCATAAGTAGGGCCTGATTTTGATGAAATGTCATCTTTTTTAGGAGTTGTTAGAGAGGATGCAGATCAATAATTAAGTGCATTATGAAATAAATATCTATGTTCTATATTTAAGGTATTTATAGATCATTAAAATATACCTTTTCCCCCATTTTTCTAACTTTATTTGTAACTTTAGGTGATTTTATTTGCTTTTTGTTCTTTAACTCAATATTTTTAAAATAAACGTGAGAAACCCACGTGCCTCAATGAGATGTAAAACCACTGTAAGCTGCCTTCATATATTTTAACTTGGCACTTCCCTTTCAACGAGGGAATCTTTTGATTTGTAATGTTTTCATTAGTCTCAGTAGAGCACTGTTTCTGTATGGCTGTTCTGAGTTTTGTGCAGTGCAAAATGTCAAAACAAAAAGTTTGCAGTGCTGTTTAAGAGAGTATGTAACAGAATTCAGTAAACAAATATTTTCTACTGAAAGGAGCATATTATTTTGCAAAGTATGCAAAATTGAAGTTGCTGCACATAAACATTTCACAGGCGTGAGAAACATCTATGAGCTCGTCAAACTGTGAACAGCGTCTCAATTATTGTTACAACAAACTGCTTCCACATCAAATAGAAAATCAGCTTTATTTTTTTAAAAGAATTATGTGAAACGTTTATCAGTGGAAATACTCCACTAGGAAATCTTTACAATTCTAAACTATATGATTTCTTTTAAATTCCTTACAAATCATACTGTTCCAGATGAATCAAAATTGAGTAAAAGTTATTTAATAAAATGTTATGAAGACATATTAAACCATATAAGTGAAAGTGTGAATGGAAAGAAAATTTAGACAGTGATTCAGAGGGACGTTTTGCAGAAAATGTAGTGAGTGATATGGAACCTAGAAATAAACACCCCTGTAGATCTTTCCTCTGACCTCAGAAAATTTAGAAGCAGTTAACCACACTCAGAAATGCAAATGTTTGATAAATCTATGCATTTACTGTGACATAATTAAATACAATACTAGATGCCGTATTTTATATGTTAAAGACAACAAACTCAATCAAATCATTTAACAGTAAGCTGGTGTTTCCCACTACTCTCATAGAGTTGCAGAGGAGATCAGATCAAAATTTTCAGAAGTAGGTAGATTATATTCAACAGTAAAGAAAGTCTTTGTTAAAGCTACATCGTGAAATAAATGTTTTAAAGATAATGAATCTGGTGTAGCTTTACTCACAGAACCAATTGGGGCATGTTGACAGCATGCATATACCATTTCACCATTTGATAGTGAGAGATTCAGTATGGAGATTTAAGGCAATTCGGAGTGTACAGGATGTACTTTCTGATCCTGAAATTGAAGGTAAATTGGCCTGCATTAAATCACATTTTGCATTGTTCCAGGAACCATAACTCATTTAGAAAAAGGTTGTACGCATTGCAAAGGTCAAAAGAGTTAGTAAAACAGTGCTGACAGTGCTATAAACAAAGTAAACAGAGCTTAAGTAAGCTCTACTTTATGAAATTTAGCGTTTGGATCAGATCATTTTTTTACAGCTACAGGTTCATTTTAAAAGAATTAAAGGAATGCTAGAGGTCAGTTTTAAGCTCAACAAAATCTGGGCCCTGTTCATAAGTTACTTAATGGTAAATGTAAATCATATTCAATTCTGCCTCTTTACTTTCTCCTTTATAGTTAATGAAACATCTTTAAATACAATATAGACCACTGCTATGATAAACTCACTCAATGACTCTGAGCAAATGTTCATCTGGTTTAAATAAATATTATAGAAATGAATGTGTTTGCTTTGATTTTACCACTTAAATATGACAATTAGCAAGAGTTAAAAGACAGGTTAATGTGTCACATTTTTTAATGATTTTATAGAACTGCTTTCTCCAAAACTTTAAGCTATTCATTTATATGTACAATCATCGAAAAGTGATTGTTCTAACACATACTGTGTATAGATAAGCCAAAGGAGGTTACAATCAGAACCGAAAACTTGAATACTATAGCAGGGATTTGAATCACGGATCTTCTGCTCTATGTGAGGCTGCTCTAAGCAGCCTAGCCTTTTGAAGTGCAATATCTCCTTCAATTGACCAAGAGAATAAACAATAAATAACAATGATAACAAACAAAACTCATCAGCTTTGCAGCAAACCGTACAACAGTATAGATATTGTCGTGAAGCCGTTATCTATGATAGCGCGACTAGCATACACAAAGAGCCGGCAAATAATAATAGCACCAATAAATAACAGATGGATAGTGTGTCACAGAGGTAAAGGATTTGCCGGCATAGATTAAGTTACGCTTCTGGAAGATGATAGAATTTTCGGTTTCTTTATTGTCCCAGAAATCTCTCGAATTTATGAATGAGCTATATAAAAGTTTGTGACACGCCAGCTACACTAAATTTTCTGTATTCAAATGTTTAAAACTACTCTAAACTAACTCGAAACACTTGACTGAACGTTACAATGGAACCTTTATATGAGACAAATACATGTCTCACTTTAAAGGCAACAAATAAAAACACTTAACACTAATATGAGCAAAATTTGTATAAAATGGAATAAAATGTAAAGCAGGAAAGAAAAAAATGAAGAAAAACATTGGACAACCTTAGCAAAGTATTTTTCAGAAGAGATGGGCACAGACCAAATTATTACAGATATAGCATGAACACATCTTAAGAATCATCCGAGGATACTGCACCATCTACTCCAGCAGCGCTCATTATTGCTAATATTGAACACATCTTTCTTACTGGTGTATATAAGCCAAATGTCAACAACATTAGAAATGGCCGAGCTTTGCCACAACATATTGCACAACTGTAACTTGAACAACCAGTTAAACGAGCTTCTCATCCAGCCACCTGTGTCTCTAGTCTTCTTGAAGATTGTGCAGCAGAATACTACCAGTTACATTGCGTTGCAGAGAGTCTCCTTAATTATCGCAAAAGGGGTTTGTGCTTCCTCATTCCAGTCCAGTTGTTTTGTGCTATTCTTCTTGTGCCCAGAGAGCAGTTGTTTTGCTTAGCGCATTCTGGAATGAACCTGTAATACAAATTTATGGTTCCCAAGAAGCGTGGTTGTCTAGAAGCTAACTCTGGCTCTAGAAAATGCTTGATGGCACTCACTTTATTGGTGAAGGTTTCAAGTTTATGTTTGACATCTTTGGTAAGCTTGCCTCATGCACTGGTATCTGTTGATATGTATGTACTAGATCAATAGAAAAAAAGATGTCAACTCCATATGATTGCCTGTAGTTAAGAATGCTATTGGGTATCTATCGGGTACTGGAACCTGATTGAGTTATCTATAATAAGGCTTTCAATCACATGATGTCTTCAAAGTTAAGTGTA
>CM060950.1:236470491-236510491 GCA_030765055.1 Mantis religiosa
GGACGTAAATTAAAAAAAATAAGAAATTGCAAATGTCTTAAATGTGCAATTTTCTTCAATAAACATTTTAGATACATATATAGGGTGACTTGGGGTGGGAATTTCCCCAAAAATCCTGGTACTTAGCCAATTTCTTTTGCACGCCTTATAACGCTCATGGTAGAGTTTTCCTCTAGTTTGAGAAGTCCCAAGTTCGATCCTCGCTCAGGGTGAGTTATCTGGATAAGTTTTTCTTTCCGGGCTTTTCTCGTATTCTGATGGGACCTCAGGTAACTCCAAGTTCTGTGGACCCTGGGCTCATTTGAGCATCATTTTCACCCGTTCCATTCATCGTCAGATGTGTTCTAAATGCGGACAACATAAATTTAAAAAAAAATTACTTTTGTACACACAGATTTTTTCCCCTTGAAAATGTTTTGTTATTACCGGGGCCTTATACGTGTATTTCCATGGAAATCTGGGTATAGAATTTTTAGGTGGGGTGGAATAAAAATTGTTCTATCCTACTTAATTTTAAAACTGGGTCTTTCATTAACTAATTTATGAAAGAATATTTTCAGAACAAATTAATAACTACCCTTAGCTTATTCAGTAGAAGGTTCTGTTTATTTTCAGATTCCTCTAAAACTTCCTTAACCTTTAAACTAAGATAGCCTCAGCCAAAGTGTGTGTAATTATTTTTGGGAGGGGGATGGGTGGTTGTATGTTCATTCTTGAAAAGCTGCTACTGACTGTATGATCTCGACTTTCGAGGTATTTTATATTATAATTTGTTTTGCTGAAATAGCGATTATTTCAGACATAACCTATTCCATAATTTCGGTAATTCAAGTGCTGTAGCTGTAAGTACTTACTAGTCTTCATGTAAACAATAAAGCAGCGCCTTTGATCCCTTCCCTTCCATGTGCTAGCTTGTGTATAAATGTTATATGTCAAATTTTAGGCATAGTTATAAGTTCCTGCTATACAGCTTAATTAGCTGGGGTTATTTTTTACAAGCTTACATTAAATTTAAGCTATTTAATGTACATTTTATAGTTTTATATTTGAAATATTTCTTTGATACCAACGTTGCAAGGGAAACCTAAGGAACGAAAATTATAAAATCGTGTGAACAAGTACTTTAACAATAAGCTACGATGGAAAAGGTTGTATGACGACGATAAATAAGTCCAGGTTTGTAAGTTATATTTACACTATACTTACCTTCATATTAACATGTTATGCTTCAGTTGTGCGAAAGCGTTTTTGATCTGCTAGGTTGCCGAACCTTGTGCAGGATTAAAATGACCTGAGTCATACGTAGTGGGATGAGTTCTCTCCCTCGGTAATTTAAATCAAACAGAAATGTTGCGAAATTAAACATAAAGTGCAAACAGATTCTGTGTAGCAGTTAATCATAAGAAGTTAATTGTGCAAAATACTGCGGGAAGTGCCAGTTTCAAGATTTATGTGACGTGCATGGCCTTACAATGTACCAAGCGTAATGGGCGGCGTTTTATTGTTGTCCGCTGTGAGAATGAGGACGCTTTTATGGAATATGCCGGTCTTGTTTTATGGCGAACTTGAACTGGACATTACCGTGAAGAAATAGATAGTCGAAGATTCAACAAAACTGTTAGTGTTTATTTCCAATACTTTAACCATACCTTGTAATTGTGATGGATAACACAAGTTACCATTAGGCAAATATTGGCTTCTTAGTAAAGATATTCATTTTTTCGTGGTGTGAAATACAGGTATACGAAATATTGCGCATCTATGAACACAAAAGTGCTTCGGTTACTATAATGTCATTGCAACTGAATACAGTAGAAGTGACCTGGACTAGGTAGACGCGTATGTTGTCAGTTTTAAAAGTGGTGCGGTGGAAAAGCGTCTTTGTGGCGAAATACAAAATGCTATCTTTAAGAACTAGCACTACAGCGTAATTATCGACCTGAACAATATAGTGGCAGCGACAACAGCTTAAGCGGTGGAAAGAAATGATTGGTAAAGGTGAGTACATTGCATTTTACCATTTGTTGTGTGCTTAGGTGGTATCTTGTTTCATTACTGTACTTCTAAATTGTTTTTAAAGCCGAATAACTTAACCTAAGACAAATCTATTTAGCTAACGGAATGCTATGGACAAACATGGAACGTGGTTTTGAAAGGCTTATATCTAAGATGCGATCTTAAAATATTTTAAAAATATATTTAATGACTTCATTGTATTTACTTTTTCGTTTACTATTATCTGAAACGTATTAATAGTAACTTGAGAAATAGTTTTTAAATGGAAAATTCGACCATAATTTTGTTTCTGTTCGGGAGTGCTTTGTCACTGATGCTGACGTTAGTGTGCGAAAAACTTAGGGTACAGAATACTTTATACTGATCCACTTCTCTTTTACATCTAAAGTAAGATTTAATGTGAAAGAACATCAAATTTGTACACCTTTTATTGATACTTGCATTACCTTGAATAGGTGGGTGCAAAACTGGGATGTATGTTTTAATGCTGTTTTCCATGCCTTTCGGAAAGGCAGTGTTTTAAATTTGGTACATAAATAGGGAGATGGGATTTTTAAGTTCCACTCCCTTAAAATAAGCAGGAAGTCCAGGAAAGCACTAAACTGACGTTGCTTCAACATTAGGTTACACCAGTTGGTGTCGGTTGCACGTTGTTTACAAAATGACTGCATCTTTCGGCCCCTCCGTTTGGCGAATGGGCGCGTATATCCCTTTTTGGGGGGAGGATATTTCTTAATATCTACACGCTAGACAGATCGAGATAGATATGCAAAATATGGTTTCATAAAATGTATCGATTTGGTGAAAAACGCTCTTTCATATTTTCAGAAGAAGTGGTTTAGGAAAATTAAACAGTAACAAGTGACAAATTGCATAGTCCACATTCACTATACAGGAGACAGTCCAATTTGATTAGTAAGAAGTCCGTTTAGTCCTCTCTTCAATAAATACTTTACCTCCATGATCTGAACATGGGATGCGTTTTTAATTTATTAAAATGTATGTTACATGACGAAATTGGGAGTAAAACACTTGCTGCCGAAGGAGTGGCAAATACGAATGGCTTAGTAAAACTAAAGGGGATAAAAAATAGAAGGAAAAAAAAACCAGTGGAATATACATAAAATGTCTAGATTCAGTATAGACATGCAAAAGATTTACACAGCTTATCTTTTACTGGTTATGAACATCGGCATGTAAAGTAGCAATATTAGCAGCCTGTACATGTAAATTAAATGACATTGTACTTTAAACTAAATGTTAAAGCAATTAGTCCATTTCACTTGGAAGAACTTCGGTTTTGTTGGATTAATTTTGTATAGAAATGAAGTTTCACCATACAAGGGTACCCATTTAATTACTGTATAGTTAGTGACTATAGATACAGAGCTCTTTGGGTTAACATATTTAGGTACAAACATTGTTATTTTTTATCAACTTTTTTGTTACAATATAAATTTTTGCAGTTGTTTGTAGCATTAGAAAAATTTTGTCGTATATAAAGAAATGCATCAATCAGAGCATTTTTGTTGTCAAGTTCCTGTTTTCTCTCTCTTTTGTTTTACTAAGTTTAGGTATCCTCCATCGGATTCATCTACCAACTATTGGCAGGTAATGAGAGCACAAATTATTAAATAGCCATAAGATATTTTGTTGCTCTTCTTCCTCCTGGGTTGGAGCATGGTCTTCAAGAATATGCCTGGATTTTTGGAAACTATTTATTTGTGTCATTGTAGAGCTTGGATTTATATGCACTATCAAGTATGAACTGAAATCTGGTAAATATACTCTAAAAACTGTATAAGTTGCACTTAAAATAAGGTACATTTTTTCAACTTTCACACATTTATTAATCTTGATGAATTAACCAAATTTGTAAGTTTGTTATTAAATTCAGGCATTAACAGAGTTAACATTTAGCAGTATGTATTTCAGCCTATTTTACCATTAGTAGTTTTTATTGCAAGTAATCAATTTTTTCAATGTTTTCTGGAAAATGTGATTTTCTTTTGTCGCTTAAAATGTTCTAATATGAAGTGAAAGATCTCTCTGCTTCATAAAAACTTACCAAGGCGATCAAGGTTCACCAAGGTTCGATCCCAGGTGACCGCAAAGTGAGATTTGTGATGGACAACACGGCGTTGGGGCAAGTTTTCTCCGGGACTTCCGGTTTCCCCCGCAATCTCATTCCACCGGTGCTCCATCTTCAACTCATGTATCATCAGTGTCACCGCCTGCGGTGCCGCATGTAGTAAAAGCGGGCATTACCTAAACACTGTACATTTCATTTCATAAAAAGCCTCAGGGTAGTATCGAAAAGAGCCTTTGTCACTTACAGAATAAGTATTAAGTTCTTTCTCAGATTCACCTTGTAGCATCTTATTCACATCCAAAATGAACATTAAACCTGGATCCCTTGCTTCAATTTACTCAGTTTTGTTACCAAGGCACTTTCCTATTTCTCCTGGTATGTCATTGGCTTTACGGATAGACGAGTATCTTGCATCATATCGGTAAATATTTTCACTCTTGATGGTGCGTTCACAAACACTTTTTTTCATAGAGGAAATTAAAACATTGACTTCCAGAAAATTATATTGAATTTCCTCTACCAACAAGTGGAGAATATATGCTGAAGAAGTAATATGAACTGTTCTACAATAAAATGCGTGCAAAGCTTTAAATAGCGTCAAGCATGTATGCTGCTGCATCTGTAACATCAACCCGAGTTCATTCTCATTTTCGCTGATATCGCTTCTTATGTCTTGTATTGCCTGAATAAAATGAGTTTACTGAAAATTAGTAAAGATAAGGGGGAACAATTTTTGGTCTCATTTTTGATGGGAAACAAGTGCAAAAGAAAATAGTCGACTATAAGCTAAATAAATCAAACTCCGTTGCACTACGGGGCATATATAACTGTATTCCACTTGAAAATATTTTTATGTAATACCTACTACACTTAAATTTTAGATAATTGGCAAGTTTTTATAAAGCTCCAAATATTGGCGAGGTGTTCCGGATATTGATAAACGAAATAATTTCATTAAATTACCTCTTCATGAACTTCGTCAAGGCGGTTTTTCCTTATTTTTATTTCATGAGGAGCTTTTCGTCCGGAATATTTTTCCAGGATATTTCGAAAAGATGCATTCTTTAGCTTCTTTAAGAGATGCTTGCCGAAACTAATGCATTGCAGATATATTTCAAAAATTACAATTGCCATCATTTCTACGTCTACTTGTAAGTAGTAAATGCTGCGGGTAATGTTTCTGTTCTATTATATTTTTTTGTAGCGGGGCACATATAACAATGGTATAAAGTATCATGAGTTTATTTTAGTTTAAGTGAAACCAACTATCACTAAGAAATCACACTTATTTTTAAAATGTTCTTAAAATTAAAAAATAGAACTTTGTTTTTCACACAACTGGTACTTTATTATATTTGCATCTGTTAAGAGTAGGATTTACTGTTGAAGTAAATAAGCTTTACTGCTCTTGTCCTTCGACATTGTAATATTCCATTTCAACTGCTCACACTTCAGAAATTACGATTAGCAGTGCATTTGTGCAATTTAAAAGTTATGTGACAATGACACTTTTTAATTCTTGGAGATGTTATCGTTGTGGAGGACGGCAATAATAATACAAACCGTATCAAGTTTCATGATGCAACGGCCGAACCGAACTTTAAACAATTTTACTTATCGGCGATATCTGAAACCATATTCGTGGTTCTGTTTGCGATAACGGCAACAGTACCAACCCGGAGTAAAGCAAGGAAGTCACTCAAAATTGCGAAACATATATGTTATTTAGTTAGTCACATCATGCAATATGTTTACCTTATAAAAACGATAGGCATTACCCAGCTCTTCTTCGGAGCTAGATTCATGTTCACTACAGGAATAGAAAGAGGAGGAAGAAGAATCATCTCCCAACGAAATCGCAATACTCTGTCAATGATGTTTTAAGGTACACCGTCTTTCTCCCAATAATCATCTACTATCTTCTCTACATGTTTACACAAACCCTAATAGTCTGTTTCGATCACAAGTTGTATACCTTCAAGCGTTATAGGCCGCGCCGTGGCTGAGTGGTTACACCGCTCGTCTGATCACAGTGAGATTTGTAGCGGAAAACACGGCGCTGGAGCGGGTTTTCTCTGGGGTCTCCGGTTTCCCCCACCATCTCATTTCACCGGTGCTTCATCTTCATCTCATGTATCATCAGTGTCAACGCCTGCGGTGCCGCATGTAGTAAAAGCGGGCGATAAACTCCACACACACTCACACACACATTTTAAGCGTTATATCACGAAATTTCTGAAAAGGTAAGTCACCTGTTACACTTCTTTATCTAACTGTTCGTTTCACTTTGGCCAAAGCTAATTCAATAGGATTTATATCACACGTGCATGGCGCCAAGCGAACGACAGTGGGCCCAATGGAACCAAAAATGCATCCACTTTTAAAAACTTTATCTTTTGGTTTGTGTGTTTCAATCAGCCTGTAGAGATATGCTTTACACAAAGAATTGTCACACTGGACCCTTTTGTTCTGCAACCACAATATCATAGCAGATTTTAGAGCACTCCTAAGTGGGAGTTTATCTGCAGTATGATACGGAGCATTGTCGAACTCCATAACAGATAAAGGAGGCAAATTAGGAACCAGCTTTTATCGTAGTCATTTTTTCTAAGTTCACCTGTTTCATTTTTTCATGGTAGTCGCCTGCGGTTGTCCCGGCCTTGTAAACGGGAAGAGAGTTTTCCAGGAAAATTCTTTCAAAGTCCTCCTCACTTTGCCAGCACTTGCCGAAGGTAATGTTGCTATCCAGCCAGCTTTCATAACTATAAACAACACTTCTCCCATTTTCTCGCAAATGCTTTATTTTGATCCAATAATAATCGTGCCGCCAAGCAACAATGTGAGAATGTTCTATAAGTACGTTTCCTTTATTCTTCCATTTAAATCCCAGCTCTGAAATCAATTTCCAAAGCGAATTTCGTCCCCATGGAAAATCTATCTTCTCTCGAACAACAGGTAGCAATTTATTTAGAATAGAAATACGATTTTGACAACGTAAATGTCATGTGTAATTATAAATAGGCACCTATCAAAATCATCCACATTCACTGCAGAGTGTGCAGTTTGTTTTCCGGTGTTTCCCTGGGGTCGTTAGAACACTGCTTTCGCCACTTGCAGTTAAATCTTGCACCTGCTTGCGAATTCTTTTGATTATTTTTTCAAAAACCCCTTATAAAAGGCAGCTCTTGCAGTCGCTTGACTCACTGGAAGTTTCATAGACTTGTTTCTAACCTCCTCGTCACATTCCTCAGTCTCTCCCTACCCTCAGTCAGTCCTTTTTTCTTTACTTCTGACATAATACGATACTATATAATAACTGGTACGATTTTACAATTGAAAATAAGCCAACTTATCAGAGAGTAAATATAGTGTCAATAACAATGTTAGAATACGTCGGCGACATCTGAAGTAAAACAACGTTCGCATGGAAGTTTATAAACCTCAGATTAGGCTACTGGACTGGAATGTCTCCCCTTCATTCTCCTGGAGCTGTGCCCAGTGTTGCCAGGTCTACGGATTTAGGAGGAGATTTCCTGCTTTTTTAGAAATCTACTGCTATACTTACAAAAATGAAAGAAAAACCTTCTAAATCTCCTGCTTTTGAAATATTTGGTAAATTTAAACAGAATTCCTTAAAAATATACATAGCAGTCTCTCCTAAACTTTTATTTCCACAAGCAAGGCATTTCTTAATGAGTGATTCATCATATGTGTGAATCCGTGAATTCCTCATAGTGCTATCTGAGTACTGCATAAACACAGATTATGGTAAGGGAAGTCATCAATAAATACTACGATACCACGCAAATGGTTAATGTCATAAAACGTATTTGGCATAAACTGTTTATGACATTTGTGTACGACAAATGTTTAAAATTTTGTCTATCTTATTACGAGCCAGTTAAAGAAACCCCTTCCCATGTCAAATTCAGCTTTATGGAGTATTAAAAACTTTATTGCTGTAGTTGAAACAACAAATTTCACCAACTTTTCACATATCTTTGTCCAAAAATGCCCTTGTTGGATTTCATGACATCTTTAAGGAAATCCCGATATTTGAACATATAGCTGGAAGATAATGCTTTTTCTAGTTCCTATAGTAGCTAGGAAACAGAACCAGTTTGTAAACGTCATCTTTGCATCCATTGTTGGATTTGTTTCCTTTTGTTTTGTTCTAAAATTAGTGCTTATGTAAGACATAGGTATTAACCCTAAACATTTGATTATGTCGCTGGGGTATATTTATTCATTCGATTCAGTAAAGCTTTTCCTAATTGACTTCTAAATCTAAATCTACCTCCATATCTGTAGTGCCTTCCTACAGTCTGATTTTTAAAAGAAGATACGTGAAGGTGATCTGTTTCGCCAGGTGGGGTCTGCACTGTTGCCTAGAACTTACGTATACTCCCCTCTCAACACACAAAATATAAACAAGCGTTCGAGGTTATCAAATCTTAACAAAAACATGCATATTTACTCTGAATTAGCCTACATTAAGAACAAAAGTTAGTTGTTCACACATTCAATGCGTTGTAGCGTCTTCACATTTGTGAGTACTTTTAAATAATTTTTGCACTATGTAACTAATATTCCATATTTACCGCTATTGATGCTGTGTATTGTAAGTTGAAATTCCCGTACTAGTGCGGTATTTCTCCATAGCCACACATATAGGCGATGCACGTTCTAAAATCATTCATATTTAATTATATTTATTAATATTTCAGCTAATATCTCAAATACTAAACTTCAAATTGAGATAAGGGCATATAGTGCAAAAGTAGTATGTAATTCACATGAAGTAAGCACATAATGGAATCAAGCGCCTCGTTTTTTCAAACCTTTCCTCGTTCCGTATAAAGTGCTTACCACATTAGTATCGCATTATACTATTATTAATGATTTTGGTAATTGACATGGTCATATCAACGCCGCCGATATAACGGAATTTTGACCCACAGGATTTTTTTACATATACCTTCGCACGCGTAGTGCTATCGCGCTCTCCATGTTTCAGCAATAAGCGGCAACGTCGCCTCTATCACCGTACGAAATGTCAATCACTTTCTAGATTGGCGACCAGTGTAGTTTCTTTTTCCTTTTTTTCCTTTTTTTTTCATAACGGCGGCTGTTCTCCTTTGGAACATACTGAAGGTGTTGGTTTTTAATCATTAGATCACGCACACATTCACACTCTCATTCATACTTCCAGACTCTGGGGAAGATGGGGAATTATCTTGGTCTGAGAAAAATCCCCAACCCCACCGCCAGGAATCGAACCCGGGACCCCTAGCACGACAGGCAGGTGCTCTACCGACTGAGCTACGGGGCCAGCCAGTATAGTTTTGAGTAACCTGACCTTTATCTTTCACGATAGGGGCAACCTTCAAATCTGAGACCTTTAGTACGATAAATGAAATATAGCTGAAATTATTCATGGCTACACTGAGCTTAGATTTCCCAGTTATTCATCTTTTGAAATAAGAGAAAACCGCAACGTTAAGTCTTATTGGACTATGAGTCAAATGATGTCCAGATGAGTCCAGGGCTTAAAGTTAAAAGAGAATTATTGTTCTGAATAAATGTCGGACGTTGAGTGAGGTGATGCTCAGATGAGTCCAGGGATCAAGGAGCTCGGAGTTACGAGATATTTATCAGATATTTATCGTTCAGGATAAGCAAAACCACTAACGTTAAGGCATATTGAACGACCAAAGAAATGATATTCAAATGTATCCAGGGGACATAGAGCTTAAAGTTACCAGACATTTATATTTCAGGATAAGGGAAACCTGCAACGTTATGTGTTTTCACACGGTGAATGAAATGATGTTCAAATGAGTCCAGGGTACGTAGAGCTTAGAGCTACCAGGACTTTATTTTCAATATAAGGAAATATTATTTTCAATATTAAGTCATATGGAAAGATACCGAGCGGGATGGCTCAGGCAGTTTCGTCTGTGGCCCGCATTCGGGAGGCCCAGGTTCGATTCCCGTGGCTAACATACCTGACCCTAAACTACCTGACCCATGAGATTTTTTGGGGGTTTCCCGGGTTGCTATGTGAATGCTGGGTAGGTGAGTTACATCCACCGAATTTCCTGTCCCAACATTTCATCTCCATTATCTCTCCTCTGGTGGTCTCTTTCAGGGTAGAAGTGTCGGCGGGTGTGTCGGTGGTGCTATATGCTCTGAGGAAAACTACTTCCTCCTCCGGTAGGACAGTTGCCGGTCTCTGCTCCTCTGCTGGGAGCATTTCGCGACCGCCAGCCAGGGACCTATGGGGCTCGGATCGCCTGCCTTGTGACCATTAGGGCTCGGCTGCTGGGATCGTTGCCGTCCCGCTGTAGGGGAGCGAGTCCGTTGTCCTGGCCTGTCGGGGGTAGTATCTATCCAAGTAAAGTGTATGGACCCTGCCCTCTGTACTGCCGTGACTCCTTGGGTCGGCTGCCCTCTGTTTCCTTCACCTCATCCTTCCTCCCGGGGAAGTCCCCACTTGGGGGCATAGGAACAATGGGCCCAGCATGGTGGCCTACGTACCGAATCCCCTCCGTAATGAAATCCCAATTGAAATGATGTTCCAATGAGTCCGGGGTACATAGAGCTTAGAGTTATCAGACAGTTAGGTTTCAGTTTAAGGGAAAAGCTTCGTTTTCAATTGGTGGCTGATGAAAGACCGCTAGAGGATCCAAATCCGTGAATGCAACGCCTCGTACATTAAATACTGAAGTCAATTAATAAAACAAATACTTTGTTGATAATTGGTAGGCAATTATTATGAGCACCGGGATTTTGTAGCGCATGAGTTCTTTACCTGCTACGAAATCTATGTACACGGGAATGACGTTTTTAACTTAAAAACTATCGGTGTGTGCCAGGTTTGAATTTATGACCTTGAGAACAGTAGTCCAGCGCTTATCCAGCTAACCACCCACACGGAGAAATACTGAAGTCATGCAACTATGTATTCCCGTAATGCGAAAAAACTGCAAAGCATTTACTTAAATAACTAAGGGACCAAACAAAAGGCAGAAGCATATAACATTTTTCCAGCATTTGGATGGTTCTTTCTGCTAAATAAAGCAGAATTTCCAGAAGTTTGAACATTTGGAATAAAGATCTGTACGTACCCATATTTAATTCCCATTTCCATGAGTACCAAGAGAGGTTGGTCTATTTTTGCTAATATCATATGAGGATAAAATTACGTTTCTGAGCAATAGCGGCTAAAGTATAAGTGCAGGGGTAGTGCCAGGATCACTTTTCCTTTGAATGATTGGTTAATGTCCTTTAACTGGGCCAGTAGCAATTCAAAACTGCAGTAAAAAATACGTAAACAAACTTACTAACTTCAGCTACTACAAAAGAAGCAAACCTCTTAGTCCTATTTGTAGATGAACGCCTCAAATGGACTAACCAACTACATTATATAGAACAGAAATTAAATATTGGCTGTTTCAACATGTCCTGACTGGCTGAGATAATAAATTTAGAAACAAGGCAAAATATATGTTACAGTACTTTCATATGGAATAACCATATGGGGAAATGCAATAGGTTGTCATAGAATCTTCCGAATTCCAAAGAAAATTATACGCATAATGATCCATTCGAATTATAGAGCTTCTTGCAGACCACTGTTTTAAACCTTAAACATTTTGACACATCCCTATTTATATATTTACTAACCCCTCAAAGGAAGCTACCCTCCCCCCACTAATGTCCGTCATACATCAATCTCCACACTTCAGAAATGGAACACTGTCGTTGAGGACCAATAGCAATACTGATTTTTTCTAAGTGACAGTCACGTGTCTACTCCACGTGGAGTCTCAGTTGCCAAAGTTCCAACTTCCAGTTGATCTGTTTCATTACGCGTAGAAATTCGCTGTGTGTCACGATGCGGAGACCGTGGGAGGGAAATGCAGTGGCAAATGCAAATGAAGTAGTAGATAACTTTCAGTCAAGTGAAAATAATCAAAGTGATGGCAATAGTGTGAATAACTGGGCCGAGTTATATTACTGGGAAAGCCTCAAAAAAACAAGTTAAAATGGGAACTGTTTCTAAGCAAATTCAAGAGCTTGTTTTGATGATGATGATGATGATGAGTATAAGGGCGCTCAACTGCAGAGGTCATCAGCGCCATTTATAAAACAAACTGGTCATGGCAAAAGCCAGATATAAATTCTTCTAAAACCCTATAAATATGGTAATAGACTTACAAAAAATATATACACGTAAAAAACGATAAAAACAAAAGAAATATAAATCTAAAACGCCATAAATTCTATTCGCTAATTCCTCAACTCTAAACTAGAAAAGAATCTAAAAACCTTCTCCACTACTGCGTTATCGTGCGCTAGAATTTCTGCAAAGCTGGCCGGCAGCTGCAGAGACGTCCTGAGGTGTGCTAGGTGAAAACAGTCTAGCAGCACGTGTCGTACAGATAACGCTTCATTGCAAAACGGACACAGTGGAGCAGGCTCCTTTTTAAAAAGAAAACTATGAGTAAAAAAAAACAGTGCCCAATACGTAACCGAGCCAAACTCACCTCCTCGCGACGAGATGACGGGCAAGAGGTAACCCAGGGAATCGGGAGTTCTTTGACAGATCTAAGTTTATTACTGCGGAGAGCGGACAACTCATCCTGCCAGCAGGTTTGCACAGCTCTTCGCAATACGGCCCTAAAATCACCCGATGTCACACATGGTACTCTAACCCTGGGCTTCATGGTAGCCGTCTTGGATGCCGAATCCGCCATTTCATTCCCCCGCAAGCCTGCGTGACCAGGGATCCATGCACTCACCACGCTCACGCCAGAAGCGTGTAAAACGTGGAGGGCATGCTGTATCCGCTGCACAATAGGGTGGTAGTTGTACAGCTGTACAATAGGCTTTGAAGTGCACTGAGGGAATCACTCAGGATTAAGCAGTCTCCCAACTTTCGTCGACGTACGTGTAAAATGGCCTGATATATTACATAGAGCTCTGCAGTAAAAATGGAAGTGCTAGTGTGGAATCCGAATGTATAGGGTTCGGTTCCACACACGTAAGCACAACCAACACCATTTGAGTTCTTGGACCCATTAGTATAAATTATAACATGGTCCTGATATCGCGATAAAAATTACAAAAAACATGTGCGGATACTAGCCATAGACATGGTAGATTTATCATTAGTACAAAAGTGAATCGAGAAGATATTGACGCATTGATAGATTTATCATATTTGGCCATGCCCAGATCAACATGGGACGCTCTGCACAACCAAGGAGGGTATGTCCTCTCCCCCTTAGGATACATCTTGGGCATTTCAGTATCCAGATGTCTAAGGAGCTCCCGGAAACGAAAACCAGGTGGCGTTGGTTTAATAGAAGTGTTCCTATAACGCACGTCCATGAAGGTATTAAAGAACGGCGTAAACGTTGGATGTCTGGGCATGCAGTTAAGTCCACAGTCATAATTCGCTAATAGCATGTTGCGCCTGTACTGCAGAGGAGGTTCTGCAGACTCAGCATACAGGCTTATAACTCGGCTCGTTGGAAATGCCCCAACTGCTATACGTTTGCCACCATTATGGACTGTGTCTAATCTCTTCAGCACAGATGGTCGTGCTGAGCCATAAACGATGCTACCATAATCTAATTTGGTACAGATGAGTGGGTGATAAAGTTGAAATAACACTGTACGATCCGCTCCTCACGATTTTTCCACTTAGTATCCGCAAGATATTTAAAAATCGGTCACATCGTGCTTTCAGTTGTGCTATATGCGACGACCAACTAAGTTTCCTATCAAATATCAATCCAAGGAACCTCGTCTCATCTACAAAAGGTAGTAGATCAGCGCCTAGCCGGAGCCTTGGAGGTCGTCGACTCTGCTGACGCCAGAAGTTAACACAGATGGTTTTCTCAACGGAGAATCGGAAGCCGTTTTTTAAACTCCAACCCTTACGTTTGACCAAGGTGGTGTGAAGACGGCGCTCTAAAAATGTAGTGCGCTGAGATGTACAGTAGACGGCAAAGTCGTCTGCAAATAAGCATGACGAAACCCCCGGAGATACACATTTCGAGATAGAATTAATCGCAACAGCAAAATAGCAAGCGCTTATTTTGAACACATATAAATATTTGCTGAAAAATAATTTTGTTAAGGGCTCCCGTGCTTTACTGCACTCTAGCGGATAAAGCGTAAGTTATGCGCCAGAGAAAACTCGGCACTATCTTCTCCCATAAGAAGCCGGGTATAAGCAGTCATCCTAGCCCGTAACACAAGCGCTTATCGGTGTAGATGGTGCCGTACAGGAATCGGCGCCAAGCCACGGAAAACAACCAGGACAGAGCGCTTGTGTTTAACGCTCTTATTCACACGAAGGAGCAGATACTCAGAAACAATCCTCTCTTTCTTTCGTTTTCATAGAGATGGTCCCATGGCACAGAAGCCGTCTCTGTTGTAGCCTTTGTTTGTAGTTTTTTAATCTTAAGGATACCTATGACTGAACATTTGAAATCCTGAACTAGTAACGCTAGCTTTTTTAAGATTTACACCACAGATGTAACTTAGTGCAAATATGATACAGCCCAATGTTTGTCAAATTCACTTTGATAGTTTGGTCAAATTTATTTATTTTTGGTTACGTCACCTAAAAAGTCCCCCGTGACAAAATAACCTTTGGTCTGATATTTTAAGAAGATTCCCAATTCATCCATTTTTTGAATTTGCTCTAGGTTTCTCTGTGTTTCAATAGCTTTAGGCTCCAGAAATTTTTAAAGCCATGAATATGGTTTTTCCCCTCGAAAATTTATAATTTTTGAGTTTTGAAGTAAATAAAGTGTGATTAAATACATCTCACAATAAACCCCAGGGCAATTTCTATTCACTGTGTCACTATGAACGTGTGTAGTAAGTTTCATTAATCTAACACTAAAACTGAGACGCAAGGAGCATTTTAAATGAAGGAAAATGCTGAAATGTTCAATAGCAAGAAAGCAAGGATAAAGAACTAGAATGCAGATCTACGACTAGCATTGACGTAATTTTCAGACTATATTAGAGCATTTAAAAATGGCTTGTGGATGCTGTCTAAGCATTTTTGCATTCAGGAAGGCTTACGCTATGTTATATTACAAAAAGGGGAACAGGTGATTTTTTGAAAATGTTCATGAAATTTTAGTCACACATATCCTTAAACTTAACATCTTGACCAGTCACAAGCTTATGAGCATTGCTAAATTATGTAAATATATACTCCACCAACAGAGAGAAAGTCCCTGTGAGGAATGTGGCAGCTTTACGCTGTGCGTTAAAGAGAGCGAATGTGTGACGGAGAATGCATGCTACACAAGCAGTAAAGCCATTCAAAAAACATGCGCCCTACTGATATATGAAACTTTCACTGTGGATAACCAAAATAGTAATATAATGTAAATAAGAATCACCTTACAAATTTTGAGCAGGCTCATAATCAGAAAGGTGTTCCTCAGGTTCACTGCTGGAAGAAATGTCATTATTTAGGTTCTCGATGAAACGACTGAAACAACTCTATCACTGTTCCAGTACTCCTGTTCAGTTTTCTCAAAATGATTGCAGAAGCCCTCCCAATCTGTTGTTACTGCTTCGATGTCTTGCATTGCTAATTCTTTAAGTCGCGACAGACACATTATGTTCCCGAACGTAACTTTTCACTTTAGACCATGCGTACTCGATAGCATTTAAGTCACACATGTAAGACGGCAATCTGACAACAGTATGGCCGTGTGCTTTTAAGAGTTCATCTATCTTAAAGACCTTCTCTATAGGCTTATTTACACATATGAAGTCATACAGTTCGTCTTTTCTCATTACCATGTTGCATGCGATGTTATGTCACGTTAACCACGAGACCATTTCGGACTTTACTGCATATTGAGAAGGAGATTTGTCAAGTTGCACATTGTGGTATGGGGCATTGTCAAGTACTGTTACTGCCATTGGTGGCAAATAATTTAACACTTTATTTGTGACCCAGTTTTCAAAATTTGCACTGTTCATTTGACCACTGATAATCTCCCACTGCAGACCCAGCTTTATAAATCAATTCCGCATTTCTTAAAAATCTAGAACGAGAGCCAACGGTCACAATTTTCAGTCTGTTGCCTGAGTTTATATTTGTACAAACACCTAAAACGTCGTCACTCTGCCAACATTTTCGAAAAGTGAGATTACTGTCTACCCACGTTTATTTCTCTCGCTGCGAAGTCGTTTGATGTTTCTCAAATACTGTGCGCGCCAACGTACGATGTCAGGCCTGTCCAAAAGAAGCTTACGCTTACTCCTACATTTTCCCCAATTATATGTCGTCATATGGAGCAGCCTGCGGAGGGTCTCGGCGCACCATTTGGCTCTCACCAAAGCGGCCCGGGGTCGGTCCCAGGCGACCGCAAAGTGAGATTTGTGGTGGACAACACGGCGCTGGGGCGGGTTTTCTCCGGGTCCTCCGGTTTCCCCCGCCATCGCATTCCACCGGTGCTCCATCTTCATCTCATGTATCATCAGTGTCACCTCCTGCGGTGCCGTATGTAGTAAAAGCGGGCGTTAAACACAACACATTTCGGCGCACCATGGAAAGTCAATTTTTTGCCGTAATGCTAACAGTAGCTTCGGACAGGTTGGTACTATTTTTCGAACAGTGTGGAACTCCTGCACAGTTCTTCGTATTACACACATATCGAAATCATCAATATTTACCTTCTGCTCACTTGACCTCGGTCGGTGTTTCCCCGGCGTATGGAGAGGCGACGAAGAGCCGGCTTCTTCTCTGTCTTTTGTTTGATGCCTAATTGTTTTTATTAATGACCTGGACACTCCCGTATAATGAGCTCCTCTTTCTGTAGCACGAACGAGAGGAATATCTATCCGTTTAGATTTCGATTCGTCATCACAAACTTTAAGGACATTTGCTATTATTCCCCGAGCCTCACTATGAACTGTTTTTCCTTTCTTTCGCACATTAGACATTGAGATTACGTACTTTTGCAAACACAGGATCACTCTATGTACACGAAAAGAATTCACTGAGTATACTGAAACCGAGAAGGTATTACATATTTACAAAAGGAGAAATCGTCAGATGTTCACCAGATGTTTTTGAATGGGCGGTAAGTGAAGTTGCCAGAGTGTCATAAACATGCCATAAATACGTCAAGGTCGGGTGGTGGAACCGTCTCCAAGACACCTCCGTCTCATCCCTCGGAGCTGTGGCGAACTTCGAGCTGCTGTAAATTTTGCAGATAGATTATGAAGTACCATCATAAATAAACATGATTTTCCATACATGTCAACTAAATCCAACACACTTTTTGATCAGTATCTATCGCAAACAAAATGCATGGAAAAGAGAATAAAACATTTTTGACTTAACCTCCATTTGTTTTTGTGTAAAAGCTTTGTTGAATTTCGAACAATTAAATTTTGCACTTTTTCATGCTATATTTTTGTAGAATCAAAAGTAGCTCCTTCCAAGTATGTCATATTTCACCTATCACCCTTACCACTTTAAATCGCCAACTACTGGAAATGCAGGTAACAGGTAATAGAAAATAATATTTTTATGTAAGGACGATGAAAAATGGGTGATGAATGTGATATGAAAATAACAAAATTTTCCACTAACTTTTGAACGGCCGTAAAGTAGTGTAGTTAAAGCGGAAACTCTATACCCTACAGTCTGATTTTTACAATAAGATACGTGAAGGTCATCAAGCAAGGGACGCAAAGGTCGTTGCTATGGTAACGTAAACAAAGGTTGCCAGATTGTTACACTGCTGAATCACATACTCTTTAGGCCAGTTATCGCTAATTCTATGCGGGAAACAAGTTTGCTTGAATATTCAGTTGCTCTGTATATTGATAGCCTACTTTGTTAAAACACAATTAAAATACACCTTTATGGAAGCAAGACGTAGTGGCGGTAGAATTAGAGATGGACCGAGGAATCATGGCCTAAGGCAAAGATCGAATTACGGTCGCATTGTTACATTGCACAGCCAAGCTAGAGAATCTGTCTGTTCTCTTAGGACATTCTTTGAACAGGAAGACGAGAGTTTGCTCCTTATCAGTGAACAGCTTATTCCGTTTATCCAAAAACGACAGCCCCATGTTAGTAGATATGCTTGCAGATGGTTCAAGATTCCAGCATATCGGCGGCGTTGATAAGAACATGTCAATTAACAAAGTCATTAATAATACTACGAGGGTGGGTCAAAAAGTAATGCCTCCTATTTCTTTCTCTTTTAATTGCCAAGAACATTGAATCCAATTTACATAGCTTGAAAACTACAACATTGACGATTAATTTCTCACTATTAAATATAATCTCCATCCTATTCCACAGTTTTGGTCCACCTTTTAACTAGGGCATGTATTCCAGTGTGGTAAAATGCACGGTCTTGTTTCCTAAGCCATTGACGCACGGACGTTTTCACAGCCTCCTCATCTTCAAAATGAACCCCACGATGAGCTTCCTTTAGTGGTCCGAACAGATGGAAGTCTGATGGTGCCAAGTCAGGGCTGTATGGGGGGTGAGGTAAGACTTGCCATCCCAATTTCAGCGGATTTCCCTCTCCTTTGTAGGACTTATATCCCCCCTTGGGTCCCTAACCTTTCGAGGGGCAAGTAAACTGTGGTCATACAGAGGACGGGTGATCAGACCAATACGGGGTGAAGAAGAAATGTGATGAAAATTTGGATCAATAAAACCACGATAAAACCTTCAGTTAGCCCCGGGGATTTGAACCCGTAGCCTATCTAATTCGGGTCCCACTTCGCCCGATTTGCTATTCTGAGGATGAATTGAATTATTTAACTTTACATTTTATATTTTCACCGAAAATACATGTTTTGAGACTCCCTGAATAAAAAGAAACGTTTTTAGAAAAAGATACGTGTATGTGCGTGTGTGTGTATGTGTGCACAGTATTACTAAAAAACGAAACATTGGTCAAATACCAAACTCGGTGTTTACTTAGCTATCTTCAAAGGATGCGAATTCAAGATATTCAAAATCTTCCCCTTCATACCCTTTAAATGGAACATTTGTCGGAAACTTTGATTTTCTCATGAGTGTCTCTGACGAGTCATACCAATGGTTTAAAATATCATATATTTAAACTATTTTCATGACAAATGAAACGTATTCTTGAATTTTCTGTGACTCCTTCAGAAGTCCTCTTCTTTATCGATGAATTTTTCTTCAATAGTAAGACGTAAGAGATAGAAAAAATCTTACTATAAAAATTTACGTTTCACTTAATCCAATTTATGTTATATACTTTCCTTTTTCGTGGAGTGAACCATTTCGGAGACATTTCTTGTTATTTGCTTGATTTTCTAACACTTAAACTTTTTTCAAATGTGAAGACCTTTTGTATATTTTACTCTCTTCTCCATATAGAGCACATGGAATTTCAAAGTCATCACAGTGACCAGTTCTTAGACGATATGACTATCACCTAAAGCCTGTTTATATTCCTATGTCTTTTTAACGACGCTGTGAGTTTCCAAGAGCATCATACCAGCGCCGCCAGTATACCATAATTTTCTCCCACAGAAGGTTTTTGTTATATGCCAGTAAATCTGCAAAAACGCGGCTGTCACTTTTATGTATACTTAAAACCTTTGGCCTGAACGGAATTTGAACCAGTGACTTTGGGATCAGAAGCCAGCACCTCACAAGCTGAACAACTTTGACCGACATTTTCGTATTCCCCTCGTATTTATTAGTAATATAATACATTTTATCTCGATTAACATGTAGTAATTAGAGGAGTAAGTGTTTCCACAAAGGAAAAGCTCATATGATGGCCAAGGATCAATATTTTACCTTCTATACCATCTAGAGGAAGTATTGTATTCTATCCAAAACATTGTCGTCGAGATTTCAAAGGAAATAATATGTATTGTGATCCTCAGGATCACAGAGAATATTGTGACCTTGTGGGTTCGTGAAATGAAAAGTCCAATTGCACCACTCAAAAGTGTTCTTTATTTCCACCGACTTACAGTTAAACTCTTGCCAATTACACAGAATTACGTAATGCACACAATTACGATTCACCAGTTCGTCCGTTACAATTTCACTTGCACTCGTAATTACGTACAATACTCCGATGCACTCACATAGTCTTCTCGTTGTACACTAGCACTGCATTCTTACGCCAAGAACTGACTGACTCATCTTGCCCGACGTGTTGCTTATATAGGGTCAGCTAGCCGATCTGTAAGGTTCTAGATTAGATGAAATATCCCGTAAGTTCGAGAACACAGGTGGAACAGAAAGAGATGGCGCAGTGATGTTTTTTTTTCCAGCCACCCGTTGTTACCGCCACAAGACAAATGAGGGGGGCGTGGCGAGCGCCGACCGTCCCCTGCTTGCCCGCTCTATAGGGTGTTCCGACGTTCGGGTGACAGTATCATAGGAAATGTTATTTTTTGCTGTGTTAAGATGTGTAAACATAACTAAAAACCAAATCATATGTATACAAAAATAATTCTTTCAAAGGTATAACAAGAAGGTTTTTAGAAAATGTTATCAATCCAAATTACCATTTAACTTTTCAATAAGAAAGTAGCTCTCATTCTCTCTGTCTCTCTCTCTGTCTCCTTTGGCACATATATGAGGTGTCTGCATTCTAAACTGCATATATTGAATTTTTTGTGAACCCCGAAAAGTCTACTGTGCCCTCATTGAATTTTATATAGCTAGGAATTGATACAGAAGAATGTATAACATTTAAAACTAGAGAATTTTTCTAAAGTAAATTTTTGTAGCATTATTTGTTCCCAAACAGTTTTCTGGCGTTGATTTGAATTGTTTCAATATCTTAAGCAACACTTTTTCTGTAATTTACGTCCTCCAACGTAAAGTCATATCGGACGATGAATGAACGTGTGAAATGCCGAGATTCGAACTCCGGACCTCTTAAACGTGAGGCAGACACGCTCCCATCTACGCTACCGAGGCGACCTAAAACAATTTTAATTTAGTGCGCCCTTCTTTTGTTTCTCGTCGGAAAGTGTTAATATTGTACAATAACATTTCAGACTATCATCTAGATGAGGCAATAACAACATATTGGAAATTTGTGAAACTTTGTGGTCATTAAATGCGGCTGCATAGCTTTATATCTCATTTCTAGAACAGCTATTAAAATGATGAAAAAATGTTGCAAATGAGGTTTTTTCACTTAAATGACACGGTCTAATTCGTATTTGGATACAGTTCTTTGAACCGAGGAAGAAGCAATACAAATCAATTGATGACAGATGACCGCAAATGACCTAAGAGAAATTGGGTTGTCGGAGTCACATATCATTCACAAACAACATGTTTGTGACGTTTTAATGTGGCCCTCTAACACGCGTTGATATCCGATGACGTGGGGTTACTTTGACGTGTTTTCTGTCATTCTTGATCAACGTTTGATTAGTAAATTAACGAAACCTCAGCAGATATACTTCTCATACGTAGTTCGTTCCATTTAAACTTCTGATTTAAATAGAGAGAACAAGTTCAGAGGTCACATATAACTGATTAGAATTTATTGATTGCTTAACCTGACGTTGCGCAGGTGGCTTGTAAACCTGGAACTGAGATTAAATTAATTTCTTTTTTCAGCTATTTGCATATGGAGGATCACATTATGTCGGTTCTAGCAACTAAATACAGTAGGGTCCCCTTAATTGGAAGTAATGCCAGGCGGAAGGGGGGTGAATCTTTTTGGGGTTAGAAATATGTTTGGGTTTAATAAATCTCTGTGGGGCTAGGATAAGCTATTTTATGCTTTTAGTCCGTTTGAAGAAGTGCTATACTATATTTTTATTTAAATAATTAAAACTAAAGTCATTTACCTTTCTGTATATTTTTCATTCATCTGAGCTATTTGTAAGGTTTCAAAGGGCTACATAGGCTGTTTTCAGACCATAAAATATATACATTTCATTTATTGTCAAAATATATTTAACATAGAATAGTTAAATCAAAATCGTTACAAAATGAACCTTTTTGAAATTTTTTCCACTTAAAAATAGTTTGGGGTAGAGAGATTTTCCCGAAAGCGAGTTAATATTGCATTATCATCCACTTATGAGCTAAGTCTCCAGCTCATCGGGATTTTAGTTTTTAATTAAAATTGAAATTTTTGCAAATGTTTTTACTTAAAGAATAGTTCAAGGTAGAGGATTTTCGTGGAAGTGAGTTAATATTGCGTTGTGATCCGGTTCTGAATTTAGCCTCCAACTCGTTTAGAAATTTATTTAATTAAAATAGAATATTTCGTTATATTTTTGTATGTCTGGATTGTTTGAGGCGGGTGGATTCTCTTGAAAGTGGCTTAATATGACATTATTAATTCAGTTATGAGCTAAGCCTCTAGCTCATCGAGATTTTTGTTTAATTAAAATATATAGTTTTTGAGAAGTTTTGTTTGTAAATGGCTGTTTGGAGTGGGGGAGTTTGTGTAAAGTGAGTTAATATTGCGTTATTATCCAGGTCTGAACTATGTTTAAATTTTAAAATCTTAAGCTCATCGAGATTTTTGTTTAATTAAAATCGCATTTTCGAAAATATTTCTATGTAAAGATTAGTTGAGGGTGGTGTATTTTCTGGAAAGTGAGTTAATATTGCATTGCATCCAACTGAGCTGATTTTAAAGTTTTAAGTTGCTAGCTCCTGAAAAGCTCAGTTTAATTAAAATGAAAGTTTTCTAATATTTTTCTAAATAAACCGTTGTTTGAGGTTCTTTATTTAAAGGTCAGTTAATACTGAATTGTAATCCAGCTCTGAGATATGTTTGAAATTTGAAGTCTCAGTTCGAACGGAAGGTTAATTTAAAATCCATTATGAACTTAATATCGAACAGACACATGGAAAAGGAAGTGAGTTAATTAAAACGTTATAAAATATATAAAACACGTGCAAAAATAAAGAAAAGCTGTTAAACTTAGGTACTACCCACTGAGAGATCTATGTAGCAACAAGATGGCCCTGTTTGCTGTTATTACACGATAGTTCCCTTATAAACAAATCTACCATAAAGGATAGTCGGGTGGATGGGTTCCAGGCTTTCGAAATAAAAACTTCTGTTTTCACCAAAGCTGTAAGAAAGTATTTACTACATCCTATCTGTTTTACCACTTTAATACATCACCAAGTAGCACAATGCCCGCCTCAGTAGCGTGGTAGTATGTCTGCCCCACGTTCAAGAGGACCCGATTTCGAATCTCTGTCAGGGTGAGTTACCTGGATAAGATTTTTCCGGGGTTTTCCCTTGTCCTGAAAGATGAATGTCGGGTAATTCTAAGTTCCATGGACCCTGCGCTTATTTGAGCATCATTTCACCCATTTCATTCATCGTCTGATATGACTTAACGTTGGAGGACATAAATTAAAAACAGAAGTTGAACTATGCCAGAATAAAAACATTCCTCTAGCATTTTACCAAGTAACACCATTTTTTATTATTGGTACTACACTGTAAATATTGCAAACAATTGGTATTTAATCTTTTAAAACAGTTATTACAATTTTTGATTAAAGAGTTGAAAAAGGGTCAGAAAAGATTATTAACATTTTAGATATTATATGCTTTTATTTATGTATACGCTCAAAAAGTAATTAAATTTAAATTTCTGTTATTCTTCAGCAGAATTATTTAGTTGTAGTTGGAAAATAGTATTTATAACAAAATGCAGCACAAGGATGCATATTTCCGACTGAGCAGTAAGGAGAGCTGGCTACTTTAAGGAGTTGTAATGCTGAAAATTAGAACTTATGTTTAATAAGATGAAGAACATGAAGCTATTGTTGTGAAAGGTAGTTACACTTATACAATATATTTCTAGTGATCTACAGAGTATTTATTACATTTTAAGCTTCTAAGGCTATATTTTTGGGAACTAATTGTTCTTTCACACTAGCCGTTTGTAGGACGCTCTATGAAAGGGTAGAGCCAGAATGTAAAATTCAATGCCATTGCCGGGATTTGAACCACGGATCTTCTGGTTTCCGTACAGCCGCTCTAACCATTTGAGCTACTATGGCCAACGTGCCAACATGACATTAAATTCTCCAAATGACTCGTGTTTCTCCCGGTAAACCACTAGGAAGCACATAAACACATGAGACAACTACCTTAATGGCTACTTACTATGCTGTAAGTACTTTAAAGCCCGGGCTTTATAGTTCGGACCACTATTAGGTACAATTAATGTCATGTTGGCACGTTGGCCATAGTAGCTCAAATGGTTAGAGCGGCTGGACGGAAACCAGAAGATGCGTGGTTCAAATCCCGACTATGGCATTGAATTTTTCATTCTGACTCTACCCTTCTATAGTGCGTCCTGCACACGGCTAGTGTGAAAGAACAATTAATTTCCATTAATTGTACCTATTAGTGGTCCGAACTATAAAGCCCGGGCACTAAAGTACTTACAGCATAGTAAGCCGCCATTAAGGTAGTTGTCTCATGTGTTTGTGAGAACTCCTAGTGGTTTACCGGTAGAAACACGAGTCATTTGGAGAATTTAATGTCATGTTGGCACGTTGGCCATAGCAGCTCAAATGGTTAGAGTGACAGGACGGAAACCAGAAGATCCGTGGTTCAAATCCCGGATATATTTTTGTTTCTAGAAGAGCAAATAAAGCCTGCACTGCCATCTACAGAGACATCATTATTCGAATAGGAAGAGAAACTGACGTCTCTGTCATCGATTCATAGAGTAATAATAGAGCTAATTGGAATTCACAGAGCACATACCCTGTGAACATCTAGCCGATGTAAAACCATGTATCTTGTGGGTAGAATGAGTGGTGTATCAAATATTGCATTATAAATACAATGCTAAATTATGCAGCTACTTTTTTAATTTTACGTCCTCCAACGTTTACATATGGGACTGTGAAAGAAGTGATGAAGATGAAATGATGCTCAAATGAGCCCAGGGTCCATAGAGCTTAGAGTTACCCAGAATTTGTCTTTCAGGATGAGGGAAAACCCTATCCAGATAACTTCATACCAAATGCCCTACTTGTGTATAAATCAAAGCAAAGGCATGGAGATTTCCACCATGAACTGAATAATCAAAATTACGTTAAGTAGTTGAAACCATGCACATTCCTAATCTTCCTTAAAATTCTGTCCTAATAGTTGACAACGCGTCCTCCCACAATACTCAAGTAGATAAACCTTCAACGTCCAACTCTCTAAAAATTGATATGAAAGCCTGGACGCTGCGCGTGTTTATAACTAGGTTTATGTTGCGTTACATTTTGTTGGTGTAGAATTTGGTTTTGGTGTAAACTAATAAATGCAGAGTAAAAGCACACTACTTAAATTTGCTACTCTATTAAAAAATATAGGTTATTAGGAATAGGCTCTCAGTTACTTATATCCTTTACAGGAATTTATTTAACGCCAACGACATGGAGCAGTAAGATTTCAGTAAATCTATATATTCATTTTTATATACTCATGGGTATCTTATAAACTATAAGTTTCCCTAGGCCGCGCCGTGGCACAGTGGTTAGACCGCTTAGCTCTCACCAAGGCGGCCCGGGTTCAATCCCAGGCGACCGCAGAGTGAGATTTGTGGTGGACAACATGGCGCTGGGGCGGGTTTTCTCCGGGATCTCCGGTTTCCCCCGCCATCTCATTCCACCGGTGCTCCATTCTCATCTCATGTATCATCAGTATCACCGCCTGCGGTGCCGTATGTAGGAAAAAAGGGCGGTAAACACTACTCATTTCATTTCTAAGTTTACTTAAATAATAAATAAATAATATACAACCTTAAATAATATACAACCATTCACTTATGACATGCTTGTTTTCTTCATTGTTGAAGCTTTTGTTTTTATTTGTAAGCATAGAAACCTTTTTGCCATTCTATCAGCGTATTCGGATGACTTCTTTAATTGCTTTGTAGATTTAAAAAGATTGTTATAGACTTTTTCGGGATGGTATTTTTAAGTTTGATTTTCCACCGTGCGTCCTGCAAGGCCAATTTACCTTCTGCTTCAACCCATGCACGGTTCTTCCTTGATGCGTTTGAATCGCCGAGACACCTACTTGTTTTTGAATAACTTACATAGTTACGTTTTATTTTCTAGAATTTAATTTTCATTTATAAAGGATCTCCAAATTATATTTTGTAATGGAGCCGCACTTTTGGCACCCGCGCGTCGCTAATGCAGCTAGCTTACTTCCCCACTAGTGATTCGTTATTAAAAGGCTAAGATGACCGTAACACATGAGGTTGGAGGAGCAGAATGCATTGCTGGTTACCATGGCCACGGATTCGATTCATAGAAACCGTATATTCCGCACCAACTCGTATTGCCATCACAATACAGCACTTTCTTCCTGCTTTATCTTTTATATGAAAATAAATTTGTTGGTAGAAGTGGTAACCCGCTTGTATCTAGCCCAGCGTGTCATATGCTATTGTTTATTATAAGTTGGCATTCTGGTAACAAGCGTAATTTTTTATGTGATCAGTGATTATTGTGTGATATGCGAAGTATTTAATTTTTCATATTTAAGGGATTTACAATGACTGCAACGCACGACTTGGTGTGGTCCATTCTCCAAACACCCTTTCTTTATGGAAAAATAATGACAAACATGACGTGGTAAATGTCGGTAGGCCAAAACCAGTGTTATGTTTAGAAAAACCTTGCGGTGGAGCATCTCGAAAATTGACTAGGACATTTAAGACTCTTTGGTATGAGGAACATAATTGTGTCGGATTGAAGGAGCTGGGAGGAAAGAAAATTGCAGACGCTCTTCGGGAAAGCTCACGTCTGTATAATGTAAAATACAATGAGGACGTTAAGATTAACAGGCTTTTCATGTAATATATCATTAGGGAAGTAGACAAGAAATAGTATTTCGTGGACTTAATGAAAGCGAGGACTCTTAAAATAGAGGTAATTTTAAGTAACTTTTGGATTCATATACAGAGGGAAGCCCCCTTGAAATTCAAAATTACTATTTAAGTATAAAATCCTGTTTTGTGATGCTGAATTTGCCAATTTAGGTCGGCCAATTTTCCGAGGCACCTATTAATTCGCCCAGAGCCGCGCCTGCTTCAACCACAATTTATTTTGATAAATCCGGACCTATATCGTATTTTATTAGTTTCTTATTATATTAAATACGAATCAAGAGATAACGGATTCTGGTCTGGAATTTTATCTAGAAGGTTTAGCCATGGAAGAATAAGAATCATATAGGATAAAAAATAAAATTTATACTAAATGAGCATCGTGCATTTGCTTATTCCTTGCTTGTGTTAACAGCAAGGTATCCTGGGTAACTAATGTGTATGTCTAATCGTCGACGAAAATAAACTGGTGAAAATTTCTTTTTAAACTATTGCAATGGCAGAAGATACACTAAGAATATATTTTACATCGGAAAGGGAAAGACATGGAGACCATTTTCCTCGTATGCACTTCCTCTAATTATTTCTTTATGAAGGCAACTCACATTTTGAACAATCATGGAACAGCAAGGACTTACCTCAAGCAAATCTAAGACATTTCTACTTTACAGAAATCTAGGACAAGAATCTTTTGGAGGAGTATTAGTAATAAAACATTAACCTTCAAACACTTATTGTGCGACGAAAGTGTTCGATAAAGCTAGAATACTTAAAATACGACTGGATCAGGCTTACTATGAAATGAAAATATTGCTTTCCGTTCACTTACCTTTCCTTGTCCACCTTCGAGGACTTCTAGGTGATTGCTTTATGAAGTTTTGGCTGAAGTATTAGTACCTAGTGGTGGTGAGTATGGTGGTGGTAGTAGTAATAGTAGTAGTAGTAGCAGTAGTAATAGTGGTACTAGTAGTAGCAGTACTAGTATTTATTTGTTCTGTAGTTCATGATACATGATATAGGACACATCCAACATTTTTACATATTTTGAACTACTTACACTATTTACAGACATACATACATATATACTATTTACAGATATATACACACCTATACATATGTACAGATAATATATACTAAATGTAATGGATCAGTTACAGAATCAAGCTTTTTCATATACAATATTATATAAATAGCTGGCATTTATTGATAATTATGTTTGAAGGTTTAGAACTCAAGTTATACTGTAAAAGCAATGCTGTAGCAGAACCCCTTTAACAGAAATTCTGAATTTATGCAGTGCAGATATTTTTGTTGGAGGTACCCATTGTGTCAATTACACAATTTTCAGAATTATAACAATATATTTAAGAATCATCCCATTAGCAATAATCCAAAGTATATTTGAAGTGCCACCTTGGAACTTTTACACAAATTTTCTGTGCCAACTAATGCATTGCTTTTGATCAGGAGTCAGTTTATTTGGAATTCATTGACATCAAAGGTTTCTTATGTCTGTTGATGTAAAATGAACTTGACTAATACCTGTGCTCATTGTCATTCAGGTAAAATGTTTCTCAATCTTCTTTGGGAATTGCTCAAACACAGGCAATACTTTGAACAGTAACAGCAGCTCTTGAGGTACTTCAGAAATTCGTCATTAAGAAAAAAATTATCTCTTGAATTCAATTATAAATTGTTGTGTTAAATAGGTTTTCTTTGCCAAAAGCATTTATAAGTCAATCTTCACATTGTTGAGGTGTTAATGATTATTTAAAACCACAAAGAAACGTATCATAGCCTGGAAATGTTGATAAGTTCATTGTTTGTGAACACAAAATCTTTGAATGATAATTATCAACCAATTGGAGAAAACTGAATAAACTATATGGCAAAACATAAAGTAACTGTCAAATACAAACACATTTCATTTCCTTTTTAGAAGCACTGCATTCTAAAAATGTTCAGTATTATCCTATCTGTATTCCGAAGGATACCTGCCAAAGGATGAAATCAAAATAATTACATGCGTAAAGGACTTTATTAATGCGTAGGAAACAGAACAGCCTGCTGAAATTGACTTATCTCTAAAATCTAGGCTTCAGTCTGAGTCATTGTTTAAATTTTTGTGGAACAGGTTAGATGAATGTCCAATATTAAACAAGAAGCCACTGTGAAGTAATAACACTCTTACCTTTGTGAGAGTAGCCTTTTCTCTGCAGATGCTACCTTGAAATCTAAATATAGATTTAACCTTCATATCAAAACAGAAATGCATATTGTTTTATGAAAAATTAAATTTTTGTGGAACAGGTTAGATGAATGTCCAATATTAAACAAGAAGCCACTGTGAAGTAATAACACTCTTACCTTTGTGAGAGTAGCCTTTTCTCTGCAGATGCTACCTTGAAATCTAAATATAGATTTAACCTTCATATCAAAACAGAAATGCATATTGTTTTATGAAAAATAAAATACTAAACTGGTCAAAAATCAAACACACATCACTCGCTTACAACAGAAAGTTTAAAACGTTTTTATAAAGTTAGTGTAAAATTCTATTTTTAATTTTTAATTAACTTTACATTTTTCTAACAATTATTTATTTTTGTAATACCCATATTGCTTCTATATGTTCATGTTGTTACTTTTTTCCAGACCATATATTATTTATTCATGAAGTAGTCTTATAAATAACTTATTCTTAAGTTTTAAATTACAGGTTAAACTATTATAAAATAATGAAAATCTGATTCAGACCTTACAGTTTCTGAGTTGGTACTGTAAAATTTGTTTTTACAATTTTTGTCACCAACTTCATATTGATTTGTACTGGGAACATTATCAGAAATAATCTGCAGACTAAGGAAGTCACATTTATATTAAATTTGTAAACCTCTGTTGTATGGGATTAATCATATTAATTTGCTGCAAAACAAAATTCTTTTATCAGTGATAGAAAGACAAAATTCAGTTGCATATTGAAATTTTGTTTGCTCTTTACAGCTTCGTCTGGTGGTATTGTGTGTCGGTCTTGGAAGCAGCTTGCTGTGTTTCATGAAGCTGTTTTATTATTGCAATCCATCCAACCTATAAGAATCTATATCATAAAGAAGAGAAGAACCACCACATTGCAAA
Source organism: Mantis religiosa (assembly GCA_030765055.1). Taxonomy (NCBI): domain Eukaryota; kingdom Metazoa; phylum Arthropoda; class Insecta; order Mantodea; family Mantidae; genus Mantis; species Mantis religiosa. The sequence goes on from CM060950.1 coordinate 236,500,655, forward strand.
CAAAATAAACCTGTAAACTACAATTTTTGTAATTTTTACAAAAACTCCATAAATCACTGTCTGTTCAAATTAAGAAAGTATGTAAAGATGTAAATAAAGAATGTGAAGTGATTTAAAAGAAAAAGTTATCTGCTTCTTTTAATTAAAATAAACATCTGTAAAAATTATATTACATATTTCTTTGTTACAAAGGGAACAAATGAATGCACTAGGCTTAAATCAAATATTTTAAGAGCTGGTCAATATGTGATAGTTGTGAAATTCAGTTCCCTTCTATGTCTGGGAGAGAAAGAGAGAAAAAAATGAAGAATGACATACAATTTGATTAAAGTAGTGTTAAAAGATTCAAACCAAAACCAATGAACATCCTGCAAATAGTAAACTCCACAAAACTGTGTTTCACTTATATTATGTCGCTTAGTGAAATCAACATTTTTGTGTAGTAACATTTTGTGCATTTCTTACTTTTTATCCTATCATTCAGAATGAAGAGGACTTAAGAGGGTGTTCCACAAAACCTCAATATATGTATTTAATTTAATATGAAAATAGCATACATAATTTTAATAAAAATGGTTGAAGCCGTTTTCGAATAAATTATAAATTTTGTAAAACTGTTTCATGTTGTATAGTTTGAGAATTTCTTTGTTTTATTTAATTTTTTTTAATCTTTGTTTCCTTGAGATAACCTAAATCTAAATATAAAGTTTGGCATTTAATCGACATCAGTTTTGAGTTGTGCTGTTCACACGCACAACACACTTCTCTAAAGACACTTTTTTTCATGAAGTCTTATCAGTTTTATTTTCAATGAAACCTTGGTATCAAGTTTTCTGGTGGAATGCAATACCTTCTCTGCCTACGTTGTACATGCTAGAGATAATTTTAATAAGCAAAAGAAAACAAAGTTAAGAAAGCTACAAAATTAACATCCATTATTTTCTGGCCCCTCAGTTCTCAATGAACATATATATTACATTAAGCTTTGTCTGCAGAAATTCCAAAAGAAAATAGCTGTTTCAGTTTCCCTGATTTAGTAATAACAAGGGTTTTTCTGTTTTTGTGGGCGGAGAAGCCCTTTTTAGAATGGAGAAATAAGCTGAAAGTTTTCGTGTAATTTCAAAATATCCTTAAGTACCATTTCAGTTAATTATCAGGTAAGTTTGTTTTATCTGGTACACATACATGTGGACAGACAACCAATATATTTAAAGAAATGCTCATTTTGTGTTCCGGGTCCTATAAATTTAAATTTAAATTCAAATTACTGTAAGTATGTATATGGATGAGATGTATTACTATGTCTATGCTAATGCTAACAAAGAGAAATAAACATTCAGATAGAATCTATTTAGTTTCTGGGAAATAACTTTTGGTGCTATTTGCATAAGCCAAAACAACATTCGTCTACTCACCAGAGTCATATGGACAGCTATTATCCTCTTGGACCAGTGCATTCTGAGCTTCAAATAAGCTACCAGGAAAGGTTTAGGGAAGTTTGACAATCTGTACAAACATTCACAATGGCAAACTGCAAATTTACTGCTGCACTGCCTATGCCACAAGTGCACTAGCCTCATGTCTCAACAATGGCCGATAATTACACAAAGGTATTTGTTACAGAATCTCCACTTAACTTAAGAAGTTGATGTTAATAATTTCTTCTTCTTTATAAGATCGATTTGGAAGGCACATTGCCTTCGTATTCAGTTTATTATACAAAATCCGTTGTTAAGGAAATCTCGATTAACATTTTATTTTCTGTTGTTATTTTATGTTTCCAAGATTACCAACATCTGAATGTTATGTCAGTTCAGTTCAGTCGGATGGTACATAATTTCTGAGTGACAAATTTCTGCATAGAAAGGTTAGTTGAGAGGGATTTAATGCATAGTCTGCTTGATATCCTGACTTGAATGCAATATATTTCTTGTTTTGGAAAAACTTGAAATTCCGGTTTATGTGATAACCCTAACATATATTGATACTAAGAGAGCGTATCCATATTGGATTTGACCATACACAAAGCAATCCAGGAATTTGCAATGCAATATGCAACGACACAGAATGTAGACTTTGGACAGGTATAGAGGCAGGAGTAAGCCACCTTGAAGAATTTGTCTAGTCTTCAATTTAGCCTTGTACCAGTGGTGGTCGCTAAATTTTATAAGAAGGGAAGCACTTATAAAAACCTACTACTATTACCACTGCAACTGATTTTTTCTGCAACAAATGCTACAGTTACATCCACTACTCTTTCTGCTCCTACCACAACAACAAAAACAACAACAATAATACCAATCTAAGAAATCCGCCTCTACTGGTTTGCTTTATGTGCCACTGGAAGAAAGAAGAAATAGTCCAAGCCAGAATAACAAAAAGTCGAGTATCCCCTGAAGATATGGGCTTACCTGAAATCCCTCAACTAATTTACGTCAATGATCAACTGACAGCTCTCAATGATGCCATAGCAAAAAGAACAAGGGATTTAAGGAGAGAAAGGAAGATAATAGGAGCGTGGACCAGGTATGGCAAAATCTTCATACGAGAAAAACAGTTTGGACTTTCAATAAGGATCATGGGGAAGAATCACCTTCTAGCATATGAAAAGAAGATAACCTCAAATAATACAATAACTACAGCAGCAGTGCAGAACAAAGCAAGAGAAGCTCAGTGAACTGCAGTGTCTTAGATGTCTATTTGGTGATGTAGTGCAATATTTGTACCTTTCATGTGTGATTGTGATAACATTATAGGTGAGTTCAAATATGATTCTGTAGATGATTATTTAAACATTACAAGGTCTCAACCGAATCCAAAGATCAGAATTGTGTATCTGAATGCTAGGTCTATTGTAAACAAATTAGTTGATATTGAGATTCTTGTGGCAACAATAACTAAAGTAGATGTGACTGTTATAGCAGAAAACTGGCTCAGGGAAAACATAATTAACTTTTTTAATATAAAATGCACATTGTATTATAAGGAAAATGACAGGATGTGGAATTTCAATGTATATTAGAGATGTATGGAAAACGTCTGTACAAGATATATTAAAAAGTGTCCACAGTATCCTGCACATAAACCTGAAAAGAGATCTAATAGCACTTGATATCAATTCAGCTTATAATCTAAATGATCAAAATACTGGCAACTTTCTCCCTGATATGGAAACTGTACTGTATAGGAAGCTTGCAAAATCAGCTATGATCATAGGCGATGTTCATATTGATTACCTCACTCAGAGTAAAAATCTTGAAAACTATAATACACTAATTACAATTTAAATTTTGTACAAGGTAATAAAATATACCCAACAAAAATAGGCAATACCTCAGCTCCACTATACCCCAATATCTATATCTAACAATGCATGATATCAGTGACCATAACATACTTATAATTGACATAAAAGAACATCTTTGCAAGGCCCTTCATGATAAGCATATAAATACCAGAATGTCAATTCAAGAATTTAACACTATACACACTATACATCATAATAGACTTTCCTTATTTATACAAGATACTGGATTTAACTGTGTCACAAATGACCCTAATGAATATTATAACTCATTATTGCAATTTATATAGGGAGGGTTTCAGTCTGCTCCTTCTGGTGCAGAAAGGTTGTGTCAAATAAACTGACACATAAAGCATGGGATAATAGTAATTTTTTGGCTCTAATTAAAAAGAAAACCTTACTGTACAGCAAAACAAAATGCAAATATCCCTCTCCGATAGCAATTGAACTGTACAAAAAGTGTGCAAACGAAATAACTAAAATGAAAAGGGAACTTCAAGAAGCATATTACTCAAATAAACTGGATAACTCCTATGATACAAAATAGGTATGGATGACAATAAATGGAATCTTAAGAAATAAAACCCTAGTACAGTGCAATCAAAAAGAAAAAATAATGGTAGATAAACAAAGAATAGTAAATCAGTTAGAAATATGTGAATGTTTTAACCAATACTTTGTAAATATAGCTGATCAGTTAGTGAAGAAATGTATAACTACACAATATACTCCACCACCTTATAGTTCAGTACCAAATAGTCTTTTTCTATATCCAACAGATAATAATGAGGTTCTAAAAATGATAGCAACAATAAAAAGCAAAGGCAATAAAAGAGATAATATTTTATGAAATGAACTGTTAACGAAGTGCAAGTACAGTTTTTTTTCACACATTGTAACCTTTATTAATTTATCACTTGGTTCAGGTTCAGTACCTGATGCTTGTAAAATCACAAGAGTTGTCCCAATTTATAAGACAGGTGATAGAGTAATTATGGATAATTTAAGACCAATTAGTATTATTCCTGTATTTGCCAAAATCCTGGAAAAAGTAGTAAGAGTTAGGTTATTACAGCATCTAGAAAACCACAACTTTTTTTTAACAATCATCAGTATGGATTTCTTAACAAATCTAGTACCCTAGCTGCCACTGTAGATATTCTCGTACATATATTTAAAGAGCTCTGGATGGAAATAGTTTAGCTGCTGGTTTATTTAGTAACCGAAGAAGGCTTTTGGCACTCTAGATCATACTATATTACTAAAGAAACTTGAGAATGCTGGTGTAAGAGGACTCCCTCTCAACTGGTTTCAGAATTATCTCAGTAATAGGAAACAATTTGTAAATATGAACAACTTTTCCAGTTCTCTGTCAACAATTCATCATAGTGTTCCATTAGGTTCCGTATTAGGTCCTATATTATTCCTAATTTTTATAAATAACATAGGATGTTTAAGACTAAAAGGTAAACTGACTATGTTTGCTGATGATATATGTAAGTTACTCGTATATAGACAGCTCTGAGCACCAGCTGATATATGATATACAGCAAGACCTGAATGCATTGAATAGCTGGTTTAAGGGCAATAAATCTGTAAAGCAAAATATATGTTATTTCGTAAAAGATCAGTAAATAACAAGATACATGTTGATAACGCAGTGATTGAAAGAGTAAGAAAAATCAAATATCTAGGTTTGATTCTAGACAGTACCCTTAAATGGAAGGATCATATTATGCATGTAAAAAGTAAGATTTTACCTGTGTTAGCTGTAATTCACAGGCTGAAATTCAAAGGATTCAGTGTAAGTCATTTATGAAGTATCTACCATGCTATAATTCAATCTCATTTGGATTACTTAAACATCTTATGGGGTAACTCCGTTAAGCATCTAATTCATGACCTCGAAGTACTTCGAAATCGTGTCTTCAAAATAATCTACAATCTGCCCTTTAGAACAACCACAAAACCACTCTACCATATAAATAATATTTTACCATTACAAGTAAATATAGATTTGTCCTTGATAATATATCTGTACAGAATGAAAAATAATTTTCTAAAGTCTAATTTAAAATTTGAAAGCTCCTCATATATATAATGTCAACCAATTATCCGAAGGCACGACCGAATGGCAGCTGGGTTGGCAACAGGAGGCATTGAGCCCACGCCTACCCATTTATCTTGTAGCGTTCACTGCGGGGATGGTTGGAAAGGTATAACTAGCCGTCTCTTTCCACTCCCCCTGACGTCTGGAACCATTGGGATGATGTTCCGAGCCGCGAAGCTTACAGAAATAGCAATCTTTCTATATAAAGGCTACAGTGGGCGAGTCAGTTCAGTTCTTGGCGAGCAACCGTGAACAGCGCCGTGCTAGCGAACGGACTCAAAGACTGTGTACGTCTACCAGAGGAGTTCTTAGTCAGCTATAGAGAGAGTTGTACATAATTGTGAGTGTGGAGTGGACCTGTGACAGACGAAGTGGGGGATTGAAATTGTGTGCGCAACGTAATTTTATGTAATCGGCAAGTGTTCCAACTGTAATTCGGTGGAAATAAAGAACATTTTGAGTTTGTGCAACTGCACTTTTATTTTCACGAACCCACAAAGTCACAACTGGTGTCAGGAAGAGGGATATTACCACCATGGAGGCTGCATTAGAAAAGATTCTACAGAAAGTGGAAGAAATTAAGGCGGCTAATGACATCACCGAGATGATCGAAATGAAGGCCGAACTGACCTCGGAACGAAGACGGCAAATAACAACATCACCGAGAAAATGGAACAGAAGTTGGAGACGGCGAATAACAACTTGACTGCGAAGATGACCGAATTGACAGCAAAGACGGAAACGGCAAACAACAACCTGGCCGCGGAACTGAAGGAAATGAGAACGGCGAACGAAAGCCAGGCCGAGGAAATGACCGAATTGACCGCGGAGATGGAAGCGGCAAACGAGGCCCTCGCCGCAAAGTTTGAAGAGCAGTTGACCGGCGTTAGAGATGACGTCATGGAACTGGGCAAGCAGATGGGTCAAGTGGACGAGTGCGTCGAAGACCTGGAGAGCCACGTTAGCAACCTGGAAGGAAAGGCCGACAGCAGCGTCAAGTCCCTGAACGCCATTGTGGAGGAATTCGTCGGCAGGAGGCTGAAGGATCTGAAGGCCGACGCCCCGGGACGCGACACAGCATCGGTGCGCGTCAAACCTCCAAAATATGACGGCGCATCAACGTTCGAGGTCTTCCGCCGGCAGTTCAACACGATGGCCAGGCATAACAAGTAGTCACCGGAGGAAGAGACGGCACAGCTAACAGTCAGCCTCCAAGGACGGGCCGCGGATGTCCGAAACGCGGTCCAGACAGTGGCGGCTCCCAATGATACCTGGGAAGCCCTGGAGAACCAGCTAGGGAACCACCACCTAGCCGCAGCCTACCGCAGTCAGCTGAAGACGAGGTCACAACAGCCAGGGGAGACGCTGTAGGAGTTCACCCTGGCGATTGAGCAGCTGGCTAGCAAGGCCTTGGCTGACATTCCGCCGGAGTTGGTTTCCCGGGAAGCCGCGTACGTCTTTGTCGACGGGGTACGAGACACCGAGATATGTCAGCGCCTAATGCTCGGCGACTACATAACTATCCACGAGGCCCTGACTTCAACATTGAAAATGGTGGTGGAAAAGGTGCCGGCTACCCCGACGTCGAGAACGAGGTGTGTCCGCTGCACCGGAGACAGAAGAGCAGCCGGGGGACGCAGGCGAAGGCCTAGTGGCCTGTGATGGGGATGTGGACAGCCGGGACACCGTCAACCGGCGGATGTATGATAGCCTCATCGCGGATGGCTGGGCGAGAGGAAAGCTGTGCTGCGTGCTTGTGGACACCGGGGCAGCCGTGACCGTCATCAGACCCAATATAGCCAAGAGTTTGCTATCCAGGAAGCCGTGCCGGCCATACCAACTGATGTCGGGCGACACCTTACCTATGGAGAAGGAGGTCCTTCTGAAGCTGACCTTGGGACGGAATGCCGTGGGTCTGTGGGTGTTCGTAGAGAAGGTGGCTGAGGAGGTGATTCTGGGACCGGATGCCCTCAAGAGCCACGAGGCGACGGTGGACGTCGACAGGAAGGTCCTGCGGCTCAACGGAGAAGAGGTTATACTTCGTCAACCCGAAGAGCGCCTTGGAATCTGCAGGGTCGTCTTGAAGGAAGACGTGGTTGACTCCGCGAGGAGCGAGTTGGTGGTGACGGCGCGACTGGAAGGCCAGAGAACCAGGAACATAATGATGGACCAGAAGACGCCTGTACACGGACTATGTGTAGCCACGGCATTGTCGCAGTGCCAAAAGGAGGTGCCAGTGAGACTGCTAAATCCAACGGACACCGATCACGACGTCCAGGCCGGGACCGAGATGGGAGCGTGCGAGCCCGTGGTAAGCGTAACAGCAATCGACAAGACACAGGAGCCGGTGACGACGCAACAGCTGGGGCCTACTGGAGAGGGCGGCTGACCACCTGACCGCATAGCAGCTGGAGAAAGTTCGACAACTGCTGAGACGATGCCAGCGCGTCTTTAGCCAAGGTAGCCGTGACCACGGCGCACGGACAAAGTGCTTCACCGCATCGACACCGGAGACGCCAGGCCCATTCGGCAACCACCTAGACGCGTTCCGCTGGCGAAGCAAGGGGTGGTACGAGACATACTGGAGGTCATGAGATCCAGGAGGATGATTGAAGAGTCTGACAGCCCGTGCCGTTCCTCTGTTCTCTTGGTGACGAAGACGAACGGCGAGCTACACTTCGGCGTGGACTACAGGAAGCTGAACGCTGTCACCCGGAGGGACTCTTTCCCCTTAGCCAGGATTGACGATACACTGGACACGCTAGCTGGTGCACAATGTTTTTCGACCCTGGACCTGAAGTCGGGCTACTGGCAGGTAGATCTATACCCGGAGAGACAGGGAGAAGACCGCATTCTCGACAGGCCAAGGGCTCTGGCAGTTCACAGCTATGCCCTTTGGCCTCTGCAATGCAGCAGCTATCTTCCAACGCCTTACGGAGTCAGTGATGAGAGGACTGACTTACGACGCCCGCCTGCTATACCTGGACGACATCATCGTCGTCGGTAAGACTTTTGAAGACCATCTCGAGAATCTGAGCAGGGTGCTACAGCGACCGCAGGCGACCAACCTGAAGCTAAACGCGAAGAAGTGCAACCTCTTTCCCAAGGAAGTGAACTACTTGGGCCACATAATCTCAGCAACCGGAGTGGCCACAGACCCAGAGAAGACACAGGCTGTGAGAGATTGGCCCCACCCAAAGGATAAGAAAGGGTTGTGCAGTTTCCTGGAGCTGTGTAATTATTACCGACGCTTCATATAGGGGTTCTCCAACATCGCAAAGCCCCTCACCCGCCTGACAGAAGAACATTGACCTAATGTGTGGACGGAGGACGCCGAGGACGCTTTGCAGCGCCTGAAGAAGACACTCTGTGGTGCTCCCATTCTTGGATTTCCACAACCAGGCGGCACTTTCATTGTACACACCGGCGCCAGCAACCACGGCCACAAGCGGGTGATAGCCTACTAAAGCAAGACGCTATCCGAGGCAGAGAAGAACTAGTGCTTCACCCGGTGAGAATTAGTGGCAATAGTAAAGACCTGTACGGTCAACCATTCCACCTGAGCACTTACTATTCCGCCCTAAGCTGTATATTGAGCTTTAAGAACCTGGAAGGCCCGAGAGCACGTTGGGTCCAGAGGCTGCCGGAGTACGACTTCTCCTCCGAACATCATAGAGGGAAGAGCCACGGTAACGCAGACGCTATGTTCTGAAGACCCTGTCCAGAAGAGTGCAGCCAATACACAAGAGTGGAAGCGAATGAGCGTGCCGCATCAGTCCAAGTAGTCACGCCAGTGCCTGCGAACGGCTGGGATAACACAGGCCGGAGGAGGGAGCAGCTGGCGGGCACAGATCTGGGACCACTCTTGAGGGATGTGGAGGCAGGGACAAGACCGACCTGGGAGGACATTGCACCGAGGAGCACCACATACAAGTCGTACTAGGCCCAATGGGATTCACTGAAGACAAGAGAGGGCGTGCTATTCTGGGTATGGGAATCACCCGATAGGAAGACACAGAGAGAACAGTTTGTACCTTCCCGGATTAGGGTTCCGGAAGTCTTGGAGGAAGTGCAAGCCATTGCTTCAGGAGGACGCCTGGGAGCGAACTGAACGATTGACAAACAACGACAACGCTACTACTGGCTGAGGCTCCGAGCAGACGCTGAGAGGAAGTACCGTCAGTGTCACGTGTGCGCAGCGAGTCGCGGCCCCCAGACTAGGAACCGGGGTCGCATGCAGCAGTACAACGTCGGAACGCCATTCGAACGGATCGCCGTTGACATAGCTGGACAGTTCCCAGTGTCCGACCGAGACAACAAGTGCCTCATGGTAGTCTTGGACTACTTCACCAAGTGGCCGGAGGTGTATGCCATCCCGAACAAGAGGCAAAGACCATCACGGACTGCCCCGTGGAGCAAGTGT